>JAGTXR010000234.1:0-616890 GCA_022606575.1 Glossosoma conforme | reverse complement strand
GCTTAAATAAAGATTAATAAAATGTTATTTAAAATAAATATTTTAATTAAAATAATAAACGCTAAATAGATGCTAATTTTTGTTACTTTATTTGCTCCAAAACGCTAAATTGTAACATCAAAATGCTATTTTTTTTCAAAAATAGATGCTAAAAACACGTATCTCTACACATGACCATCGTTAGCAATCGTCCGGAGCAGCAGCACCTTGGTGGTTTTTCGTACATTATTATTAAATTTTTATTTATTCATAATTTTTTTGACAGTTCTCATAGCAAAAAATAAATAAAAAGTTATTAAAATACACTTAGTTACAGTACCTTGCAAAGCAAAATAAGGTAAGGTATTATTTTAATAACATTTTAGGTATATTTTTATAATTCATATAAATCGTCTTCGAATTTCTCGTGTGCTTGTCTATGGGTAACAATACTCATTGTCTACGGTACTAGTTTATTTTTGACAGTTCGGTAAATTCTGGAGATATTGTTTTCTTACGGCGTTACGAGCTCACGTCGGTTTCGGTCACTTAAACGGTCACGTTTTCGAAAAACTAATAATGGCAAAGACATATTCAGATTCCACAATGACGGAAACGTAGCGCGGTCGCCCGTAGCGAAGAAGAATCTTCGCCTCCGATGGATCTCCGACTGTTCGGGTTGTTGGCGGTCATCGCGTTACTCGCGAACGTCACCGCTAAAGTACAAGGCGGCTTTAAAGTGCTGTCTTTAGGTGAAGGGATCGTCCCGCTCGGGAACTCTAGCGAGGGCAGGCTGGCAGTCTCCGAGGCGGCCGCAGCCCTCGCCCTTGCCCTGCGCCAGACCGGTGAGGAGGAACTCGGACTCGAAGCCGTCGGCCAACTCGTGTCTTCCTTGCGCGGGGAAGCACGCCGCAGTAGTGATGAGGACGACCTGCTCTCGATCGCCAGTCGACTCGGCGCCAAGTTGAACGCGGCTGCGACGCTGCTAAATGACGCTCGGCGCCGAGTCGAAGCCGAGACGGAGCCACGTTCTTACACCCAGCCCTGCCCACTCGACTCCATCAGCAAGCGTCGGCCGAGCGAAACCGGCCCCGGGTCAGCGAGACCGGACGGCCCGCGCGTGCGTCGACAATACTTCCTGGCGACCAAAGACGCAGCCACCGACCGCCTGTGCGGTCTCGCCCCCGTGCGCTCTCCCCTGCGCCGGCTGTTTCACGCGGCCTTGCAGCCGCGTCCTAAACGACTCGCTATCGTCATCGACGACGGCGCCGACGTCGGAGACGCCGAGCTCTCTCGCGCGGCCGCCGTCGCGCGGGAGACCGTGGACGCGCTCGGGCCGACTGACGAGGTCGCCGTGCTGCTGGCGGCCGCTCCCGCCGGCCTCGGCGGCTGCGGGGACCCGGCGGTGCTCGCCCCGGCCACCGACCGAGCCAAGAAGAATGTCTTTCGCCTGCTGGCCGGTCTCCGCGCCGGAGCCCGCGCCGTGCTGACAGATCCGGCGGCCGCTCTCGCCCGCGCGGCTCGCGTCTTTTCGCCGATGACGGTTCCTAACGACATGATCGCTTACGTCGGTCCGAAACGTGAGATCGGGAACTCGTCGATCGTCCTAGAAATCGTCCCGAACGAAATCGTGGTCGCCACTTGTGACATAAGCCTCGCCGACGACTCCGCCTCCAGGGAGAACTTCCTCGTCTTCCGATCTTGCGGAACCGGAGCTTCGCGACTGTGCGCCGGCCCCGGGCTGCGCTTCACCGCGATGCTGACGGCCGGACAGATTGCCTCGTTCCTTCTATTGGGTTTGGCGCGCGGCGCAGCAAGCGAGGGCGTAATGGCCGCTCCGCCCGTTTGGGAACCGGTCCGACGCGACGCCCTCGTTCCGCTCGTCCTGCCGTGTGGCCAGCGCGGAGTCCTCGCGCTCGAGCTGTACCTGGCCGACCTTGCTGAAGACGTGACCTATTTCGATTCTCTCTCTGACCGTCGCCGGGCCTACATCCTCGACTTGCGCGGCGGCGTCGTCGCTCGCTCTTCTCGTGCCGGCCCGGAAATAGACTCCCCGCGCTCCCGAATCGTGGACGTTTCTCTCCTAGAGCCGTTCTCGGAATTCGGCGCCGTCCGCGATGCTATCCTGACGAACTCCACAGGGAAGGAAACAATCGTCCCCGGCTCATCGCGCATCTCCTATTCCTGGCGTCGGGTCGAAGACATGTTCATCGTATGCGTCGTGTCCGTCGGCAACTCTCGCCGGCGCCGCGCAGCCGGCGGCAGCTCTGCGCGTGACCTCCAGCTGCACCGCATGGACTTGCTGCCCCCGTCGGGAGCTTCCCTTTGCCGCCACTTCCGGCGGGTATCGACTGTCGAGCGCGGGACGCTCTATCTCGGGCCGGCCGCCTTCCGCTCTCCTTTCCGCTACCTCCGCGACCTCGAAGCCGGCGACGAATCCGCCTTAACCCTGATGAGAAGCTGCATGGCCTACCTCAAAGACGAGACCGATCTCCTGTCAAATCCGGGACTGCGAAGAGAAGTGCGAACGGATGTTGGCGTCCTCCACCCGATGCTGAGCTACTTCAAAAGGCAGCACATCCGTGGCGCCCTCAACAAGTACATCGTCCGCCGGTATGCGGCCACCGACCGCGGCGTCATGGTCATGTTTCCCGGCTCCGTATTGGAGTCTGATTACGAACCGGAGGGAAAGCTTTGGTTTCGCCGAGCGCTTCTGAGTCCCGGCCGAACGGTCTTCACTCCTCCGCACCTTGATGTCGGCGGCGCCGGTTATGTCGTCACCATCGCCAGAGCTCTGAGGGATCCTGGGGCCGCGCGCCCGGCCATCGTCACGGCCGCCGACGTGACGCTCGGCTTCCTCCACAAGGTGCTCGCCGATTCGGCGCCATCGTGCTCCGAGACCAATATTCGATGTTTCCTGATGGACGACCGGGGATATCTTCTGGCGCATCCGGAACTGTTGGAGCCCGGCGGTCCCGGTCCGGCCGAGCGTCACGTCACCCACGAGGAGTCGCTCATCGCAAACGACATGCTGAACCATCGAGGTTTCGTTCAGAAAAAACGCTGCGACGATTGGGCAGACGGGACGGCCCAACGTTATTACGAATTCAATACCTCGCTTGACACGGTGCTCGGCAACGTCGTCCATCGCGATCACTGCGTGCGCTACCACATCGCCTCCGTGCCGGGGACCAACGTGTTCGTCGCTCTCGTCAACTACACGTGCGATCACGGCGCCTTTTGCCCCTGCAGTGTCGTCGACCGCCTGTGCCTGAACTGCAACCGCATGGAGCAGACCGAGTGCGAGTGTCCCTGCGAGTGTCCGCTGGCCGACGACGCCTGCTCCCCGACGGAGACGCCGAGTGTCCCGGCTCCTCCTTGTGACTTCCGGCCGGAGAGAGACGAGCGCAAGAACCGTCTGTTTTACAATTCGGCGGTCGATCTGAAACCTTGTTTTGACTTTCAGTGTGATTCGTATCGCAGTCTCTCGGCCTGCCTCGGCGTTACGGGATGCGAATGGTGTCAACTCGCAGCGGACGGAGATACTCCACTGGGCGTCCCGTTTTGTTCGTCGCAGACGGCGTGCTTCGGGGGCGTGCTCGGGGCGCTGACTCCCTACGGAGAAGGAGCTCTGGGCCACGCCTCGCCGGACGACCTGACCGCCTACTCGGCCGTCGGTCCCGTCGCCGGCTGCATAGTGGCCCTGTGCTTGATCCTGGCCGTAGCGGTGTATTGCTATCGACAGAATCTCTCGGCGGCAGGCGACCGTGACGCTTACTCGGGAGCTTCTCCAGCTCCGCGATCGGAAACTGGAGCCGTTCCCGGACCTTCCGAAGATGACATTCGCGACGACCGCTCCGGTCACCGGGACAAGCTGCTGCCCGTGGAGGGACCGGCTCCCCCGGTCTCTCCGTACAGAGTGCTGACCGGGTACCGGCGACCCGACACGACCGGAGAATCCGATCACGGCTACTCGACGATGACTCCCCATGAAGATTCAGAGCATTTAGCATTTGCGCCAGTCGAGCCGGCAAATTTTGAAGCTCGCGGAGGAGAATTGCAGCTCACCGCGCTGCCTTGCGGCAAGAACAACATCCTGGCCCCCGTGACCGTGCACCGCCACATGGAAGCCGCGTAGCTTCCGCCCTTCACCGCTGAGCGATGAGGCGCAGCTCGTTGAGTGTTGCCGTAATCTCTAGATACAGTTAAACAGAGTGACAACGCCGTCGTTTATATTTATAATACTGTGAACGCTGCCCTATTAAAGTGTTCATTAAACTAGTTATTATCTGTGTTAAAATGAATAAATCGTTAAAGAGGTGAACTGTAGAAGAAGCTCGAGGAATTGAAGAATTATGACAGGATTGCATTTATACATTTCCTATTTTTAATATGTAAGATAATTTACTGTCAATTCAAAAGTACAAATGGTAATTGATTTACATTTGAAATTGATTACAATATTTATTATAAATAATTTAATTTTAAGGATCGTTTTCTCCTCTTCTACTTTCAACATTTATTTAGATCAGTATTTATACTAGATCAGTCGGCCGGCAACATTTTGAAAGAAGAGGTAAAAAAAAAACAATTTCAAATAGTAAAAATGGTTTGGGGGTAAATGTGGTCAATGATTTTTTACTGTTCTTAAAAACCATTTTATTTTTATTATATCGTGTCCATAAAAAATATTAAATATGTATATTATCATATTTATGTTTCATTAATTAAGTTTAAAAAAAAACAATTTCATAAAACTAAATATGATACAGATACTTATTTTTATTAGTAGCTTCCTTGGTTTTTGATATAACTTATAAAATTTAATTTTCCGTGTTGAATCATTTGAATGTGTCATTAAATAACCCGCAGTTAGTAAGTTGCTAGCCACTGTATTAGACTAAGATATACATAATAAACATTGTATGAAATTGAACAATCCAAAAGCCATGAAATACTAATTGTTTGTGTACATTATATAACAGTATTATATTAAATAATTCTTACGAAATAGATTTTTATAAAATTGCTTTGGACAGAGTTATCAGTAAGTCTATAAAATAACAATTTCTTTCACTTTGAACTATCCATGTTTTGATTAATAATAGCCGGTGGGCCAAATAGATCAAAAATATTACTGTAATATTTTTAGTTTACATGTTATGATTATATTTTAATGTTATTTTATTGTAACACTAGAAGCTGTCTTCACAAGGGATATGAACACAATATGTAACAAATTATTGAAAATAGTCATACATAAACAAGTAATAATTATTATATATATAACAATAAATATTAATTTTGTAAAGAGACACACCTATACAGGTACAATGTCTTTCCAATTCATATCACTTGTGTAGACATACCTTCAAAGAACTGAATGTATTGCACTGGATTTCCAGAATAAAAAGTTCTCTAGCCAAAATATATTGGCAATAGTCTTAAAATAAAAACAAGATGTTCTGAGCCAATACCTAATATTTAAGGTAATCCTTAAGAGGAACTTCATGATACATTAATCTACTTGGTGAATCATACAATGTTGATGCTGTCTGGCAGTTGACAAATTTATTATTTTACTGCAATTAAATTTGGCTTCAAATTCCCACTGCCCAACAAGTATGGTAAATATTTAATATGACAAATAAAAAGATAATTTCATTGAGATGTACAAAAAAGAAAATTATTATTTTTATCATCTCATATGACTAAAATAGAAGTGTGCTGATATAATATTTATTATTACTAACTTAATTTTTAAAAATATCATATTTTCTTATTCCATTTCAATTACATTTATATGTTAGGTGGTTAGATATGTTGTATAATAATTTATTCAACTATTTTTAGTATTGATGGTTCTGTAATGCATAGGAATGATGTTGAAGCCCTCTTGCGGGTTAAATCCTTCACCTATTTTTTTCAAGTCGACTCTCTCCTGACTAACATCAGTATCGTACTGCATCCATTTTCTATAAGAAAATGTGATAATGTTAGCTACTCAATGTTTTCTTGGTCTACCTGTGCGAGTAAGTCTTCTGTTCTAGCCACATTGATATTTGTAACGTCTACCTATTGTTTTTGAACTTTAAAATATGACATGTTGAAATATGTACAATATAATGCAGATAAATTCGCCACGCCCTTTTACTTTTAGTCGTATGAGAACATCACTTTTTATTTATTTTAACTACATAAATACTTGGTCCTTAAAAGAATATTGTCATATGTTTTATACTTATTAGACCTGTGTATTTAATGGTTATTACACAGATAATAAGATAAAAAATAGTTTATGTAACTGTTCTTCTATAGCAGTGATATATATCATAAATTAAATATTTTTATACTGGATCCCTACTCATGCCAAGCGACGGAAAGCGACCATCTTTGTCTCTGGAAGTACTATTTGCCAAATCTCTTGGAGGTTTGCCGATGTTGCTGTCGTTCGGTTTGCCGTGGTAATGGTATCCCAATTCAAAGGATTATTGTGATATGCATACATTTAATACAACATATACATTTAAACAAATAATGTTTTTACAAAAAAAAAACCCAAACTTACTTCTAGGATTCTTGAAGAGTTGGGGTCAGTCAGTAGTAAGATTAACTCCTTGGCAAGTATAGTAAAATCTTAAAACAAATTTTGCTCTTATTTTATCTAACTTTAACAAGTTGTGTCTAAATATTTAAAATAATGAGTAAATGAGTTGATGTTCCACTGGAATAAATATTTTGAAATTACGTTTATTATGTCAGTTTTATTTTATTTTTTGTCAAATGTACTTAGATTTTTTAATGAATTCCAGAGCAACACTGTTTTTTATTTTTGGAAGGTGCTTAATAATATTGAACAACACTAAACGGACAATAAATAAACTATAATTAAATCATCCATATTGAAACATTTATTTTATGTAGTTATACGAAAATTGTATAAATTTGTGTAAATATGCCATACTTATAATAAATAATGACTTTTTACTCTAATGCTTTTATAAGGAAACATTACTTTATGACATATTGTTGAACTGAATGTTTTTTAATTTTGTACTGTATGTTGAATTAAATAAAAAATAAATTTAAAAATATTTTTTCTGACTTTATTATTCGTAATAATGGGTCCAAATTTATTTTAATAATAAATATTTTTCAAAGCTTGCATGGAAAAGGAACAAGCGAATCTAATCTGGATGTTGATATGCCAGTCCAACCACCAAATAATTGTATCTTAAATCACACTCCTGTTCCCTGGTGATATAATGTCAGAATGTGGCTTGGGGCAGGATTAGGAGGAAGGTAAACCAGAACACAGCGTGCGACTGCCTGTTGAAGGGTTTGTCAACAATGGATATATTAAACCTAGTCATTATGATCATTTTATTACCTTCGGTTTCTAAATATTTTCACGGTAATATTAAATATGTGGCAGATGTTTTTGTTCTTCAGAATATTTTATTTTAAAATGTTTTCAGGGACCTACGGTAAAAAGGAGCACTAGTGTTTTGATATTTAACCGAAATTTTCGAATTTAGCAATCGAGTATTTAAATTTTTTAATAATAAAAGTTGAAACTTCAAAATGATAATAAAATATTTTGGATAAAATTGCAAGAGTAATTTACCATATAATTGAATTTTTATTTAAATGATTTTAAAATTGATAATCGTTATAATTATCAATAAAAAAAATAGAAAAATTGACACCACCTTTTGTTCCAGTAGTTGACTATAAGTTTATGTAAAATGTTTTAAATCAATCGAAAGACGGATCAAATTAACCCTTTCGCATCGTTGTCGCATCTTATGTCGGCATATGCCGTCATAAGATTCCCCGACCGTTGACATCGGTTGACGTGATATATCGCTTTGCTAATTTCTTAGAATAGTTTTTTATGCATCATCTGATAGCTAAATGATACAAGAACCAATGTGATATTTAAAAATAGACCAGATAATACATTTATTCTTCAAATACTAGTTTTTTAATTGACAGTATTATTTGTATTCAAACCGAGCCGTTATGAAAGGGTCAATGATGTCTCTATTTAAATTATAGAAACAAACAAAAATGTTCTCTAAAAATTATTTTTTAGTCTCACAGGATATTTCAGAACTATAATTTGGTCCCAGTTTGATCCCGGGAATGTAAATTCTAGAAACTGTAAAGACACAGACAAATAAATTAAAATAGTCTCTTGGTGAAATAAAGAGGTGAGAGACATTTATATATTTTTAGTCTGGCAACCTCTATTAGGATTTGACGTTTTACAAGAAAAAGAAGAAGTTCACTTTAGGGTGAAAATATCTTTTTTATTCAACTTTTAAATGAAACTTGCATTTTCAATAAACATTGCACTATGAGCACCAAAAAAAAAATATTGTCATTTTTTGCCTCCGAAACAGGGCGCAAAACTGTTTTTGGTGCCGTCTGTGCTGTAGGGTTCTCCGGCTTCGCGGTCACTTTTGTGCCGCAGACATTCTTACTCCCCAATTATGTTGACCAGGTCCATCTCTACAGGTGCGAGCACTGCTTGGCTTATACATTAAGATTAATAGCTATTTACTTACTTAGGGATGATAAAAACATTACATTGTTACATAACCTCTAAATTTCTGTAACAATGAGGATTTATTTGAAGACTTTTTCAAGTTTCTTACAAGTAAATTTATGACAGAGATGTTAAACATTTCTTCACCCTCTATGGAATTTTATTTATATTGGATGAAAATTATGATTTAAGGATTTTTGTGTTTATTTATGTTAAATTTTGTGTGTAGGGAGACAATTTACTTTTACTCACTAAATTATAAGAAGCGAAAAATATCATTACCTTTTTTAGGGCAAAATGAGACTTTTTGCTTAATAAATCATTATATCATGATGTAGTGATATGATTTTTTTTGAGAGTAGAAATATAATTTCTCAAAAGTAGTCAAAAGTCAATGGAGCAGAAAAGCTCTAGGAATTAGGTGTGGTGAACCTAGGTTGTAAATTTAGTATAATACTTTTGCCTCCAACTTATGTAAAATAATAGCAAAATTATTTAATTCCTTAAAAAAAAGAAACAATATAAAATTATGTTCTTTTACAAATAATAACTGCAAAAACATAAATAAGTTATTTGGTGTAATGTATAATATTGTATGCTTAACATATGATTTTAAATTATATTTTAAGGACACTGGCAGATGATTCATTGTATTAGATATAATATTGGAGCCCTACCTCCAGTTTCTCACAGAATACTACAAATATCTAATACTTACTTCTTTAATGTCTCTTCATGAAATCTTTAATGCTCTGAAGTCGGATAGTACAGTCACAATGTACACTCCACCGATTACCTTTAATGCTTCATTTTTGATGGCCTATCATGTCTAAAAGCAGTAGTAATGAATATATGACCAAAAGGCTTAACTTGCGACATTTGAAAAATGATATTGACTTTACAGGTCCGGTATTAAGGTTCCCGTGGCACCAGAGATCCGGCAACGGGTGGATCGATGCTTGGACGTGCTGGGGATGAACGATATGTTCAAGAAACTTATTAAACCCTTCACAGTTTTTGGCTTTGATCTCTTCAACGCAGGCAAGAACTCGCTCTTATAATTAATGGGATTAACATATATCCATTCGACTGGGATAATCCAAATTTAAAGTATCAGTATCGGCTGGTTTTCATATTTTGTCCCAGTTCTTGTTTTGTGGCAGACATTATTTTGCAGCTTTAACTATTGAAATATACTATTGGGAAAATAATATAGTAACTTAGTCTTGCGAAAGAGTTGTTAAGAATACTTGTAGCCAAGATGTTTTGTCGGTAACAAGAATATTTTTCTTGTGTTGGAGCCAAGATTTATGGGTCGAATGAAAACTTATGTTCCAAATGGAAAACATGCACGCGAAATCAAAAAGAATCCATTAACATCAACAGGGATGACAGCCTGATCCTTAAGACAGCATGGCTTCCACCTCTAGCACATTCCTACAAGCTACTACAGACAAAGACAATCCATCTCATCCTACTTGATGTTCACGTAGGTTCCTACAACAGCAGATGAAATATCAGAGAAAACGAAATTCGCTATACATCTTTTAACCGCTTCTGTGCCAAGAGCGAGATTACTCGCATTCTTGGCCGTGCCCAGCAGGCCGGCTATAGAAAAAGAGCGAGTATTCTCGCTCTGGTTTGAGCCTCTGTGTCATCAGAAGTCCCATTTTTTGGTTAATTTAAAATATAGAACACACAGAGACATTGAATAAATTTGGTAAGTCATTTAAATATCCTTTGAAGGTGTAATGTTTTTAATTTATAAAAATAAGATTTAAAAATGATTTATTTTGATTAAAATTCACGGCCTGCTGTGCACAGCTACACTTCTACCTACTGGCATTTAAAAGGTTAAAAGCTCACTATTATTTTTGAACATTGCAGGAAATACCAGTTCCCTGTTTGGAGTAGCAGTAGGCATTCCCATTAATTATACATTCACATCACCAGATGACTTGGAAAAGGAAAATGTTTTGGTGAGATTTTTTCTTCATTACTATTTTCATTGGATAGATTTCAATAGATCATAAAATTAATAGATGTATACCTCCGACGGTTGACACAGCTCAATACAGTCCAACCTAAGACAATGGGATGGAAAAAATAAAATTCTTGGGATTCAAATTATTGATTAACCTTGCAATCCATTAATGAAAACTCATTGGACCGATAATGCCACATTGCTATCTTGACACCGATGGAATAAAATAAATGGTTTAACAATTATGGTTAGGTATTTTATAAAATTAATTGCAAGTAAAATTATTTTATAAATGATGAACAGCTTTTGAATAATTTAAAACCTGCGTGGTCATATGAACTAAATATTTTGATTGGTATTTAACCACTTGAATACCTAACGTGAGATATTTTATTTAGAGATGCTATACTTGTCGCTTTTAAATAAAAAGAATATTAAGTTCATTTTAGTTATTTAAACTCAATAAAAACTCATTAATTAGGAACCTCCTTTCATTATATATACCTCATGTACTTTTCATGGCTTTTTGAACTACATGTGATAGTGGATAAGATTATAAATATTTGAAGACCAAGCATTTGCATATTCCATCTCCCCAATTTTTCAAATTCACTGGGTATAAATGATAAGATTGTATTCTAACAGTGCTTTATCTACTTTTGATAATAATTATTCAGTAATTTCATGTTAACTTTACAGAAACAAGTTCAAAAAAACGCTCACGCTGTGTAAGAATTCACACTATTCTAGGTCTATATTACATTTTTGTCTAAACGCACTCAGCCTAATATCATGGAATATTTGTATAAAGCATTTGGCTTCTTGAATTTATAATACCATGTATATTTGTATTCTTAAAATTCCATACTTACCATTTCAAATAGTGGCTTCAACACTATTTACAAAGTTAGTCCATTTTACTTTGACTGAAAAACAATTGTTTTCATTGTTCAATAATTCAAATTCCAATTTACATCTATCGTAATTTAACCCTAATAATCGACTTTACTCAAATATGTTAAGCCCTAGTAGATAATTATATTAGAAGTAATTTATCTAAACAGTAAATATTTAGTTTTGTATTTAATCAAATTATTATAAAAAAAAACTCAACTGGAGATTGTCATATTTAATTTTAGGTTCACCTGAAACCCGTAGACTTGACATCTGAAGCTGGAGAACAGTTGGCCGAGTCATTAATCCTACCAGAAAAGGTACAGATGTATGGAATCTGCCGGGAAATCATAATGGGTCAGAGTCTCTCCATGTACCTCAACTCTGCATACCCTCCCGCAGTAGCGACCTTCATCTATGCCCTAGGGACAAGACTTAACTTCCAACTCGGACTTCTGGCGAAGTCGGCGCTCATTCGGTATCCTATTTATATGATTCTGGGATTATTCGGATCAGGAGTATATTTTTATGCGAGGGATTTCACACAAGGCTACTTAGAACAAAAAGCTGATGATAAACTATGTGATCTTGGTCAGGAGTTCATGGAGAGTGGCATAACCTTTTATGATAAGATTCTACAGCGTAACATCGCACTGCGCTCCTTGTTAGGAGAAGATGGTGTCAACAGCTACACTAAATATGGAAATATTATTTACTTGTTTAGACAACCCAGCCTGCCCATATTATACAGGAAAAGATATATTGAAGGAAGATTGAAGGAGCATTTATCAAAAGTCAATAATAACAATGAGGAAGAACTGATGTAATTTTCTTGGATTCATAATAATGATGAAGGACTAAGTAATGTTATGTTTTGTAGTTGTGTTATTTAAATAAAGTTGAAATGAAAATAGCAGGCTTTTTACTATTTCTCTTTCTATCTACCTTTGCTATTTCGATTTGATTAACTATAGTATAAAATAATACATAACCCTTTTAAGCGCAGCAATTTATTTTGAAAAAAAAAATGCAATTTTCAATAATTTGGAAAAAAATGGGTATTTTTATAATTTGTTTTTCTGTGTATTGAATATTTATATATTACAACTTCATAATTTAATTTTTATATTTCTTTATTATGGTTGACAAATTTTCTAGCCTTTTTTTTCTTTAAGTGTAAGTATCTTTACACACCTTTGTGTATATATATTATTTTTTATAAAGTTTTTCATTATGATTGAAGTAAAAGACTATGATTTTTTTCTTGAAGTGTAAAGCCGATATATAGGCTTTCCGCATTTAAAGAGTTACGGGTGAATACATTTTATGGAAAATTATCAATTGAAAATAATTTATAATAAAAAATATTAAATAAAAACTACCATTTTATTTGGATGTTTCTTTTATATTGCGATAAAAGTATGGATATTTAGATACTAACAAATATCTGGAAAAAAGAGATCATAAAAGTGCTTGTAATCTTGAACTAGGCTTTAAGCTATCTTACTTATTTCAGGTTTGTCTCTTTGCGTTTACCTTCACTTCAATATCTCACCACTGATACTGACCACCAGTTGAATAGCAAACATAATGAATAACATCATCTGTTGAGAGAGGCAATTATTAACATGTTTTTATATTATTTAAAATTGCATAGAGTAAATGTACAAATTACCTGAGTTCGGTATAAATTAACACAATGTATAGATATTACAGCAGTATTATGATATTGTGATACCAGATTGTGTCAGTTAAGTTCACTGAAGGACTTCACAGAAGTAATCGAGCATAGATATAAGACTCAGTCGCTTGCCCTTATATATTTACGTCTAAAATTGAATTAATTGGCATAATATATATTTTGATAAAAGTAACAGGTCATAACCTTACAGAAGGAGCGCCGGCCCGGCTATAAAATGAGAACAACGAGAGCTTAGGTGTCGGCTTTATCTTTATTGTGTACAGACAGGCATGGTGGTGTGAGCAGCGTCGTTGACACCGAGGGGGCGCTAGGCTACAGCTGCTGACGGCCGGGAGAGTTACTTGTAACCGGGGAACGGATCCGTTCGGTTCTTTCTTAAAACGAATTGGATCTTTCTGTTCATGTCCTCGTCGTAGATAGCTTTACACTTCTCATAATTGATGCGTCGTCTCGTCTGAAAGCAAAACACGACTCGTAAGTCAATTTGTTTGCTATCACCTGAGACGAAGCTAACAGCCGTGGAAGACGGGCAGATCAAGCGAACCTACCTGGAACGGCTTCTCGTAGAACCGAGTCCGTCGGAATTGATCCAAAATGCCTTCTTTTCCTAATATTCTATTGAGCAGTTTACACGCTTCTTCCACATTATTGTTTTGCACGAACACCGTCCTCGCGATGAAGGAGGCGTGTTTCATGGCGCGGCCTAGAATCAAGCAGACGCGTCAGCGCACCCCGGCACACAGCACCACTCTTACAATTATACCCTTGGCTTACATTAGATGAGTCAGAAACTCTGAAAGTTAAATCCATTATATTATACATGTCAATGGAGATGAGTCAATATTAGCAAACCCCAGATTACCGAGTCGGTCACAAACGCTCCGTTCCTCCGGCGGCTCACGAGCCTCCCGCAGAGCTACTTACGGAGCCGTCACCCCACACTATTTACTTTTATAACAATATTTATTCAAATAAAACAATTACCTGCCATACAAACTTTGTTCACATCCAATTGATAAGATCGCAATAGAGGAATTCACTTAAAATTACATTAAAACAATAAGCTTTCGGTCATCTTTACATCGGTCCGAGCCGCCTTTACAAATGCATCAAATAAAATTAAACAAATATTAGCGGACCGCTAGTGAGGTTCATTTACAAACGGACCGGTCTAACGAAAAAGTCTTCCTCTAGGAACCGACGTCCTCAATTGTGAATTTATTCATCATTTTAAATGAGAAGGCTAAGGAAGTGACTTTTACGTGAGAGCGGTTCATTTCCACAGGGACAATACAAACCTCATAAATATTAACACTCGAGGGAACCTTCACTCGGCTCTCGCCCACTAACCACTGCACCGTCATCATGGCTTACCACCAATACCGGTTCACTCAATTCACTGTTGATCACTATTTACCTGTTCCTCAACACTGTCGGTCAAACACTTTACCTGAATGGAAAACCTTTCGAAGCTCTCCAAAGGAATTCGGAAGGAAGAGCAGAGATTGGAGGCTCACGGGTCTTACCCTCTCAGTGCTCCATACTTACTCCGGCCCTGGCCGCGATGCCCTCAGTAGTCTTCGCCGGTCTCGGCTTCATACTCGCCGTCTTCAGGATCACCGTGACCATTGGAATCGTCCGGCTGGAACTTTTTGTCATCTTCCTGTTTGACGCTAGGCTCAGCGGCCGGTAGCGCACTGGAATAGTCTGGATAGTCATCCGCGGGCTCTTCCTTGATCTTCACGCGCTCCTCCTTGACCGTCCCGTCCTCGCGCTTGTCGCGGCGCTCGCGCCTGCGGCGGCGTTCTTTGTCCTTGTCGCGATCTTTGCCATCCTTGGCGTCTTTGTCCGGGCGCTCGCGGGAGCGGCGGCGGCGCCTCTCGCGCTTGTCCTTGTCTTTATCCTTGTCAGGCTCCTCGGGCTCGCGGGAGCGGCGCCGGCGACGCTCGCGGGAGCGGCTCCTGGTGCGCGGGCGGCGCGCCGGGCGCTCGCGCTCCCGCTCGCGGTCGCGCTCGCTCCTGTCGCTCCTGTCGCCCCTGTCGCCTCTGTCGACGCGCCGCCGGTCCGGGTCTGCGTCGCGGCGCCGCTCGGGGCGGCCGTCCCTCTCGTGCTCGAGCCGGTAGCGCTCACGCTCGCGCTCGTTGTCCTCGCGGCCCGAGTGCTTGATGTTGAGCTCGGGCCCGCCGCGGCGCGTGCCACCGAGCCCGCCGCCGAGGCGCCGCGGTAACCAGCCCTTAACGGTGCGCGCGCGCTCCACGTCTACGAGCACGCGCCTTCCGTCGATCTTCTTCCCGTCGGCATGCTTGTAGGCAGAGTGCATGTCGCGCTCGTGCTCGTACTCGATGAAAGCATACCCGCGCGGCTTGCCGTTCTCGCTGTCGTGCACCACGGCGATGCGCTCGATGGCACCGTAACCCTCGAACTCGCGGCGCAGCTTGGACTCGGAAGTGTCGTAGTTGACCCTGGCTACAAACAGCGTCTTGAAGGCATCCGCCGTGGCACCTTGCGCGGTGCTGGGGTCCCAGACGGCGATCTCTTGCTCCAGCTTGTACGCCACTTGCTCCGCGCGCTCTCGCCGGCGGCGTTCCAGGCGCTCCTCGCGCGTCTCTACTCGTGTCGGGGGCGGCGTCTCACCGGGATCTTCGAAGTGGCCCAGGAAGCCGCCCACACCAAGATAGCCTTTACGTTTTTTCTCATGCGGCAGCTTGTTAGGTGGAGGCAGGTACGGGATGGGATCCCGCGGCGCAAAGAGCGCGAGCAAGTTGGGCGGCAGGAACTGCGTCATGGTGGGCCGGCTTTTCCCTCCTAGTTATACGGTCGGTCTCTGCGCCGGAGGACGGGTAATATCATTCCGCGTACTGTACTCTATTCGACACCTAAATGCGACTTTAAATTCGTGATAGATGCGATACAAACCTTCACTTTAATGACGATTCGACTCGAAACCTACCGTAACCTCGCAACACAAGCCGTGACACAGACAATGGCGGAAGTCTCATAGGCGGGAACCATAAACTAAGATCGACAATTTCAATAGAACGCAAAAATATTTTTGATGTGTGAAATGTGGTTGCTGCAATTAAATTACTACAAATAAATTAAGTGTACGAGAGAATAAATATCACAGTACCAGCGTATTTTTTTATTATTGTAGAAATAAAAAAATAAAAAATGTTAACCAATATTTCAGACCTAGAGTTTTATTACCGTTAAAATTTTATGATTTACACAAATACATCAAATTTCAAGTAAAATAATATTAAATTAATTCAGGTTTACGTCTTTCTTTTATTGCAATAAAAAAAAATCACACATATATTCGCTTCAATCAATAACGATGAGAATAATTTAGACTAGTATACCAAATTAATATAAACTTCGGGGAATAAAAATATTTTTACATATTGCATAGATAAACTATCAGGACACTTTATTTGTTGCACCTGGAAACACTTTTGATTTTTTTTTACAATTCGTTTTATAGCAGCTGACATTTAAAAAAATATTTAAATCATATTTATAAATAAATTTAAAAGTTTTATATGATTAATTGATTTATATTATCATTCATAAGCAATTTAGAGATAATTTTTCTACCAGGTATATTGTTGTAACTGCCATGTTATACCATACAGGCGGACCTCGACTTTCGCACATTCGACTTTCGTACAATTTGCTATTTCTTACATTTTTGAAAAATATTTTTATTTTATTTTTTGGCGAAAATTCAAAAATGTTTTGTTTTCGTGCAGGTGTTTCCCTGTCGCACTATTTAATGAATATGAACGAGGTCCGTACTGTGAAAAATGTTTCGTTCTGTTCGCACATATGCATTAACATACGAGCGCGAGCGAGTCCAAACGTGCGTTTGCATGTATGTGCTAATTTGTACACACTCCCCGTCTGGCCTCAATACATTTAGTCTTGTGTATCGAGGTCAAATCAGCGCACGTGCGGGTACATTGTTATGCGAGTTTTGTTTTAATTATTTCCTACCCGTTTTAACATGAGTGAGAAACGAAAAAACTGTGAAGTAGATATTGCTAAAAAAAAATCAAGAACCCATAAACTTCATACAATAGAAACAAAGATGGATATAATAAAACGCTCTGAAAATGGAGAGTCTTATGCTTCAATCGGCCGTTCGTATGATATAAGAAGGTCTACGATATGTTCGATATTAAAAAATAAAGATAAAATTAAAGATTATGTAAAAAAAAATGGAAATATAACATCAAAAATTATTTCCAAAAGGCACGGCATAGTGATGGATGAAATGGAGAAATCTTTGTGTTATTGGATAAGTAATCAAAATCAAGAAAACATCCCTATGAGCACTTCAATGATTCAAGCTAAGGCACTTGGTTTGCATAAAGATTGGAAGGCTAGACTAAACGAAGATTCTAACACGGTGTTTCATGCAAGTAACGGCTGGTTTTCAAAATTTAAAACAAGGTATTCTTTACACAATATTAAATTCACTGGAGAATCAGCTGATGCGGATGAAGATGCTGCAAAAGACTTTATTTCGTCATTGCCCAAAATTATTGAAGATGGAGAATATACCTCTAGTCAAATATTCAATGCAGATGAGACCGGTTTATTTTGGAAGAAGATGCCTAATCGTACATTCTTATCAAAGGACGAATCAGTTGCCCCTGGTCATAAACCTTCTAAAAATCTTGAAAGTGAGGAAGAAGAACCAGGAAAAATCATCAATACCTTAACAATAAAAAACATGAACGAAGCTTTTACGCATCTCGAGACATTTTTGAATATTATGGAAAAATGTGATCCCAATGGAGAACGCATATCTCAAGTGCGTAGGGCGATCCATAATAGTACTGCATGTTACAGAACTCTCTATGAAGAAAAGAAAAAAAATAGTAAAACACAATTAACCCTTGACAAGTTTATTAAGATAATATAATTTTTATTTAATATGTACTTAGTTTGTAATTTTTGATAAATAAACATTTTAACCCTTTAACTGCCAAAAGCGTCTTAAGACGCATAATTTTCTGTGAACGGAGCGCCGCTCATACAAAAATTACATCTTAAGAGGCGCCGTTTTAAATGAACAATCAACAATGCACAATGAACAATTAATTTTATGATTCTGGATAAGTGACTGCACGACTGGCGCGCTCTTCATTTATTTGGTAAGTTTTATAAATAAACTTTATTACAATTTCAATAAGGATGTGTTTAGAGATTTTATTTTTGTCGTAAAATTCGCGGCGTGCTGGGTACCGCCATACATGTACCTGCCGGCAGTTAAGAGGTTAAAGTACAATTTTTGGAGTTTTTTTTTCTACATCCCTCTACTTTCGGACATTTAACTTTCGTACACATTTTCAGGAACCAATCGTGTACGAAAGTCGGTCCGCCTGTATACATACATATATATATATACAGGCCTGTATATATATATATATATATATATATATATATATATATATATATATATATATATATATATATATATACATATATATATATATATATATATATATATATATATATATATATATATATATACAAAGTTTATAAATAGTTATATATATATATAAGCAGTTTATAAATAAAAAACATATTTTTAACATTATTCATTATACCTATGAGAATTATAAATAAAGTATTGTTTAAAGAAAAATATTCTTTCAATTTTTTTTTTATAAAATTTTAATCCTTATACAGATATACCTCAATTGTACAGAGAAATTTTAAAAGTCTTCATTAAGAAACTCATTAAATACTGGTTTTCAGCAAAAAAAACATTATCAATTTGGTAGAGATTCATAACCTTATAAATATATATATATGAGCCAGTATTGAAAGTCTCTTCTTTTTTAATGTTTTAGTCTATTCATTATTTGTTTATCAACCTCATCTTCCTATTTCCTTTGTTATCTTGATACTATCTGCAATTTAAATGATAAAAACTATTCATTTCCAATCACAAATTGTATCCTGTACTTGCACAATGATAATTCTGATAAAATGATGAACAATCCTCACTGCAGATAAGATAGGCATTTAACTGTCTGAGATAAGATGAATTTATATATTTAAGAATTTGAGTGTTTTTCCTATGTCCATAAATTAAATTTTTCAAACAATACCTGAAATACATACAGTGTCACAATGTACGGGATAATATGTTTTTTGTTATTTTTTGGATCAGTTTCTGGTAAGTAATTCAATTAATTTGTTCACCATGATAGTATTTACCAAGTAGTATTGTAATTGAATTGAGCCATAAATTACTTACATTAAAATATTTTTCTTTATTATATTTTCATTGATTAAAATACACCAACTTTTTAGTAAAGATGATGAAATCCTTCCTAAATTTGAAGCTTTGTGTAATGAAAAAATGTTTAACCATTCATCGCTGGGGCAAAGAAGCTAATAAGTTACAACAAACTTAATCATAAAACTAAACATTCATACAAGTGGTCCAGTATGTGCTAAAAATTGTTACAGAAATATTTAAAAAAAGGGTCCAATATTTAATTTTTAAAAAATAAAGGAAAAATAATTCTTTACATTATTAGTTAAAATAGGCTACCAGAAATTTACGATGCATTACATTTTACAAATTCATATGGATTCCGATTTCCCAGAAATTTCGATGGCTCAGTTTTTTTTAATTTTTTTAATATTTTTTTTTTACCTAATCACAGTGGATGGGCTGACATGCTATGTCTGCACGGCCTCTGCGGCTGAGAACTCAGACACCTGCGTGCTGAAACCCAGCGAGGTGACCACAGGACCCGCTACCGCCTCCTGCCAAGCAAAGTACTGCACCATCAAGCGGCAGGAGTATAAGGTACCCCTGTTAAAACCATAAATATTTTAGTTCTCTTTTTGTAAATTACTCATCTAAACAAATATCAATAAACAAACTTCATGTATTTCCCGGAATCGTGGTGAACATATGCTCCTCCAGGAAGTGGTTGTCACCGTAGAGCATACATCAAAGCTGCCTTTTCTTTAAACCAAGCTCTCATTACGGATGACTCTTGACTACATGGGGTCAGATTGCGGATGACGCCCCAGGTGTGTTTCTGTGATTACCTTTTGTTTCAGGTTTTGGGCATATGCTCCATCTTCGGAAAGAATATGGAAGATAAGTGATATAAAAATAAATCGGATGTATTGATCGATATACAGGACCCAGCCGGCCGGGTGGCCAGCTTCTACCGCGGATGCGAGAACAACCCGGTTTACCTGAACACAATGGTGGAAGACGAAGACTTCAAGACTTACTTCCGCGCCTGCACGGGAGACCTCTGCAATACAGGCAAGACCACATTTTTCTTCATTTTTCAGCTAAGATACTCATATTAAAGACTGCAACTGTCAGGTAAACGGTGAATAATAAAAATCACTCTCAATCAATTTATAAGCAACTATTAACTTGTAATAATGACAAATTTTTGACACAGTGAAAATTAATGGGGAACAAAAATCGTCCCAAGCCAACAAAAGCAAAGATTTTATCAATAGATTTTATTGGAATGCTGGGCTATAATCTAAGGATAGTGGATTGCTATTCCGAATACAGTGCACCAGCAAAATAAAAAGCAGTATACAATCAACAGACGAGACCTCTTTATCAACATTCTTCAGTGTTTATTTTATTTGTATAAAAAATAATCTTAGTATTTTGGAATATTTATATGAATGAATGCATTCTAAAAGGTATAATATAATTTGAAATGATCATTCTAGGCAATGGAATCCAATCTGTATCCAACGGTAATCTGGGGCAGGGCGGTGGAGGCGGCGGTGGCAACTTGCTGGTTCCTGGAATCGGAGGAGCCCCCGCAGCGAGTGCCCCCGGCCTCTGGTTGCTTCTCGGAGCGCTGATGCTTTTGTCAATCTTCTTCACATAGTATCAGAAAACTACCAATGTAAACAGTTGAAATGTTTGAAAGGTCGTTTATTAATTCTATGTAATATATAATGACCAAATGGTAAACGCTACACACATTATCTTCTTAAAAAACTGATTTCCAAACTCCTCAATATGCATCAGATAATATAATTGGCTTCTCTATTAGCCACTTCATCGCCACATGTTTGTAGACAAATAAAAACACATATTTTACTAATGACTTGTGAGCTGCAATTGATTGAATTAAAATTTTATCCTTGATGAATGAACATATTTTCAAATATTAAATTTTAATCGACAACTATTATTAAGCCTTATTACTTCTCGTGTATAATATAGCTTTATTTTTATACATGTAAATAAAATAAAGAATATAGTTCGATACAAAAATACATAATTTGAGCAGATTTCAATTGAAAATTCTTCATTTTCATGGATTTATTTACAAGTGAAGTGAATTTTATAAAAAAAAACATTTAAATATTTTCTTATAGGATAAAATATCCAATTAATGCAACTCCAAAAAATTGCCTCTATTCAACCTGTTGAAAAATAATAGGAAAAATGTAGTCTACACGAAACATAGTCTTACAGTTTGGTTATTTATATTATATTTTTTATTATATTATTTGTAAAATACGCTCCTTTTTATATAATATATTTTTTATGTATAAATTATTAAAAAACTAAGGCAGTATACAGCTTTATTTATTTAGCACCTCAAAATGTTACCATAATAAAATATGTTAATTACTTAATACTATTCAATGATTTGAATATATCCACAATACCAATATTGAATGCAGTACCAGCAACTGGGTACTTTACCCTATATCCTGTAAAATCATTATATTGTCAATTTAAAATATACATTTTATTATTATAAAAAGTGGCCAAATGAATATTTGTCTGTATGTAATATATTTCACATTAAACATGAACTTTTTTCAGAAATATAACTTTACGAGACTATGATCCTTTGGAACTTACCTTCCTTTACTTCATAAAAAGTCTTCAACCTACAATATTTACTGCTCTCAATTATGTTTCTTGGCCCACACACAGTTTTGCATCTCAAATGACCTACCCCTGTTTGCTGTCTGTTGTACTTCTGTCAGTAAGCAATACACAATTTTAACAATGTAAACATTTATTTCTCTTACTCAAACGTTTTAAAAATATATGCCGTAATAAATAATAAAAACATAGCACATTAATAGGTATAAATAACTTTTATTATCATTTGTACAAAGTAAAACATTATAATAAATTGGGGGGCATGTTTTTAAACATAAATTTCAGGTCTTTATGTAAGTGTTGTCAGACATTCTTGGGGTGCATCATGTCCCACTCTTGTACATACAACACACTCAATTATGACTAGACTAAAAGGCGTTTTTAAAGAGGGATTAATTATAAATACTTACATTAAAGGCTGAAATTTAAATATAGAAAATAAATTTGCGCATAAATCAAAGCATGTGAAAAATATATATATTGAAAAATTTGTATCTTTTATTATAAGGAATCCGATAACCATTATGCGCACATAAATGTCTCGATTTCACAATCAAGTAGAGCAGCACAATTACACTAAAATATACCGCTTTAGATAAAATCACAGAATGTGTAAATTACAGTTGTGATTGTATTTCAACCCATCATAGCTTTAATAAGATTTTTTTAATTTAGGTCAGTTTAAGTTAAAATAAAAACATTATTGGCTACATTTTACTTTTGTGTATGAGCTTTACAAAATTATTATTATATTATAAATGATGAGTAGTGTAACTTACTAGCATTCCTTATTATTACATTTCACAGTAAAAAAACCAATGCGTGTTGTGTGTGAGTGTGCGTACACACAGGGGGACCTTCTGTAAAGTTTATGCATCACACAAAATGCGAATGCTCTCGGCAGCATTTTAATTTTTTACTCTAGCAACACCGGCACTGACTAATAATTAATAAAGAGAAGTATTTTAGAAGCTTATAAAAAGTCTGAATTCCCACTAATACATCATTTTCTTTTTTATAAAAAACCAAAAGATAACACTTACTAACAAAAAATAGATAATGTTTTGAAAATGGTGATTTTCTCTAACACAATTCATTTTGGCAAATCTTTAGTGCTTTTTAAATTCAATATAATATTTTCAAAATATCACGTCACGCACGCACGTAATACATCTAATTTGTAAGAAAAATATCTTTGAGCAATTTGAGGTTCTGATCACTTCAGTGTTTGCTCTAGATAGAAAATATTTTGCCTTAATAATTAGTTAGGACTGACAGAAGAGCTTTCCAACTTTTTACAGGAGAATCGACAATTAAGCTATTAGCATTATTATTTAAATTTGTTTATCTAAGATTAATTAAATTTATTATTTAGGCGTGATAAAATTAAATTCAAACGTATAAAATAAGGTTTTTAATGCAATAGTATTACTATATATAAGACATTAGATCATAACATTCAACAGGATATTTTATTTTCATTGAAATAATTTATTATTGACACGTCC
Organism: Glossosoma conforme; assembly: GCA_022606575.1. NCBI lineage: Eukaryota > Metazoa > Arthropoda > Insecta > Trichoptera > Glossosomatidae > Glossosoma > Glossosoma conforme. Next base: position 593,346 of record JAGTXR010000234.1, on the reverse strand, counting down.
GAATTGTGCGACAAATGGAGAACAATCTCACTCAATATTAAATAGATATCAATACAATTTGAGGACTTCACACAGTGGTAAGGTTAGAGATCAAGAGTGAAGCTATGATCTGTTTCAACCTACCCACAGCGCTTCTTAAAGTATTTATATGAGCCGTCATAAGCTTTAGATACACCTACAAAGTCAAAAAGATTTTAACACATTGTTCACATTCTAATTTTATTTTATGTGTGAAATCATAAGCAAACATACCGATGAATGATTCATTTACGAATGATCCAAAACATGGTTTATTTCACCAAAACTGTAGGGTTGACTATTAGCTAAATAGTGACATACCTGCTGGCAGAATCAGGGTAGAGTTTTATGGTTTTATTCAGTTGCAGCGGCAAAACTTTCATGTTTGGAATGTTTTAAAAGTCACCAAGTATCTTAAGAATTTCATTAACTAATAAATTTTTAATATACATGTTGATATCAGCTCGATATATTCTTTGCAGGCTGGTGCCGAAAAGCCTCCATATACAATCTTACATCTCTTTTCTTGTTTGCTCGTCAGACACGCATATTGGTTATTTGACAGGTTTTGGCACTGGTGCATCATTAGTAATGTATATGGCGGTTCGCAATTAATTTGAAAAATGGCCACTGCATTAGTTGCTGCGCTGTCGCAGCCGCCGAGAGTCATCAGTTGTGGTTCAACCGCACCAGTAGTGAGTTGTGATCGGTCCGGGGCCTGAAAGCATTTAGCTCCGCCTCGGTGACTGAAACTTTGTCAATCTCTGTCGAAAATTTATCTCAATGTGCTTTTGAAAAAGTCTTTGTGTTGCTCATCTGCTCCTCATTTTTCCACCACGTATCCCGATAATGATCCCAGCGACGTGAAGTCGCTTTTTCTTAAGTATCGGGAATGTTAATATCTTCAATAGTGTTTTTGTCAAAGATTTTTCCACACAGCCATAGTAACTTTAGCGTATATGTTCATAGAGGACCATGTAATTCCATTTTATATTTATTAACTGTTAAAACCAGGGCCTAAATAGGTTGTCGTATCGGATATGGACAACATTCATGCATAATAAAGGAATAACTTCTTAATCATCCATACAGCATTTTGTATTTACAGTTATTATAAAAGTAACATGCCGCTTTGATAGCAGTATCATCACTGATACATTATCCCCCATCCCAGTTATTCATATAAGGTTTTCATACATGCCTACGAAATTATACAAAAACAATGTAGGAAATTATATTTTGTATTACAATAAAGATGATTATTGAAATAATCTAGCGAAGCATTATTATAATTCAAAAAGTATTTTTTTAATGAATTTTAAGGGTCCAGCACAACGACAGCCAGTTATTTTGACATTATGGAAGTGTTGTTATTACAGATAATTAAATAAATAAGTTAATTTAAAAATTGTTCTCAACTGTGTACAATAGGTACAGGAAGGAACAAATTACACATCTTATATTCTGGGAATACACAATATACATAACCTGAAGCTTTGTGTTGTGTTCATAGAAAAGCTCCATTATCAGACCTGCCCGGGAGGAAGATGAAGTTGTCGATCAATGTTTTTATGGTAAGTAAAACATTTTATATATTATATGCTGTTCACCTATGAGAAGTATGGAGATATTTATAATATTTAACCATTTTGTGTATCTTTGCAATACATGGAATCATGGAAGTAAAAAATTATACAAAATTGAAGATTATGCAATCTAGAGATGCTAATGATGTCAATATAAAAGTATTTTGATTAAATTGCTGATGTCAGGGCTGTTATAAATAAATTTATATTTGACATAACCATTCTTAAGCGTTCAAAATACACAAAAGAAAACATGCATAGCTTTAGTTTTTCATGTCAAACTGTAATATAGCTGAGATAAAACAAATAAAACATGTCACACTTATAACACTACAATGGCAGTCAGACATTGGATATCTTGTCTAAATAATATGTATGAAGAAAATGATGATATTCCTTAAACTCACAGATAGTTAAGCAAGGAGAACACCAGGTTTCATCAGAAAATTATGAAGATCATCACTTACTGAGGTAATATTAATATTTTTTTATTATACGGTTAACAATAATGAATATTGTATTGTATTTTCTTGTTATATACATTCTATTGGACATAACATATTACTAGACATAAAATCTTTTCTAGAAACTTAAATTTTAAATGTTACATTATTTTTTATTCAGGAGGATGGTAATTAACCTTTGCACTCAAATGGCGACATTATGTCGACATGGTAAATTCCCCTGTATCTCGGTTGTAACTATGTACCGTTACATGGTTAAAAATAATAAAAGGCAGGATACGTACTAACGCAGGTATAATTCTGTCCCGCCAGTTGCTCAAGGTCTTTGCTAGCATTTGGGTGTGTTTCTGTTGTAAAAAACGTTACTGCCCTTTTTTAGACAGTGTTAAAATGGATAAAATAAAAATTGAGTGAAAGTAAAGATGACTTTATGTTTGATGTTTATAGTGATAAAACTAGTGATAGTTTGAGTGAATATGACACTTCAAGTGATGAATCTGATTTTATTTGACACAAAAAACGTAAATCGGCGACTATCTCGTCATCTAGTAGTTCTTCTTAGAATGCATTTGGGCGATTGTTTTGTTAGGTACCATTAAAAGACTATAAAATTTTAAAATAGTAACCGATTATCTTTATTTTTCTTTAATAAACCAAGCACTTATCGATTGGTTATTGCATTTTTTTCTATTTTTGTGCAAATTGGCAAAAAAGTACACTCGAGTCGCTGATATGTCATACAAAAAAAAGTCTCAAGTGAAAAAAATGGATTAGAAACAAAACTGTTGAGTTAAAGCAGCCTTTAAGGACAGACCGCCACTCATGAGTTATTTTTCTGTAATAAATAATACTATTACAATAACACTTATTAAATTGAATTAGACACCGATCAGCAGTCTAGATATTAAATATTAGAAATACGGAGGCATCGTTTTGCAAACATATGAGGGTTATCCGTAATATAAAATTCCCTTGGCGCTACAGTCTTGAAAAGCGCTGTTATGGTGGATCTCGCGATTCTGTAGTGTACCTTGGTTCCCCCACTCCAAATCCCCTCGCTAGGGTGGCAGGAATGTTGACCGAAGACGCCACCAACGAGCTCATCGCAAAATTTGAATGAGGTATTGTCAAATGCCCACCCAACAGCCCGGACTTAGCCCCAAGTGACTCCCATCTCTTCCCTGACATAAAGAAACACTTGGGTGAAACGCATTTCGGCGACAGAGAAGAGCTGGAAGAAGCGATTCTCAGGTATCTGCGTGGCTTGACGGCAGATTTTTTTCTTGGGCATTCAAAAGCTCGCATACCGCATGCAAAAATGCATTGACCTCAGTGGCGACTATGTAGAAAAATAGGTAAGAGTCTGAACTTTCTAAAAATGAACGTATTCATGGAATTGAACATGTTTTACACAGTGAAAAATCACTGGGAATCATATATTACTGATCACCCTTGTACAAGAGTTAATCTTAAATGCGAAGTCGATATGACAACTGTAGGGTCCTTAGATGGTCTTCGGGAACACGGTGAGGCCTTGCCTTCTTATCTCATCGGTCTCGGCAAACAAGTGACAAGACTATGATGGAAGCTTGAATTGTCGAAGACGTCACCAAATCAGTCAGATTTAATTTTCAAAGGTACCCCTACAAAGCTGAGATCTTTTTCCTTGTCATTGCAGACAGTTCAACGATTTTCGCCTCGGAAAATATTAGAATAACTCGCGAGGCTCCTCTCAGTATGGATGTTCACTGCATCTTGGAGACCTCGAACTTGGCGTTGAGGATCTCCTCGTCCGAGTCCAGCACCGGCAGCGCGGCGGCCGGGATGTTGTCCTCCACCCAGCGCAGGTCGGCCTCCGTCTGCTGCGCGGCGCTCAGCGGGGGCGGCGCCTCCGCGGCCAGCAGGGGGCTGCTCAGGCCACGCATCTTCACGCCATACGCGTCACTCACAAACTGTTCTTCTTCTTCTGCAAAAATAATATAATCAATTTAAAAAAATAAAAAATAATAATCAATTGGAAATGAGTTATGGGAAAAAAAAGAATATAATTCTAACAGATTATATATGTAGTATGTAATTGATTTCATAATGCTCATTTTTCAAAGATTTTTTTTCTAATAGTGATTCTGAAGTTATTTTTTATCTGTGGATCCATGTCGCTTACCACTTTACATGTGGATAAGCGCTGCGCATGTGGAGTGTTGATCCACCAACGTCATAGACTACAGCCCGAGATTTACACATCATCCTTATTATTACAGGAATTTACTATGAATGGGTGGTCTTCACGGGGCGACTTTCGTCTACCACCAATTTTAATTAACAGGCTATGACTGGCGTTTTACAGGTGAGGGATCAAATTCACACCAACCGGGGTACTTTAGAGCTCAGAAATCGATAAAAAATATATATTTTTAATCTCCGTCGGGGATCGATCCCACGACTTGCAAAGCAAACGCCGGCTAAATGGCGAGCAAATTCTATAATGTGGTGTTTTAAGGCGAAAAATGGTAATACCGGTAAAACTGTATTTTGGTGTTGCGGTATCCCTGGACACGGGCGTCTAGGAAACTAAATGCAGATAATGGATTCTAGCAAGTCTGCGACAATGCGAGATTAGTGCGCGGTTATGTCAACAGTGCCCGTAAAAGTACAACCTGACATTCACGCATCATCCTTATTATTGCAGGAATTCACTATAAATGGGTAGTCTTTTCGTAGTGGATTTTTGTCTTTTTATGGACATTTCCACATCTGGTAAAAAAGAGAGGAAGACTTTAATGACCTTATAATTATTACTACAAAGTGGCATCTTTAACCATTTGATCACGGCAACTTTTTGGTGGATTTGTTAATCAATTTTAATAATTACCAATATATTTTGCAGTAAACAAAAATAATGTTATATATGTTATCGCATGATTTTTTTCTACTGGAATCCAATAGAATATATATTCCATAATATACTCAATTAAAAATTTAGAACATTACAACATGAGAATAAAGCTGTAAAATAAGACAAAAGCTATGAATGGGTAATGGATAAAATAATCTGACGAACGAAAATAGAAATTAGAAACTGTAACAAAAAAACATGTTCCAAGAAGATGAATAAGAAAGATGAAGAACAACTAATAGTGATAATTACCATCATCATCATCGGGGTTATCGAGCAGCGGAGTGAAGGCGTAGCGCTGGTTGTTGTTTGTCGGCCTCCACAGCACCATAATGGCCGCCAGCACGGCCGAGAACAGCACGTGCCAGTAAGCGTCATCCACCCACAGCTGCTTCCAGTCCTGAACAAGCGTCACGCCAGACTCAATAAAGTCAATTGAGATAAGACAGTATATATTATTCATGTATTCTTTTAAAAAAGGTCGTATATGACATTCGATTTTTAGCTACTTTTTTTTTTCATATTTATTCAGTAATTTAATTTGAAAATCCTTTTCTTTGACAATAAATGCAGCAACATTTTGAAATAGGATTCTTCTTCTTCGTAATATTAATCCAGTGGATTGGTTTGCAGCAACAAAATCTTGCATCTCGATCTCCACTCTTCTCGATCTTCTGCAACCCTCTTTACCTCAGCATAACAGCTACAACTTATGTCCTCGAACACTTGCTCCAAATACTCCCACCTAGGGCGCCCTCTGCAGTTTCTCCCCTTAACCATACCTTCCACAATGTCGTGAAGAAGAGCATCGTGGCGCATGATGTGACCGATCCATCGGGCTTGCCTCTCTTAGATGGTTCTTACTAGGTGAATATCTTTATTATTATGCTGAGAACCTCATTGTTTGTGAAGTGGTCTCTCCAAAATTCTTATGTAAGACCAAATCTCAAAGGATTCTAGTCTTCCTCTCACTTTCAGATAAGCACCATGTCTCACAGCCGTACATTAAGATGCTCCATACAAATGTTTTGGCAAATCGCTTGCGGACCTTTAAATTTAAATATTTTTTGACTTAAGAATTTTTGTTTTTTAGGATTATGGCTGACTCAGTTATACTGCCCGCTTTGCTGGTACTATTTGTAGATTTGCTAAGCTAATGAAGCATTTAAAACCACCAACAATAATATTTACTACTCTTTAATGTAATTGATAGCTTCATTATATTTTAGTTGCAATTTGAATGGCAATAAGAAACCTTATATAAAGTTTGATGATAAGAAACACTAACCTTGAAACAGTCGGAGAACCGTCTGGCCTGTATGGAGTACAGCATGAACACCACAGAGGCCACCACGGCAAAGATCAGTGTGTTGGTGAAATGCTTGTATAGAGACAACTTCACAGTGTTCCTGTAATTAAACATAGCATGAAGTCAAATCAAATATCAAGCCTACATTTAAAATAAACCAGAACAGAGTGGTGTTTAATACACCGACCCTGCGGCAGCTTATAAGAATATTAACACTTGGAGTACAAACCAATTGCCGTTCTTTTACTGCTTTTTTATTTAAATATAAATTCAAAATGGTGGTTGTAACCTCCTTAGTCGCAGTGTCCGTGTCGTATGCTGCAGCGAGGCGAAGACCCACCAGCAGAGTGCAGCGTCCAGCAGAGCCAGGGGAGCCCCGGCCAGCAGGGCGTCGCCCCCGCCCGGCACGTCGCCGCGCCCCACGCGCAGGTAAGCCTCCACGCCGGCCAGCAGCCCGTAAGCCACGCCCATGGCCACCACACGCTGCAGCAGGGGGCCCAGTCGAGGTCTACGCATCAAAAATAAAAAACAATAACATTAAGAAATTATGACACAATCCCTATTGATATAGCTCGATATAGCTCTTGCAGGCTGGTACTGAAAAGCCTCAATATACGATCTTTCGTCTCTTATTTTTGTTTGCTCGTCTGACACACATATATAAAGTAATACCTCGCTTAACACGGGGGATACATTCGTCGCTCGACACTCAAACCGGGCGGACTTGTCTAGTCATCCTACCTACAGGATGGCGAACTGTTGCGATTGTGATATCGCGCAAATAAATCGTCGCTTAGACGATCACCGCTTGCTGCTGGAGAGGCTCTTAAAGGCTGTTGGATGCGCGATGGATGATGCTCTGACATCCGTTGGTGTGGACTCTCCACCCAACCCGACAAGTCTGCCGACTTCCCGCAGAAGGCGCTTACCTCGAGCGTGCAAATCAATTCCGGCTACCTACGCTGAAGCTGTCAACATTCCTGTGTCGATGTCGCTTAACTGTGACAGCAGACTCCGAACCTGCCGTCAAAGAATCCGCTTCGAGTGAGGCCACCGAAGAGGACTCCTCAGAAGATACTATCGAAGGAGCCCCTGCTGTTTCGTGCAAGGCTCCCAAGGACTCCCGCTCTCAGCCGGGACGAATCATCGTTCGAGGAACTGGAGGACCTGAGTGCTTTCTCCGTGGATGTCCTCTCCCTCCCCCGAGCAATCTTTCCGGAGAAGTTCAACGTTCTAAGTTGAGTCGCGCCTCTCCGCATGGGGAAAGGCAACAACATTCAGCACGTCTGATGATCCGTGGTTCTGCAGCTCCTTCAAAAAACGTTACTGGAGTGAAGATGGCGTATCTTCACGCCAAGGGCCTTCACCCAGATACATCGGCTGAGGAATTGTAGAGCTTCTTGGCAGCGACCGCTGCATTCAATCCTTCTTGGATGACCATCAGGAGGATTGTCAGCAGGCGGACGCTGTCAACTTCTTTCAAAGTCGGGGTCATCGCGACTTCGCTGGAGTCTCTCATGGAGCCTCAAGTGTGGCCTGAAAGGACCATCGTTCAACCCTGGATACGCATAAGACGAAAGAATCGCAGTGAACAGTGGTTGAAACCAACTTGAGTGAAGATATTGACATATTTAGTGTTATATTGCTTTAAATTCAGTACTGGTGTTTATGGAGGCGAAATGTTACACGTTTTGTTTTGTGACAATAATGCCTTGTTATTTGTGAGTCAATCATGATATACTTATGACAGGGTTTTTGTTGTTACAAGTCAAACTGTTTATCTTGAGTCTCCTGACGCTAGTTCTGAGTGTGAGGTCAGTAATACTAAATATGTCAATAAATTTACATCACCACAATTATGTTACCTATTGTATTTATATTTTATATTATATAATTGTATTTATATTATTGTACTTCAGAAATGCATTGAATTGATAAAATTTGTAATGTTTCTGCAAGGAAAAAAATAAATAAAATTGAAAAATTGAAATTGAATAAAAATAAAATATTAGTAATATAAGAAAAGCGTTGCATTGCCATTTTGCATGTTGTGACATTAGAGATGGTTCATCAAAGGGCCGACAGGCGATCGTAGGGCGCTGCATGTGTTACAGCATGCTCTTAGTCACTTTGGCTCGGGTCTCGACGGAGGTAGATCGTTCATTGATCCGAGCCGAATACCGAAGTTGTCAATCTATTGTTTTAAATATATTACAATGTGCTACTTAATAAGTTCTTGTTGTTTGTGACTTGCTGCGCATCCCACCCCACGCGTCCTGTTAACTATCCCGGGGACGTGAAGTTGTCATCCTTCAGTAAAGGGGATGTTATGTTATTATAATCTGGAGATTATTTACTTAAATTTACCAATCAGTATGCTTATCCAAGTTAGGAACTGATAAAGCCTGAAGGCAAAACCAAGGTATTCCAGCAAATATGAACAGCAAGGTATGAAGTATTTATCTATTTATTATTAGTATTATGTCACATAAATATTAATATATACAAGCACCGTACATTCAATTAAAATTATGTTAGATTTCTTCAAGAAGTTACTTTTATTCTACCCATTCAATAATAAGTAAATTAAAAATCAATAATATAGGTGATACATTTTTTTTCAATTAGTTGTAAAAAAATATCAGGTCTTCAAGTCTTGTTGTCAGTATTTCCTATGTGTACAGAGATTTGGAGGAAATCATAGAAAGACAATGGAAGGTACTCACTTGACGATACCAAAACCCATTGACACGATGACGACCAGCATTCGAGCCAGTGTCCTCTTAGCCACCGACACCCACTCAGCCGTTAGCACAGCACCTCGCACCGATTCCCCGGTCCAATTTATGGAGCTGAACAAAACAAAATATATATTTTTATCGATTAGTTTATTATGCCCGACTACAGAGCACGGAAGACTATTCTAGGATGTGAATCTAATATTTATAACTACCACTATATAAACTACACTATATAAACATGCATAGCACTGGTCAGTATTTTTTTTTTTAATATTTGTTGTTGTTTGAGTATAAATAGCTGAGACTTAGAAAAGGATTTGGCCACTGAAAGAGGTTTCTAGTGATAATTTACAGTGGCCATATCTTTTAAAGTGACCAAAATGACTTAGAGATACATGGCATAGAATATATGAGTAGAGTTACCCAAATAATCCAGACACTTACAGTGATAAATCAACCAATCCAAGAATGTGAAGAAAAAACTTTTCTGATGTTTTGTGATTCAATTAGAAATGTACGAAAATTAAATAATCCTTGATATTATGGTGCTTGACCTCTGCTACAATATTTGTAGTAATGGAAATAAATAATTTGTGGAATAATGGGGGATAGAATCACTTGCTCGTGTCATGAATTTGCGCTAGCGGCTATGCACACTGACAAACTTGCTAGAAACTGGCACATTTGTGGCTTCGCGATCATTCCGTTAGTATGAACTCGACTACGCACGGGTCAGCATGCGTGCTGCTGAGTTTGTGGTCCGATGTTTTTTTATCTTTTTCAGATACTTACATTACAAAAATTGATACATTTCAACTTCAAGCATAGTCAATCAAACCAATATTTAGAAATATTCACATTTTTCCGGTTTTTAAATGACATTTTTATATTGTGTAGAAAATACATATCATCGGAGCTCACGGATGTTTTTAGCACAGTAAGGGGAAGGTTAAAAAATAAAACACTATTTTTTAAGGGTGAACTCCTTTACAAAAACATATTTGAAGTAAGGGTAATATAAATGTGCTAGGTAGTGATGCAGTACCTGTACTCGGCGTAGAAAGTGGCCTTTTCCAGCATCCCCAGCAGCAGCACGGCCCCGATCCAGAACTGTATGCGCAGCAGGTCGCGCCACTGCAGCCAGCACACCACCAGCCAGGCGCAGCCCAGGCACACGTACACCCCGCACATGGAAGCGTAGAACTAAACACAACAATCACCAATATTCAAATATCTCATATTAACAGCCTAGGGTTACCAGATGAATCTTTTATTTTCTAAACAATACCACATGTGCACGTGTTTATTAATATTTAGTAATATGTCGATTGTCTTTTAAATTAATACGATAATTTTAATCATGTGGACTTTTATTATATAGCTTCCTCCTTTATATAATCTTCTTCTTCGTGTCAGCGACGTCAAATTATTTTTTCCCAATATCTGGCAACATCGATAGCTCGTGTGTTGCCCAGCATTAGGTCCTGAGATGTGCAACTTGTTGGGCACATGGAGCAGCATCGTAGGTGTGAGGCGGTCTGCAGGTCTCCACAGTCGCACAATAGTGTCTCTCCCTGCCGAAGCATTCCCCACCGCTCGAGGTTGTCCTTTGTTCTACCAACTCCGGTTCTTAATCTGTTTAGGGATTTCCGGGTCGGCCAGTCAAGGCTCTTGCCAGTTGGGAGGCCTTCCTTTGGAGTTATGAAATCCTGTGGTGCGATTTGTTGCCAGAGTTGGAGTCTCTCATTTTCAGGGCCGGATGTGAGAGGTTGTGTGGATTTCAGAAAGCTGCTTCGAGACTTCAATCTTGGTGTTGGGGGTATCTGATTATACAAGCAGTGGGACGGTTGGTTGATTGCCTTACGCATTTCTTCGGCGCATATGACTTTGCGTCTTATGTTCGGTGGTGCGATACCAGCCAAGGGGTATAGTTTAGAAATGGGTGTTGGTTTGAGGCAGCCTGTGACGACTCTGCATGCATCATTCAGGGCAGTATCCACTTGATTACAGTGGGCTGATCGACCCCACACTGGTGCCGCATATTCTCCGGCTGAGAAACAAAGTGCTAAAGCTGAGGTACGAAGAAGGGGTGGTTGGGCTCCCCAGTGAGTGTTGGTCAGTTTGCGGATGAGGTTGTTCCTTGTTGCAACTTTCTGTTTGGTGTTGCTGCAATGACGCCTGAAAGTGAGGGTGCGATCTAGAGTGACTCCGAGGTATTTTGGATGGTCGCTATGTTCCAGTACTCTACCTTCCCACGTGACACGAAGCTTTCTGTTAGCTTCCCTGTTTCTAAGGTGGAAACAGCAGACTTGTGTCTTTGATGGGTTAGGTTTGAGATGGTTGGTTTCATAGTAATGGGACATCTCGTTGAGTCCCTGGCTTAGGATGTCCTCAACTTCTTCAAACGTTACTGCTTGTGCTGCCAAACCTAAGTCATCCGCATATATGAAAGATTTTGTGTCTTTAGGGGTGGGTTGGTCGTTTGTATATATATTAAATAGTATAGGAGCAAGTACACTGCCTTGTGGTAAGCCGTTCTTTTGATAACGCCATCGGCTGGTTTTCCCCTGAAAATCCACAGCGAATCTCCTGTTATGCAGCATAGCCGCGATCATCTGCACTAGCGAGAAGTCACCTGTCATTCTGTACAATTTACTGAGGAGTGTGCTGTGCGACACTGTATCGTATGCAGCGGTTAGGTCGACGAATACCACTCCGGTCACTTTCCTTAGTTCGAACCCGTTTTCGATATGTTGGGTCAGGTTTAGTACTTGCCCAGTGCATGACTTTCCGGGTCGGAAGCCCGCCTGCTGGGGTATCATTTTAGGTTCGATAAAAGGGGTGAGTCGGTTGAGTAGTATCCGTTCGAAGATTTTAAATATATGGCATAGTAAAGATATTGGGCGGTAGCTTTTAGCATCATCAGGGTTTTTCCCTGGCTTTAAAATGGCTATGACCTTGGACTTTCTCCATATTTTTGGGATTTGACTGCCGATCATGCAGGCATCAAACATTTCAAGGAGCCATTGTTTAGCCTGGGGGCCAAAGTGTTTTATCTGTTCTACGCATATATAATGAAAAGTCTTGTAATTTTATCTCTCGTGTCAGGAGTCATGTAGGGCAGTGCTCCATAACCGGTCTGCCATGACCCAAAACAGGTGTGCCACATTAAAAAAAACACAATAATAAAACTAAATAATTTTACAACGGTCTTCCAGCGCCTGGCGCCTATTTATGCAGATAGACAACTGTGTAGTATGCTTTGTACAAGCTCCACATGAATTAAAAAATAAACGAAAATGCAAAACTGACAAAATTAATATTTATTATTCTGGGTTTTGGTGTGCCGCCTTAAATCAAGAAAGAAATTTGGTGTGCCGTAGGTGAGAAAAGGTTGCGGAGCACATAAGATATAGGGTATTCAGATAATTCATTTCAAAGATAACTTGTACAATAAAGTCAAATTATAAACTTTGCTGTCGCTTGAATAATGGAGTTTCTTTCTAGTGGACAAAATTAATATAAATGATTAATTAAGTACCAAATCATATTAAACCAAGGATTTACTGCATAATTATGGAGTGTCTTCAGCAGATGTCATGTGACATTTTAATTATTTTTTATATCTGTATACAATCATTTTTTTTTTAATTGTGATAAAGTTATTCTTACCGGCAACAGCGGCCAGTCCACAGCCGAAAGATAGCCGTAGTTGGCTAGCATCTTGACCGTCACTGACACGTTGAAGGCAGCGCCAGGGTCCCCCGCATCGGCGCGTATTCTGATGGACAGCAGGTACAGGCCGTCCGCGGGGATCGTGAACACCGGCCTGTCCCCTCCAGACATGGGGTGCTGGGGCGGCGCCCCCGGATCGGGGGCCAGCGCAGGCAGGCGCGCCTGGGGCAGCAGCACGTGGCTGCCATGAGAGCAGTGAGCCAGCTGGGTGGGTGACAGCAGACGCGACACGGTGCGGTTGTCTGCTTCCAGCATGGCCAAGCCATCTATCGGATATTCTTGCCCTCGGTACTAAAAATTAAAATCACAAAAATAAACAACACTTGAATATTGATTTGTTGCAGTTTTTTAATCCATCTAATACGGAAAATGACAGAAGTTAATAATATGAAGGGACTAGTAGAGAACTCACTTCAACAGATAAAAGTAAAATACTTTTATCATAGTGAGTCAGCTTCTAATCAATAACATCATGGCAGTATTGAGGTGTAATGAGGCTGGAGGCAGTTTCACTTAAAGGGTCCCCAAGCCCTTGACAGAGCCCCAATAAGAGAAATGTTAAGCAATAGCATGAAAAATGTAAGCTAAATAGATTCTAAGGCCTCGCAAAATAGTCTTTTCAGCATTTTGAAATATATATCTTTTTTAATACTATCTAGAAGTTCATCATTCAATTAGGCCATTTCCTTAGTCCGCACTCAGAAGATTCCTCACCATGGTGCGAGCTCGATGGTCCTCCCAGCAGAGCGTCTGCAGCAGCGCCCACTGTATTGTAATGTTGACATCGGCTTGGTCTGGAGAGCAGGTCACTACAATCAAACAACAAATATTAATGTTTTAAGCGAGGCACCATTTGTGGATTTATTGATCGAGTTTTGGGCAGTTAATATAGACTGTAGTATATTTTCTAGGAAACAAATATATCAGATATCGCTTATACTTTTTTACTGAAAGCCAAAGTATTTTATATTCAGTTATATAGTAAGTTAATTTTGCATATTACAAAAGTAGAAAATCTATAATACGAGGCTACAAATTCCATGTATACCTCATGACCATACACAGTGAACAGGTTAGGCGTAATTTAATTAAACAAAGATATATTTAAATCAATAACATCCATTATTATAATTCGCCAAATCAAACAGATTTACTAGTAAATTGAAATTAAAAACATTATTTCTAAGAATAAAATATAAAAAGAAAAAAAAAGACGTCTAAGAGTATTATCAATCAAAATAATTTTTCGAAATAATAAATAGTTTTAATAATACATTCAAATTAATAGCAATCCTTGGTAAATAGCATAAGCAATCTAGATTTTTATAAACATACATACTTATCATATTATTAACGTACTATAAGCTCTTTGAAATGCCACTCTACTTTCTTATATTTAAGTATAATATTATATTGTTTACTAGGCTGACTGATAAGAAACTATGAAGAGTATTTACAACTAATCCGTTGCAGCTTACTGCTAGACTCTAAGCACAGATTGTAAAAAATATGATAAGTGCTTGGATTTTTTTATTTTTCAAAATATCCATATTATATGTGAGAGATTCACATTTGCTGAAAGAGCATTTCAAGCTCAGTGGTGGCATTTGCAAACATTTGCATGTTACAAATAATTTTTGAAAATTACTGTTCTTTATCAACTTGTATCAAGTGTGTTAGGTGTTCAGCTAAAGTGTGATAACTATGTCAGTTGTGGGTGGGTGCAGAAACGATAAATTCTGAGAGTTCAGAGGAGCAGCGGTAGTAGTAATAATGATAGAAATATATAGTGAATCAACTTTATTTCTAATTTCGTAGGAATGCAGGTTAGACTTAAGAAAGCTATGAAATCGATGCTTAAAGAAAATATTTTTAATTAATTAGGAAAATACACAGAAAATGACTAAATAATACACCTATATAGTAACATTAACTTCACTATACGTATCGCAAGTTTTTATTTGCCTTGACGAAACGACGGAAGTCGTGCGGAGCGATTAATCAGAGAAAAATGCGATAAAAGTATAGTAACAAGGAAACACCTACATTACAAATGCAATACACGTCAATATTTAGAACCCAAATAATAGGTAAGCATTAAGTGGTTTAATATGGTAAATTATTTATTATATTACCTTGAATATAGATCTGTGACTCTTTGTAGAGAGACTTCGGTATATTGATGTGGTTGTCTTTCTGAAATCATAGAAACGTCAAAGCGGTCAGAGTTTTTCATTTATCGTATGAAGTACGGTCGATCCGGGCGGGGACAAAGTTCCAGAGGGTGGGATAGTCACCAACCTCGGTCTTGACGAAGGTCCACTTGCCCTGGTCAGGAAAGGCGAGACTCGCCGGCAAGAAGAGCAACGAGAAGATCGCCAGAAAAGAAACCGACATGTTTACATCCTCGCTCGGCAAAACCACAAAGCACACTGCACTTCAATAAATAGACAACACCACTGAATATTTCAATATACAATGAGTAATATTTATAAATATAACAAATTCTCTTGTTTCACGGTTTCGAAATGAATGTGTGATGATGAATGACATGTAAGAAATTTAAAAACGCATCACAGCATCTGATAATTATATCTAAGACACACTTTTAAATAAATTACCAATAAAAAAAACAGTGACGAAAGTGATTTTTCTCCATATAAAAACAACAAAAAACGGAAACGTTTATTATCTAGTAGTGACTAAGTATGTAATTGTAATCTAGCTAACACTTTTATATGAACACCCTAACTTTTTTACAGTTTTCTGTGAACTGTAGAACGTATAACCCGTGCTAAAAGAATTTGGTGTACTTCACACTTTTATTGTTATGAGATATGTAGGTGTATACATATATGGTGTTTACATTATTTCGTAATTCTCATTAATACCTAATAACGAAGTAAATTTGATATAGGTATAAAAAATAATATTTGGTTTATTTTCAAACTATTTTTTTCTTCAAATGTGTTTTAAAGTTACAACTTCTTCGAAACGATGTATTTTTCTAGATCCTTTTAGAATTCAGTTTTTTTGTCTACCCATGTGTAAGAATTTGTTTTCCAATATCATCTTATTTACCGTTTTTATAAATCATTTGCGTTCACCATTTAATTACGTATTAAAGAGTCCAAATTTCATTACTTCTCAATTTTTTTTAGGTCGAAGAACAATTTTGATCATCCAAAAATAAAAAAATTGATGAAGAATGTTCAAAATTAATAAAGATAGTGGGTGCTAGAATTTATAATATTTCTATATTTGTCTATTTTTGTCTAAACCTATGATAAAAAAAAACTCGTAGACCCCCACTGATTCAATATCAGAATATAACAACTTTTTTTGCAGCGTGCATTAAGAATAAAATAAATATTTTTCTAACATATTTATATAAATCTATTAAAATATTAGGTGGTTAGTAACTAGAATTTAGTTGTAGCCGCACGTACCTATCAATATGATTATTTTAATGGTCTATGGTTGGTTTGTCAAAAATAATACTTCGTAAAATAAGTTTTAAAAACTTTACAAAAGTCACTGCTAGTTGTATTAAACTTTTATCACATTTTATTCATCACAAGGACTAACTCCAAACCAATAAATAATTATAATTCGTGAAGGTTTATTTTGTATGTTATAATGGAGTGAGGCCGAGTTCTGCAGCATGTTTTGCCCTAAGTCGTGATAGGTCTGTTTATTTGGTCACGATGCTGACTTTCTTGTGCGAAACTCACTTCTGGACCAGCGATGAGGATGTGGCTGTCAAACACACGGACCTGGGAGCTTACAGGTGATGCATAACCACATAATATAAATTAACATTCTTCCTGAAACTTTAACACATAACAAAAAGGTTGTCCTCGATTGTATTGACGGTGAGTTGACTTATTAATAGTATATAAATTGTATTTAACTTTGCTTTTTTACCATGCAATATACATTTATTTGCCCATGTACAATGGTTATTTGGATTGTGTAACCTCCGTGAAACCATCACCCACAATATTTTTTGTTTATATTTCAAATATAATTTTGTTATAAGTTGATTATTTTTTATTGTGTGTAATATTGTCAACAAATATGTACTTTTAAATATTTTCTGATTATTACACTTTTTCAATATTCACTTCCAAGATTATATTTGGTATTTCATTGATGTAATAATTTTTACTCTGTTCATTGATGTAATAATTTTTACTCTGTTCATTGATGTAATATTGTTTTTGGTGCCTAGGTATGAGGACAAGAAGGAGGCGATGCCCTCGGTGTACACGGCGGGTAAGAGGCAGGCTTGCGAGGCTCGTGGAGGCACCTGGAGGCTGCGCGGGGGACTACGAGGACCAGCGCGAGAATTGCGTGCGTTGCTGCGGAGCTCACGCTTGTTGCATTGCGACTGGCAAGAAGCACTACGCCCTGCGCTGTGGCTGCGCCTGCTCTTTGGTGGCGGAGTCCTGGCACACGTGCAAGTCGCACCAGCCACCGGAGACATTCTCAAGATCCTCTATGACCGCTACCTCGTTGGCAAGATGCTTACCGCAGAGGTTAGCCAAGGTGAGCCTCACAATATTTTTATATTAGCTCTGAAACTATATGAAATATGTAAATAACAATGGCAGCCCATCTTTAATCCTGGTTCCCAAAGAGTTTTTCATTTTTTTAGAAGAAGACATAAAAACATTTTAAATATTTTTCAGTGCTGTTTACGGATACTCACCTTCTGCTGACGCACAGCGACACGCAGGCCATCCTCGTCAGCTTCAACCGCCCGGCCCCCGGCAGCTCTCGCCCTCAGAAGATCAGCAGCCGAGACCCTAAGTTTCAGGTGATAATACTTCTCTAATTCAGTAAATTGCAGTACATATGAATTTCAATTGTCATATCTATATAATATGTATCTTTGCTTCCTATTATCGTTGTCTTGATGGCTATTTCTTATATTCTTTATTGATAGATTGATAGAACTGGGTAATATGTCTAAGCATTTGTACTCGGAAGTCCCTTTTAGATCAGAATTAAAATGCCTTTATGGTTCAGATAGTTTCAATCCAAATAAGGGCAGTTCGCAGTATAAATATTGACACCCTAATATCTGATCTTTGATATATGAGGCTAATAAAATAAACCCTTATTTTAGCCAGTAATCATGGAATTCTTTATCTGAACTTTCTTTGTTGATTCCACCGTTATATTACTGTGAAACCTGATTTTTTACTTTACTTAACAATCATGCACTATTTTTTATTACATTTATTGGTCCTATGTTATTACAGACAGTGGAGCTAGTAGGTGGTTGGCGGCGCGGGGGTCGGCAGGTGTCAGGGAGCGCCAGCGGGGCGGCTGCCTTGGTCTGGAGCCGCGCTTCACCCTGCGACCTGTTCCCCTGGAGCCCCCGGGCACCCCAGGAGGACCAGGCCAATGTCCATGTCTATTCACTTCAAGGGTACTACCATATTCAATCCATATATCAATATAACTTGCAAGTCTTTTACTTATTGTATTAGGAATTATATTGTTCTTGTTGTACAGGCGAATGGTTCACATATTATATTTATACATTTTATAAGAAAATGTCTATTTTACAGATCTCAAATGACTCTTCTGTGCTTCCATCGCATTGAATTTGATCCCCTGTGCGTCTCTTTCTCCAAGCTCCATGAAAACGTTATTTATTCTGTAGAGCAGAAAACGTCAAGAAAGGTAATTTAAAAATAAAGAATATTTAAAATTATAATTATCTGTTATAAAATTCTATGATGATTGGCCGAATCAGGAAAAGCAATTGGGTGTAACTCATCACTCCTAAGGAACATAAATATGATAATATAATAATGTTTATATACAAGTGTTATATATATAACATGTAAGTGTGAATATATAGGTAATGGAGGGATCTCATCTGTCAGTTCTCGGGTGTTTTTGATGATTTAATTATATGTATAGATTCATCCAACTCCCTATTTACATTTTTTCCCCATGCTTATTCCAAATCTGCAGCATGGTCACCACAAACTGCCACCACACAGTTTTGTATGCTGCCACTATCCATGCCTTGTGGAGGTTCCCTTGGGAACATATATGGTTACCAACAGCCTCCAAGTGGAAACGCGGGTTCTTGAAGAGATGCAAGGCATTTTAAATAGTAAATTAAAATGTGTTTTGTATAACTTCAGGGCGGTGTTATTGTGGAGTGGCGGCGGCTGGAGGTGAGCGGGGGCTCCGTGTCGGCCTCGGAGGAGCCGGTGAGACTCGCAGCCCCCGCGCCCGCCACCTGCGCCGCTCGCTCCCCCTGCGAGGCTCGCCTGCTGCTGGCCTGCAGTGACCGATCCGTTCTGCTGCACCATTGCACACACAACCTCACCACTACCGTCACCGCAGCCTTCGTATGTGTTCACTACAAACATCAAACCTTACTTGACTAGTGTAAACCCCCATCATCCCTTTAATCTTTTGAACGCAGCGCCTTTTTGGTAGTTTTTTTAATCGATTTTCTGGCAAATTATTTTGTCTAATATATTTTCTAGTAAACAAATATATCAGATATTGCCCATAGTTTTTGACTGGAATCCAATATATTTTATATTCAGTTATATTGTAAGTTATTTTTTAATATTACAATAGTAGAATAAAGCTGTAATATGAGGTCACAAATGCAATGATAAGCTCATGACCGTTATAGATGTCAGTTAATAGGTTAAAGAAGAACTTCTTCTTGAATTAAATAATCTAATAATAAAATCATAAAAAAGCAGGTGTTATTTTACTGTATCAATATTGATAACTTTGGTATATTATCTGGAATTAACAAAAATGGGAATAAAAATGTGTGTACTTAAATTGTGTGTAAATTGAGTATTTGTTTGCAGCTTTTCTTCAGTCTATCGTATCCAAAAAAACACTGATGTGTTTTTCTCTCAATAATATCTTAGTGATTAGACTGATAACAGAAATCATTATGGTAGTATTGGATTTAAATTTCGGAAAACATGATACAAAAGTCTTGAAATAAATAATACTTTTATAATGTTCTAAATGGTGTGATAATGTTGAGAATATAAAAAGAAAATTATTATTTAGTTTTAATCACACTCCTTGTTTCGGACATGTATGGCTTTTTCTTCATATAATTAATAAAAGACCGGGTGTTATTTTCGGAGAAACATGGTATTTGAAATGTACTGAAGTATTTCAATGATATGATTCTTATATGAGGGCTCCGAACTAATAACCTCTCTCATTCCTTGCAGGTGGCTCGAGCTTGTTGCTGGTCGCGCAGCGGGGGCGCCGTGGCGGTGGGCGGGGCCGGCGCTCAGCTACAGTGCTGGGACGCCGCCCTCACGGCCGCGCGTCTGGCACCTCCTGGAGACCACGCCCCTGCTGAACCTCTGCTTGACCTCACCTCCTACTTCAAGTAAAACTTTTTTAAGTTGAATAAAACCTGATGATTTAGAGACAAATATTGCTACACTCAACATTTTCCGAAATTCTGTCGATATCCGTTAGTAAATATTGACATCCTCGTTTACTAAAGGATGACTTCATGTTGCCGGGATTGTCATCGGGACATGTGGGGGAGGGATGAAGTGTAGGTCACGAACAAAAATAACTTTTATAGAAGCACATTGTATTTATTTAAGACAAAAGATTGACAAACTTCGGTATTCTGCCCGGGCCACAAACAATGAATGATCTACCTCTGTTGGGACCCGGGCCGAAAGTGACGCAGTGCGCACCGTTACACTTGCATCGCCCTCAGAACACATGTCAGCCATTTTACGAATTATCTGCTGTCACATAACATATATGGTAGGTTGAAAGCAATAATATGGCGCATACAAGCGCCATCTCTTTTGACTTCTTAAATCTGGACTTAGTTAGCCTAACACTTTTATATATGCGTGTCAGAAAAGCCAACAAAAATAAGAGGAAAGATCGTATATGGAGGCTTTTCGGCACCAGCTTGCAAGGGCTATATCGAGCTGATATCAATACAACAAGTAATTGTTAATTAAAATCAAAAATACATCTGATAATGTTTTGGAAGCTTTTCCAGCATGCATGATTCCTCCTTTATGTGTACATGGAATAAAAAATTCTGCCATTTGCCATAGATCCAATCATTTATGATGCTAATCGCCACCTCAACCAAAAGACTATATAAGCTAAATTAATTGTATCTTTTAGAAAGGAGCCCACAATGACGCACCTGCTATGGACAGAGGCTGAAGGGCCCGGAGCCGGGGGCTTCCTCAGTGATGATGGACTGATCCTGGCTGTCATGCAGGGCGGGCCGCTAGTCTGTGTGCGCCTCTCCTGTTCCCCCACACTACAGGTGAGATTAGGTTAAGAATAATGGCTTCTTCCAAAAGTTATTGACCTTAATCATTGACCATATAATATCAGTAATATTCACAGTGAAAAAGCAGTGAACTGTGCAAATATGAGGTTCTTCCTTCATCTTCCTTTTGAATCACTGCCGTTTTTTATATATTTCCTTAAGTTATTATATGTATTTATAAAAATCACTTTATTTGTATCAGGAACCTCAGAGCTAAGTAGTGTGCTAGTGATATTGTATATATTTTAATGTTGAGTTGTTACTGGATGATTCATAGAGAAACATTATTTGAAATTATGATTTTCCTTTTATTATGTTTATTTTTAGTATCCTTGAACAGAATTACTGAAAACATTTCCTAATATGTCTTCTAACCATATATATCCTTTAAGGTGTTCATCCGATTGATTTTTTTCTAATATATTTTATTTTAATCTTATAATAACAATTAATGACATTCCCAACAACATTCTTCGATATGTCATTTTATCTGTTAAAATCAAACTTTTAATATAGTCATAAGCAACTGTTCCGCATATAATTAAATTAACAATTTTTATGTTTTCTACTCCATTTGTGTGGTATGAAATTTCGAAACAAAGGTTTTCTAATCTTTATAGTCCTTACAAAAACATTTTAACCTCAAAATTTTGACAATAATAACAACTTCGAAGAAGACCTGAACGAATATTCCAGTCACCTCGGGAGTGTATAAACTATTATTGTCTTTTGTCTAGTACTTCCATCGTCCTGGTCGGTAACCATACATATAGCGTACTTGTTAAAGCTTCATGTTTAATTGACTTAGGGCGAGGATATAACAGCTAACAAATTAAAGTATCAAAAAGATGATTCATATATATATTTTAATAGGACAGCTGTGTGTCTGGGACAGGAGGCGGTCCTATAGCCGCCCTGGCTCGCCTCCGCAGCCTGGATTGGAGCTCCGAGGGTCCGGCGTGTCTCGCCCTTTTGCACCGAGTGGTCAACGCTCTCATGCGGAGGCCGCGTAACGAGGAGCGCTCGAGAGCTATTCAAGCCGCGCTGGGAACGTTCCTGGCTCCACCGCAGCCTGTGGCCCCCGCTGCTCGCCTCGCACACCTTCCCCAATTACACGACCTTTGCCGACGGTTCTTTCACCATCTTGTCAGGTAACTTTATTAGAAATTATTTTTTTCCAACTATGACAATCTGTTTTATAAATAGTATTAGCGGAAATTATGAATAAAGAGTTATTTAACACAATCAATTAAATATCAATTCTCACATTTCTTTTTTACATCTTTACATATGATGTTTTGAATTAGAAAGTATTTTTTTTAAACCTATTACTTATGATATAAAGGCTTATGAATTTTTCAAATACAGTAAGACCCTCGCTTAACACCGTTTCGTTTAGCGCTGTTTCGGTTTAGCGCTCTTTTATTTCAACCCGGGGATTTCCCAAAATTGTGCGCAGCGCCAGATTTTAAATAAAAGCGAAGACATTGGACACTCTGTCCAAATGGATGAAATATTGGAAGAAATATTGGAATTAGTGAAACAAACCGGCTTAGATGAGGTAAATGTGGAAGACGTCGAAGAAATAGTTCAATCAATTTTTTATCCATCTTCCCCTAACCCCATTATTTACTTGTTAAGATAGCCTCGTTTAGCGCTGTTTCGCATTACGCTCTACTTTGATGGAACGTATCCCTTACTGTACATTACTGTAGTTGTAATATATGATCTGACCTGGTACTGTCAGAAAAAAAATACTGTAATGCACTTCCATCGGTGACAGACAGCTGATCCAATTGCCTCGATCATTTATAATCAGTAATATACTGGATGTCATAACACGTGTCATTTTATAAATATATTATTTATAATGATTTTCCACAGGTGGGGCCAGTTAGAGACGGCGCTGTGCCTAGCCATTGATGTGGGCCACCACGACCTCTTCATGGACGTCCACTACGCAGCACAGACAGCCGGGCTCACCCCTCTGGCCAGCGAGGCTCGTCTGCGGGCCCAAGACGCACTTAGCTCGTGCGGTAAACTTGCTAACTCTTTTTTTTAATTTTATGTATACACCTACAGGAGAATACCGACAGATGGTGATAGTAATTCTGAAGTCTCATCTGTGGAATTATATGACGCTTACCATGGTGTATATGGGTTAACGCTGCATGTGGAGTGTTGATCCGCCAATGTCATAGACTACAGCCCGAGATTCACGCATCATCCTTTATTATTACAGGAATTTACTATGAATGGGTGGTCTTCACGGGACGACTTTCGTCAACCACCAATTTTCATTAATAGGCTATAACTGACATTTTACGGGTGATCAAATTCACACCAACCGGGGGTATTTTAGAGCTCAGAAATCGATTAAAAATCCTTTTTTTTTTAATCTCCTTCGGGGATCGAACCCACGACCTTTGAATTACAAAGCAAACGCTTTGTCCATTGAGCTATGACCGCCGGCGTTTTTTTTAGAATATATACTAATAAATGCGAAAATAATCCTAAAATAGGGCAATTTTAAAAATATAAATTGAATTATTCAGGAAATGTCTATGTTACAGCCACAAAGCTCATTTACAGGAAAATTGAGGAAAAAATTACCCAGAGATATCACCATTTAACACGTTCCACGCCACTTAGGTCACCGGTGACCTACGCTGTTGAAAAGGGCGCCCTGTAGGTTACCGGTGACCTACATTTTTTTTTTTCCAACAAAGTCCCTGTACGCCAGCGGTTACATTTCAATGGATTTTAACATTGAATGTGACCTATATGGCGCCTCTGAGTCGAATGCATTAAAAACATTACGTTGGCATTAAATGTTTTAAATGCTTCAAAATGCTAAAATATATGAAAATATGGGTTTTTTTGTCATTTGTAATACTCGTACACATGTAGCATTTTAAAAAATACATTTTTCTACGTCACTGAATATTTGTCACATGCGTGAATGAAAGAAATGGTCATCGAATAAATATAGTAATTTATTTGTCTTATAATTCCAGAGTCATCGTGTTCTCGCCTGTCTTGCTCGCGGTGTTCTGGCTCCAGTCTGTCGGGCTCGGAGAGTCCCGCCGAGGAGCGTCGCCGGCCGCCGCCGCTGCCGCAGCTGCCGCCCGAGCAGGAGCACTTCCCCTGGGGGCCGCCGCGCGTGCTGCACCGCCTGGTGGAGCTGCTGCCCGCCCGCGCCCGCGCGCCCGCCGCCCCGCCCGCTGTTCCAAGCCGAGCTGCGCGAGGACGCCGTCCCAGCAGGTTAGTTTTAATAACTCTCTCCCAATCAGGACTTTGCTGAATAATGAGAGGTTGTGGAAATAAACTCAAAATAATAATCACAATAATGGAGAATCGGCAATTTTAAATCTTGTCTTGCATAATATTGACACAGATCCAAATACAAGCCAGTATCCTGAGGGTCAAAATGTTGGATGAGATGGATGAATAATTACTAAATCTCACCGAGGCCCAGACCACGTATTCAGAAGCGACTTGAAGAACGTCTAAGAGTCAATCCAGGCAGGGAGAAAGAAGTGTCTACGGCGAGCGGTGGGAACGAAATGGGAAAATAAAACTGTCGTTTCTCAGTACTACGGAGTAAGCTAGCCAAAACGACTTCCATACTCGCTCGGTTAGGTATCCTTACCAATGAAGTCTAGATGATAACATTTTACGCATTCTTTTGGTGCGAATCTGAAGGTTCCATAATGAGTTAATATCAATATATTTATATGACATGTACTGTGTGTAATCAATTACAGAAAGAATGATCCGTGTGGATCGCCCCCGATTGGCCCTCGGTCCCCCAAAGCCAGAACTGCCTCCTTACATGCCCGTGTACCATCGGCATCCTGTCCTGGCAGGACGCATCCCTCCTCCGGCGGCGCTGCGGCCGCTGGGGGGTCCGCCACCGTTCTTGGGAGCCTCCCGGGACTTCCCTGCGCCCCTCGGCAGAGCGGGTCGCGGCCGGACGCCTCCGCCCCCCGTCATCAAGCCGCCCCTGCCGCAAGACGCGCCAGCACGTCCACCAGGAGAAAAAAACAAAGTCAAATTTTCAGATACGGTTACCGTTGCCGTGGTGCCTGTAAGAACTCTTTTTATGCATTTAAAATTACTAGACTTTCACAGTGAATTTAACATTGGAACATCGGCTGCCTTGACTAAGTCTTTACAGCACTCAACTATATCATGAACCTGCGAGATTTGGACAGAAAATAAAAACGAATACTTAAATCGTCTTTTTATTAATTTCTAGTACCATAATACTGGAATTTGGCAGTTTTTATTAAATTATTAAAAATATTAGAATAGGATCTATAATTTTCTATAAATAATTAGAATATTGTAATATAATATTTTAAAATACCAAATACCATTTAAAAAAACTTATTAACAATGTTATTTAACTTGGAATGATTCATAATTTTATCAATTAGTATGAAAGGAGGTAAGAAGTATTTATCTATATATTTAATAGTAGGATACTGTACTGGTACGGTACTGATCAGAAAATGCTATAGAAATGGCCACGTCTATTTTCATTCTGAGTCGACTTGTTTTTAATCCACCAATATCATTAAAATACTTGTATTTATTCAGAGATAAGACAAAGATTTTTAACAAAATCCAAATATTGGATTCAAGGAATCTTGATGGGTCAGTGTTACTTCATATGATTCCAGGAAATTCCCCGCAAGGAGCGTCGCACTGGTCGCGCGGCAGCCGGACCGGATCCTCGGCGGGAACTGGCCGACAGCCTCCCCCTCTGCCATCCTCACCACGATTACCTCAAGGATTTCACCCCGCAGCCAGGTTTGCTTTTAACATTTCAATCCAACTGATATTCTTCATTGACGCACAAAATATTTGTTTATTGAAATTGAATTGCACTGTGGATAAATGTGATGACAGATGGTCCCTAGTGGTTTTGTTGTTCATAGAAGCTCCACTAAATGAATTAGGCACTGTAGCTTAAAAGACTAAGAAAAATTAATAAAGCCATTTTTTTTAAATATTCACATTATTTTCATTACAGAAGAATACCGTCTGACGGTATTGAAGAGTTCTTATAATTTGATAAGCTTGAATTGAGGATGATGCTTTTAATTATTTTCAACACTTTGCTCAGCTGTGCTGTTGTTCTTCAGTGTGCGCACAAATCGCCAATGAATATTGCTGCATAATTCTTTTGTTCAGCAATGATATTTTTTATTTCATTTTGTTTTACAGAAAATGAAAATCAGGAAAAGCAGAGCAAGATTAAAGTGGTGCATTTTGGGGTCGTGTGAAGAGGTATTCGGTAGCTGCTCGACCATTCTCCCGAGAGAGACTCAGTCACTTGCAACACTACTAGAGATGTGAAGACACAAGCTGGGCGTCCGCCATGTTTCAGTGTATTGCCATTTTAGTATTATGCTTTAAGATAGGACTCTGAGGAACCATACATTATTACTAATGACTAATAACATAACTGAGCAATAGAAACAATTATTATACCTTTTTGAGGATGGAGTTGAATGTTGATGCGTCAACGTAGATAGAGATTGACACACTCCATCTATTTTTAAAGGGACTCCTGTAATCGTGTTAACAAGACAACATTCGTATACAACCTCGTTTGCGTAAAAGATTACGGCAGGTATTTTTACAGAGGGATCAATCTACACCAACCGAAGGTATTAGATATTATTTTAAGCATTTATGGTTTCTAAATGAATTAAAAAACATTTTTATTGTAAACTCCCAGGGATCAAGCCTGCTCACAAGTGCATTTACCTATCGGCCATACCCCTCGGCTTATGTATATTTAAGTCATTACAAAACTAACACTAAACATTACAACACTACAATACTGTATATTTAGTAGTTTATGAAGGTGAAAGAATAATATTGGTTGTGCATATAAAATATTGTGATAATTTAACTGTGAATATTGTACTTTTTATCCTATCGATGATTTAATATGCAGAAGTATACAACATAATTTTTTTGCAGTGCAAATAATCAAACTAGTAGTATTGATTTGGACATAATATTTTCATGTAAGATCCCTTCTGTGAATTAAGCCTTCAATATAAATATCTATTTTTTATTCCTAGAATATGAATAATTCAAATATTAATTTATTATTTTCCAGTGATACATTCTCATGAGATTTTATTTAACACTAGACTTATTTGTATTAAATGTATGTTATGTATTAATAAAGTTGAAAAGTACTTCATCCGTCCATATTGAGTACAAATTATGTAGTTGTACCTATGTTATTTATGATTTTTTATACATATTTATAACTATAACTATGATGTTTTATTAAAAAATAACCATTAAAAGCTAATCCTTTTATCTATCCTTAACCTTTTGACCCCGATACCTTTTTTATGCATTTGTATATCTCATCAATAAAGATTTTGTGTGTGTTGTTTCCGTGGTAGAAAGATTAGCCGGCATTGTAAATAACCGTTTCCAGGGGGCACCACGCGGAGGTCCTTTTTTGCTCCCCATGGAATGTATGGAGGTCCCTTAACAGACTTCGGACCGGAGTATGCAAGACGAGGACACAAATGAAAGCAACAGTTTTACAGCGGACCGACTGGATGTGACTGCGGCGTGGAACAGACCCTGTCACACCTTCCGGAGTGTGTGCAGTGTCCGAGTATCTGCACTCAGGACGACCTGATGATAGCCGGAAGTAACGCCATTGACGTCGCCCACTTCTGGGCAGACAGGATCTGACCCTGTTGTTTCCGACACAATTATATATATAAATATAGATTGTAATCAATTTTCCAATGATCAAATATTGAAGAGTTGTTGCATATAGTTTTCGACCGTAATCCAATACATTTTATATTCAGTAATATACTCAGCTAATTAACTACAAAAGTAAAAATTACAACAGTTGGATAAAGCTGTAATATGAGGCTACAAAATCCATGTAAAGCTCATCACTATTGATTTCAAAAAGAAAAAATGCTGAAGAATTAAAGTTACACAAAATAATATGGTATTTGTTGTCTATGTGCCAACCACTTGGTAGTATCTTATGCCTTGTGTCAAACACACAATCTGGTTACGCCTATATAACACACCAGGATCACATATATTTTTTATTGATATTTACCACAAATCATGAACCCTAAAAACCATGGCAATACCACCATACAGAAAATAAAATATTAGGTATTCAAAAAATTTGAATTATTCTAGGAATGCGCAATAAATAATGAAAAATATTTTATAATAATTAATAACTATATTATATTTTAAAATGATACTTAACCCAAAGTTCAATGA
The DNA here is from genome assembly GCA_022606575.1 of Glossosoma conforme. NCBI lineage: Eukaryota > Metazoa > Arthropoda > Insecta > Trichoptera > Glossosomatidae > Glossosoma > Glossosoma conforme. The sequence goes on along the minus strand of JAGTXR010000234.1, from coordinate 564,960 downwards.
CGAAACTCCTAGTACTTATTATAAAGTGTAAATGGTTCCACCGCATTTTGTCCCCAGACAATTCGTTCAATGACTTATCGGTAACAATGCGAGGCGCACTGAACGTCTGGTGCATGGGACAACTTTTGCACTGAATGTCTCGGTAACCTTACCTAACCTAAGTTATTTTGTTAACGAGACCTATGATCTCTGAACTCGACGATCCCTGGAAAAATCGTTAGGTTAGCGAGACAGCCAGTGCACCAGTTGTCCCGTACGCCAAATGTCCCGTACATCAGACTTCCAGTGCGCCCCACGTCGTTACCGATGAGTCGTTGAACGATTTGTTTGGGGATAATAGGTCGTGATACCAGTATAAATGTCTTTTTCAAATACTTCATTATTTTGCAAAAAAAAACAAATTTTAAAACTGAAAAATTAGATTAGATAGAAAATAGATTTTTTCGTTATAATTTTTGGCGTCAGATTAACAGTTTCGGGCTAGAATTATAAATTCAGTAATTGATAATTTTAAACTCCCTTGTAGACTTAAAGCTCAATAAAAACATTATGCATACATGTCGGACGTGGGAGTGTAGTTGTAGTGGATGTGTTGTTGTGATCTGGATTGTTGAGAAAGAATTGTTATACGTGTTAGGAAGGGATCACTGGAAATACTCCAACATTCCGAACAAGAAAGAAGAGAAATAAGAACTCTGTATAATGTCACGGGGAATAATGTAAGTATATAAGTTTAAAATTTAAACAGATTTTAAGGTGAGAAGTTACAGAAGATTTACATTAGATTGAATTGAATTATTAACGAGATTCTATTTTATTGGTAAGTTATAGAAATGATTTTTTGGAATATGTTTCTAGAAGGTACGTTGTGACTTCAGTTCGTTGAGTGGCACGTAACACAGTGATTTCTCCAGCGAGGAACGAGCAGGATGATCCTGGCGGACGGCTGCGTGATTGATCGAGTTGCAGAGGCGGTCGCAGTCGAGAGGAAAAAGAGACCGGTCCATATGGCTGTCCGTTTATATAGAGCCAGCTCGACTCCTACCTTGATAGGTGGAATAGTACTTGAAGCGACCTCTGGTGACGGCGTATCTACCGACGTCTATGGAACATATAAGGCAAACATTATTAGACAGGCATAGTTAGTGAAATTGGTACAATTGATAAAACAGAAATCCACCACATACATGTTTTTAAGTGTAAAGTACGATTATAAAAAATAAAGTTACTGTTTTACGTACTTACTATAATATTTTGAAGAAAATTAATATTAGTTTTGACAAACACGAAAAAAAAACATTGTCCGCGTTATTTAAAAATAATACAGAAGAAGTTAAAGATACTCTTTTGTCTACAAAAATAGATGTATTTGGCTCGGGAGTCACTGTTTGCCCACCACTGTTACTCCCATCAACGTAGTGTATAAACTTACTAAAAACGAAAGACAACATAAAATACGGGCGTTTATAATATCAAATCGACGCCTATATTTAATAACAAAATCATCAATTTTCGCAGCAATACTCGAGAGTGATAAATTATATATTTTAACCAACAAGAGGCGAAGGTGGACCTGGCTGGGACATGTATTAAGAATATTGTCGCGAAATATCGTTCCCAGACATTTCTGTCAAAGGCTCATCGGTAACGACGTGGAACACACTAGAAGTCTGATGCACGGGACAACCGGTGCACTGGATGTCTCGCGAAACCTAACCTAACCAAAGCGTTTGTCCAGTGATCGTAGAATTCAGAGATCCATACGTCTTGTTAACGAAATAACTTAGGTTAGCGAGACATCCAGTCCACCAGTTGTCCCGTGTACCAAATGTCCCATGCACCAGACGTCCAGTGCGCCCTACGTCGTTACCAATGAGTCGTAGAACGAATTGTCTGGAAACGAAATGCGGCGGAACTATAAGGAATGCCGCAGAAGAGCATTAACTATAGCTGTCTTTTTTTCAAGCCTCCGAGGGCGCGCCGTCCTAGAAGACCGTCGGAAACTATACACAGAATGTACTCGGCGGAACTGCGGGAGGCGGAGCTGACTTGGGAAGAGACGAATACTTTGGCGGTTGACAGAGCTTTGTGGCGGCAATTCGCAAATGCCATATGCTCCAGTTAGGGAAAAGGACATAGTATGATGATGATATCTGACTAGCCACTCAAAAATTTTGATGACCTCTGATGTAGACAATACTAACTGACAAAAATTTAAACCTCTACAAGTTTTACAACTGATTTTTCAATATTTACAGTCGACTTTGCTATATCGCGCGCTTTTTTAAAATTTATAATAAGAGTTTCTTTCGAAAGTGTCTGCGACTATTTTTCATATAACGGTGCCTTCTGTCGTTGTTTTGAGTTTATCCGCCTCTTAGCACTAATAAGACCTGGCTTCGGGAGCATCGGGTTAATCATCCAATCTTATGAAAACATCATAGAAGGGTTCACTGTATATTATAAGTGTTTTATTTGTCAATAAGCATTGTAACTATATTATATACTATATTATAATGGGGAACATAGAATATAGCATGCAGTCAATCCTCCTATATCGTATAGTATACTTATGTACTAATTTTGTCGTCTTTTATCGTCTATATTGTGCATCATCCCTCTCCATCAGTTCTCCATCCATCGGATCCTGGGACTTGGGCCACACGTTTACGTATTTAATAATTTGTGTAATTGTAATTTATTACTTTTATGTACGTCATGTCAAAAACAATCTAATGTCATTTTAATTTCGTCTTCACTTATTTTATCGTTGCTACTGAGGACGAAATTTTTCAAAAGCTAAAAAAACAAACCGGCATAATTCGGCAGCAGGAATATAGCATTTCTTGCATAAACGAGTCCCAACATGGATCATAATAATATCCGTATTATGGCTTTTAGGTTTAGCAGTTTATGGCGAATTTCCTAGCACCAATATTGCGTCAGTAATTGCAGGGGACTTCTTCAGGGTTGACGATTTTGTAATGAGATGATATCTCGAGGTAGTTCAGCCACCAGCCTAACGTACTTCCAAGATCGTCATGTCGGACTGTGTCGGTTGTCCTTGTTTTACTATGCAGATGCTGGAAAATTCGCCACACACGGCAAAGCCCAAAAACCACAATACCAAATATGGCTTTGAAAACCTACGAAGCTTTATGATAATAACCCTCGTCCGTCTACTGTTGAACGTATAAGTATTCATCCCTCTCGATACATTGCGTTCCACACCAGCCCTCCTCCCGCTATTCTAAGGATGTCGTCAATCCATTTTCCAGCGGGAGGGTCAACACCACGCTTGGCCGACCCACAACTCTTTTCTTTCCAATCGTTCGTCGTCTCTTCGGCATATATTTCCTTCCCATTGCCACTTCAGTGTACCTATTCTTTCGTTTACGTCCACCACTCGAAATCTGCAAACATATACGTTTCAGATTTTATTTTTTAGAAAAACTCCGATAATCGATCTCTTCGCAGCACATTGGGCGACCTTTTTTATTTTAAATTCTACGTCCTTGACCGGACACATTTTCTTTACCATATCCGCTCTATATTTGGAGCACATAAACACCGCAAATTGCCGTTTCTCAGTTCCGTAATCTCATATGTCTTATGCCTTCTGGCAGGACACCTGTATCCAACATGGGAACATAGATGGTTCCGGGAGCCTTCAGGGCAAGAGCCCGTGAACTTGCATAGACTGCGACTGTAGTACCAGAGAAATATTTGGGTGTTCAATTATCAGGGTATTTTTAGGGAGACCGGATGATAAGCTCGGCGCTCCCGAGGACTGGATTTTTTTGTTTTATCCTTACGTGATGCCCCAATTCCACCGAGGGCAAGTATATAGCTAGATTTAATTCAATCGATTTAAGAAAATCAATCTTGGTCAGGATTTAAGCCGACAACGTCTGAGTGAGAGACAAACGCTTTAACCACTGGACCATGCCGCCCTATATACAGTAGCGGCAAAAAAGTTGACGGTTTTAAATCAAAACAACGACGAAAACCGTCAGCTTTTTTGCCGCTCACTGTATATAGGGTGGCATGGTCCAGTGGTAAATTCAAATAATCAAAGGTGCCTCATTGATATTACCTCCAACTGAGACTTTACTTGAACCAGCGAAACTCTTCTTAGAAAACATGGCCAATAAACTGGTCGCTTAGATCACTTTCATGTAAAAAATCAATTATGGTTCCGACGCATTTCGTCCCTAAACAATTCGTTCAGCGACTCATCGGTAAGGACGTGGGGCGCACTGGACGTCTGATGCACGGGACATTTGGAGCACGAGATAATTAGTGGACTGGATGTCTCGCTAACCTAACCTAATCTAACTAAATAAATAACCAAGTTCAATTGTCGTTTAGTCCAATTCTAGATATGTTACCAGTAAATCGCTCCGTTCCCCTGGCCAATCCAGTGTCTGTCCTCCCCAACTCCCACCCCCCATTGCTTAACTATTTATCTATTTTCTGTGTTTATTGTTTAGTTGTAAGTGCTGTCCTAAGAATGGTACGGCGCTACCGAAACTAGTAGACAATAAACTGTAAAACCAAGCGGTTATAAACAAAAATAATTGTTTTATTTTTAATCATGTATGACCACAAAGTTACTGTTTTTTTATACAAATATATATTTCCCATCTTCCGGGCTTAAATAAAAGTAAAAATGTTCAAAATCAGTGAAAGTAGGTACAAGCTAATTAGCTTTTTAGAGAAAACATGTAAAACATTAAAGAATCAAACAAATATCAATATTTTATGAACTATAGGTATTGTAATTATTTTGTATATTATATAATATATCATGCGCCACGATGGTCTTCTTTACAACATTGTGGAAGGGATGGTTGAGGGTAGAAACTATAGAGGGCGCCCTAGATAGGCGCCATAGATGATAATATATCCTTGTATCCCTATTTAGGAAAACGGTTAAATATATTTATATTCACAAAATGTGAGGAGTTAAAATTATGTATTCCATCATCATGAAATGCAATAAATATTTCTGATTTACAGATTATGAGAGCCTTCCTTCAAAAATATGAGGTTAATAATTATATTTAGAGAAGAATATTAACGGATTAAAATGAGAAGGCATTTTTAATACGCCGAGTGGTAAGCCTGACGCCGTACAGTTTTTTATTTTTAAAATTTTAGAATAAAATATTTTTGCGCCATCCCCACATGACACACAGGGTAATAAAAGTAGCATACGTATTAAGCTAAAATATCCTAAATATAGGAGTGTTTAATATTGAAAATTGTGAAGTTTAAAGACACGGCGAGGGTGTGGGCACGCTCTATGCAGTGTGTGTTGTGTGTAATATAGGCTGCGGCCGCGGTATTTGTTGGTGCTCGGTGGTTTTAACTTCGACCCGCGCAGCTCCATTCCGGAGCCGAAGAGAATCCCAAATATTTGATGCTCCTCGGAGATCCCGAGCAGTGCGCACGACCTCGCGCGCAGGAGAGGCATGGCGTGGTGGCCGACACAGTGGAACCTTTCTACCATGATCGCCTGTCGAGCGAGCAGTCTAGGGTTCGAGTGCAGGTGAAGCTTACATTTCATTACAAAATCAGAATTAGCCCATAAATATTTGCCTATACATTGACCTACGTGCTCGATATGTGAGCCTTTCACACCTATATGCATATACATTTCTTGACTTAAGGTAAGCAACTTAATACCTAAATAACTTCTTAGGTTTTCACGGCCAGATTTGATATTTTGGCTTTTGGGTTTAACCGTGTGTAGCGAACTTCCTTCAACCAATATTTCGACCGCCATTGTAGGGGTCTTCTTCAGGATTGATGATTTATTTAGTTTTGAGTTGGTTTATTCAGATTATATTTTTTATACGAGATATAATCATCAATCCTGAAGAAGACCCTGCAATGGCGGTCGAAATATTGGTTGAAGGAAGTTTACCACAAACGGCTAAACCCAAAAGCTGAAATAACTTAATACCTGTTGGCAGAGACGTTTCTTAAGATTTGAGGTGAGTTAAGTGTTGAGGCCTCCTTACTTGAATCATTAAAGAAAAGTAGCAATTATAAGCTGGTTACCTTAAGGCAAGGAATGTCAATATATGCGAAATATATCCAGTGTTCAATCCAAATAAAAACGATTTAATAAAGTTAAAGCATAATACGAGTATAATTTTGTTGCATTTTTTTAAAATTTGATATACTATTGTCGCATTTGATTTTTTCGAAATATATTGATTGCGTTACATTTATAAGCTAAAATATCGTCCTGAAAATGAATAGCTTTGATGCGACTGGCATACGAGAATTGGAGATTAATTGGTGTGGATTATTGTACAATTAAAATAAACATATCTACATAGGTACCTAAAATAAAAACGACATAATAACTCCCTGTCATTGCAAAGTAGTTCGAACTTACTCGACGTAACCGAAACGCGTTGTTTACAAACATAAATAAATGGAATAATTGTAAATATATTTTTATTTGAAATAAAGTAGGTATTTCTTTTACACCCTGCGGCGGTGTCTCCTGTGTGCATTTACGTAAAAAAAGGAATCCGGGCCGGGGTGTGTTGAGTATGGTGTGCTGGGGAGGGGTCGCGGGGCGCGGGGCTCCCCGCGGCCGTTCAGTCGCACTCAGTCGCTCGGCCGTTGTGCATCTTTCAAGCGTTGTAGTCAGAGTGAGGTTAGGTCGCGCGGCCCCCCGTCCCCCCGCCACGCATTCCTTGTTCGAACGAGTTTTCGATATGAATACCTGAATATCTTCACGCCCGCGAGGCCGGGAAGGTCGCGTCGTCTCTGCTGCCGAATCTGTGACCGAAACTCTTGTGCTCCGAGTGTGGCTCTTGTGAACTCCCCAAGGAGACCCCGGTGCCGAGTGAGGACCGCCTTCCAGTCGCCGCCAACCGGTAGCTAATAACCAGCTCTCTCGTGTCACTTTTGTATCTCCAGGCGAATTTAAATAATCCTGCATTACCCTTCTCCACATCTGTGTTTGTTATTATTATGTCTATGCTAGTTGTTCCTAAACAAAACGATGCATGTGTGTTGCTTCCTTCGTCAACTAGTGTACCCAGTATTTACCGATCGGTTTCAAAAGTTCTTCCTATACGTAATAGTATTCCGGCATTCGTGTTTCAATTTGAATCTCTTCAATCCATATAATGTACTTATGCCTGTGTAAGTGGTACTAAAGGCTTTCCTAAAATTAGTAATCTTCCAGCGTATGTGTTTCTACCATTATTATGTTCAATGCCCACTTTGAAGATCTCCGAATGTTTATTATATTTACCGAATGAACCCTAACATATTATTTTTATATAACTGATGCATATCCCTGAATAATCGAAACTACCATTTTATTAAAATAACAAATTATATTTTGTTATTTATCCTCCCGCCTTGAAGATAGCTTCATTATTGTTCTCCGCAATAGCAGGGGTGTGTTATAAAAATGCATAATCATCCAGCATGGTCAAATGTTTAATTACTATCATTATTTAGTAAATAGGTACCTACTCGTAGTAAAATAAATACATATAGGAATAACACCGCAGAATAGTTACTATTACATTATATGAACAGCACAGAATTTTACTTATTGCTCTCTAGAAATATCATATTATGATAAATATATATCCTTACACCTTCTTGGTAGTCTCATTTGTAGGGATTTGGCCTGTATATTAACTGAACCGTTTATTTAACTTATGTGCCCTTCTTTTCTCTTATTATTAAATGTATTTGTAAATGTATATTTTTCTTTTATTCGCAGCTTTCTTCTCCTTTTACAATGAATATTGTAAATTATACATTTGTTATTGTATGACGTCAGTGTAGTCACGATCGGACTGAAGAAATTAAAGTGGAGCAAACACAAATAATATTATTAATTTATTACCAATCGATGGAATATATTTCATGATTTAGCGATAACGCAAATTTAAATCTTTGTACCGTGGTTTCATACAATGAGGAATTCTATAATATATTATAATACCACAATAGATAATATTTTACTATTGATAATAAATTATCTCAAAAAATGCTGCTATAGTTTCAAATTAAGTCTCTATGGTTGCTATTAATTTACGTAATAAAAGTAGCTAATGCATATCAACATTTTGTTCAAATTCTTTGCTTAACGAATAATTCGTGTTGCGACCAAAACAAAATGGTGTAATATTATTAGGTCAACGAAAATTAAGAAGAATGCTGATAATTATAATATTTTTTAAAACCGATTTGTAATTAGATGCGTGCCCGCATTATCAACTAGTGGCATTCTGATGATAATGCTTACAAAGCTTTTAGCCATCTTGCAATGAAGAAGCGACAAAAAATGTTTTGCCCAGTAAGTATTTAACATTACGACAAGATTATATTTCAAATCGCAATTCTTTTACATAAATATTTATCGCAAATTTAAATTAAACTACGGTACATATCTTTTTCAACCTTAATTAAAAAAGTCTATACAATTGGAATTTATTTTTGCAGCATTTCGCTGTATTTTGCTTACCACGAATGTATTCCAATTCTTCCGCAGTGTTCATTGCTGTTTCTTCACTAGGTCCCCAAAATCAACACAATTAAGGCAAACATGTGAAACATTAAAAATTGTAATAATTATCAATTATTTACGTAAATACTCAGGAAAAAAAAGAATAGAGGTCTTTGAGATGTGGTCATACAGAAGAATTCTCGGAATTTCCTGGAGAGACCACGTCACGAGCAATGAGGCTCTCAGGATAATCAAGGAAGATAGGCACCTAATAAAAACCATCTCAGAGAGGCGATCGGTCACATCATGCGCCACGGTGGTCTTCTTCACGACATTGTGGAGGGGATGGTTGAGGGTAGAAACTGTAGAGGGCGCCCTAGACGGGAGTATTTGCAGCAAGTGTTCGAGGACATGAGTTGTAGCTCTTATGCTGAGCTGAAGAGGGTTGCGGAGGGCAGAGAGGAGTGGATATCGAGATGCAAGATTCTGTTGCTGCAAACCAATCCACCGGATTGATACTACGAAGTAGACTCAGAATCATGCTATATTTTTTCATGAACATGGGTATATAGTCGCAGTTCGAATATCATTTCCGACGCTTGTTTTATTTGATCAATTGATGAAATAAATGTCACGTAATATGATACTTGCTATATATTTGTATGTATTAAATTATGGTTACATTTATTCGTAAGAATAGTCGCTCTTGCTTGTTAGAAATTCGTTTTCGTCGCTCGGCAACGCATTTCAATTAAATTCATTGCGTCTCTCGGTGCTCCACACAATCGAGTGTCTTCCACACAGCAGAAGTTGGTGAGTGCATGTAGATTGTACATGTTGGATGGTTACCGCTGGATGGTACTCTCGGCGGCCGCCACAGTGCTACCGGTTCTAGTGGCCGCGACCCAATATTAATTTGAGGCTCGCAGTGATTGATAGGATTTTTTGTGGGCGCATAACTCCGGGGCAGGACACCTGCGGCCGCTTCTCGGAACGCCTGGCAATCTAAGGGCGAAGAAGCCAGACTCGTCTTATACTCCGCCGCAAACAAATCAATTTAATTTCATAAAAACGCATATCTAAAATAAAGAGGAAACAGTCGAGTGGACTGCGCGGTGTAAAATAATAGAGCAAAGGTTGGTTCCAAGGCTCGTGGTTCGAATCCCGCGTCTGCCGATATATTTTCTGAATGTATTGATGCGTATAAGTAAATTGATTTATAATTGTATGTGTATATTTAATTACTAAGTAAAATAAACACTTACAGGACCCACAAACATTACCCATAGGCAATTACGATGAAGTATCTTATATTTATTCTGTAACCCAATGGCAGTATGTCTTAGAGATAAATTGCTTGATTACCATACCAGATGTCGTAATTTTAAGGGTTAAAATAAAAAGTATTTGATTTCTAAGCTCTATAATTACCCAACGGCGACAATACATTGTGCGCTTCTGGTAGATCGCCGAAGTTACTTAACTTAGTGGGGGAGTCGCCCTTTAAGATCAAAATAGGCTTTAGATAAGGCTTTAGATTCTGATAAACAAATCGTCCAAAATGTCTCGAATACTACAGCAGTCTCTTTTGAGTCCCCGGTGCCATATGTTCTCAGTTGCAAATATATCTTGGGCAGGTCTCGAACAATGGCAACTGACGGACTGAGTGGCGCCAATTGTGGTAACTATTTGTTCCAGATGTGAAACGGATATGGGAAGGGTTAAACGTAGCCTATTAATCAAAATTATGTGGTAAGCGAAAGTTATCCTTAAGTTATATAGTAAGCATCCTGAGATGGATGTGGTCGTATGCTCCAAATTGCGAGCGGATCTGATGCACAGCATTGATTAGTTGTACTTCCTTTCTCGTAACAGCAGATGACACGGCATAAATACATTATTGTCACCAAGTCATTTAATAATATTGAATCTAACTCACCTTTACATCCACCTCAGGGCGTGCACCTCATATAATTTCGTTCCTTGAATTAAGCACATGTAACGCGATCTATCTCATCGGGAAACGTCTTTTGTGTAATTGGATGCTTCTTGACATTTTTTGATGTTAACATATACCGAAGAATACCATCAGATGGAGTACTACTTACTTTATTATCATTATTATTAACATCATGAGTGTCGGCTCTCTTGTTAAACTTAAAGCTTCCCGCTGAGTCGCCATCCCTCTCGATCTTCTGCCTTCCAATTAACGAAAAACTAGAATTTTAAATTTAAATTCACACCAACACTTACTATGAGATATTCTTTTTAAAGCGACTAGCACTGGTTAATTCGTTGTTAGCTTAGCACATTATGATAATTGATACTGACATATATTTCAATTTGTTTATTTTTTCCTTTCAGAAACATTACAAATTATGTTAACTCAATTCATTTCTGAAGTACAATAAAAAATAAAAATAAAAAATACAATATATACAAAAATAGGTACTTATGATTAAGTAGTATGAACAAAGCAATAAGACAAGCAACAGAAGGTCCCTATGCTTATCAGACAGACGAAGCCAACCAATTATCCCTCCAAAGAAACTCTTGGAGTTCTTGTCTGAATTGGGCCTCTCTTACGTGAAATATATCAACATCCGAGGCGATTTGGTTAAACAGTCTGATCCCTCTCCCAAGAGGCATTGTCTCTGGCAGGTTAGTGTTACTCTTAGGGAGAGCGAACAATATATGCTTCCTTATTCTCAGATATCTATCGGGGACACACAAACCGATATTCATCAAAATTTCAGGATTCCCGAACACGCCACGCAACAGTCGGAAGAAATGCATACCTAAGCATATATCCCTTCTTGTCCTCAACTCAATGTACCCCAACATACCCTGTATGAAGTTAGTTGGATACAGCCACGGATAGTATCCATACACCCTCATGTAGAGAGATCTCAGAAATTTCTTCTGTACCCTCTCCAACATGAGGCTATATTTCAACTCACGGGGTGCCCAAATGATAGATCCGCTCTCGAGTATGCTACGGACCAATGAGTTAAACAACACTACCATTACGTGTGTGCTCGAGAAAACCCTGCCATTTCGTAATACAAAACCCAGCATCTCAAGTGCCGTATATTAACCGTATAAAGGCGTCCAGCAAGAGTGCGGCGAGTCCGTCTGTTATCGGTCATTATAGAAAGTTCAAAGAAACAGAAACGTGGCGATTGCGCTTAAAAAATATAAATTTGACATTTGTATCGCAAAGATTGAATGGCATACATAATTGCGTTACCATTCAATGGTAACTGTAATTAAAATTATTTTTCAAGTGCATAATAAATTATTTATTTGATTTAAAAAATACATTATTTAATAATTATTTTGTAATGTCATCAAATGTGGAAAACGTTATTTATGTGAAGCTTTTTTTTAGTATAATTAACGTTAAATTGCTGATTAGTTACGAACTCTTTACACAATGTCATTATCAAGAGCATCTTGTTAGTGACTCTACTCGGTCGGTCGTGAACTCTAGACGAGGTCAAAAATATCGGTGGCGAATAAATTAATGCAAATTTAATCGAATATTTATTTTGATCATTACACTTACAGTTGTATTGCATCGTGATGTTATTATATATTTTTTTATTAGATAAACTTATTAGATTGTTCGAGATATGGATCGCCAGATGTCCTACATTTTCTGGAACATATTGTTAAGTTTAGACAAAAATTTACTATCCTGTGATGGAAAAAAAGTTTCCGTTACTCGTTCAAATTATCGTACACTTATTTTTTTAAATCATTTATATTTCTATTCTTATTCAAATATTGATCTTCTAGAGACACTGAAGACCTCTGACCTAGTAATGTAAATATTTTGTCAAAAAAGCAGCTTAATTTATTATCATTTGCTGTATTATTAAGAAGAATAACAATATCTGAGGGCAAGAAGGCATATACATACTGTTCTTTCTCCAAAAACGTAAAAAGCCAAGGACGATGCCACTTAGATGGGTGGTGAGTCTGTTCAATTGTTCATATATCGACGTATACCACATCTATAATTCACTTTTTTTTTATATAATATTTTACGTTCCGCCGCTGTCCGCAAAGATTTTCTGGTATTTGATGAATAATATTTTATTTATGTGTTTCTTTTGTTCAATTAATTGATTCTATAATTCTGTCTATTATATATACGTATCGCATTGTATCGAGTGTCACAATTTGTAATTATTAATATTGTAATAATAAATGCAATGAATTGATCTTCAAAAAAAAATTGGATAAAAAAACATGATGTTATAAAGGTACGGGAAAGATCTTTATTATAATTAGCCTCAACAGATTGGCGCCTATCAATGACACAACAAATCGCAAGAACGGTTTTTATAAGCCGTCACAGAACCCGTTTGCGCCAAAGTCTATAGTAATCCTTCGATGGAATGTGTACCTTCTGCGAAAAGCTTCGATATCACGAAGAGCTTAACTCGCGGGCAAAACTGAAACCCGAAACTTCCGCTAATATAAAGATTGATATAAATTGGCGCTGCGACCGCCCAACGCCTCAGCCTCAACTCTAGGTGTTGTTGGTGATACAGCACTAGGTGTTGTTGTTTGATGTGGGGCAAGAAGTGGGTCAGCACTCCATCGGCGTCGGTGATCTCCGCGCAGAAGGGTCGCCCAGCTAACTGGAGCAACGAGGAAAGTGATCTTCGGCTTGAACTTGACCAAGCGACAGAAACAAGTAGTCGCGAGATATTTATATATACTTCTTTATGATTTATCTTTTATTTGAACAGTAATTTATTTTAAAAAATTGTTTGTTCTACATTTGTATACAATCTGTTATAAATAAGGAACATTTTATGATAATAATTACCTAACCTAAAAGTTTTCTTTCGTGAAATTATCTTTTGTGCTTGAGCCGATATAACGAAACTGATCAAGATTTACCGTTTTGATGGGAAACTTGTATTTTTTTATGTAAACACATACAGGACAATGCCGATAGTAATTCTTATGTCTCATCTGTGGAATTCTATGACGCTTACCATGCTGTATATGGCTAAGCGCTGCACGTGGAGCGTTGATCCGCCAACGCCATAGACCACAGCCCGAGATTCACGCATCATTCTTATTAATACAGGAATTTACTATGAATGGGTGGTCTTCACGGGACGACTTTCGTCTACCACCAATTTCAATTAATAGGTTATGACTGGCATTTTACGGGTGAGTGATCAAATTTACACCAACCATGGGTATTTTTAGAGCTCAGAAATCGATTTTTTTTTTAATCTCTGTTGGAGATCGAACCCACGACCTTTGGCTTGCAAAGCAAACGATTTGACCATTGAGCTATACCCGCGGCGATTATATTCTTAAAAATTTTGTTTTGTTATCCCGAAATAAATAAACAGTCCGATTTTTTCGGTTTTTTTAATTTTTGTATTTAAGCGTAATCAGATAAAGAGAGAAAGTTTTTTGTTAACATTTTTTAGACAGCGTACAAAATTTAAAATTTTTCATTTATGATCAAAAAATGATCACGATAGCTACTACCGATAATTAACCAATCGTATTTTTGTCGTATGACAATATTATCTAAAATGCAGGGTTATTTATTATTACTACTGTCAGAGTTGCAGATTTTTCCACATTCCGTGATGAATAATGGATATTTCTGCCGATTGTCCCTGTCGCTGTGTATTCCGCTGTGTGCCGCGATGATCGCGTCGATAACAATGGCATCTTTGTTACCCAAATGGTACTTTTGCCCAACTCGCTGATTATTAACTGATAATGCTCTGTTGCGCTCACAACTCATTGTTTAGGATCCGTTAAGTTCGACAAAAACACATGACATTCTGTCAGTACCGGCTTTAGACCCTGCGGCGCCCTAGGGCATTTATTTTTATGGCTCCCCATGTTGCTTATATTTAAAAAATGTTCGCAAGATAAGTTGCCCTCAGCGCTCCTAGCTTCTTCGACGACCTGGGGCACCGACCCACTTCGCCACCCCCTAAAACCGGCACTGCATTCTGTAGTTTTAAACAGAAAACAGTGAGAATCGCATATGGATAATTGAGTGACTAGTATAATACATCCATGTGATATCGATTGACAGAAATATGTGGAGAGGATTTATGTTGTCTCTATGTTCTAGTATACGAGTATATTAACCCTATCGCATGGTTGTTGCCATATGCCGTCAAATATTCCCCGACCGTTGACATCGGTTGACGTGAGACATCGTTTTGCTACTTTTAGTACTCATTGTGAAATCTACGGTCGGAAATTGGAAGTGCAGTCATTCCCTTTATCAACATACATGTATTATTTACAGAAATATGTAAAGCATGTTAATAAATATCGTTAGGTTTCGTCACAGGAGCGATTTTTCTGTAAACCACATGTGTTAATGCCACCACATGTATGGAGTCACATAATGAACGTTTGTTAAATATAACAGTTTTTTATGCATCATCTGATAGCTAAAGGATAGAAGAACCAATGCGATATATGAAAATAGGCCAGATAAGTACATTTATGCTTCAAATACTAGTTTTAAGCAAAAAAAATGTTTTAAAAAATTCACGCCGTATTGACAGTATAATTTGTATTCCACCGAGCCGTAACGAATAGGTTAAGAAGCGAACAGTTTCACTATCAAGACTACTGTATGACGGTTAGTTCATAACTGAGCAGTGATAATAGTGTATGAATATTTTCACTTCTTTCACAGCCTACCAATTTCGCCGTCGGTTATTGCTTAGGGTTGGAGATATATTCTCGACGAATCATAAATAAAATTAAATATCTTTTTTATTAAGTTTATAAGCATCTAAATATAGTGAAACGAGTGAATTTGTTGCAACCCCGGTTAGTGAAATTGATCGCCCACCCGTAAAATGGTAGTCATAGCCTAATATAAAAATTTATGGTATAGGAAAGTATGAAGGAATTTTCAGTTTATCAAAAATATGCTTTAATGAGGCTTGAACGAGCTTCTTGTTAAATTAAGATCAAATCAATACAGCGTTCAATTTCTGTTGATGGTTTTAAAGTATTGTCAAATATACAAGTACTTTGTTGCCTTGATTTTTTTTTCTGAATATAATATTGCGTATAAGAATGCCGAATAAATCTTCTACTTCCCTCGGACTGAGATGAAAAGAGCCCCTTGTTAACATATAAGCAGCCCACCGCACTTCGCAACGGTGTTCTATTTTTTTGCCAATTATTTGATCACCGGATACTGTGATAATCTTCAGGATATTTCCGACGAATGCCCTTGTTTATCATAAATCATTGGCCCAAACAATTCATGGATGATTTCGGCATTTTTAGATGTAATCTCTTTTGTTTTGAAAGGCCGGTCTGCTCATGCGGTTGCCCAAGGCAGAACCTTGCGCACGCGACGATTTAATGTATCTACAGAAGCCAACTATTAAGCTTATTATAGTTATAACAATTTCTTTATCAAATCTTAAATTTAAATTTAGATGTGCCCTCTTCATCAATGCCTGCCATTATTTTCGTATCATGTATGTGTTTATACATAAAATAATACCTTGAAGAGAAGGTTATACCTATACCATTATAAATTAATGGGTATCCCGAGAAGGAGATGGAAACATGCAGATGATTGTATAGATGAAGCTGATCCGGTCATCGCTTTTAATTGATTAAGTTCTGCAGACTACGCCAGTGAAGTCACGTTCGACTTGAGGAGTTTGGACGATCAAGGGAATTCGAAAACGTCTCTGATGTATTTATTATGCTCTCGATCGAGTCTAGCAACACCTGCTGCCCATCGCAGCATCTTCATTTCACTCACGTGCATTTCAGAGTTTCAGATTGTATGATGGAACGTGCTGAAAGAGCTTTCTTGCGACCACTAGTAATGTTAAAAAAGTAGTAAAACGTTTATAGTCAACGTATTATGAATTATGACAACCGTTTGTGAGAATTTAGAAACCGGTTCAAGTGTGATAATATATAAATATGCAGGCGGAGTTAATATAGTAGTGATACAATAGGCTTAGTTAATCGTTTATATCTATAGATGTTAAAGGTACAGCAACCAAGGTGGAATCGTCTAAAAATTGATGGTTAAGAGACAAGAGCAATGCATCTTATCTAGACGAGCTAACGATATTCCTATCAGCTTCACACATAACATAGGCTCCAGCTAGTTCGCGCTATAATACATTGAAATATCTGATACATCGAAATATTTAGCTACAACTTAGACTACATGCTACTATTTTTATAATCCTTTTTTTTATGTAAACGCATGCAGGAGAGCACAACCGGTCAAGACCAGTGCACTCTATGACGCTCAGCCAGGGAGGCTGGACGCTGCATGCGGGAAACGTGTGTTGTGTTCGTGTTTGTGTGTGGGTTGGGGAGATTGCAAGTGTATATTTATCTGTTTCTTGAAGAGATCCAGATTGTAGGAAGGAGGAAACACAGACGCTGGAAGAGCATTCCATAGCTTACCGGTGGCATTAAGGAAGGAACTTTGGAAGCTGCCAGTTCTTGGTCGACATATATTAACCGAGTATGGATGTTCGGCAAGTGTAAGACGAGTTTGTCGGCTGTGGGTGGGTGCAGGAGGAATTAGTTCTTTAAGTTCCGAAGAGCAGCGACCGTGGTAATAACGGTAGAAAAGACTAAGAGAACCAACCTTACGTCTGTGTTCCATTGATTGTAGATTAGACGTAAGGGTGTCATTGTTTATCAAACGAATTGCTCTTCTTTGAACTGAGTCAATTAAGTTTAGAAGGTTTTTTGGGGCTCCAATCCAAAGGTGACTGCCGTATTCAAGGATAGGTCGGATTTGTCCTTTATATAGAAGAAGAAGTTGTTTATCGTTGAAATACCGACGTGATCTATATAATACACCTAGTTTTTTGGAAGCGAGACCGGCTTTACACTTAATTGACTCGTAATATTTGACATTATTCGATATTGATAATCCAAGCATGTTGATGGAGCTTGCTTTCGAAAGAGAACAATTTATGCAAGTTATCATCGAAAGCCTCTCCTTGGCTCCTCCACTTTTCCCAGTCTTACGCTTTCTCCGTTCACATTGTCCCTGAATGACCTTTTTAATGTTATCCACTCATCTGGTTGGCAGACGATGTGTATGGCTGACTATTCTGCAACACATCTGGTTCATCATTCCGATGATATTTGTGCAACTTACTTTATATTTACTCTACATATATCTAACTATCGCAATGTTCTTAATTTCAATGACGTAGGGATATTAAGAATTTACTTAAATACGTGCCCACAATTTAGTGTATTGAAAATTCTTTCAGTACGAGTAGTACTATTATCCATAAACACAAATAAGCTCCAATTTTAAATGGATGTCGTTGCTATGTTAATTTATTAAATAACTCTTGCATGACCAAATACGTGGGTATGAGCATAATAGTTTAATTTCGATAATGGCACGTTTCCGTCGAATAATTAGCTACGCCGGCCGATTTGACATTCCATATCTCCCATCATTATTATATCATCATCATTCATTGCGTTACATACTAATTAAACAAATTTAAAAGTACATTTGGAGCGTTGGTCTAATCACATCTCTTAATACATTCAGGAACCGCCGAAAACTGATGGAAAAATACTATCTTTGGAATGTTCGACGCTTACCTACCTCCCTTGCTTGTAAAATCGACAATTTTCGTTTCCGCCGCATTTCGTCCCCAGACAATTCGTTCAACGACTCATCGGTAACGACGTCTGGTGCACGGGACTTTTAGTGCATGGGATAACTGGTGCACTGGATATCTCGCTAACCTAAGTTATTTCGTTAACAACACTTATGGATCTCTGGACTCTACGATCACTGGAAAAATCCTTAGCATAGGTTAGCGAGACAGCCAGTGCACCAGATATCCAGTGCGCCCCACGTCGTTACCCATGAGTCATTGAACGAATTGTCTGGGGACGATAGGTCGTGACACCACAATTTTTATTCACATTCAATTTCAATTAGTAGGCTATGAAAGTTATTTTATAGGTGAGGCATCAGTTTTATACCGATCGATGGTAGTACTCATAGATATTTTAATCTCCTTTTTTGACGAAATTTTATCGAAAGTTCGGCATTCAAGTCTGTCATGATGACAATATACCATTGAATAATAGCGGCTATTGTTTTTGTTCTCCTGCAACAGCTGACACCTAGGATCTGTTTACTTTAATGGAGAGAAGACTTTAGAGAAGTTCGTGGTGTAGTGTGGTGCTGTTGTGGTAAAATATTCACTGTCTGTGTATGAATGCAAATGATTTCCCCAACGATATACGAGTATAAAAGTGAATGTACTGATTTTTTGTAATAATGTTTATTATGACGATTTATCGATGGCTACATGCTCCAGCTAAGTTGGACATGGCAAAAGAATGACCTAATTCATCTACCGTCGAGACAATGGTTGACAGGGAAGGATGGTCTTGGAGTAGCGCCTAACCACTGCTAGGACTTATAACAGAAGGCTGGAATGTGAAAAGATAAAAGTTATGGTTGATCCAAGTTAATTCAAGCGTAAAGTAATGGACGTTTACAACTTGATGATATGATGATAATGAAAGAAATTACTGTTATGTTTCCGTTGAAAGGTCAGTCAAGCACACGTGTTTCCCGCCCATGTCTACCCCATGATTATATCATCATTAATATCATGTTGCACACAATCAGTGGCACTGTTGACATAACCGCGCATTGTCGCAGGCTTGCACGAATCCATTATCTGCATTTAATTTCCTAGACGCCGTGTCCAGGGATACCGCAACACCATAATACAGTTTTACCGGTATCACGTGACATATTCCATGTCGTCATACTTAATACCAACGTCCATAGTATAATTAATGTTATATTTTAAGTCACAGTTCATGTCTAAGGTAACCATTTTTCGCCTCAAAACAAGACAATTTGCTCGCTATTTAGCCAGCGGGTATAGTTCAATAGTCAAAGCGTTTGCTTTGCAAGTCAAAGGTCGTGGGATCGATCCCCGACGGAGATTAAAAGAAAAAATAATTTGCATTTACAGACGAAAGTCGTTCCGTGACGACCACCCATTCATAGTAAATTCCTGTAATAATAAAGATGATGTGTGAATCTCGGGCTGTAGTTTATGACGTTGGCGTATCAACACTCCACATGCAGCGCTTAGCCATTTGCACTATGGTAAACGTCATATAATTGCACAGATGAGACTTAAGAATTACTATCACTACCTGTCGGTATTCTCCTGTATGTGATTACATAAAAATAGTACAAGTTTCCCATTAAAAACGATAAATATTGATCAGTTTCGTTATATGGGCCCAAGCACAAAAATGAATTTCACGAAAGAACACTTTTAGGATAGGTAAGTTTTTTTGAAATTATCATATAAAATGTCCCTTATTTATAGTTATTTACATTTTAAAAAATGGGATGTCGGGAATGTCAGACAGAAACGAAGTTTTCACACATCATACAATGTTTCGTATGTTTTTAATATAATAGTAACTTATACGAAAGAGAGACACCTACATATTAAAATTATTATATTTATATTGTTGTGCATCTTTCTGAGTGGGGCACACTGCGTACTTATACTCGTCATAAACACTGTTTGATTTGTGACAATTATACAGATTATAATCCTGTATAAATATGTCTCTTTCAAATAATTGATTAATCGCTCAACTAGTATCTCCAGTATGGACAACCCTAAGGAAGCCATTCTCTACTTGCGTTCATTTTCGGTTTTTAATTCCACAACACATGTTGTTGAATGTTGTCTACAGATATATGTATATTATATATTCTTCCTGTTTACATTATAATTAACAGTTCTTCTTGTTATATGTTTACATATATCTAAAACACAGCGTGAGTTGTTCATAAAAGTAACACCAAAAACAAATATTTAATTCTCGTAATTTTATAAACTGTAGCAAGGTCTTATCTTTTAGTGTTATTGTTTATTACGTTGAATACTGTTTTTAATTTATTTTTTTGTGCCAATTTCTCTTGCAGTAAAAACATATATTGTGTAATGTGTTCGCGTTAAATTATATTAATGGCACACTTTGGTCGAACCTTCAATCCTTTAACCCTTTCATTACGGCTCGGTGGAATACAAATTATACTATCAACACGGCGTGAATTTTTCAAACCATTTTTTGTGCACAAAACTTGTATTTGAAGCATAAATGTACTGATCTGGTCTATTTTCATATATCACATTGGTTCTTTTATCCTTTAGCTATCAGATGATGCATAAAAAACTATTATATTTAACAAACGTTTATTATATAACTCCAAGCACGTGGTAGCATTGACACATGTGTTTTTTTTTTTAATGTAAACGCATGCAGGAGAGCACATCCGGTCAAGACCAGTGCACTCTATGACGCTCAGCCAGGGAGGCTGGACGCTACATGCGGGAAACGTGTGTTGTGTTCGTATTTGTGTGTGGGTTAGGGAGATTGCAAGTGTATATTTATCTGTTTCTTGAAGAGATCCAGATTGTAGGAAGGAGGAAACACAGAAACAGAGGTGTACAGAAAAATCGCTCCTGTGACGAAACCTAACGATATTTATTTACATGCTCTACAGATTCCTGTAAATAATACGTGTAGGTTGAAAAAGGTAATGACTGCAGTTCCAATTTCCTACCACAGATGTCTGTAGCAGAAAGTAGCAAAACGATATATCACGGCTACCGATGTCAACGGTAGGGGAATCTTACACGGCATATATCGGGTACCGATGCAAACAGGTTAAAAATAAGCGTAATGTTGGTTTACTCAGTTTTTCCTATTACTAGCTGAATTGCACTCTTGTTGAATATCCGTATAGATTCATTTATCGACCAAGAACAAATTCAAATTATAAAGTGCTTTATATGTATATATTATTATCATTTTTCGGATTCTATCTTTTAGCGACACTCCGAGCATGGATCTCTCCATAGCACGCTGGGTGACTTTTATATCCGAAACGAGGAAATACGCAGAAGAACTCAAGTAGTGAATGCTACCCAACGAATAGGCACACTCAAGTGGCAATGGGCAGGACATATCTGTCGAAGAGACGACGGTCGATGGGGAAGAAAAGTACTGAAATGGCGCCCAAGAACTGGCAAACGAAGCATTGGCCGACCCCCTACAAGATGGACTGACGATATAAGAAGAATAGCGGGAGTGACCTGGATACGGAAGGCGGAGGATCGAAGAGGATGGAGACTCATGCAAGAGGCCTACGTTCAACAGTGTACGGACACAGGCTGATGATGATGATAATTATTATCATGATATTTATGATGTCACAGAAAAAAGAGACGGGGTGGTAGGAGTATATACCACATTCCTGAAGCTGCCATGAATTTCGCACTATCATAAGCTCAAGATATGTAGTTTAAAAATTAAATCCAACTTCTCTCTCTGTCTGAATACTCTGTTAAGAAACAATGTAATAGTAACAATAAAAATACGCATTGAAATAGAGCAATAACTCAATTAATTCAAGTAACGATCTCCACTATCAAAAAGATAAAACAACTTAATGTTTATAGTGGTACATGAAGAAAAAATATAGAAGGAAATTGAATGAAAATTGATGCTGACAAAAGAACAAGATATTTAAAAAAATAACAAACCCAATGTAACAGAGAGATACAATTCTAAGATTACCTTTCCAATATGAGGTAAAAACAACGATTTTTTAATAAAATACTCAAAAAACATTTTAATTAGATTAACTCCCGGACTTTTTCTGGGAATTTAAAATTTTCCCTCCATTTTTTTTTTTAAGAACAATCGTATATGTTCAATGTAATTAATATTATTAGCCCTGGATTATAAAGTGAAACCTGTATTCATGTAAGGTTGCCTATCGTTAGGCAACATGGAATTATTAGCTCTTACCAAACGCAATGAAAATATGTAAGATTAAAATGGTATCAATTGATGTAACAGTCTAACAGGAGGCTGTGTATCTTCAGATAATGTTTTCAAACACCTGTTTATTGTCTCTGGATGTTGAAAATAATTGATGAAGACTATAACCTGCAGTTGCTTTTTTATTTGTCGTTTGTATGCACTTTTGAAGCCTCCTTTTCTCAAATCGCATTACTGTCAGAATGCATCCGGTAGGATTTAACTTGTTCGATTGTGGACGCTGCACAGAAGTGCTGAGAAGAAGTCCGCCTGATGGGCAGTCGGGCCGGACGCTAAAAGGCTTCTCCCGAGCTGTCAGATTCCACAATGGTGTTTTGCGGTGGGCGGCTTTGGAATGCTGTCCGGGCGCCCCTGCCCCCCTTGCGCCCCCCGCGGCCCCCGGGGATCTCGCCTCGAGCCGACCAGGATGAATGAGAGACTATCAAGCACTCGAGATGTCGAATATTCGGCATCGGCAACGACGCCATTACATCACTGAAAATATTCATATTTTGACGCGTCTTTTTAAACGGCAAATATGAGGAGTTAAATAGAATGGTTATAACATAGACTAATTGGTCACAGGACCATTGATCACGGACAAATGCTCACAGGACAATTGATAACAAGTATAATTTCAAAAGAAACCTTCAAGCGTATACAACTGGGATGGGTACCATTTGGAAAATCGAATTACATTTTTAAAGCGAAAATTCCGCAATGTTTTCAAACTAGGGCGTTTAACCAATACATTCTTCCCAGTATTAAATTTTAGCGCAGAGACGTGGCATATGACAGAAAGTCTTACCCATAAAATAAAGGTACCATGGAGAGATCCATGCTCGGAGTGTCTCTAAAAGATAATATCCGAATCGACGATATCCGAAAATGAAACTCAAGTAGTGGTGGCTACCTAACAAATAGGCACACTCAAGTGGCATGGACAGAACATATCTGTCGAAGAGAGAACGGTCTTCGTAAGAACGGATATGAAAAAATTACTTATTTTAGACAGTTTTTTTTTTCAGTTTATACAGAATCATTGTTTTATAAAGGGAGCTTGCATTTATACTGACGTGCTACATAAGTTATAGCAAGAAGTTTCACGTACCCCACTGTGGCTGCATACCGATATACAGTGTACCTTGTAAAACATCTAGGACTCAATCTATTAAATGATCAAGTGCACTGACTTGTAAATAAACAAATCATAGTTTACACTCGCATTAAAGCTCGCTAAATATTACAGAACAACCATGATTCATTACATCCAGAATCTTACACGTAATGAGAATCAATTTTTCTTCAACCTACCTCAATACGTAATTGACTACTTATATTTAAACTCAAGTTAGAAGAACAGTTAGTTTTTTTTATAATACTTTTCAAAAATATATATATTTTGATATGAAAAACGTTGCCATTAATTTACTCAATACCTTGCATTTATAACATAACTTCATCTGTTTTTCATTTTATTTTGCTCTTCTAGCCAATTTCAAAGATGCTTGCCTACATAGTATAAAAATATATAATCTCGTAATAGTGGTATGTGCATACACATACCTTCCTGAATATGTAGGTTGTATTACGGCTATTCAGATTGCAATGTTTGACCATAGGCTATACGATCAGTGCGATAGAGTGGCAAAAGTAGTCGTCCGCCTTGCCACAAACACTAAAACCATTGCCTAAAATTAAACTACGTATGTTTACTGGATTAAAGTCTACTTGAGTATATATAATATAATACTTGGAGCACCTGACATAAAGTGTAATGGAGAAAATATGTATTCGTCATCAATATCATTGACAGTTGATTTGAAAATCTTACACCTCGCTAAAAGTGAATTGTATGATGTTAGATAGCTGATAATATTTGTCATTGAAATGTTACCTATTTTGTAATGTCATTTAAGGAAAATAAAAACTGTTAAATGTCAAAAATTGAATGCTTTAAGGAGTTTGGATGATTAGCTTGATGCTCCCGAGGCTCACCAACCATTCCTGTTATTTATTGGATAGACATGTGTGTTGTTAGACAGGAGTATGTGTAGAAAGTAGGTTAGGGATGGGATAACACTGCCAGGAGAGGATGTACTCGTAATATCTTGATACTAGACTGCAATTTGTTCAGGCACCACCGGATTACGTACACCTTTCCACCTTTATTGGGCATCTTTTTATCATAATATGTATAATATAAATTGCATATGCTTTTCGTTCCGGTCTTTGGGCTCTCGACTGTATACAAAATGTATTAGGCTGAAGCAGTACCGGCTTTAGACCCTGCAGCGCCCTAGGGCATTTTTTTCTACCACCCTGTATTGTTTGTATTTTATAAAATCTAAGAAAGATTGGTTGCTCTCGGCGCCCCTAGCTTATTCGACGCCCTGGGGCACTGACCCACTTCGCCACCCCCTAAAACCGGCACTGGGCTGAGGTCCAGGACTCTGGGAGCTGACATGAGACGAGGCGAAGAACGTGGCGCCTTCACGGTGTATATTTGTGACGATCTCAATCAAAGTTCATACTCGTTTGCAGCAACCACTGCCAAGTCGGAGCATATGGCCATGACAATCCTAAGAGCGTATCTCTACTAGATCCTTGGTGTTGGCGGTATCCCTCTCCTTGCCCTGCGGTAGTTGGGAGCCAACCCGCCGCATTCCTTGTCCGACCGCACGCCACTCGTTCACTTACACATTGTATTATCCTATCCTTTCACCTTTAAAAATACATATTTACTTCAATAGAGAATTATAGTTTGATCCGCATTGGTTTTAAAGGTGTAGGTAGGTAAAATTACATTATTTTATCTTTTACTTCTTAATGGAGTCTAATTTCATGTACTTTTCCTTACATTGATTGAGTAGTAAGTCTATATTAGAAAAAAAACAATCTGATTAAATGAAATTCGATATTTATTTTAATACTACATAATTATGAATATTTTTTATGTATCTCCCATAATTCAATTTTAACAAAAAAACATATTTTTGCTGATTAGCAATAATAGCATGTAGTAAATAAATAACACAGCAGAAAAAATAGATACTGAATGTTCTTTTACAAGGTTGTATTTGGAAAAATTAATGAACAGTCATAGGTATGACCTATATAACGTAATAAAGATATTCCTAATCATTTTGAGACTACATTCGTAATTCATATTTCGATCGATAGTTCTTGTGGAGTTTTATAGTACGTGTATAATAACGAAATAAAAGAATATTTACAATTATTTCTCAAATTTTTTACGCGACATGTTTCGACGTGAACTTTCGCCATTTTCAAGTCACTTAGACGAGAAAAATTACTGTACGTTTTTTTTCCTTTTGAACCTTTACAGGGTTGCATGAGAGATGTTTCTGTACTGACCCAGGAATCACGCTATATTTTCTAAATTATTTTTGTGTTCAATTTTGAAGCGTCATAATTTATTAGCAGAATTAGTTTTTATTGAAATATGTAGTCGAAATTGTGTGCATCGGATAGGTTGAGTGTTGACTGTTCGTTGAGTAGGAGGATTGGTTGAGTGAGGCAGAAAAGATACCAGGAGATCTATCAAGGTGATATCTTAGGGGTTTTTGTTAGAATCGGATGCTGGAAGAAGCTGCAAGTCGGAGCGTCATGTTTTTGGTCGTTTCGACTCTGATGAATTTGGGCGCCAAAAGTGTTGGTCGCCATTGCGCGCCTTGGAGGCGGCCGCCCGCGTGACGTCAGTTGCCGGACCGCATTCCGCGCGCATCTGCCCCCCGCCCACTCCCGTCGCAGGGCTCCGGAACCTGCGCCCCCAAAAACACTCAGTTTCAACACTGGAAGTCTACAAATAATTACATACAATGTCTATATATATTTTTTTATGTAATTACATACAGGAGAATACCGACAGATGGTGATAGTAATTCTGAAGTCTCATCTGTGAAATTCTAGAGTCTAGACGCTTACCATGGGTGTATATGGCTAAACGCTGCATGTGGAGCGTTGATCCGCCAACTTCATAGACTACAGCCCGAGATTCACGCATCATCCTTTATTATTACAGGAATTTACTATGAATGGGTGGTCTTCACGGAACGACTTTCGTCTACCACCAATTTTAATTGATAGGCTATGACTGACATTTTACGGGTGATGGATCAAAGTCACACCAACCGGGGGTATTTTAGAGCTCAGAAATCGATTAAAAATCTTTTTTTTTTAATCTCCGTCGGGGATCGAACCCACGACCTTTGGCTTGCAAATCAAACGCTTTGACCATTGACCGGCAATTTATGTATGTGGTTTAACAAGGCAGCCTTCCAAACTACAGTACATCAAGAGGCGAAGGTGGATCTTGACACGAAAGTTGGGACACGTTTTACAAATGCCGTAGGAGAGCGTAAACTATAGCTGTGTTTTCTTCAAGTGCCCGGGCTCGAGCTGACATGGGATGACGCGAAGACTATGGCAGCTGACAGAGCTTTGTGGTGACAGTTCGTGAACGCCAAATGCTGCAGATAGGGAGCTGATATGATATGACGATAATGTATATGTTCCGAGTTAGTGAAAATGATTTTAAAGTATGATTAATTATTTCTTAAATTATCCACTTCAAAATAGACAATCTATCAGGCATGAAAAAAATAGTACAAATGTAAGAGAATAAATAAAATAATTCACACTTAAAAATGGTTTCTCGGCGAAGTCAAAACAATTAAATATAATATAACGATTGCCTATCTGTCTATCTTTTCACAGCATTTAGAAATAATTTTAGTTTCTATTTTTTAACTTAAGAATAATGATCAAGTATATAATTTATGGTAGAAAAGGTACTCCATTACTCTTCTATTTTTTAGTCTCTCTGTTTTTATCTATAAATTTGAATATTTAAGTACACTAATGATAAGTAATTTTCGTAGTAATTTAAGTAGTTTTCAATCAATTTAAACATTGACTTATTTCATTGTAATTAATATATAATAATAAATATTTTTTACCATTCTTTTCTACTGAAATCTTATGAAGACAATTAATTATATTTTAATGTGATCTTTTGTTATGAAATAATTACACATTTTTTATAACGATATATTTTATTTTTAATAAATCATCACAACACTGGGCATTAATAAAATAAAATACTTATAATTAAATGTACATAAAAATATGGCTCGGTCATATATTATATTATACATAAATAAGAAATATATATTTAAAAATAGGCCGCCTGTTATCAGCGGAATATTTAGCATACAGCTCTTTTAATGACTCCTCAGTAATATATCAAAATGGTCAGGTTAAAGTTATTACTTAAAAATATATCGTAAATTGAGTATTGCTGGTCATTTATTTTAATTTTATTAACCTTTACTGTACAATGACCAAACAATCAGTTACCTTTATAATCAAATCAAGTAAATTAGACATTCTAATTTTATCTTAAGTTAAAATTTAACTGATAATTTGTCGTTAAATAGTAATTTAGAATGTTTTAACTGACAACTCAGTTGTAACTGCGTAATTACACTTAAAACTTAAATTATATTTAGACATACGTATTTTTATTTACTGTTAACATTTTTTTCACATTGATTTTATTCCTGACCAATTGTAATATCAAACGTAAGTCATGCAGACCTTGCGGTTAATTTAAAAAGTAAGAGAGAATCTTCCTTTTCCTTCTCCTTTTAAGCCGCTTTTGAGGTTTGTTTAATATGTTATCCGGGTTCTTTCACTTCACGTATGTGCTGCAGCAGAGTACTGGAATTGTCAGTTGCTAAGTTACAGTAATCTAAGAGAGCGCATCGTCAAGGAGACTTGTTGAATACCTTTGTTCGCTACAAGCTTGCAGGAGCGTATGTACTCATCCGCAAGGGGATACACAACCATTCAATGATTTATTATGCTTCTCTAATAGCAATATTTTTTATTCCTTTCAAATTAATTTCTTGGGATAATTGTATGCGAAGGCCAAACCGCCTTAATTAGTTAGTCGTATGATAGTATTAATGTATAACCAGAGAACTGTCTTCCCCTAGATTATTACGTGAAGCCTTGGTCATTCGGAAAGACTTGGTAGGAATTATTTTGGTATAATTTTATCCGGAGGTTGATAGCAGCCATAAGCTTTAAACTTGAAGTAATGTGGTATCTTAACGATTTTATTTTTTAACCCCGACTCTCGTCTAACTCCAATTTATTGATAAAATACACTACGAGTATTTAAATTTAAATGAATATAAAGTAAGTGCAACATAGTTAATAATTTAAGTTTATGAAGGGACTGTTGTCTCTTGAGTAATAATGTAAGTATCTTGATAAAGTCTTTACTACGTGAAATTTTGCCTAAAAGAGAGCTTTTTTGACGGGAGAACAAAAATGTTGGCAGTCGATCACGTTACCCAAGATGTCTCGAATGATCAATCGTGTTGATTATGTTAATGTTTGTTGTCGTCTGTGTAGGTGCTGTTGTCTGCTATGAGCTCTAGGCTCGATGCGCGCGCTGTGCGGCGTCCCCGCGCGGGCGGGCGCGCCGCTGCCGGCCGGCGCCCGCTTCCTGGCGCTGCGCGTGCCCGGGCCCGCGCCGCCGCCCGCGCCCCGCCCCCGCCCACCGTGCTCACCGTGCGCCTGGACGCCAAGGCGCGCGTGCGCCACTTGCGCGAGCACGCGCTCCGGCATCTGCACCACCGCGGCGTGCGCGACACGGATATCTTCGGGATAGCCCTACTGTGCGGTGAGTGTTTTCAATTATTCTAGCGCCGGTCCCCTCCGGGACATAACTTTCTCATATGACGATAGCAAATATTAATTTAAAATATTTATATATCTTTCTAGACGGAGAATATCTGTTCCCGGATCTCGAAAGCAAGCTAGCCAAATTCGCCCCCAAGAGCTGGCGGTGCTCCCACACGCACGTGAGTGGCCATTTCCTGCTTCCGCCTACTCTTTCTTAGGCGGCCGACTGATGTTCTGTTCCGTTGCAGGGTCTCGACGCTAACGGCCGGCCGCTGCTGGAGCTGCACCTGCGCGTGCAGTTCCCCGCCGCTCGCGCTTCTCACGTCCGCGACGCGGGCGCGCGGCGAGTCTGGGCGCGCCAGGTGGCGAGGCAAGTCGCCGTCGGGGAGATCGATCTGCCCTCCGAGACTTCCTCTTCCCCGCCCGCCGACCCGCTGCGCGCCGAGATGCGCCTGCTGCGCGAGGCGTGCGCGCGCCCCCACGCCGTCGCCCACCGCTACCGCCTGCGCGGCATCAAGACGGAGCCTCCTCCCGGATCGGTGCGCCTGTTCGTGCACGCCGAGGGTCTCAGCGTCGCTCCGGACGCCCGACCCCCGGCATTTTTCCCTTGGGCGTGCATCGGGCGCCTCAGCTTCGATCGCAAGAAATTCGAAATACGCGCCGGCGAGAGCCGCATCACGCTGTACTCTTCCGCTGCTGAAAAAAGCCGCCTCCTGCTCGCGCTGTGCCGAGACACGCACCGCTTTTCCATGCGCGCGGAGGCGGGGGCTGACTCTTCCGGTTCGGACGGCGACTCCGAGGCGGGCCCCACGGAACCCGCCCGCCCGACCTCGCCCTGCAACGCCGCGGCGAGTGAAACCAGTGGCGTATATACGATGGCCGGGTCGGCGCCGTTCGGAGACGGGCTTTCGGTCGAAGACGACACAGAGGATGGAGACGACGATTTTCTGTCGAGCGACAGCGTCGACGGCTTTCGTCCGCGCGGCGACTCCGGGGCGAGTGCGGCCGGCTCCTTCCGCGGTGACGGCAGCGACCCGACAGACCGCTTGACCGGGCCGCTCAGTGCCGAAGAGCTGAGTGACCTAATCGTCGGTCGAGGACCCGCCGCCGGCCCGCCAGACTCCGAGAGCGACTACGTGACCCTCCCGCGCCCGTCGGATCACTTCTTCGGCCTGCCGCCTCCTCCGCCGGCCCGCGTGGATAGCGTGCGCCCGCCGTCTCCGCCACCGCGCGGCGTCTCCGAGTGCCGCCCTGGAGGAGCTTCCACAGTCGGGCGGGGGAGTCTCTCTCGCTTCCCACCGCCGCCCCCGCCCCCGCTGCCGCCGCCGCCCGCCGAGGACGGCGCCTTCGCCCGCGCTCAAATGGAGCGTTACCGCCGCCAACTTCACAGCGACGTAGACTTCGTCGTCTATCCGCTGCGAGACCCGGCCGTGAGCCGCCAGGACTATCTGGACAGCGCCCTGGCGGCGCGCGCGTGCGGCGGTCCTTGCTTCTCGCCGGCGCTCTCCGACACATACGTGAGACTGCCGCCCTGCGCGGTAATTCCGCGGCGTCGCCCTCCGCCTCCACCCTTCGAAGCGGTGGACGGCGGACGATCTGATGACCGAGGAGCTCGCCGCTTGCCCCCTCCGCCCCCACCGTATCCTCGGCGCCCGCCCGCTCCGCCGGCGCCGTCGGAACCGCCGGAGGCTCCGGAGCCTCCAGCGCGGCCGGCGGGCCCGATCGACATCAAAACTCTTCGAGAGAAGAGCAAAAACCTGGACCTACCACTCATCGCGGCGCTCTGCAACGACCGCTCTCTTCTCAAGCAGACGGAAGCGTTCTCCGTCGCGCCGCCCCCGGGCAGCAAGGGGCGCCGCGGCCGCCACCGCCACCCCGGGGACGCGCTGCCGGCGCTGCCGCTGCCCTCGCCGCGCGCCACCGCGAACACGTACGTGCCGGACCCGCGCGCGGCAGTCGCGCGCTGACCGGCCCGAGCTACCGCCGATAGTATTATGATAATAAAATACGTTCACTGAAATATTGTAGTTTTATTTCTCCAGTTTGATAATGGTAACCTGAGCCGGGGCCAGGGTTATCGCCTTGAAAACGGCTTCCTCTCCGAGAGTCGCTTCGTCCGTGGCGACCGTCACTTTGCCCCCGTAGTACCAGGAGGACAGGTCACTCGTCACGCTCGCGTCACCGAGGTTGGCTGCAAAAACGTAAGAATTCCTGCGCGGGTACCAGCGCTCGACGGCCAAGATATCTCCCGAGCGACGAACCTGCGTGTTGGGCAGCGCCGCGCCCTCCTTCAGCACCGCGGACAGGTAGAGCGGCGGAGCGCTGGCGCGCACGGCCGTCAGGCGACGGAGCGCGCGCAGGCGGCGCTCCGCGTCCGGCGCGGCGGCCCCGCCCGCCAGCCACGGCAGCACCTCGAGCGAGCAGAACTGCCGCCCCTCCGCCGGCCACGGCATCGGCGAGAGGTTGTGCACGTGCTCGGCCTCGTGAAAATCGTGCTCCGCCTCCGGGCCGGCGCCCGCGCCCAACTCGTCCCCGTAGAAAATTCCAGTCGTGCCAGGCAACATCAGGTTGAGCAGGAGCGCGGCCAGCGTGAGGTTGGCCGGCAGGCGGGTGGCGAGGCGTGCGCCGTCCGCACTGCCCGCGCTCCAGTGCATCCATGGCCTGTCCGGGCCGCCCCACTGCACGCCTCCTGTGACCGCGCGGATCTGTCGCTCGATCTGCGCTGGACCGGCGGCCGCATCGAGAGGAATATCGACCAGGTCCGCCGTGGCGAGAATAGCATCAAGTGTCGCCGCTTCCGCCCTCAGCAGTGCCTCGTGAGAGACCATCAGGATCTTGTCTGGACCGAGCGCCGCCTTCCAGAGGGCGAGAGCTCCGGTGACTTCGGGTTCGTCGATCAGCCGCTCGAGCCCCTTGAGATAAAACCCGTCCACGCCGTGCGCTTGCCAAAAAGTGATCGCGCTGGCGATCCTCTCGGCGGGCTCGGTGCCGTTGGCTTCCTCGCCGGTCGGGCGCAGCCGCGTGACGTACGGCCACACAGGGAGGTCGAGCACGAGGGACACATTCTCACGGTGCAGGGCCTCGGCGGCCAGAGAGAACTCGCTTGGCCCACCGAGAGCCGGGGCGATGTCGACAAGAGATGTTGCATTCCTGTAGTGCTCCGGGTACTTATCCGCTCGGAATATCGAATTGAGCCTGACCGCTTTCACTCCGAGAGAGCTGACATAGTCGACTCTCGAAGCGAGTCCTCTGAGGTCACCGAGACCGTCACCGTCCGAATCTTGAAAGCTCGCCGGGAAGATCTCGTAGAAGACTCCACCCTGATGCCAGGGCAGCGAAGGGTTGCAGGAGCGCGGCAGCGCGGCCACGGCGGCGATCACGACCGCCAAGCACGCCAGCAGCGCAGACAGCACGCCCCAGAAGAGCACGGCGCGGATGAGAGTCCAGTTCCAAGTGACGAAGTGCGGCAGCTTCGCGGCCCCGGGCCCCGGCGCCTCCGCCAGCCCGAGCTCTTCAGGCCCGTGCATGAGCGGGGAAGTTTTGCCCAGCGAGCGGTAGTCCAGCATGGTGATGTTATTAATGAGCTGAGCCGACACGAGATCCGCGGCGCCCCCGGAGCTGGCCGAGCTGGAGTCGCCCTCTGCCGTCGTCTCTGCAGATCAAAGTAATATCGATCAATAGCCCAACACGATTATTTTATTTTTTAATTTGTCTCGGATTCATGATTCTCACCTAAC
This sequence comes from Glossosoma conforme, assembly GCA_022606575.1. Classification (NCBI taxonomy): domain Eukaryota; kingdom Metazoa; phylum Arthropoda; class Insecta; order Trichoptera; family Glossosomatidae; genus Glossosoma; species Glossosoma conforme. Next base: position 532,080 of record JAGTXR010000234.1, on the reverse strand, counting down.
AGCGGCTGCGGCGATGGCGGCGATGGAGGCCGCGGTGATGGCGGCGCCGCTAACAGGAACACCTCCTGCTGCTCCATAATGTTCCTTTCTACACATGAAATAAGTTATTTAAAAAATTACGTTTATCATTTGCTTATTTAAGACTCTCACACTCCTCGGAAGCTTATTTTTAAAATTGAATTTACCAGGATTTTAATTTAGTTAAGGACTGGTAATTTAAAAAAAAATGCAAATATTGCTTAAATGTTTCGGAAACTTTATTAAACTAATTTGTAAAAAATATAAATAATATAAATATTTTTATAACATATATAGTTACAATAATAATTTAAATTGGGTAACAGTTTTACAAGCTCTTATTTTCATCAAATTTAGAGATGCATATCCATTTTGAGTATATGATACAGTAATTATGCGATTCTGCAGCTTACAGACTAATAATTTCCTAATATGTTTATTACCACTTTGCAAATGTTATTGATAATTTATAACCAAAACTAATAGAAACTTTACAAATATGCGACTGTAGGACAATATATTTGTAATATAGTTATGTTAAAGTAACGTAACTAATAAAGAAAACAAAACAATCATAATTATACATTATTTTTACTTCATCAAGCATTGTGTTTTCCATTACGCTTATTATAGGCATTCAAAGGGGGTCTTGCCATACCTAAGAAAGTTTATAGATATTTTGTATGTAGTCACACAAGACTATTATACAATTCGTAAATAAGGAAAACATAATTTTATTACACGGCTATTATTAAAATAGTAATTAAAAAAATATGAAACTAAAAAAGAAAAAATATGTATTAAATTCATAATGTAAATAGGATAAAGGTATGTATTGTATTTAATATCCGAGTTTCATCAAACACCATCTATCGGCCATTAATAATATGCCGATGTGTGTTATCTGTTTTACCGACCCGCGATGGCCACCCTAAGGTTTGAAAATATTTCAGTCCACGGATTACTAAAGCAGATTCCTACACAAATTAGAAGGTTCAACTTCATATTTATTATTATTTGCTCATATTTATTTGTTTGTTGACATAAATATAATTTATCAGACAACATGCATAATCAATAATTGACGAATCTTATTACCGTATGCTATAACTGGCTAATAATATAACACAATGAGCATACCATAATAAAAAAAATAAAAATTTTTTATCCCAAACTAAACATCTGAAAACCGTAAGCACGCATTTATTAAATTTATTAGGTAGAAAATAAATATTTTCTTTTGGAGACTAATAGGTTCGTATGGAAAGGCTAAAAATAAAGTATAAGGAAACCAAAATGTCCTGAAATTGATGTAAGTATGAGTAAATTTATTTTTCCGTTTGATACTGTTGAGGCTCAGAATAATACCTAATTATAATAATGGGCATTAAAACAAAATAACTAGTTTATTATCAGTAGAGCGCTGATAAGAACAATTTAAATTAATATCTTATATGTATACTCGAGAAGATTTACAATTACATCATATAATAATTATAAATTTAAAGCACCTAATTATTGCTAATTATTAATGTATTATTGTTTGCAGTAAATGAAATGAGTAAAATTGTGAAATATTTTACTTTAACATTTATATATATGTAAACAAGTTCTATATGAACACTATAAATAAATAGTTGTTTTTACAGTTACATTTGAAATTCCTTAATTGTAATATTATGTTTATACAAAAATATTTTGGTAGCAGATGATTTTTTTTATAGAAAACGACAAGGTGAAAGATTAGTCCATTTATAAGTTTACAATGTTTTATACTATTATTAATATTTGGCAACTTTTTTTTAGCAGTATTTAATTAAATTAATGGACAGTAATTATTTAGCAAACTAGCAGTTATAAATATCTAAAAAGGTAAGTAAAATAATCATTTGACAGTAGAAAAATATCAATCGGCAGTAGAAAAAAAATAGCAGGAAATAATTAATGAATGATAATCAATAATAGGTTAGGTTAGGTTTCCATTTTACAAGTAATTTATTTATTCATTTTTAGCCAATATTGAATATACTACTGGCGTTTTAATTTTATAACTTACCACATTCATACTGACAGTGGATACTGCACATATATTTAGTCTCCTGCCGATGAATTTTATTTACTGGCAATTGACTTGACTTACTTCCAAAACCTTGAATTAGTTACTGAACAAAGAAATAGAGGCCCTATTATTAATAATAGCTTATGTGTAAAATGTATTAATCGTCAAGGTTATATATATATGATATTATTATAAAATTTTCAATAAAGTATAATAATAAACTAAGTGTACTTTTTATATGTGTTATTTTCCTTTTTCAATTCGTAGCAAATAAACACTACCGCCAGGGATCTTTGCCAGTATGATAGTCTCAAATCATTAATATATAATAACAGTTTCACGAAATAATTTATATATTGATTCGATTGTTCTTTAGAATGACAGCTTGGGTTTTTAAGAAAATTAGTTTTTTCCTACAACAACCTCTTCAGAGATGGATACCATAATTTAAAAAAAAACATGTCGGGACCAAATGGTGATTAAACCGATGTTCAAATTTAGGCAAACTATAATACACGTGTAAAAAACTTGACTACTTTGATATGATAGTTTTTTTTTTGAATACGTACTATTATTTATTTGAAAAAAAAATCTACATTTTTAGTCGAAAATATGTTCTAAGAAGATGAAGTCGAATTGGATACTTTAAAGAGGAACACGAAGCTTTGAGTATGACGACGAAGATAAAGAAGAGTAAACTATTTGACATTCAAAGAGTAGGTAAATAAAGATATACCACCAGATAGAAATCCATAAAATAGACTTAAATGTCTGCTTAAACTTATGCTAAAAGACCATAATAATATTATTATAATTTATATATTGTTATATTATGCCCTCGCAATAAAATGCTATAGAAAGTCACTATTTTAATTATGTTGTTTTTGAACAATACATTTTTTTGAGCTCGACGTCAGCTGGGGGCGTCGGAGACGTCTTCCATTTATCAGTTAGTTTACATTTAGCATTAATAATGAATAAAATTCGGTTCACTTTATATAGGTCAACAGGCCGGACGCCAGCAAAACCAAAAAAAAAAATACCCGACTTAGAAATATAACAATATTAATAAATATTATCTGAGTGATATGTAATATTCTTATTTGTCAGAGAAAATTAGGCACGCGACTGTCATTTGAGAGATCGTGGGATCGCATCTCGGTGAAGCTTAACATAAACTATAAATTTAATAAGCTTACACACTAAAAAAATTACATCATAAGCCCAATCGCTTGTTGATATGCCATTATAAAAATAGGTAACAGACAAAAGTCATCCATTAAAAATGAGTCCTTTAAATAAATAAACCACTGTCATTGGGAGACGATGTGTAATTACTAGGATGGATGATTAATTTAATAAAGTACATACATTCATATGCATTCAGAGCTTAGCTTAAATTACCAAGCGTTTTATAAATATATATATTTTTTCATTTCCGTTTGCGCGTATTGTTTTCCATGCGTTTTCGTCAAAAAAACGTCGAAAATATCAAAAGTATCTGGCGGCGGCGAACCGTGATTGTTATGGCTTTGTTATTGAAATATTTGAGTTATTTTTGTTGTCACGTCAATTTTAATTTCATACGCGTGTGCCAGGCCCCCGTGCGCAAATCATCGCACAGAAGTAACCAACAAAAAAGCACATCGCAATATAATATAAAAATACAAACGTCATAGACGTCTTATAATCTGTTGCGTAAACTTGCTTTAAGAGAAAAACTTATTAAGCTTACCTCGTTGAATCGAAATGATCTGGTGGCTCTTTGGCGATAATTATTGATGCTGGGCTTATGAGATGCGTGTTGGGAGAGATTTTGACAGCTGATTTTCTATATTTACTTCTCGAGTCGTTTCCTCGTGGAGTAAAGTGGATCGGTCGGCGCCGGAAACTGCGCAGGGTGTCGCGACGCTAGTACAAAAGTTGGCCGTACTGAAAAATCTATTTGCCGCTTTTTTTTTTGAAAATATGTTACCCACACATCATAAAAATGTGATTTTCCGCAATATACTAAAAAAGTTTGTCGTAATAATAAAATGAATCAGAATACATTAGGTATAGATTTATATTTTTAATGTAATCACATTCAGCATAATAACGCCAAACAGTTGCGAAGTAATTTCATTAGTGAATTTTATAAATAAATAAAAATGTTCTTTTATTCGTTAATTATCAACGAAAAAGAAATGCTGACCAATCACCAATCTGCTATTTTGGAATATTTTCCGCCATATTTGAATCACAATCCGTCATCTTGGAATATTTTCCGCGACACATAATGATTTTAATTTCCCTGGATAGCGTTCTCTCACGCATGGCCACGCATTGAAACGTGATCATATGTAAAAACTTATAATTGATTATACATAGCTTGATCAATAATACCCGTTAAAATACCACATTATTCACCCGTTCCATTTAATTAAAATGATTTATTAATTATGTTGTGAACTGTGAATGAGCTAATAAAATAAATCTAATTAATAAAGCCGGGCATTTTTTTAGATGAGCGATCAACCCCACACCAAGTTTGGATTGAGAAATACATATCTTTATACTCGTATAATCTATAAATGTTGCTATTTGTGAACAGTATTATCATTGGAAAATTCAGTTTTGAAAAACGTTTTTAAATCAAGACTTATAGAAAATCTTATCAAATATTTATTAAGTGTAATTATAAGTTTATTATAAATTAAACTGTAATCTCAACTACTTATATTCGACATGCGACAAAGTTATTAATTCAAATAATTACAAGATAACGGCGAGATGATCTTAGCTGTCGACATGTTTAATTTGGGAGAAATTTTGATAAAATGAAACATTTTTCAGATATTTGTTTTACTGATTATTTGTATTATATGAAAATATCTATTATTGACCCATATCAAATCTCTATAAAATGTTCAATGGCCTTTATAGTACGTAAGTAAAAGTGCACAATAATTAGTAATGTAAAAACATTGCGACATTGCCTGATATTAAAATTTACGACTTAACTAAACGATAATGATACAATAATTATGGACTTAATACTAGACAGTTTTCATACGTTAATAGGTATAAGCGGAAAAATATTGTCGTTAACATATGAGTAATTAAGGGGTCCGCCAAATAACTTTTTTTTTTTTTAAATGGGGCGCAAAACATCGAGTGTAGCTTCGGCTGTGTGGCACGTAGCGCCGTCCTGTTGAAACCAAATGTTGCCAATATCCTCCTCTTCAATTTTTGTGAACAAAAATGGCCCGATAACGATCGCCATTGACTGCAACGGCCACTCCTTGCTCATTTTCGAAGAAAAGTGGCCTTATTTTCAAAGTAATGTCGCAATGTTTTCCAGCATTGTTCAAGCGTATACACAACCATATTCGTTCAGCGGAAGAATAAAACTAATTATCTGTCAAATCAGACATGAGCTAAGTGTTACCATTCACGAAATAAGCACTAGTTGAAAAAAAACGTTAGATGGCGGACCCATACTTGACTAGATTCCAAGTTCCAGTTTAGAAGTTGCAGTTCGATTAAAATGTTTGAAAAAATGTTGAGTCGGTTCTTGTCCGTTTTTCACTTAGGAACGTGGCATTTGTTCAAATCAGTCATCTGTTTTATATTTTGCTCTTTAACATGATATTGTCATATATAATGCAATATATGATCAAATGAATTAATGTGTTTTTTAAATAATGCATAGCAAAGCCGAGTTAAAAACTATTGACAAATAATTAAATTTCCCGAGTAGTTACTACGAATGGCCACTTTAACTTGATATTATCAATTTATTTTAACAATAATTTTAATGAAACTGACAAACACGATATCTACAATAATTTTATAGTAAATACATTCGTTTATTTACATATAAATGCATAATATTTATAACATTCTATTTATACAAATTACAATCCTGCTGTGGTCATCGTATTCATTTATTAGCTTTTTATCATTATTCGCAATATAAATAGTTATCATATTTGTATATAATTTAATATTTGACGTACCTTTGCATCTAGTAAAAATTCAAAAAACAAGAATATTTTTCTCGGAACAAGAAGTGTTAATTTGGAAAACACAAATAAATGTGTATATTTTTAGTTGCTTGTAAAATATAGAAACATATAAATAATGACATAAAAGAAAAATTAGTACAAATGATTAGTGATAAATCATCACAATGAAAACAATGAAACTGAAAATAAACAGAAGCATTAAATTGATACCAACTTGGCGAAATAAATTGTTGAATAACGTGATATACCATATCAATCTATTTATATAATAATATATATATTCGTACTTCTATTAAATGAAGTCTAATACTTGTAAATAAATACTCGTACTTTACAGAAGTAATAAAAGCAAAGAATCCGGGAAAGAGATATAAAAAACAATGTTAAAATGAAAATAGACTCTCTCATTGCATAAACGATCTAACAGCAAAAACTTTTAAAGATTTTTTATAGAAATGTTTGCACAATTTTCATATAATTTATACTTTTCTAATAATGTATGAAAAATAACCCCTCTCTATAACAATCAGTCAATCCTTGCCAAGTGGTGCATGAAGTCAATACATTTTCGATTTTTTAGATAATTTACACTTAGCTAATGTTGATAAGTATTAGAAGAGTCTATCGTTTCTTAATCTGTAATTAATTGATACAGTAAATGATTATTACGAGTATTATGGAATTTGCTGTAGATCCGTCTGTTCACTAAATATTTTACTAGTTACTATGTTTTGTAATATTAATAATTACTTATTGATTAGAATATGATACGATATTTAAATTTTACATACTTTTTTCATAATTGAACTAACTTTCATCAAGTCAAGGTGCGTAGTAGTTCAGAAGACTGAAGGGGTTTATTAAGCTTCTTCTTAATTACATTTTATGAGATACGAAACCTAAAGGATGTTAAAAACTAGTTGTATCGTATAAATACTAAATGTTTATCTTATGTATTGTAATATTAACAACAATCTACAACAATTACATTTATGAACTGTTATCGTAAGAGAAAATAGCGCACTTCGTCAATGAAAATGTTTGTATTTTTTTTACGTACAAAGTGTTGATTAATCAAAATACACATAATATCTTATGACGTGGCAATGACTTACTCGCGGCCGCTCGGTTGACGGTCAAATGTACTATAAATCATTGAACTGTTAAATAAACATTTTTTTGTTGCTTGTCTCGCAAAATTTGCAAAAATAATTCCAAGTACATGAGACATATTCCGAAAAAAATAAACATAGTAAAAACGTTACTGAAGACACTGCAATCGAAAACATTTTAAAGGAGCTGGTGAGAGAAATTACTAACAATACATACTCGTAGGACAGATATTATAATCTGATTTTGCTTCTGCTGTGAGAAGCTGTTAGTCACTGCTTAAATTAAAATAGTAGAAGAAAATCACACAAGAGAACAAGTGTAAAAATGATTTCAAATACGATGGAACGAAATGACCGAGAAACCGACTGCTGTTGTTTGTCTGTTCGAATGTGAGAAGAAAGACTAAAAATAATAATTAAATACTTCGGAATATAATTTAAAATATTAAACATAATGTTAATTTTCAATTCATAAGCAGTTTTATCTGAAATACCAACAGGAAAATTGCTGAAAACCCCATGTTTATCATACGTTGTTTACGACCCTCGACCTTGACAAAATTTGAAGAAAAACTAATATCTTGCGTAATTCTTTATTTTTCATATTCGACTTTGAACAGCCGTAGTTTTTTGCGTACCATTCCGAGAACGGTTTCGAGACCACCGATGCGTCAGCAGACCGGCACGGCCAGCTCACGCAACAGTCACAAGACGATAGTCAAACCCTTTGAACCACAGAATCTACTATGTAAAAATAATGTTCAAAAACTACAGCACTTAACTAGAGAAGCAGTCAAAAACTGAAAACTTTGGTCCAAGGATAAATGGTTTTATGGCAAAAAGTAAAATATCCGACTATCTGTAGCTTCAGCAAACATTTAATCCTTTAATCCAGTAACCTTATACATTTTTTGATCATTAGTTTCCAATCCTAATTCAATCTATTTTCTCCGTACTGTTAAAAAACATAGCACGTCACGTAAATTTAGGAAACGTATTACGCCGAATAATACAATAATTATTACTTAAATATACATATACTATACATAAAATTCTTTTTTCAACGCGCCAATCCAAGCACAAGTCGGAACTATAAGTAGTCGTTTCTCATCCATTCAGTCTATAGTTTGGTTCGAGACCCGAGTGGTACTTACTAAAATAAATAGACTGTCGGAAAGTAATAATATTAAGCTTGTGAATAAATGAAGACTGAATAATAATAAAAATATACATACTTTGAATATATACTATAGCGACATCTATCGTACGATGGTAACAATGATATAAATACTAGTTTCAACGCGAGTCAGTCGGGGCATAGCAATGGCGCAGTTTGCCGAGCGGTATGAATACCTGGGCATATTGGTTTCCAAGGTCCACGGTTCGCATCCCGCTTCTGCCGTTATTTTTGTGCTTGGATTGGCGCGTTGAAAAAAGAATTTTATGTATAGTATATGTATATTTAAGTAATAATAATATTGTAATATAGTCAATGATCTATAAAAGTAGATTAGAATATTGAAATAATAAAATAATATTCTAATAAAAATTAAAAAATTCATATAATACAATAATTGTACAAAATAAAATATATTTACATACATTTTCGATACGAAAATATTATTTTAACTTTGACGTTGTTTTTCATGAAAAAAGTGTATGATTTAATTTATATTTTTTAAATTTCTTTTTGATATCAAGGAATCTGTCCGTAGTCGTCAGCCCATCACATGTGTGGGCATTCAGAATAACGTGTACCTGCTGATTTTTCACTTTACAGCACTTCTATTTTTTTTGTTCAAGTAGGGCTTTTATAATATATTTAAGGTACAAAGAACGTACAGTATATTAAACACCTTAAGAACTTTTTCACGACTCTCCATTTAAGCTGGATTTTTTTCATCCTTACAGAACATTTTTAAAAAGCCTTTACGATAGTATTGAAAATTAAAACAATTCAATCTAGGAACGGTCATTTGGATCTCAGCAATCACTCCTTGTACAGTCATACACACAATTCTTGCACTTTTTCGTTTCAAAATATGTTGTTAGTTTAATTGATATGATCAGAAATAAATATACTTAAAATAATTCATCCTTTCAGAAGGGAAACCTACAATTATGTCCAATTTATCGCTTCTTTAAACCCTCCATTGTAAAATGTATTATTTTCAATGTTGAATTGAAGACTTCAATTCCTCGTCTGCAACATTTGAATACGATAATTTCATGACGAGAGTCATTTCTTCAGTCACGTTTATGCGCAAAAATCAACATTATGATTATTATTGATGTCTGCTATAACATCATGAGATATCAGACTTTATGTTTTCTGCTCGGCCGCTGCCCGTCCCTTCGATCATGTCGTTATCAGCTAATAATATTTATTAAATGTCAATTGGTATCTCTCCAAATGTTGTGTTCAACTGGAAATATCCGGTGGAGCATTGAGGTTATCTGGGGCTGCACTGGGCAGGGGCACCGATGCTAGAGTCGCAGCCCCAACTGCTGAGGCTCCGCCGGACAGCTGAGGCTCCTGGAACCTTTACCACGCATTTATTTGCACAAACTTTTTTGACCTGTAATCCGACTGAAAACCGTTAAATTTATAAGGCTTATATAGTGTACATCGTCATGGAAAGAGTAATATTAGCATTTCTTTTCTTTTTCTCTTATTTCAGAAGCTCGATTAATCCTGAAGTTCAGTAATGTTTCGTAATCAGATTAGTAAATAAATAAATTGATTATTTCGAATAATAAGTGTAAAAATTTTATAAAAAAAAGAAATGTTTTATTGTAATAGCAATGATGGTAACTGTGCGGAAAGTCTTTTGTCAAACTATCAAATACTAGCGAATGAGATTTTTCTTAATCAATATTGATGATACAGTGCGGCTTTCATAATTGTAATTAGTGATATGATCACATCTAGAGCTATATATACATATAATTTTGATTATTTATGCTATACAGTGTTACACAACCAATTTACAAAGTATGTGTCTCTTATAAAATATTTATAATAATATAATTCATGCTCTTTAATAAATGTTTCACCTCTTGAGGCAAGAAAAATGTAATTTTCACATAAAATATTAATAAGTGCAATTATGTTTACATGGCAATGTATGTTGTATGTACTCGTATATATATATTAATATTTTTATGGCAGTGCTGACATCAATATATAAATACGACTCGGATGAACACAGGCTGGCACACCAATTAGGCAACCAATTATAAGGTGAATGGACAACGAGAGAAATGAAAGAAGGTTGCGGTTAGGTTCTTACAGAGTGTAAGTAATAAATATATATATGCTATGATTAATGTTTTTTCAGCCATATTGCAAAAACAGGTTTAAAAAGCTGCAAACATTAAAGAAGACGCTGAAAAACGGAATTCTTATTGACTGCGTCCTATCGGATAATGTACAATGTAACCAAAACGTTCTTCGAAGACTCAAAATCAGTATATGAACGTCTCAAACAGACAGCTTAAGAAATACATCACAGAATTTATGCACATTATATTCAGTAATGAGAATTATAACGACAATCATGCATTGTCATCAGCGCATCTGTTCGAGATGTGAAGTGTCAGAATTGGCGACATTTGTTCTGCTGGCGTATCTGGACAGTCCTCGGGCCGCGCTGTGGAGCCGCCATGTCAGCCCCGGGGTCAGGACCCGCGATAAGAAGCCACAGCATCTCTCTTCCACAAACTGCCCGCCAACATTCACTCCATTCTCATCCGCGACCGGACCAAAGTCGAAACGTTTCTACAAATTCGGGAAACATTCGCGATTCAACAGTCTACCGGACATTGAACTTGTCCAGTGGATAGGGAAAACTTCGGAAGAAGTCGAGGAGGGAAGAATATCAGTCAATCTGTGTCCACTGTCTCAAGCTGCAAGTTTTAACCATATATTAGACATCCACGTAAGTTTTGACAAAAAGCTTACTAAATTACATACACACACAAAATCAGCTGATACTCCTGTCAAATAATTGAATTAAATTGAAAATAAAAAGAATTCACCTATTCTTACTCATTCCATTCAATATTTGCATCTAAATACACGTTAAAATTTGTTGTAATAAATCCCAATTCATTTCATGCTATATTCTTCCATATTCTTCTTTGGACTACAGTTTCTTTAAATTGGTTTTCAATTTATTTTACACAATAAAACAAAGTATCATTATAAATGTCTACTTACTAACTTAAAAATGATTATACTTATTGAAATAGGAATGAAATAATAAATTTAATTAATCAATGACAGGTGATTTAAAATTTAGCATAATATTATATTAAAATATATGATAAATTGTATATAATTTTAGCTTCGTTGGAAATAGAATCCGAGAAGCTTTTTATTTGATAATCGAAAACTTTATATCTTAGCAATGCCTATTATATAATACAAATATTAATAATAAAAAGTGGAATGTTTTAATATTTGAAAGTCGTTTCGAATTTTGAACAAATTTAACTTGTCATTTGTTTAACGCATTTAAATTGTTCCGAAAATTTAAGGTAAATAACTGTATTTAATAATATACCAATTACATTTTTCATTCGGTAAAAAATAAATGCACACGAGACAATATCGATTCAGTTTGTTGTCATTGTTTGCACATTGGAATTAGTTATCGGGATATCGTAATGGTTTCATGTTACCCTCATATCTACTCTTATCTATAAAGATGAATACTTATAATATGTTATCAATAGAATTAAATGATTCGTTTAGAAATGGGATGAAATTTAAAACATTAAATTTTTTGCAGCTTAAAGAACAGCTAAAGTCCTCATATATTGCGGACTGTCGCTTCCTGGAGAGTTGTCAACAGCGACAATATGGCATTGGATTTCTTCGCTGGGTGTGTGGGAGGTAAGCTTCTTTTCAATTATAACGCGCTTTACTTTCTATTAAACTGAATAAATTCATCAAAATTCAATGTAAAAATTTAATTAAAAAGTCACGATTTATAATATATAAATCGACTCGTAATTCAACGATAGTTAAAGTACGTGAATATCTACGTCCATCAATGTATGCCTGGGAAGTAGGTAACAATGAGTGAAGAAACAATAGTATTAATCATGTATTAATAGTGAATTATATGATCGCGTTCATAAGGATGATAATCAATATACTCTTGATTAGCTTTTTCTATATGTAATATAATATTAATATGATCTATAATTTACAAAAAAAAAAATAAAAAATGATCAATGTTATAATTTTAACAATGTTATAATACATTCAATTTATAATAATAAAAGGGAGAAGAAAAATCTAAGAGAGGGTCATTAAGAATACCTTGTATTCATGTCGGCAACAATCAACACTGAATATTTAATAGTTGTGCCTTAGAATTTTGCAAGTAGGTGTGTATTGCGCGAGAAAAACATTATCTCCTGAAACGGATCGTTAAGTTCTAGATATCGCCAAAAAGTTTTTTTTTTCAAAGTTCAAAGTTTAATGTGCAAAAGCGTGACGCAAGCGATAGCCGCACATACTCGTAGATAACAGTAGCGAGTTATGAAGTGTTACACTGGTGGAAATGTTTGGAAAACTATATATAACGGCCAAGAAAGAAAAGAAGAAAAGGGAGGGACGCGTTGTCGAAGGCCGGGACAATTTTACTCGCCTGGTCTACCTGGGTGACATGAAATTTGACTTAATTGTTGTGATATCGGTAAAAATGCTTCATTTCACTAGATAATATGTGTCTTTATTAATGAGAGAAAAACGTTATCTCGTAAAACATAAATGTTCGATTGTAACTGTAAACTAATTGGCGAGTATTTATGGAATCTCAAGTGATGAAATGAATATTATCTCGCGCGTTACAGAATTATATATACGAGTAAATCTACGGCGGAAGATTATTAATGGTACGTTCATTCCCTCAGGTTGCGCCGGAGTCCTCGTCGGCCATCCTCTTGACACGGTGAAGGTGCATCTGCAGGTCGGGGGCGGGAGCAGCGGCTGGAGCTGTTTCCGGGGACTCCTGAAGCAGGGCGGGATGCACGCGCTCTACCGCGGGGTCACCAGCCCCATGGCGGGAGTCGCCGGAGTTAACGCTATCGTCTTCGGAGTTTACGGCGAAGCGCGCCGGAGAGCGACACATCCTGAAAGCTTCTGGGCGCACGCGGCCGCCGGTGCCGCCGCCGGGCTCGCCCAGGCCCCCATTTGCGCGCCCGTGGAGCTCGCCAAGACGCGGTTGCAGCTCGGCGCGCGCGCCTCCGGGCCCCTCGCCTGTTTGCGCGACATCGCGCGCACCGAAGGCCCCCTGGCGCTCACCCGCGGTCTCGGGCTCACCGCGCTGAGGGACGCGCCCGCCTTCGCATGCTACTTCGCCAGCTACGAGGTTCTGGTCCGCCGATCCGACGGAGCCCCCGCGGGAGTCGCTCACACGCTGATGGCCGGGGGACTCGCCGGAACTATTTCGTGGCTCGTAACGTTTCCGGTCGACGCGATCAAGTCTCGGATGCAAGCGGATGGAGTCGCCGGCCCGCGGCAATACGCGGGGGCCCTCGACTGCCTCCGCCGCAGCGCCGCCGCCGAAGGCTACGGATTCCTCACGCGCGGGCTCGGGCCGGTGCTGTTGCGCGCATTCCCGTCCAACGCCGCCTGCTTCGGTGTCGTCACCTGGTGCCTGCGCCTTGCGGACGACGCCGAGCACCCCTCGCCCGCGCCGGCGATAGTGTGCGGCCCCCTGTACGCGGCTCACGCTTACCGCAGCCTGCTGTTCGCGGGGGCCTTCAGCGAGGCCGTGTGCGCCGGAGACATCCGCGACCTGCACGAGGACTTCACGGGGCTGGGGCCGGCGCCCGGCTCGCTGCAGATCGGCATCTCCGCGAGGGTGGCGGATGCCGCGGGCTGATGCTCCGCCCTCCCCGCGCCCCGCGCAGCCCCCGAGGCGACGCTCGGGCGGATTACGATTTGCATTTCTCTCGTTCTCGGGATAATCCGGCAGTCTTTTTTTATGCGCCGATTTCCGGTCGTTGAGTGCGTCTCGCTACATTAAATGAATTGTGTTGGCGACAGAGGCGGATGGGAAAATATCTCAGGCGATGGGAATTGAAGCAAAGACGTAAACGCTTACCGATAGTGTTCTTTACATTCCCGTCAACAGTTCTCATAAGAGATAAATACCTTCACGCCGTGTTGAACGTGCGCCTGGAGCTTGGATATTTGAATGTGAAATCTTTTCGAATCGTTTTCGCAAAATATTTAATTCATATTATTTTTAATTAAAAGTACTAGTCAAATAATTATATTGTATAGGTTAGTCAGTGCGAAAGCTCACGCATTTCTAATCATAAAGTGTAAATAACAATACAAAACAATTTAGTGGAGAAATGTACATTTCATATTTATTATATAGAATGTTTCCTTACTAAATATCATTCGTCCTTAGTGTAATTAATTTATATTAAATTATTGTCTAAGCATTTCTATTTTGTACAACTAAATGGGGTTTTTTTCTGGAAATATCCCCTCGAATTATAATTAAACGCATTTTCTACAATCCACTTTTTCATTATTATCCTAATTAGATTCCCCGAGATAGCAATTATATGTTTACAAACTGACACATGTTTTGAAAACATTTCCAGCGACCTATCACACAAGAATGTCGTGCTACTGGAATCAACCAGAGCGCGTGTCTCTGCCACAACTTGACTATTTCATCATCAACAACTTTCTTATATTTCCAATAAGAGTTTTCATAATTGTTGCGATAGCTTTTATTTTCTTTCTAGTGTTACGCTAGCAAAACTTTTGCTGTGGGTAAAGTGCAAATATCGATTAGTAGATTAAACATTTCTAACAATATTTTTTATATGCGAGTATAATACCAACTCAGAAAAATGACTTCCGTCTATCACAATTTTCAATGAATACACTAAAACAAACCAAAACGAATGAGGAATCACTCTTACACCAAAATACATTGTATTATTACATAATACACTTTACAATTCGCGTCCTAACTATCGCATATTCCGAAATGGTTTGTCCAAGTGTAAATAAAAAATTTAAAAATCTTTAGTAAGAGTATTATACATCACACAATAATAAGCGAGTGAATTTAAAATATGAATAAATAATATGATATACATATTATTGTTTAAAAATTCAACAACAAAAAATAACCAAGAGAACAAAGAAATAAATTGTAGCGCTTATGCATATTTTTAAAAAAGTATACCTAATACCGTTAGGTTTTTTTTTTCCAAAATCACATTATGACTTTTAGTTGAATAATCATTTTCAAGAGGATAAATCACTGTTCAAAAACTACCGACCCATTTCTTTCTCATGTGTAAAAGTATTCTCAAATTTTAACAAACAGGCCATTTGATGACTACAAAGAAGAAGTAAAAGGCTTTAGTACTATCGATCATATCCACACGCTAAGACAGATCATTCAGAAAACAAGAATATAATCAGCCACTCTGCCTCCCCTTTGTAGACTATTATGAAAGATTTTCACTAAACGCAGCAAATATCGGTATATAGAGAAATAAAATGTCTCTACAAATCTGCAACAATGATGGTCCAGCTCCATGATGGCACTAACAATATATCTATTGTTAACAAAAATATAAAACTCTTCACAGGGGACAAAATGTGGAATAAATAAAAACATTTCTCACCTGATTTTGACATAGTAATAGTCTACCTCAAGCTTTTTACGAAAATTGGTCTGAAAATGAACATGGATAAAACAAAAGCCATGATTAATAGTCATATTTTACCAAAATTCCATTGGATGAACAGAAATAGAGGTTGTAAACGACTAGAATACATCTGAGACAAAATAATACAACTGGGGCGAAATAACTTCTCAAAAGAAATCGACAATAATTGGGCAATTTGAAAACTTAATAATTTTTAAAGCGAAAATTACGCAATGTCTTAAAACTAAGTCGTTTAACCAATGTTTGTGATAATTATTCATTCATCTTACCCATAAAATAAAAGTCACCCAGCGTGCTATGGAGATATCCATATCGCTAAAAAGATAGAATCCGAAACGAGGAAATACGTAGAAAAACTCAAGTAGTGGATGTTACCCAACGAATAGGCACACTCAAGTGGCAATGGGCAGGACATATCTGTCGAAGAGACGACGGTCGATGGGAAGAAAAAGTATTGAATGGCGTCCAAGAACTGGCAAACGAAGCATTGGCCGACCCCCACAAGATGGACTGACGATATAAGAAGAATAGCGGGAGTGACCTGGATGCGGAAGGCGGAGGATCGAAGAGGATGGAGACTCATGCGGGAGTTCAACAGTGGACGGACACAGGCTAATGATGATACTTTGAAGAATCTTTAAAGGTCATAAATTGAATTACTGAACAAATAAATAATCAATGGGCAAAAATTATTTAAACTAAATAATAAATTAACGGTAAGTAGGCAGAGTAAATAATTAATGAATGCCAATTTATAAAAGGTTACGTTAGGTTAGGTTTCCAATTTTTGTGACAATTATTCATCCATTTTACGTTCATTACTGACAGTATTGAATATATTTCTGTCATTTTATTTTATAACTCACCACATTCATACTGGCGCAGTGGATACTGACCATTTATTTCATCTACAGCCGATTAATTTAATTTACTCCCAAAACTTTGAATCAATTACTGATTAAATAAATACAGGTCAATTGAATTAAACCTTATTTATCTGAATTCGCTTTTATACTGGTAAACTATGTCCTGCCAACTGACTGACGAAAACCCTAATTTATCTGAATTCGCTCCTACAGGCTGATGCTCTAACAACAGCCTTCCAGAGTTCAGAAGAAACCCAGGACACCGCCAGCTGCTGGTTCCTGCTCCGCTCGATGTATTTGTACGGTACGTCACAATACTTTCTTTGATTGATTAGCTAGCAAGATGTTCTCACATCAAAAACACTTATTATAGATAGACAAAAGTCCCATTAAACAAATGGAGAACCCGTTAAGATTCCCAATGCGAGTAAGCCGGAATGTAGTCTAATGAAGTTGGCGGAAGACTCCACTAACAGCTTTTAGCCACTCGTAAAATGGCATGCGTAATATAATCCTCATTTTAGATTTCGCCATTGTCATTTGTGCGTAATATCTAATATTTTTTACTACATAATACAAAAACTATGCAATCTTATCAATCAAAAGAATTTAAAGGTTATTTTTTTCAAATAATATGTACTGCACGTACGATTTACTTTTCGCATGCTTTTACCAATATTAGTTTTCAACATAAACATGTGAATTGAATTGAATTAACCCTTTCATTACGGCTCGGTTTAAATACAAATTATACTGTCAATTATAAAACTACTATTTAAATCATAAATGTACTTATCTGGTCTATTTTCATAAATCACATTGGTTCTTGTATCCTTTAACTATCATATGATGCATAAAAAACTATTCTAAGAAAGTAGCAAAACGATATATCACGTCAACTGATGTTAACGGTCGGGGAATCTTATGACGGCAAATGCCGACAACCGATGCGAAAGGCTTAAATTTAATTTTAATTAATTGAATTGGATTGACAAGGCGTGTATACATGTCTATCACATTATATTGATATATTTGGTGTGATATTGCTTCAGGTTCTGTGCTTGTTTGGACGGATAGGGAATGTTGGAAGTTTGATTTAGTGACAATAATGCCTTTTCTTATTTGTGTGACAAATTTGGTCTATTTGTGACGTGTTTCAATTCCTGTCTCTCAACGCTCAGTGTTGTGCTGAACTTGAAATCATTGACACTTAATATGGCAATACTCTAATACTAATAATACAAATTTTTTTCCTTGTTATTATATGGATCACGCCAAATCTTATATTACGTGATCCATGTAAAAACAAGGTAAATAAATAAATGTTTATTATTTATAATGGCAAAGTGAATGACAATGAAACATTGAAAAAAAACATTAATACTACGCCATTCCTTGTTATTATTGATTTGTATTCATTATTTATTTATTTATAAACGCTTTGAATCAACTTTTGTAATGCTTATAAAGATAGAAAATGAAGAGTTGAATCGAATCACTTATTATAAATTATTTTCCTGCAGGTTACTTGATGGTGTGGGCGTTGTTCAGTGCCGTCGAGGGCTCGAGTCTCGTCTCAGGCGAGGAGATGGACTCTGAAGAGGCCCTGGAAGAGGCGCCCCCGCAGCCTGCGCCCCCCGCGGAGGAGGCGCTCACGCTGAGTTGCCACCGACGCGCTTATCGCGCCCGAGTTGAGCGCCGCGACGCCGCGGGGCGCCGCTGCTGGGATACCCTAGCGCTCCCCGCCTGCTGGGGGCGCTGCGACTCACTCGAGGTGAGGATAGAGGCCCCAACTAAAGATACTCGTAAAAACGGTTGATTATTCAAATTACGAGTAGTAACATTTTTATCAGCCAATTTATGAAAAGTTCTAAAGTAAAGTAATTTACGTAAATCCAATTATCAAACACCTTTGATACAGCTTTCTTTGCGTAAAAACGTACAGGAGAATACCGCCATATGGTGACAGTGATGTAGAAATCTTATATGTGCATTCTATGATGCTTTCCATGTTACATATGGCTAAGCGCCGCATGAGGAGTTTTGATGTGCCAACGTCATAGACGATCATGCTTCACCATTTATTAAAACAATTCACTATGAATAGGTGGTGTTCACGGGACATCTTTCGTATACCATCAATTTTAATTATTAGGCTAATACCGACATTTTATGGGCGAGGTATCGCATTCACACTAACCGGTGATATTTATAGAGCTTACAAAAAAGAGCTGGGCAACATCCTGTAAAATGTTGGCTTGGAAGATCGTCCGATTTCACATTTTTGATTTACATATTATCCTAAACAGAGATTTGTGAATTTACGTCAATAAAGCAGATATAATCGTGTCGGAAACAACAGGGCTCATATCCTGTCTGCCCAGAAGTGGGCGACGTCGATGGCGTTACTCCCGGCTATCATCAGGTCTTCCTGGGCGCAGCTACTCGGACACAGCGCACACTCCAGAAGGTGTGATATGGTCTGCTCCACGCCGCAGTCACATTCAGTCGAACAGACTTCGGACCGGAGTATGCAAGACGAGGACACAAATGAAAGCCTGGCAGATTTACAGAGGACCGAATAAAGCAGACAATAAACGACTTGGAAACCATCATTCGATGCTTTATCGCCGATATACTCGTAAGGTTCCAGCCACTTCAAAATTATACTGCAAAAACAAATTTCGGAGGTGTAAAACCTTACAGAAACAATTTTATACCTGTTTGATAGATAATGGCAAAAAAAAGATCAATAGCTTTTAATAGTCCGTTTCATTCCTTTAAACTATCTTAAATTCCCTCAGTATTTTAAGCCTCGAGGTGTCAGCTTTGAGAATGCGGCTTTGTTCATAATGAATCATTATCGTGATTCCTTGCTCCTCAGGTGTCGGAGTGGAAGTTTCCCTACAAGAAGTCCCGTCACCCCGTGTGTGGCTTCGCAGCGCACGTGACTGGTGAGACCATTCTGAGGAACTGCGATCCTGGTGCGGCTCCCGGCACGGAACTCTTCGTGCACGCGCTGCCCGCTGCGTGCCGCTGCCACGCGTGCGAGGGCGCGCGCACCACGTGCGGATGGCTACCTGGTCCCAATGCATAGCCTAATCTAATAATCTAGAGATCCAGAGAAAACGATCCGGCCAGATCCATATTTGTCTTTTGGTCGATAAAAACCATTCCCCACAAGCGGCATCCTCTACAAATAGCTTTTATAGTAAAGGCATGTGTTGTGGCTAAAATTTGAAATAACCTAAGTATTCTACACACTTTAATTTCATTTTTTTCATTTACTTACATTATGCGTATAAGAAACGTACATAATTCTTTCAAATTATATTTTAAATATATTCTTATTAGGTATTAAAGAGTTGTTTTTATAATCATGGTTTGAAAAGCAGCATGTAAAAGTTGCTGGTACTTTAGGTACTGGATTATTCTCATTTGATGCCTCAATGATGACCACAGAAAGAAAACTGAAGTATTATTGTTCTAAACGTTATTTTGAACATAACTGTGTTGTATTAAACGTCCAAAAGTCTTTTAAAGTGATTGTTATAAGCAACTCTTTATCTTAGATTCATTCAGTCAGGTACGACACAGGGCTTTGTCGCCACTCTATGCAAATTGAGGGGATCGAGGTCCAAAACAACAAGTATCGAGGAATTTGCGGTGTACGAAATTCTATGTATTAGTAATAGTAATAAGGAATGTTTACGCATCGATACGGAGTATGGACCATCCCAATAATCTTCCACTCTACGTGGATCGAACGGATCAAGGTCCAAA
The DNA here is from genome assembly GCA_022606575.1 of Glossosoma conforme. Lineage (NCBI taxonomy): Eukaryota > Metazoa > Arthropoda > Insecta > Trichoptera > Glossosomatidae > Glossosoma > Glossosoma conforme. The sequence continues at coordinate 511,505 of JAGTXR010000234.1, read as the reverse complement.
AACGGTATCGAAGAATGTGCAGTGTATGACATTCAATGTATCAATATTAATTTTTTACCTGTTTACTCATGTTGTAAATTAGGGTGTAAAAAGGGGTCACGTATTAAATAAATTATTGTAGTATCAACTCAACTCCGGTCTTTGAAATTATCCTCAGTGCCGGATCCTTGGTATTCCGGCATCACCGATGCTGTAATTTCGGGACCGCGACCTCGGTTCCGGAACACTTAGATTTTTAAACAGCAGTCATTTATTATTCCTTTATATAATATGAGCATTGGATCCGGGCAACATCGCATTAATTTAATAATATTATTATACATTGTAACTATTTTACTATATGTATTTTTTAAATCTTCATGTTTGTATATGACTTAGATCAAAATAAAATATTGTACTTTTGAATTTATAAATGGAGATGTAATATAATCATGTTCTACGCTCATATTTTTCGGCATACCTAACCTAACTCTTAGATCCTACATAATCCTAATTTGTAAGTCACATTTTCTTAATTGGTAATTCGAACTCTAAGCTCCTAACTTCGCACGCAGTATTATATTAAAAAATATATAAATATTAATTAAGAAATCAATTGTAATGGGCTTGGCTGCTAATTTGTATGGTATCTTAGTTAAATATGTTTAATGCATATCCGCTTACATATTATAATACAATCATTAAAATATTATTTAATCGTTTTTATTTTTGATTGTGGTTTTAATAATACTTTAATAATACTTTTTATATGGAAGTTCATTAGTCACTGAAAGCTTTCGAAGCACAGAGAGCTTCGGCGTGTATTTGTATTGTTGCGTGCCGATTGTCAGATAGTGTAATTACCTGAATTATTCACAATGAATAAATGTACAGTACCATTATAATATAATACACAAATCAGAAAAACTGATACTCTAATAATCGATTCAATATATTATTCCGAGTCATGGCGTCAGTCATTATTATGACAGTGAGGTGCATACATTTCAAACGAGTGTGTCTTCAATAGTGAAAACGAGTTGAAAAGTAGGTGGTTTTGAAAGAAATGGCCTACGTATACAATTTTTGTTTTTACTTTTCCTTGCGATTGGGTGCTTTAATAATAGCTGCATTATCATTTGTAAGTATGAGCTAGAATCTACGTTATATACACTGACAAACTGATTACAGCAGACTTTAATGACCTCGAGGACTCCTTCTCCTGAAACTCACGTCTTCCGAGGCAAGCGACCCGCAGAAGCTCCATTTACAAGAAATTGCCTCACGAGTAATTACTTTAACAGCCGGGATCATTGCAAATCGGTACGCTCTTGGAGTGAAAGTTAAAGTGCTCTCGTCCTCGGAGGAAGGGCTCATGAAAAATCTTAGGCAAGCGCCGAAAGACCCGCCGAAGTCAACTTTCAAGTCATGGAGATCGGTCGTCTCGAACGCCGCTGAAACACCTCACGTAGTCTTAGCTTTCACCACTCAGGCTCTACCAGTGCCAAGTGATCAGCCTGACGGTTATTATTTGCTTACGATCTTCCGGTCTCGCATTAGAATGCCTCAAGTCGCAATGCTCTTAAGAATCTTTACTTGTTGGTAACCAAAAAACGTCCTGTAAAGCACAACCCATTCTCATTGTTTATTTTTAAAAATGAACGATGTGCGAACGCTTCGTCTAATAATTCTGTCTTTTCATATACGCCACTTAACAATCCTCAAAATATCATAGAATATACTGATATATTTCTAGATTACCGTCTTCTGTAGGCTATGTGTGTTTACACAAGAAAATAAAGAAGCCTGAGTTCCGAATATGGGGAAATGAAAAGCTAAAAAAGAAATATGTATCAAATAAAAAAATACTTTTATGGTTGGGGAAATTTATTGTTATATAGCATTTCACGGAGATCGATGGTTTTGTCACAGGGTATTCTTCATCTTGTTGCGATTGTAGTGACGATGGTGATATAGTAATAAGATCATTCTAATCATATTTATTTTCAGGTGCAAGGTTTAATGGGGGTGATAATTTTTGGTATTTATTTGGGTGATCCCAAATCGGTAGCGAACAAAATAAATGAATACAAACAACAATATGACTTTATGTTCATGAATTCATATTTGGATGCTATACAGACGGGTATGCATTATGACTTATCTCTGTGTTTTTCATATTTTAAAAAAAAAACTTATTATAATAATTACAACTGTTACTAGTCAGCATTACCAAAATACGAGTACTTTGAATATGTTCGTCTTTCGTCAAATATAACATGAAATATTATTAATTTCAGATCCCGAAAAGTACCTAATATTGGCTATGACAGTCTTCACGTTTTACGTTATTTTCTGTGTGGTTATGGCTTATGGAGCTTATAAGGTAATGCTTATATTTTTGCTAAACATTTTAATGTTTAATATGCGATATTTATAAGAATCTATCAATAAATAACTATCGCATTCTAGTATACACTATACATTTACTTTTTTCATCGAGTAACTACAAAATAATAAAAAGGTTAACAATAAATTTTTGATTTCTAACAAGAATGATTTACTTGGATCGAAGTTGGCAGCCCTGTAAGCTTTAACCACGAACTACAAAAATCTTAATAATTGTAAGTAAAAAAAGCAAGAATGTTTTTTTTGTGTATAAATAGACGAGCTTCTTTATACAATCAAGAGATATAAGAGTAGGGACTTTACTGGCGGTCAAATTACCGAGGGCGCGCTAGATTAGAGTGTAATATAAATATGACTCGAACTGAAACAAGTTGCAGAGGATGCAGTAGAATAGAGAAAGAGATGCTAAATTTTGATGCTTCAAAAAAAAATTATATCGTGTAGAAGAGTGTAGCTTATGGCCATTTCTTGTCCCAGGTTAAGCGCGGCATGCTGGTCCCTTTCCTGGGGTTTGAGCTTATGCGGCTGGCACTTCTGTTGGGACTGGTGACGTCAGCGCTGCTCTTCCTCAAGCAAAACGTCGTCAGCCTCGGATTGCTCATCGGTGCGAGTGTCGCCGGAGGATTCCTCTTGTGTATGTATCAGCTGGTATAGCTCAATGGTCAAAGCGTTTGCTTTGCAAGCTAAAGGTCGTGGGTTCGATCCCCGACGGAGATTAAAAAAACAATTTTTAATCAATTTCTGAACTCTAAAATACCCCCGGTTGGTGTGAATTTGATCCCTCACCCGTAAAACGACAGTCATAGCCTATTAATTAAAATTGGTTGTAGACGGAAGTCGTCCCGTGAAGACCATCCATTCATAGTAAATTCCTGTAATAATAAGTATGATGCGTGAATCTCGGGCTGTAGTCTATGACGTTGGCGGATCAACGCTACACATACAGCGCTTAGCCATATGTACCATGGTAAGCGTCATAGAATTCCACAGATGAGACTTCAGAATTACTATCACCATCTGTCGGTATTCTCCTGTATGTTTTTACATTAAAAAAAGCAACATAGTAAAGTATTACATATTCGATGATAATTTACATATTTAACTTTGCGAAAAATTAAAATGGCCGTCTAATTGGACAAATTGTGCAATGCTTGTGAATAGCCGACCGTTTAACACCGCCATATTGACAATCTGTCACAGATTGGTGCTGAAATTAATCATTTGCATTTTCAAATATACATTTCTTTATTAACATTATATTGTTTATAAGTAAAGTAATTCTTGTGATAAATTAATATATTGTCTCAATTTTGTTGTAGTATATTTTAAAAGTCAACTAATGTGTTAGTTGTCACGTATAATTTTCGATTCGAATCCAATATCAGATAACTTAGAACAGTAGAAATAATCTGTAATATGAAGTTCAACAATCAGTATAGTATTTTCAGGTCATGACGGATTTAGACGTCATTTGTGGAGAAAGAACCAAAAACATCTCAAGTTGACGATACGAGCATTAAACGTTTGACTTAAACGCACTGAAGCCATATGGACGTATCTATTAGAGATGTACATAAATTTTGTAGTAGAAAGTGGTGTTCTGCTAAAAGATTCAGAATTAAATGACTTTAATCTTGTTGTTTGTAAATAGTAAAGATTATACATTCTCGACGTGGACGAGACTTTCAGGGTAGCAGTAGAAGACCCAAAGAAAATTAGAGGGCGTTGAAATGGCACAGTGAAGGCGTGGGCGGGTAAAAAAATATAGAGACTGTAAGTAAAAAACGGTGGCTTTACAATATTCTCTAAGTGGACGGTGGACAAAATAAGGTTTCAAGAGTTTATGGTTTAGACTGGCTGTTTGTGTTGTGTTTCAGTGGGGTTGTGCTACATGTGGTGGTGCGCAATGAGCTTGTGGTTGTTGCTGGGCGCGCTCAAGCGAGAGCTGGCCGTGCGAGGAGTTAGCACGTTCCCAGCAAAGCAAGAACCTTCTGGACCTGCCGCTTCTTACTACACCTACAACTACTGAGCCATCAACCATCTCCATCGCGGGTTATGCTATGCAAGTTGATGTCAGCGACAAAAATTCTCGGTGTTCCACAGACAACTTTGGATATTATTTGTATACTCGAGAAAATACGTTTCTTTCCTGTGCAAACGACAAAAAATACGTTGATTCCACTTAATCTCATAAAACTGGAAATTATTTTATCATTTTTTACAAATGTGTTTTCATTTTTAAGAATCCATAATGTAAAATGATGGTTTATGTGAACCGTAAGGTCTTAAGTTTGGCGTTACTATTCTAGCCTTTTTGATGCCGTGACCCTGAATAGATCTATGCAACGCCTCGTGGATTATCGAAGATTTGAACCCCTTAAATGGTGTCCAATTTTAACCTTTTTTTTTCTTGGGTGACGATAGATGTCGCTATAGACCCAAGCTATCACATTGACCGAAAATATACAGTTTTATAACACACCGGTGTGCTCACGGCACTGGCGGGCTTCCCGCAGCGGACCCATATTTAGGCTCATGGCATCCATACGCCTAGAAGAGACCGACTGGACTGATGAATGATTTGCAAGCTGTAATCTAAAAAAACTTATAATTAAGTAGACTTTATTGACTTTCGATATGATAAGTCCCAGCACTGCAGGTAATGTATTTATTTTTGCAATTATCTCAGAATCTATATCATGCTGCACTGACCCAGAATAATAACAAATCCTTCGTGTTTCGGAGCTACCCCAAGTTCGTAGATGGAATGAAAGTGATAGGATATTTTGTAATAAATAAAAAAACAGGATGCAAGTTCTCTCGTACTCATTTAGGTATAATAATTGATAATTTAAGTAGCCGTAATACACATGTCAAATAACACAAATCATATCGTATAAAAAGTGATCATCATAAGTAGTGATTATTTACGATAAAATTCATTGCTAATTCAGGAATGCAAAAAAACTCATATTTACATGATATAATATACATGTTGTTTGTAAAATAATCGTAAATATGCTATCAAATTATTTAAAATAAATTATTATTAGAGCAAACAATTACTTCTTATTATTATAAATCATTTGAAGCTGACACCTTTCTTTTATATTTGTAGCTTAAAATCAACGTTGTCTGAATCTGTTAACCTCGCCTGCAAGAAACGTTGACTTATCAAAACAAAGATGTCACATTAGATGGTTTACTTTTCTATCACTTAAACACCACCAATCATCATTGGCTTGGCTAAGCATTTGCTATTGGAGGACTAACAGTGGATGCCGAATCTTACCTTCCAGCAGACTTTCTTTGCCATATTTGCTTCATAGAACATATTTCCACCAATAGACACTGCCCTTGACTTCTAATTCTACTGCCAAACCCTTATGTTACGAGTCTGCATGATGTTTCATAGTTCTGCCAATTACCTACTCCTTCGATGTGACAAAAGTAGTTGCGTGACTCCAACTAAATGAATCTTTAATTTATGTTTACCTGGAGCAGCTATGTTACCATAATGTATCTCAACCAGGTTCATGATGTCAAAGACCGTAATAACATCGACGCTTCCGCGTGTTCCAAAGTTTGTGATAAAAGTAATTGCTTACTGTAAAAACGCTTGCAAATTGTTAACGAAATAAATATAATTGAATTTTAATGACGATAAACATTATGCACACTCGATGGGGCATCGGGGGTTGCAGGCGGGGGCGCTGGGGGGCGGCGCCCGCCCACTAGTGTCAGTCCTTGCGGCAATGGTGACAGGCGCAGGACGTAGCGGAGCGCAGCGTCAGGTTGCGGGCCCCATCAGCACACAACGTAGGCACCACCATCTGAAGAACAAGAACGACAAAATTCCACTCATAAAATATCTCAATAGTGATTAATAAATATACCATCTTGCTGAAAATATGACATGCAACTACTATATATTACAGTGCATGGCGGTAATTTGAAAAATAACTTAGTTAGCAGGAACAGGTAAGTGGGCACAATGAGTGTGAGGAACTTTTAAAAAATGCATTACTACGCTCTGTTGAAGTTGCATCCTGTCTATTATATCACATACGGTATGGAAACATAGACAATGAGCAAGCTAGAATATATCCTTTGAAATAGTGAAGGATATAAAGATACAAAAACGTGCATCACCGAAAATACATCATACCACAAGATGATCCTTACCAAGTCTAGGCATGTTGCTAAAATAGGAATTGGATATCTTTATATTAATCACTGATAAATACTGCAGAGGAGATAAATAAAGACATGCCTTATTGATAGATGACAACTGCGAGCGATACATTTATTAATTTTATTTGTTGATGTTATGTTGATCGTCGCATTTCAAGTTGACTCAATAGTCTTTTTAATTTAGTCTGCCTATCTTTTTGAAGGACTTCCTCTTGCTCGCGACCTTAACCTATCGTGGTTAGGTTGACGTGTAGGTTGTTTGAAGGGCATCAGTGATTACCAATGTTCTGACATAAATCGTGTCTCTGATGGAACAGTGTACTCTATGACAATCGGGGCTTGCTGGTGACCACGATTGTGATGGAGTAATGTTTCTGATGCAGACTGAAGTGGCATGTCACTCACATGCTCGGCCTCCATGATGGTGCAGCACTGAGCCAGCGAGGTGACGGGGCGCGGCGCGGCGGGGCGCAGGGCGGGAAAGGCCCAGGACTCGCAGAAGCCCCGACAGGCGTTGGTCGTGGCGCTTACCTCCGCGCAGCCCGGCACGCTCAGCGAGCGACTGTGACCTAATAATAAACAATCACAAATCGACCACGATCATATTTTGAAGATACTGTCATTTCATATGAAGAGATCTTCGGGACTCCTGCTTAAGAAATACGAGTGATTAACCCAACTGCGCACTAAATATACATTTACACAAAATACATTACTAGGTGCATACTGGATTGGACTTCCTCAACACCCATCCACATTATACATAAATGTAGTGAAATCTCCATAGGGATGCGTTCTTTCAAATAGTTGTCAGTATGACGGTGTGGGCGCTCCAGGAGACTTTTATTTTCATATTCAATCCGTGGCATGATCACACAATTACCATCAATTGATGCCACACATTTCTATCCACTGTCATTCTCCAATGTCCTGATCTTAGTCGTCTCTTCACCCATAGACTGACATGGGAATTTATATGGTTTCCAAGCAGCTAAAGCATCTAAGGCATATCTAGGTGTTTGACAATAGGCATCTAGCAATGCATCAGCAATGACAACAAACCATAAGAAGATTTCATTATCTCAAAGAAAAGTGTTCTAATTGGCAAGAATCTTGACCTGGAAATCCATGAACAGATTAAGAACCAAAGAGGAAGAATCACTGCTATGTGACTGTGCAGACCGCCTCACCCTTGTGCCCGACTATCTGCACATCCCAATACCTAATGCTAAGCAGCAGAGGAAACAAACTAATATTGAAGTGAGTAGTATACTCGTAGATGTTGTAGACCCACCGATGAGGTGACAGCCGGGGCGCTGCCAGGGGGCCGGGCTGGAGGGGGCAGCAGGGCCCGGCGCCCCCGCTACGAGTGCGAGGGCGGCCAGCGCGAGCAGCGCCAGGGCGGGTCGGAAGCGCGAGCAGCTGATGAGTCTACCGCCGCTGAAGGCGCACTGAGCCTCCTGCCGGAGTCCCAAGGCCTTATAGCCCATCCAACTTGCGATGCAGATTTTATGACCATTTTTATCGGCTGCATTTGCGTCAGAAGGGCACCCATCCAGTAGCGTATACTATACACATTGGGGCAAATAAAAAACACCAAAACTAATAATTATTAGCTTTAGACGCCTGTCAACGATATGTCAACAATGATACATTCAACCTAATAAGAACCATCTCAGAGAGGCGAGCCCGATAGATCGGTCACATCATGCGCCACGATGGTCTTCTTCACGACATTGCGGTGGGGATGATTGGTGGTATAAACTGTAGAGGGCGCCCTAGACGAAAATTTTTGCAGCAATTGTTCGAGGACATGAATTGTAGCTCTTATGCTGAGCTGAAGTGGGTTGCGGAGGACCGAGAGGAATGGAGATCGAGATGCAAGATTCTGTTGCTACAAACCAATCCACCGGATTGATACTACGAAGAAAAAGATACATTCATATATATAGTACGTCGAGAAAAATACAAATTATAAAACGTAATAATGGCCATAGGCATTATTGTACTGGACTGACATTATCAAGGAAACTGCAGGACTGCCATTGTTGATTGATTTAATTGAATTAGTGCATTGAAAAGCAGGAAAAATTGTAGATATGATTTATATTTTTCCCGCCAACAGCAACCTTTTTTACTCGTCAGTGACTGTCCATATAAACGCACGATGCGTAAAGGCTTGTCTGTCTATTATGTTGGCATATCAACCCTCCTCGTACAGTGCTCGGTCACTTACGAAAATGACAAGACAATAAAAAACTCAAAGGTTACGCCAATGTTAAAAAATATTTGAAAATACTATGAAATTGTCTTAGTTATGTTAATGGTGCAATTGTAGGCGGTCATTAAAGCATTCTTTCAAATTATTCATAAGCAGATTATCTTCTAAATTCTGCGACGTCATGCTTGTATTATGTCTCTCATACTCATATATTGGGGCTAAGAACACTTTCATGCTTGAATATCTTCTTTATATAAAAATATAAACATTGTTTTCATTATAAATATCTATTTAAAGAGAGGTCTCAATTTCCAAATTATCCCATAAAACACATCACACCATGATAATCCCTGCTACGGTGATCTATATATCGGAAAAATTGTCGTCGACATCAAGTCTATACGCAAAATTTTAGCTCAATTAGATCAGTGCTCCGCAACCGGTGTGCCGCGGCACACTGGTGTGCCGTAAGCCGATACAGGTGTGCCGCGATCAAATAAAGCAATATTATAAATAAATAATTTTACAACGGTCCTCAAGCTCCCAGCGCCTATCGCCTATTTATGTAGACATACAACGAGGTACTTACTTTAATGAGTTCTAAATTAAATTTAAAAAAAAAGTGAAATTGATCAAATTAATATCTATTTTTGGCTTTTGGTGTGCCGCGGTATTCAAGGTGAGAACCTTGGTGTGCCATAGAATACAAAGAAGTACTTTGGTGTGCCGTAGATCAGAAAAGGTTGCAGAGCTCTGAATTAGATGACGAAAAACTGATTTTTACTGTAAATATATTTCCAGATGAACGACGGCGAAGTATCTAATTTTTTTTTTTTATATATAAACCACTGTTCAAAACGTTATTTTGAACATAACTGTGTTGTATTAAACGTCCAAAAGTCTTTAAAGTAATTGTTATAAGCAAACTCTTTATTTTAGATATTTATTTATTTATTTACCTTGTTTTCACATGGATCACGTAACAAAAGTTCTCTATTAGGAGACTGCAGTTTCGACTAACTCGTAGTCTTTGTCAATCCTTCTCTAGTTAAGAGATAACTGAGCTGCGTTGTACTTTATAAGTGGTGTAACACCTTTTTGTGGGGGTGTGTCTATCAGGAAAGGAGAGGGAGATAGGTAGTGTTGCAAGGATGAAGGAAGAGATAAATACATAAAAGTGGTTTAGGTATAATTTTTTTTTTTTTTTTTTTTTTTTTTTTTTTTTTTTTTATTATTTTTTTTTTTAATTATTATTAATATTATTCTTATATGTCGTATATATAATTTTTAAACTTATTTATTTATTTAGCGGAAACAATTTTAAAATTGGTGAATTACTTAAGGTATTTAGTTGGTTATTAATTATATCTTCTTTCTTATTAATGGCTTTATAAATTTCTAAGTATTCTAAATTATTTAATTTAACGGTTTTATTTTCTACATGTAATATGTTTAATACTTTTTCTAAGTTGTACGAATGATTATTTTCTATAAGGTGGTTTGCGAATTCAGAAAAATTAGTGCTTTTAGGCACCTTAAATGTTCTTTAATTCTAATGTTAAAATTTCTTGACGTTCTGCCAATATAAAAAGATTCACAATCTTGGCAATTTAATTTATATATTCCAGAATTATTACGTTTATCATTAGTATCTTTATTATTTATAAGGTGGTATCCTAGTTTATTATCTGTATAAAACGCTGGCTTTATCTCATTTGGGAGTGATTTAATTATTTTATGGGTAAAGTTATTAACGTGTAGAATTCGTCTCCACATTCTATCGTCTTTAATATTTTCTTTAGGATACAAGTATTTATATGTTATGTTTTGACGTTTTTTATTATTCAAGATACTGTCTATTAATTGGCTATGATAGCCGTTGTTTTGTGCTATATTTTTAATTGTATTTAATTCTATATCAAAGTTTGTTTATGATAATGGTATTGAAATTAATCTATGTATCATTGCATGGAAAGCTGAGTGTTTATGAGATTTGGGATGATTAGAAGAATTGTGAATGATTACATTTGTGAACGTCGGTTTTCTATATATATTAAATGTTATTTTATTATTTATCCTAGTAAGTGTTAGATCTAAGAAGTTGATAGACTTATTGTCTTCTATTTCCAACGTGAATTTAATATTTTTGTGAATATTATTAATACTACTTAAAAAAGTTTTTAATTGTCTTGTTGTTCCCTTCCATATAACAAGAATGTCATCTACATATCTTTTCCAAAATATTATTTTGTCCGAGAGTTTAATTTGTGAATTTAGTATTTTATCCTCAATATCGTTCATGAAGATATCCGCAATTAATGGACTTGAGGGATTACCCATTGGTAATCCTTCTGTTTGTTTATAGAATTTATTGTTAAATTGAAAGTAGTTTTGGTTCATGGAAACTTGTATTAAGTTAAGTATGTCTTTATTTAAATCCTTTGCTAATGAGGAATTATCTAGGGTCTTTTTTATAATTAATGAACTTTCTTGAACTGGGACATTAGTAAATAAATTTACTACATCAAAGGATACAAGTAATGCATTATCAGGAATATTAATTCCTTCTAATGATTTTATAAGTTCAGACGAATTTTTGACGGTGTGTTTAGGTAAGAAGATATTAGCATTATTAATAAACTTTGTTAAATATGTAGATAACTGGAATGCGGGAGATGAACAACTTGCAACGACCGGTCGGATAGGACTATTTTCTTTGTGTATTTTTATGGTGCCATATAATTTGGGTATTTTTGGGTTCTTTTGTAACAGTAAATTTTTTGTATGCGTATTTGTTAGAATATCACTTTTACAATTTTTTAGCGTAGTTTTTATATTATCTTGGAATTTATTAGTTGGGTCTTTAGGTAATATAGTGAAGTTATCTGTATTTAGAAATGTTTCTACTTTATTAATATATTCTAATTTATTCATGACTATTGACGTATTCCCTTTGTCGGCTTTAGTAACTATTAAATCATTTTCTAAGATTTTATTCCGTATGTTTTTTACTATTTTATGTTCATGGTTATTTACTTTAAGGTTACGACTGTATTTTTTAATATTCTCTGCCACTTTGTATTGCTCAACTTTATGTTGTATTTTTTAACGCCGATTCTATATCAACCGCAACATTTTCAATAGCATTTGTTAACTGGGTATTTGAATGGTGTAGGTTATATTTAAAACCTTTTTAAAAAGTTTTTCTTCTTCATTATTAAAATAAACGTTAGAGTAATTAACAAATCTATCATGAAAATTTACTTTATAGGTATGTGTTACGTTTTTATTATTATTGTAATTACGTATGAAGTTATTTAATTTTAATTTTTCAATTTTTTTATCTATAATATATTTCTTTCTAAAAGCTTGAGTACTGGCTAAGTATCTTGCTTTATCATCAAGTAAATCCCATTCAATACGATGTAATTCATATGTTAATTCAGTATGTAAGACTTTTAAGAGTATTTTTATATTATTCCTATCATTATATTCATTTTTAAGATCTTGTTGTAACCACGCTACTTTAGATTTATGTAATGAATATGGGGAGAAGGAGGGGGTCTGGGTTTTACACTTACGAAACACATTTTCAATATAATCAGGAATCACTTTTAGTTTTAAACATGTTGAATAAAAATATATGTTTAGTGCACTGATTCTATATTTCACTGTGTATTTCTTGTACAAACTTGCTTTTTTGGCTACACTGGCCGACATAATATTTTCAATGTTTTGAGCATTCACTTTGAGATCCATAATAAATTATAAATATTTATTTATTTATTTACCTTGTTTTCACATGGATCACGTAACAAAAGTTACACCACTTATAAAGTACAACGCAGCTCAGTTATCTCTTAACTAGAGAAGGATTGACAAAGACTACGAGTTAGTCGAAACTGCAGTCTCCTAATAGAGAACTTTTGTTACGTGATCCATGTGAAAACAAGGTAAATAAATAAATAAATATTTATAATTTATTATGGATCTCAAAGTGAATGCTCAAAACATTGAAAATATCTTTATTTTAGATTCATACAGTCAGGTACGCCACAGGGCATTATGCCACTCTATGTAAATTGAAGGGATAAAGGTCCAAAACATCAAGTATCGAAGAATTTGCGGTGTACGACATTCAATGTATTAATATTACTTTTATAAATGCTTACTCAGGTTGTAAACTAGGGTATAAAATGGGGTCTCGTATCAAATAAATTAGTATCAACTCAATTCCGGTCTTTGGATTTATCCGGATCGTTGGTATTCCGGCATCACCACATAAGCTGATGCTGTAATTTCGGGACCGCGACCTTGGTTCCGGAACACTTATAATTTAACAAGAGCCATTTATTATTCCTTTATATATTTTGATAACGCTTGGTGGCCTATGATCTTAATAAAACTTAAAGTTCGCCAAATTACAGTTAACTTATTTAAAATTATTTTAAGTTATTTATCCAACCGCCATGTAAAAATGTGTGCAGGTTGTGACCTGGAAAGTCGCTCCATTGAAAGAGGTTGTCCGCAGGGATCAATTATAGGACCTTTGTTGTGGAATATCCTCTTTGACGACCTTCTAGAGTTGTCGCTTCCAGGTAACAGCCACATTCAAGCATACGCAGACAACGCGATTCTTTTGATTCAGGGAAACACCAGAAGCGTTCTTGAACGAGACTCTGCGCTGGCTTTCAATACAATCTTAAAATGGGGGGACCGCAACAAGCTGAGGTTCGCGCCGGAAAAGACTTTAAGCGTGCTCATGAAAGGCTCTTTGTCTAGAAAACCGTTAATAAAAGTAAACTTTATTAACATTCCGGTTAAGTCTGGCATCAAATGCTTACTGGACGAAAACAGAACGTTCTTCGAGCACGTCAAGTCTTCCCTGGCCAAGGTAAGCTTTCAGAAGGCTGCAGGCCTCGCCAGAGCCAGTTGGGAAATATCTTTCCGTACGGCTAAGCTGTACTACAACTCCATTTATTTGAGCTCTGTCTGCTATGGAGCTAGTTGCTGGGTGGACTCTTGTGACCGCCGTCAACTTATGCGTATCACTCTACTTCGCGGGCAGAGGTTCCCTCTCATGGCTATGGCCAAAGCCTATAAAACATGTTCGACAGAGGCCCTACCAGTTCTACTAGGGATTGCCCCTCTGGATCTGGAAGTGCAGCGACGGGCTGCTTTATACAACCTACGTCACGGTTGTGCGTCTAAGATCGGAGTATCGTACTACAGCCCAGCGCTTCTCGCATGCCCATAAAAAAGCTTTGTGCTGATGCCCTTACGGCCGCATGGCAAAAACGTTGGTTATCTTCCGACAAAGGTAGAACTATCTTTCTGTTCTTTCCGGACATTTACTTTAGACTAACTGCTAATTGGATAAGCCCTGATCACTGGTCTACTCAACTTATGACCGGGCACGACGCTTTTAATGACAGATTATACTCATTTAATTTAGTTTCAAACCCTAGTTGCCCCTGTGGCGCCCCCTTCCAGACCTCAGAGCACATTCTCTGGGACTGTCAGTTCCTCTCGTTAGAAAGAGGAGTCCTTTTCGATGCAGTTCGAGGAAATCGCCTCGGCCCTATCGGGCATGAAGACTTTGTGGCCACTAAAAAAAAAAATTCCACGCATTTACAATATTTGCTCGTATTTTCGGTGAGAGAATCTATCTTCCATCTCCATCTCTTTACAACCCATGAATGCGATTCTAATCTCTTTCGCGGGTTCTTTTTCCTTTAGCACTTCTGTGCAGTGGCCACAATTGTTCAGAGGGGGCTCCCACTGGACTTATCAGTTGCTAACTGATCAAATCTGAATGAGCGCGTCATCAAGGAGACTTAACTGTCCTCCGGTGTGATGCGGGTGTGAGGCGGGTAAAGTCCAGTCCAGTCCCTTATATAATATGAGCATTAGATCCGGGCAACATCGCATTAATATAATAATATTATTATACATTGAAACTATTACACTATATGTATTTTTTAAATCTTCATGTTTGTTTATGACTTAGTTAGATGAAAACAAAATATTGTACAATTGAATCTATAAATGGAGATGAAATATATCATGTACTATGCTCATATTTTTCGGCATGCCTAACCCCTAGATCAGGGGTCGTCAACCTTTTTATGCCTAGCGCCCACTTTCATGGTAAAAATTCGTATTTTTCATGGTAAAATTTCCCCACCGTCCACCAACCTCACTCACTATATTTCAATTCAGCATATGGATGGAAAAAAATCTAGAAGAAATGTAGGAGATTTGACCAACGCCCACCGCCCATCACGGAAGCCCGTATCGCCCACTAGTGAGCGGTACGGCCAGGTTAACGACCCGTGCCCTAGATCCTACATAATCCTAATTTGTAAGTCATATTTTCTAAATTTGTAATTCGAACTCTAAACTCCGCACGCAGTCATTCGATAGTTTTTCATTCGATTATTTTTTATTTATACCTTGGTATTCTGACATCACCAGTTAGCTGATGCTGTAATTTCAAGACCGCGACCTCGGTTCCGGAACAACCACTGTAAATGAAAGACATAACCTATATAAAAATTCATAACAAACATCGGACTAATATTTTAAAAAATATATACTTATTTTATTTTTCCATCAACTCATTATACACAAACCAATTTAAATAATTTTACTTACAATGATGTATTTTACTGGATATTTTTTTTTTGTCATTTTAAAAACATATTTTAGCAAAGGCATTTTATTGCCATGTACGAAAAATCAGTATGTTCTCGTACTTTTAAATACTTAATTTATTTATGCCTGGTAGACAGACTGGGTTTTCAAACAAAATTATAAATCTTGTACCCTAGGTACAGATAGTAAACACGCTAAAGAATCGTTTTATTTATTTTTTCAAATAAAAAAAATATTCCTAACATAAATACACAACAAAACATAAACGAAACTGTTATATATAATAAAAATAAATTGAATGACTTTATATTCTAATTAGGAAACTTTAATGAAGGATTAAATTTTAATACTTATTATAAAATTAATCAAATTTATATGATTTACTATACGGATATAATTATTATTATCTTATAACAAATTACCAACAGACAATTTGTGTCTTTTGATATTGATGTAAAAAATAAAATAACAAATCCATCCCCAAACTCCTGTCATATTAGCACAAAAGTTATACTAGGCAAATAATATGTGGGAAAAATTATTACAACCATCACAAAAATATGACTTTAATTAAAATAATTAATAATGAAATAACTCGTTGCCGAAATTTCAATTATTTGTACAATTCCCTTAATAAGTAACTCTAAAAATAATAAGAAATTTAATAATGATAATATTACAATAAATTACTTTATAATGTTCTAATTAAACAAGTCGTCAAAATAAAATGCGAATAATATTATGATTTATATTACCTACCGGTCGTTGAAATATTAAAGCTGGGGGAATTATTTTTTTCTCTAGCAACACCATGACTTGAAACGTCATGTTACGTTTGTAAAAACTTATCCACGTCTCGGGAAATAATTAACTTAGACAAAAAGGCAGACCGAGGGCTCCATTAACCCACCGAAGCCGCTCTCAGGATTGTCGGTCCTTATATTCACTGCCGACAAAGTCTAGTACTGAGTAATCGCCTAGTTGGAGTCCGACGTTCTTCAGGAGCGTCAGAACTGAGCTGGTCATAAGGAGCAGTCTGGGTCATGCTGTAGTCGAACAAGATGTCATGGCAAGTGCGGTTAAGCCGGCGAGCGATGCCAAGGCCTGGGAGGCATGTCACTACTGCACTATGCTCTCTTTCAAGACACCCCAGGACTTTGAAAGGTAAACGTCAACGCGTATTAGGTTAGGTCAAGTCTGGAACAGGCCACTAGGTAGATTGCGGTGGAACAATAGCGAAGAAATTTAAATTATCTTTAAAGTATACAATTCTCCAATGTATACATAATCATGTACTAAAATACAAAAATTTTTGCATAATGCATTTCAAAAAATAATATGAAACGGAACGAATACGCCGGTACGATAATTTCTAAAATTTGAAACCATATCTAAGGAATAATAATTAACGTATTCTATGCTACAATCTTCGTCAAATAACAACGACGGTACGCCAGGTAGCTTACAATTTATACAATAAAAAAAGTTATAATTTAATATAAAAATTTTCATTATCGTTGCAGGCACTTGCGAGAGCGTCACAGCTCTAGTGAAGGAGCCGGCGGGGCGGTGGTCTGCAGATATGGCCACAACGGAGTTTGCGGGGCTCTGCAGGGCGGGCAGCACACGGCGCTCCCGGCGCCCGCCTATGAGGCGCACGTGCGCGCCCAGCACGCGGGGGCCTCGCCTCGGCCTACGCCCTGGGGCGTGTACGAGGCCGCGCAGAACTTGCCCGCGGCGCTCAACGACCCTCGCCACGCCAAGCAGCCGACCTTTTTCACAGCGCTGTGGGGTGACACTTTTATCGAGCCGGCCTCGCTGCCGCCCAGCCCGCACCTGCCCGAGGTGACGCGCGCGCATCTCGAGTCTTACGCGAGGCGCCTCGGCAAGCGGCTGAGACGACGAGTTCGGTCTAACGCGGCACCTCCCGCCCTCGCTCCCATCGAGGAGCCCCCGGCGCCTTGCGAAGTGCCGGCCGTGTTCTTCGGGCCGCGACTGCCGCTCTCAGACCCGGCCACCTTCGCCCGCGTGTTCCCCGGATTGAGTGAAGCGGCCGACGGGCGCGCCGCCTGTCGCTCGCTGCAGGAGCGCCTCGGCCACTACCTGGATGCGGTCGAGATCCAAATCGCCGATCAAGTCGCCCGCAAGTCGGCAGCTTTTTTTACCGCGATGATGTCGCACGACACGGTTGCCGAACAGATGAATTCCGGGGCGCGGCTCGTGCACTCGTTACGGGCTGACGTCGGCGCGGCCAAGGCGGGGCTGGCGACTGGGCCCCTTCGCCTCATCAAGCTGGCGAGGCTCAAGGAGAACGCGACGCAAGCGAGAGATCGCCTGAAACTCGCGGCCGCCGTGCACCAGACGCAACCGACGATCCAGCTTCTGCTGAGCGCGGCAGACTACGTGGCCGCGCTCGACCTGATCGGAAGCGCGCAGGCGGCGCTCGGCTCCGAATTGGCCGGCGTGCACGCCTTCCGCCACCTTTCCTCGCAGCTGAGCGAGATGGAGAGACTCATTGACAAAATGCTGAACGCTGAGTTCCGGCGGTTCGCGGCGGCGGACCTCAACCGACCGGCCGGCGCGGCCGACGAAGACCGCTGTCCGGACGAAGACAAACTCGTCGCCGTCGTGTCCGGTCTTCTGCGGCGAAAGGACTTCCGTTTTGTTGACACTTACCGCGAGGAGGCGGTTGCCACCGTACAGCTGACCGTAAAGCAGGCGGCCATCGAGGAGGTCGCCGGCGGTGCCGGGGCGGATGACGGGGAAGTGTGGGTTCGCGGGGCCGGCGAGGGCGGCGGATGGCGGGGCGCCGGTCCGGCCGAGCTGCTCGCGCGCGCAGCGCCGAGACTCGAGACTCTTCTGCGGCGCGCGCTCGCTCTTCGCGGCCTCGCCCTTCGGGCCGCTCGCGGTGCCGGCGATGAATCATTCGGTCCCGACGATCTCCGCGAGCTCGAAGAAAAGCTTCGAGTGGCTCTCGCTTCCGTTTGCGACTACTGTCAGGAGCGCTGCGCGGCGCTTGTCGCGACCGCCGACGGCGAAGAGACCTCGGCCGATGGAGAGCAGATGGCGCGCCTGGCCGTCGTCGCCGAAGATTTCAGCGCTCGATGTGACGAAATCTCCGGCGGCGGGCGCTCCGCCTTGCGCACGGCGCTGAAGAGTCGCGCCGTGCGCTATGTCCAGCGCTTCCACAACGAACGGCGGGCGAAACTCGCGCTTCTTCTCGACGCCGAGTGCTGGAAACGCGCCGAAGTACCGACCGAGTTCCAGCTGCTGGCGGACCATATCGACGCGACCGGGCGCTTCCCGGAGCCCGACGCGGCCGCGGGCCCGGCCGGGCCGCCGGCGCCATTCCTGAGAGCGGGCGGTGAACCCTACGCGGTGGCCGGCGTCGCATTGCTCGCGCTGCGCCTCGTCGGCGAGTACTGTCGAGCTGGTCGCGAGGCCGGGGGCGCGCAGGCGGGGCGCGCGCTCGCAGAGTTGTTGCGGCTGTTCAACTCGCGGAGCTGCCAGCTCGTGCTCGGTGCGGGCGCTCTGCGTAGCGCCGGATTAAAAACTATAACGGCCTCGAATCTCGCGCTCGCATCGCGTGCGCTGCAGCTTCTCCTGTGGGCGATGCCGGCTGCGCGACTCGGGCTGGCCGGAGCCGGGGCCGGGCCGACGTCCGAGGAAGTGGAGGAGGCGGCACGCCGGGGGCTCGACAGCGCCGAGCTTGACCTGCGCTGCCACGTGCGCGAGATAGAGAAGAAGCTGGTCGGGATCGCCGGGGGGCTGGTCGGCACCCAGCTCGCCGCGTGGGAGGCTCGGCCCCCGGTGCCCTCGCAGCAGTTCCGCGCCGTGTCGCGCCACCTGCTGAAGCTGCATGAGGCGCTGGTCGGGCTGCTGCCGGGCGCGCAGCTGGCGGCCGTGTTCCTGGCCGTGCACCGCGCCTTCAAGGCCGAGCTGCGCCTGCGCCTGGCGCGCATGAACGTGGCCGGGGACGGCGGCCCGCAGCACGGCGTGGTGACCTCGGAGCTGACCTTCTACCTGCAGACGCTCGCCTCGCTGCAGGCGCTGCCCGAGGAAGACCTCGCGTTGGACTCGATGGACGACATCTGGCTCAAGTGACCTCTCCTCATCCCCGCTCCTCGACAAGATGTCTCGTCGTCGAAAGGATTTTTTCGCACCGTCAAGTCGGAAGGATAGGAGTCGGGGAGCTCAAAAATATCTGCCATGTATTCCTGTAAAATTTTATGGATCGATTTCTAAAAGATGTCTGAATTATATATCACCTTGAATATACTCGCAGTGCACCGATCTGAATGGCGGTTATTCTGGTATATGTATTGTGATGACTCTTTTGTGTAAAGATCATATTTTATTGTAATAAAAAACAATGTAAAATAAATTATTTTAAAATTATATACAAGTTATTATATTATATATCAATGAAAAAGATATGCATTTTTATTTTATTTGTTGAGCTTCCCCAAGTAACAATCCTTAAGTGAGAAAATAAAGCACACAATAAATTGTCAATTAAATTAAATACACGTGTAAAATGTTTTTACAAAATCCTTTGTAGTCAATTGATTTTAATTTCAAAGATCGCGACTTACGATTCTTATTCGAGTCAGTTTCGATATCAGCATGTCACGTGACTGTCGTCATGGCAACATAAACATTAAACAAAACAAACCCAATAGAAATTTGATACCGTAATGTCACTTTTGAGTTCGATATCGTCAACTTCGCACATCTTCCCCCCTTAAGTGTCCATCTTGGCTGCAGGGCATGTCTTCAGCGGGAGAGGAAACCATCCGCGACATCGCGCTCAAGCTGGCGGAGGCGCGCGCGAGGAGGCCCGAGGAGGGCGCGCCCAGGTGCCTGCTGCTGCTGGGGGCACCGGCTGCCGTGAGTAGATTACTCACCTGTAAATTCCTAAGTCAAGATATATAAAATAAAACAACTGATCGATTTCCAACTTTAGGTGATGTTTTATTCAAACAATTTACAATAAAAAAAACGAAATATTTTCATTTACATAATATAAGCATTGAGCATGATGATAATGTCATTGTATTAACTATTTTGCTTTTTAAACTATTACTTAGATCTTATACCGCTAATAATAGGTACTTTTATGATTAAAGTTTTTAATGTGACTTAGGTGTACTTAATACTCTTATCATATCGCAAAATAAATGATTGCAATTTGAACTTCACTGCGTATAATAGGTACTTAATATTTTTTATTGTTGAAGGGTAAAACCACTCTAATGAACTCGTTTTTGGGAAAACGAGACGGTCCTACGGAGACTCTTCTGCTGGAATACGGTTACGGGCGACGAACCGTCCTGGGGCAGTTCGCCGAGAAGCAAGTTTGTCACGTGTGGGAGCTCGCTGGGGAGGCATCCCTGGCCCCCGGGCGCGGCACCGTAGCCCTAAGCGCGGCGCTGCGGGGCGCAGGGGGCGCGGCGCTACTGTCGGGCGCGTGCACGGTGCTGCTCGTGCTGGACCTGGCACGCCCTGCGGCTCTGTGGAGGACGCTGGACGGATCGGTACGCGCGCTGAGAGCCGGGATAAATGCGAGAGCGGACGCACCAGCTTTGAGGAGAAGGGCGAGAGAACGTTCCGGAACGAACGAGCTTCCGGACGACGACAGTCTGCCTCTGCAGGTCATCCTGGTTGGCGGGAAATATGACCTCTTCAAAAACCTAGGTCAGTTAGTAATCGGTAGTCTTAAACAGTGTATACATATATCTCAAGGCTCACAGAATGCGATCTGCTCGCGGCCGGCAAAAAGAAGGAGATATTTTTTTTATTTTTTTTTATTTAATCAAATATAAAAAGATACATTTTGTACACAGTAATTTACATTCCATCTTTTTTTTTCTTTTTTTTTTTAAATTCGCTTACCACACCACTTAAAGATAAGATCTTGTGTGTGGCGTGGGATTCATCTATGTTATTTTACAGTTATATATTTATACAGAATTTTAAATATATACACATTTATACATTGTCATAATTTTGATATGATACTAACATTATATAATTAAAATTTTAAGATACTATATATAGAATTAAATCTAAAGTATATATAAATTAATAATACGTCTTTAGTACATTTCATTATTTCAATTTCTTATGCAGTGAGGTCATTTTATCATTAATATTGTTGCAAATATTTCTCGTGATATTATTTATACACTGTAGGTAGTTTAATTCAGATAATATGTGGTAAGTTGTAAGTGAGAATTCATTATTATGTACCAACTGGTTGAGGTTTTCTATCGAGTCATGTATAAGTTCTTTTATTTGAATTTTGTCATTAATATTGTTGCATGTGAAGTCATTCATTTTTATTTAGTTTTTGATTTAATTCAGTAGTTTGTAAGTATTTATATTGAAATGATATAAAATGTACATTTTTTATTAGCTGAAGATGTATGTAAATAACAATTTTATAATTATTTTTTTATTATATTAATGATTTTTTTGTGTTTCAGAGGCCAGTGCCTCTATGTTGACCATCTGCTTTATTATTTTTTATGGTTTGTAGATTCTGGATACCGATCTGCTGCCAACACGCTGATGCGGACCGCCGCGGCTCAGTTAGGAGCCGCGCTGGTGTTCCACTCGAACAGCGAACGAGTGCTTTCAGCCAGGACGGAGCGCCTGCTGCAATGGGCGGCTTTTGGGGGCACCACGGAGCCCGCTGAGGACCCCACGGGGGACGCACCCTATCTGCGCGCAGGGGGCGGGCGCCCCACCCCCGGCGGCTGGGACGCGGCAGGTGCTGCCTTCTGCGCGATGTTTCCACAGACGGAGGCTCCGTCCTCTCTGTTGCCCGGAGCCCACGCCCCAGCGTTCTTAGCCGCTCATGCAGACAAGGCCGTGGACACTGCGTGGCGTCGACTCGATCTTCAACTGCAGACATCTACGGCAACTTTACTCATCTAAATAACACGAGGAGACCTCTTAGCCCTAGTTCACATTGGCAGTTACGTTTACGAACCAGATGCAAATCCTGTACCCTATTACTATACTCAGTGCCGGTTTTAGATACATATTATTATCGTCAGAAATCATCGGTCCAGCAATTCCATGACATGATGTGCGATCAATACGACTTCGGAATAAATTATTGTATTTAATTCTATAATATTTTTACATGCAACTAAATATGAAAATAATAAATAACTTCGTTAAAATAAATTCGTTTTAATGGATTCGTCAATTTAAACGCTAATATTATGTATGTAAATAGTTTGAATTTTTATAATATTTACCCAGTAGTTTCATATATTGTATTATTGGATTAAAATTATTTTATTAGTTTAATTGAATATTTAGTTATATTAAAACTCCAACGTCTATAATTCAAATTAAAGTTCTTTGAACAACTTAAAAATCATTTGCTTAATTTATTTTAACTTCAATTTAAATGATAATTTTTTGAAAATATATCAGTTAGTTACTATATACAAAAAAATCATTAAAGTGTGGATAGTAAGAGATAAAATATGTTTTTATTTTTCATGTATATGCTGCAAATAAAAATAAATGTTATTTAATGAATTCAATTTTTTAAATTTGTGTTATATATATATTGTATATAAAAGTATACTAAGATATTTGGTATATTTTCTTTGGAAAAGACGTCTAATAAATTGTGTTATAATACCTACACTTTGTTATCATTATTTTTACCTGCATAACGATATTTTTTCATTTATGGCAACACGTACTATTTTGCATCCGAGCAGGTTTCGGTCGAGACGCGACCAAAAACCGAATATCTTCGAGCGCTTCCGACCTCTTCCGAGTCTAGCCGAGCAACTCAGATAGAGACTCACTCTCCTCTAAACAGTGCTATAAAACCTTTGTCAATCCCGGAAATAACTTAATTATTGTTTAATATAATTAAAATCTATTTCAGGGAATGACTTCTGGTCAGGAATGAAATGCTAAATCAAATTGCGCCATGACCCACGAACCTTAGAAAAAATGTTTTAATGCAAGTATTAATTCCTTACCATCAAAGAAAGATGTTTGCGCACATATTGTGTACATCGTTTCATTGTATGCAGATTAAATGACTTTTTACTTTTTAGATTATCTAATAATAGGTTTCATTTTGTAAAATAAAACAGTATTTTTGCTACATCCCTCAATTTAGATATGTTTCGCGGAAATAGTCTTATACAACATGCAAAAAAATTAAATATAAACTTTATTTGATATAAATCAAGACATGTTGAAAATACAGTTTTATAACACAACATCACAACAATCTTTATTGATAAATACATTTATTTATTTTTCTGTACCGTAATGTAATAATAAGTGGGTGTCAGTTGTATTTAATCACATTTTAATTGTATATTCATTTCAAATAAAAACTTAAGAAACATTAAGAAACATTTACTTTTATTTTTAAGTGATTGTACATGTTTCGGACCCTGTAGGTCAATACCTATTGTACCTAAGTATTGTCAGTTAATAAAGTTAACGGCATTTAATCACATTAACACTTTTATTGTTCAATCAATAAAATGTATAAATGGATTATCTGATCATTGTTAAGTTCCTTTTAAAGTAAAATAAAATTAGTGCTCTGATTATGTTCTTGTACTCTTGATATTATATATTTGTCATGTCAAGATACATCATGGTACCGAATTAAATTCAAATTAAAAAATACATAAAATAACATTATCAGAAAGTATTTTCGATATTACTTTTCATTAGATGAATTCAGTGCTAATACTTTGATATTTTTGAACGCCGATTTTTGACACCTTATCTTATTTTATAGTTATTAATCAAACATAAATAAGAAATTACGTATTTTTTTGTAGTCCATGTAAAATTATTAACTAACGATCGTCAACTAGTAGTGGCTATTCTGTAAACAAATATTTTAGTATGTATTAGTTATACTATAGCGTGAAGAAAATGATAAATTATCCCCAAAAATTCTGCCGTGTAAGTAGAATGTGCGCAAATATCCTGTTCGAAATAATCAGTGCCCAGAAAAAATCCATTAATATCGTATCCTCTAAAATGTGCTCCTATATTTTTTACTAAATTTCTGTCCTGAAAAATGATCAAATCATCTAGTGTAGTAAACCTTCTGTCTTGGGCGACAATAGAGCTTAGTGCAACAATAAATCTACAATATTGACACATTTGACACAAACGCTGTCAGGTCCACGGACCAGCATTTGAGCATTACTCTTAACCATTGTGGAGCAGCGCGCGCAGTCGTGACGTATCCGCTACGTTAGGCGGTCGCGCGGTGCAAAGAGCTCCTACAAGCAAGCTGCAAGACAGCCCTCATCAACTAGACCGGGGCAACTCCTCGCCAGCCCCAAGAACAATTCCAAGCCCCCAGCAAGCCTTCAGCCGGGCCCCTAACAGGCAGCGGCCAATGCGATCGATGATAATCTTCCACCATCTCGACAAGTAGGTAAGTGGAATACTCAGTGTCAGTATATACACCAAAAAAAACTCTCAAGATTAACATCATCAAGACTTAAGCTTCCAACATTGATGACAACCTTGATTATTATTATTTATTATATTTTGCAACGATCCCGTTCCACTCCATCGATCCGAAATCCTTGTGGGCAATCGAGCGAGTCGCCCGGCCCGGCCGAAGTTAAAGTGAAGTTGAGTCGATGGCCTCGGCTGCAACCTCACCGTCTTCCAGAAACGAAGGGTTGACAGTAAGCTATCGATTTGTATTCGTCTCCTGTGATCTCCGAGGTCGCGCAAACTACAACGTGGGTGAATTTTGCAATAAACTTCCTCTGAAATTGCAATATTGTTTCGTCAGAGCAGCGTTTCACCTCTTCATTGTTTTCAATGAAAATTTAAAACATTCATGACAACAATTATCATTCATTAAATGTCTTATTTGTATTTTATTTAGTGTATTACGCAAAATCACATTATTTATTTTTTCCCTCTATCATATCGCAGTGTCATGAATGCACTTGACTTTTTATCAGTTGTAATGATAATTCGAGATAGCGCATCATTTGGGAGACAAGACATTTATGCTGGGTGGCATCAATGAAGTTTTTTTCATATCATTTTAGATTCCTATGGTCCATATGACAATAAATAGAATTATCGATTGTTTATATGTCCTTGCCCTTTAGTGAAATCTTGATATTGAACTGTGTTTTTTTAGTTATACGGCCCGTTTATGTATATCCGTGAAAATGATAATTTATGTTTTCATTTTACATTTTCATTTGAATGATAACGCAATATGCAAATAATTTAATTGAACTGTGATTAAACATAATGTCGATTTATTTACCACAAAGCATGTTGCTATTTTTACGTTGATAAGGAAGTGCAACTGTTATTATATCATTTGTATTACATAAAAGACACATTTTAAATCCACAAAAAGTAATGCCTACGAAAATATATTATAACATCAAATATAGGGCTTTCTATTGTATAGTATAATAGTACAACAGTATATTTTTTCTAATTTATTAATCTATTGTTAACTATAATGATCCACATCAAAATAAGTTTTATATAAATGACTGTATTTTTGTTTTACCAGCATGATTTTAATGTCGTATAATAGATGGCGCCCGCTCCCAAATGTCATTGTGACAGTTGTGTCCACTGAAGAGGTACAAAACATTAGGTTGGTACTACACATGGCTGACACCATTTTTACCTTTTCATTTCTAAAATAATAGGTACCTATTACATTATTGATTGGCTGAACACTATATTTTTCTAAAATTTAAATTAAATATAACCCTAAAGAGAAAAATAAAAATAAATATATTTTAAATGTGAGCTTGATATTGACTGTTAGCATTATTAATTTTCACTGAAATGCAGCTTCACAATCATTTTTCCAATCTCATTTTATCAACCACAACAAATATTTTATAAGTATATTTTACTTGGAACACACTGCGCCATTCAATGAACCATCCGACAAATCGTGCCTTTTTATATGTTTATTTTTTTAAATTATTTTTCGATTGTGTTTGCATTTATAATCACCTTTAAATGTATATTACAAATGCATAGTCGCAGAGTGCAAAATGGTGAACATCATACTCTTATTTTAAAATTCAATACATACTTATTCCAATACAATACATATTTGGGAGCGTTGTAATTTTATCCAATTAACATGTTTATTTAAGTCAGAGTACTAATATTTAAAATTTAGTTTACATTGAGTAGAATGTACCCAAAAATATAAGTTGTGCGTTTAAGTAAAGTTCGATCCGACCTATATATTAATACTATAATAATTGTTGTCTATTTGCTTGATTTCCCTTAATAAACTATGCAGCAGCAAACGTTGGCAAGCCTGAAAGTGTTTTGAAAAATGTTCTCTTATTACTCGAGATAAACGATTGCTTGCCATGGTATAGAAACAGCTTTGAAATAATTTTAAAATAAATAAGAGATGAACAAAAGACGTCGAAAAGTTTATGAAGTAATTAAATGAATTGTATAAACAATCGGAAATAATATATGTTATCATTTTTACGAGTAACTTTAAATGTGGAAAAATATACGTATGGCCTTAGAAATAATAACCTCGTATATGCATAATTTCGAAATCTCTTGAGAATTTTTGTACATTATAATATTTTAAATCCTTTATATTGTATTAGCATCGCCATTATTACATGATTTCTTGCTTGTGGAAAATTCTTTGATGTGAATAATAACACACCTTTCTGTCATCTAATCTAATATATCTATAATTATGAACATACAGTGGAATCTCTCATAACGAGCACCTATCATAACGAGTAATTCGCATAACGAGCAAAAAAATGTGAAAAAATTGCTTCCTTTACTAGCGAAATTTTGCATAACGAGTAATGCAGAAAGGAGAAGTCACATAACGTATGACGCACTTGTGAGCCGGGACTTTCACGTCATTGCATCAGTCTGTGTTTAGCACTCGTACCGTTAGCGCGTTAGTGTCGCATGTGATCACACATTTTTCTAAATTTATGTTCAATTTGACCACTGAAGATATTATGGAGTTGGATCGTATTTCATAGCAAGATGTTATGAAGGAGAGATTATATTTCGCATGGAACGTATAATCGTGTTTAACGTTGATTTATATGGGAAAATTAGTTTCGCTTAACGAGTGTTCCACATAACGAGCAGGATCTCTAACGAATTATGCTCGTTATGAGAGGTTCCACTGTACTCGTACATCGATATACTACGCGTAGTCGCAATTCCGAATCAATATCACCGTAACAACGGTGATATTTTTAGCTAATTTGTTTATTGTTACATAAACACTGGAGATATTCTGTATAAATTAATTTAGCGTGATTAGCTAATTGTTAGGTTATTTGTGGGTTGGAGCATTGTTGCACCCACTGGCTCAATTATTTTCTTCGCAATAAATAATAATATTGATGTAAAACGTGTGCGTTATGGAATGCGTCCCTTGCATCACGACTATTTGCCCACAAACCACGGAAATTAATTAACAAAGAGAGGCGTTCAGTCCGAGACGAGCATTTGCGGTGAATGGTCTCAATCGAGAATACCATCCCAAATTTTATTTAAAAATAATATTTACTTTCGGTCCAGGAGTGCGATCAACACGATGACGTTGCAGTTTTTGTATCTTGTCTTTGATGATAATTAGTTTTCGTCGTGTTTATTTTGCATTGATTTCGTCTGCAGTCCAACGCAAATGTAAGTCTTTTCATGTTTTTTAATTATTATTTTTTAAATCACTTAGTAAAGGCAATTTGAAGAAGTCAAAACATATCCTGAATATTTGCCGAAGAATACTAACCTGACTGACTAACATTTATCCGAATGAATATTTTAATTGTGAACAATAAATATTATTTTATTATAATATTTACAATATTCATATAAACAGTTTAATATTTGTATTTATCCTTTAGTATGAGGCGAAAAAGTCCCTTCTTTCCTTACATCAAAACGCTGTTAGGTTAAATGTCTTAAATTTTTCATCTTTCATTATTTTACCCACAAGTTGGTCCATTTTAGTGCAGTGGTAACTAATTGGTATTTAATCACTTTTGATTTGGGTGTATTTTACTTTTTTTTCTTAAAAAATAATAATACATTTATTCGCTATACATATCATAATTATTTAAGATATTTTTCACACAAAATATTATGAAAAGCAACTAACTGACTACATATTCTCAAATTAAATATTTCGCTGGAAAGTTTTATTATGCTACCAGCTGTGAAGGAGAATGGTGAATATTTTATGTAAACGTGATTTTGTACTGGCCGGTGTATTTGTACATACATACAGCATATGCGCTCTAATTATAAAATAAACTTAATATATTGTGTTTATCATGTCTATAAATATGATCGTATAAGAGCCTCCGTCTAATCAACCACCAAAAACGACACTAACAATTTCGGGTACAACTAGTGGTTACCTTAAGCCTAAATAAAGCGAAAATATTATTCAGCAATTAGAAAATGGTTGCCATAAGATAACGTAAATAAAATCTGTATTCTCTTCCTCTTTTCCTGTATTGTCATGGAGGACCAGCGTATACTAGTAAGAACGCCTTTGGTAGACCTTGTAATGGATCTAAAGTGGGATGTGGCGATGTTTGTCGGTTGATAAAGGTTTCTGGTTGCGGTTTGTGATGATTGTATCGCGTAGAAATATGAAAATTTTTATGAATTATCAGGATTTCATGGTGGTAATATGCACTTACGATACATGTACAGATGAGGCCTTGTCGAGAACGTGTTGCCTGTTACTCGCATCTATCCGTCTCCATCTACGTTTGAGTGCCATTTTTTACTCATGTATACTTAAAAATGCCAAGGAAATCTTTGTTTTTTATGTTATTTACCTTTGTCTTGAAAAAAAAACTGTATCTCTTCCAAAAATTGTTCAATTCTAATATTTTTTTCGGTGTTTTCTTTATAAAAACATGTACAAGGGTAATAAAAACCAAAAAAATATGGAAATATATATATTGTAAACAAAAATTATAACAAAAACTGGAATCTAAAAGTAAAAATTTGTCATTTTCGCAGTCCGGTATATCCTCCATATCAGCAAAATAATAGTTATCATCACTATTATCACTCTCACTCAAAACTTGCATTACGCGGTGTGAGCGCACCACAATGTCACTCCCGCTATCACATGCTTCACAACTTGAAGAACGATAATTTTCACTCGAACTGTTTTCGTATTCCGACATTTTGGGTTGAAAAAAATATTTTCCCAAATCCTTTTTATATTGTAATTACTAATAATATTATAATATGCACTTTATGTAACACATATAAAAAAAAAATACTTATGCGTGCGAGCGACCTCCCCTGTTGCGTGGTAAACGGCAACTGATTTTGGACGCGCTGTCGCGCTCCTGGCAATTTTGGATACTACGCGCAAGCGCGCAATCGCGCGCCTCGGCACTAACGGTTAATGTTGCGGACCACACAGTTCCGGTTTTAGGGGGTGGCGCAGTGGGTCGGCTGCCCAGGGCACCGAATGAACTAAGGGCGCTAAGTTCGGCTTTAGCTCATACAGGGCGTGTTTTCTGAAGATTTCCTCTACCACCCAAAAAAAACAGGGGGCACAAGTTTTTTTTTGCCCAGGGCGCCACAAGGTTAATGGGAACGGCACTGGGACCACATCGTTCAATGTAGTGCCTGTCGGTAATGTGAGTAACCGGAAGAAAGCCTGAATGTGGCAAAATATATTTATGTTGGTAATAGTCATACAAATACTTAATCAAACAAAGCTTTTTATATGTTTATTTTTTTAAATTATTTTTCGATTGTGTTTGCATTTATAATCACCTTTAAATGTATATTACAAATGCATAGTCGCAGAGTGCAAAATGGTGAACATCATACTCTTATTTTAAAATTCAATACATACTTATTCCAATACAATACATATTTGGGAGCGTTGTAATTTTATCCAATTAACATGTTTATTTAAGTCAGAGTACTAATATTTAAAATTTAGTTTACATTGAGTAGAATGTACCCAAAAATATAAGTTGTGCGTTTAAGTAAAGTTCGATCCGACCTATATATTAATACTATAATAATTGTTGTCTATTTGCTTGATTTCCCTTAATAAACTATGCAGCAGCAAACGTTGGCAAGCCTGAAAGTGTTTTGAAAAATGTTCTCTTATTACTCGAGATAAACGATTGCTTGCCATGGTATAGAAACAGCTTTGAAATAATTTTTAAAATAAATAAGAGATGAACAAAAAGACGTCGAAAAGTTTATGAAGTAATTAAATGAATTGTATAAACAATCGGAAATAATATATGTTATCATTTTTACGAGTAACTTTAAATGTGGAAAAATATACGTATGGCCTTAGAAATAATAACCTCGTATATGCATAATTTCGAAATCTCTTGAGAATTTTTGTACATTATAATATTTTAAATCCTTTATATTGTATTAGCATCGCCATTATTACATGATTTCTTGCTTGTGGAAAATTCTTTGATGTGAATAATAACACACCTTTCTGTCATCTAATCTAATATATCTATAATTATGAACATACAGTGGAATCTCTCATAACGAGCACCTATCATAACGAGTAATTCGCATAACGAGCAAAAAAATGTGAAAAAATTGCTTCCTTTACTAGCGAAATTTTGCATAACGAGTAATGCAGAAAGGAGAAGTCACATAACGTATGACGCACTTGTGAGCCGGGACTTTCACGTCATTGCATCAGTCTGTGTTTAGCACTCGTACCGTTAGCGCGTTAGTGTCGCATGTGATCACACATTTTTCTAAATTTATGTTCAATTTGACCACTGAAGATATTATGGAGTTGGATCGTATTTCATAGCAAGATGTTATGAAGGAGAGATTATATTTCGCATGGAACGTATAATCGTGTTTAACGTTGATTTATATGGGAAAATTAGTTTCGCTTAACGAGTGTTCAATGTAGTGCCTGTCGGTAATGTGAGTAACCGGAAGAAAGCCTGAATGTGGCAAAATATATTTATGTTGGTAATAGTCATACAAATACTTAATCAAACAAAGCTCAACAATTACATTTATTTACCTAGAAAGGTCCTACAAATGATTTGTACTCATAAGAGATGATTAACGTCACGACTTACAATAATGATAATATAAACTAAAACGTCTATATATATCGAGCAGAGAAGTTAAGCAGTCGTTGTATTCGCACATCTTCCGAGGTATGTGGCCCTGATCATCTACCTTAGGGATTATGTTAGGTTAGGTTGCATCAAACCACTTAATTTCATTAGGGAAATTACCCAAACGGTTGTACATAATTTTAACATCTTCCATGAATTGATAATCATATCCCTTAGGTATTTTTACAAAGTACAAATTAATCTCCGATTTCATAATTTCGCTGCGACATCTATACACGTAAAGAAATGCAGAGTCTCTGCCTTTAACTTATTTTTATTCGTAAAATACCGATTCAATAGACTATTTATTTTAAACATTAGCAGGATAATGAGGTAGTTGGGATCACAAATTGTATCTCTACGTTATGATTCTTGATCTGTATGTTGCGCAGTTCACCAAACGCATTGAACCGCTTCACGATGATTTAATTAACGAAATCAATCAATTGTGTTATTTTACGGTGTGACGTTGACAATTTTCAACTATATTGCCGGTGTAATTGATTGTGTGTGACTGGCGTTTTGCACGGACGAGGGCATCAATCTCACACCAACCTGTGGCTATTGTGAGGAAAAAAACTGTGACATGAAAACAATCTTATTTATTTGAAGAATAATATTAGAAATATGTTTTTTATATTGATTATTTGCGTCATTAGATTCAACAGTAGAGCTTAATAAACGCTACAAGATACTTTATTATGATGTCATCATCACGTAACTATTTTAAGTTGTGTTCGTATTCACTTCAATCTGGTTTCAATCACATAATGTGCACGAAAGATTAAAAAAAACCCTTACCCAACTTAACCGAACTTTCCTAAACAATAATCGCGTCAAAATATTGATAGCCATTCTAGCTTAACCTACTAATGTACCTTTAATTTTCTACATTGCACACATACACTATACATAAGTACTTGTACATGTAAAGCTAGACAATGCACTCAACTGATACCTCGTATTCTTCAATCTACGTATCTACTGAAAATATTATCTAGGTCAATGTCTTATAATATACACATTGCTAATCTAACGATGCACTAAGTTTTCACACGAGATTCATATTTATATTTCAAATAATTTAAACCGTCTCGCGATATTCGAAACCTAATTATCAGTCCGTACTTGTTCAATGTATAAATATTTCAACTGCCGACAGAAGAAATGTTGAACCTGGAAGTGTACAGCACTGAACATGACACCAAAAAGATTATGTTTTGGCGTCATGTTCAAATGTTTCCATGTTCGTGGTAATTTCTGTAATTTATTCAAATTCGAGGAATCAACATGCGTTTTGTTCGATGATCCGTTGCCAACAACGCAGCTTCTTAGAAATCATACGCAATGAAGGATATTTTTTTGTGTACTCGTATAAGATACTCGTAATAGCGCCAGACTGTTCATTAGTTGATCTTGTAACACTTGCCATTTTTGAGGACAGCTAAGCGGCTCACGTTTAATGCAGATCCTCCCACGTAATTGATTATGACACTCACACATCGTCTAAAAAATAATTGCTGTTCACTAAGAAACTCACTGTAAATTGGACGTGTCCACGTGGGAAGACTTTAATTTGAGAACTACTAGATTTTTATGAATATTTATAATAATTTTTACATGTATTTTAAGGGTGAGCTATTAATATAAAAATATTTTTATTATAATTAGAAGCTTATAAAGTGATTTAAACTACGTTTACTTTCGCAAATAAAATTAAAACAAATGCGTCCCACTCGCATGAGTTTGTTATCACTTGTTATTCTGCACTCTCTTCAGATTTCTTTCTCCATTGGATCATATTCAAAGAAGCCATTGTTTCAATTATTATAAAGCAAAACGAGTAATCAGGAACGTAGAACTCTTTATGTATAACACATATATTATAAGTGCGTTGATTTTTTTATCTTCTTGTTTATTTCAATCATTATTCCCTATGGAGGAATGACTCAATGGTTGCTACAGATCCAATGACTCATCACTTTGGCATTATCGACACCATGACAACCCAGTGTCTGGCGTGAGCGTTCTTCAGTACCAGAGTCCAATAGTCTCAACAGCGTGGTGAATCCTGACGTCACGCTTTATTCAACGATCGCTGGACCTCGTCACCGCGATAAGCGTCTCCAGTGCCATCGACCCCAAATCAAACCCAACAAACCGTTCAATTTGGAAAACCAATGTCCATCTTAAAACCTTGGACACATATATATTTTTATCTACTTTGAGGCTTATAACAAACAGTGGTAGATCAAGAGGAACTCCTTGAATGGATGTTGACAGAACAGACGTTCAAGTAAAAAAAACCAAAGTCATTTCGAATATATATATGACAATATAAGCGTAAAAAATATAAGAGAAAAAAACCCAAAGCGATAAAAATAATGAAATAAAGTAACACCTCTCAAAGATCACTGTGATCCAGGAAACCAATGCCACCAATATCGGAACATTAGATAGGAAAAGGATGTGAAGGAAGTATCGAAGTGGTAGTCCATTTGGCAGCGTCTTTCCAGTTGAACTGAATTAAGTACTCGAAACACCACAGGTACCAACTGAAATGGAAAACAATGCCTATAACTATCCGAAACATAAAACTTAAAGCTTTCAAGAATCGCAGGGTTGTTAATAGCACCAAGAAGGAGAAGTAGTGCATGTTTAAAAGCAGCTATTTTCCTGTGAGGCTCTTACGAATGGACTCAAAGTATCCCTAGAAGTAAGATAGTGGGATAATGTAAAGGAGTTGACTGTATCAAATGGATAGTTTCATAAAAATAAAGTATTTGGAGAATCTTTTTATAAATCCGTTTGAGAGTACTGCAAGTTATACATAATTTAGCTGTGATTCAACTTTATTATTTTTTATACATATTTTTATTGAAGTCGGCTTGTAACCTGGTATAATGACACATTGTAAGGTGGTTTTTCTTGTGTGAATGTAATATGGAAAGCTCCCCAACCTCGATACCCTTCACAACATCGAATCATCCTGTTCTCCAACTTGTTTTTATTGGTATTTGGTTAGATGCTAAGATTTACAGCCGCGCATGAAAGGGGAGAAGACAAATGTCAACTAATATGTAAATTAGAATCCAATAAAAAATGCACATTTTGGAGAACAATAGATTCAAAGATGATCTTTTTGACAATTGTGTGGATGAATTTATTCCAAACGCCCAAACTTTCGGCTTGCAAATTTACTAAGGAAGATGTAATAACATAATTATGCAGTTATTTAATTGTGAAAACACCTGAACAATATCTTACGACGTCTGAATTAAATCAGCGTTGTCCAAACAAATGTTCTCGGAGCGTGAATTATGGATTACGTTAGGCGTCTTCTATTGTGGTACAGCTAAAGTTGAAACCACGAAATAATTGTATATTATGTATTACAGATATTATAAGAAATAATAGTCGCCCCACGAGACTACATACTATAAAATAATATATACATTGTTCTAAACATATTTTAAAATAAAATAATTGAACAATATGTATTGAACAAACAACTTTACATACAATAAAGATACACCCAAACAACATAAGTTATGTAGGGCTTAAAACTGTATTCCAGATATTTTTGAATATATTGAGTGCATCTAATCAAAAGTTAAAAATCAAAGAAGAACAACAAGTATTCTTTTGATTTTAAAGATGGATATATATGACAGTCCATGGTTTTATGATAAAAAATACTAATCTTAGTTAATCGTTATCATTTTAAAATAAAGATTCTTACGTATATTTAGATTTCATAAATGGAAAAGTACTCATTGCATTCCATAGTGTATTATTTGTATAATAAATGATTATGTAATGTTAATAATGATGTTGAATTGTTGTTAGTGTGTTGGTGCAATGTGCGTGTGGCTCGAAGGTGGTTAAAGTAGGAAGTCGACAAGTAAAAGTTGAAGTGGGACTACGAGAGCAATAATCGCAATAACTTGAGCAACCGGCCACTGAGTGGTCGGCTGAACGCTCTGTACACCAGTAATTCGCTATCGAAGCAAAGATAATGTCTAATTTGATTTATGACTAACGAGGAAAACATTTTGGAATTAACTTGCTGACTCAGATTTAGTGATACTCGTAGAAAGGTTTTAGAAGCGCTGAGTTTGCATATAAATACAAGAGCAGCTGAAATCCACCATATATGGAGGACCTAAATGGATTAAGACTCATGCGGTAGCCCTATGTTCAATAGTAAGCGGAGGAGATGATTTATAAGATAATACCATCAGACGTTAGATAATGAAGAGATCTAATCTATATTTTTTATGACGCTTTTTTTCATACTTAATAAAGCACTTTTATATAATTAGTATTGATCCACCGACATTTGGATTTTAGAATAAGATACATCCATTGTTACGGGGACGCCCCGAAAATAAGCACCATACTTTTACGAGATGTATATCAATCAAGCGTATTTAACTACTCGTATTTGGAGATATTTAGGAATAATTTAGATCTTATAAATTGATTTTTTAATTAAAATGATATTCAATTTTTTGGTCATTGGGGTTCTTACCCGCTGTTTCTTGCAAGGCAGTCGAACGCTTTAACTGGTGGCATTCCACTTGGCAGTTCAGGTGTGATAGTGGGTATAGTAACTATCCAAATATGGAGGAAGCAAAATGTGGTGTGTGGATAAGGCCGATAAGATACAAGTATCTCCTCAATATTTTTCATTTGCTTAGTAAGGCATCACTATTCACTACATGATCAGTTGTATTGAACAATATTAACAATCAATAATATTACTCATTACGTAATACTATTTATAGGTTAGGGTTAATATTGCAATAATTGAATGAGTGATTTAACTAATACATTTTTTAACTATTTTCTCCCCATATATGTTCCGTCTCTGAAACATACTATTAACATAGCTTTTAATATATAACGTCACTACAAATTGGTAGTGACCGCCACTCAGTTCTGTCAGTCGTTATTGTCCATGCCTTGTCCCAAGACGTCTTTGCACCCAGTGTCCTCCTGGGACTATATATACTCGTATAATAGTTCCCTGTGACTGGGAGCTGGTATATTTTAGGTGTTTTTAATCCTAATTTTGAAAGAGAAAGATTTTCCTGACGCTTCCGTTTAGTTCTCGGGTGCTGCTGATCCCAACCAACGACACGCGGTTAGCAGCAGTCAGTAACCCATCCAAGTTTTGGTCAGCGTCCAATGTTGCGACACTTTAGTGATATAACGTAACCGCGCTCACATACGTTATTGTTAATTAACGAAAAAAAAACAAAATCAAAGGAAGTTCATTTGAAAATGTTTGTCGCTAAACCGAGTATTTTCTGGAATATTAAGAGCAACGAATAGCATGATCGCATAAAAAGAAGAAAAAAATATATAAGTTTCTACCAACATTTTATTCAAAATTCGATTCATGATGCATAAATTTTAACATTCATCAAAATCTATGCATTCATTATTTCATGTTTAATTTTCCGCGTTCTAATCATAGTTTGAACACAAGACTTCAAAAACATTCAATAGTATTGTACTTACAAAGTCTTTTTCAGTATAATTGATCGTCCAAGACCCACCTTAAGGTGATTTTATCATGTACTTAAGTGTTTAGTCACACAGAAAACACCTCTTCGATAGTACCGCAGTAACACATTGTGTCATTCATATCATTGCCGTGTCCCTTAATCTATGTTTATGGACAGAAAATTGTGTATTTTTCTTCATTATCGTATCGCTAATAACATCCTATTTTGTCACCGAAAGATCCGTTTGTTGTTTAAACTTGTATTCCATATTAACGATGTAAAAAGTAACAAATGTTTTGTAAAGACGTACGGAATAATACATACTATCACATGATTATTGGGAGATCTCGTCTTTTTGAGCATTGCGAAACGACGTACTATATATGGGGTGATTATCTTTCAATTTCACTACACTCACTCGTAATTCTGGTATTTACACATTGTCTTCAGCGTATACACTATGTAGTATATGTATGTACTCGGAAAAACTTCAGTTTTCAGACATGACTTGAGACGAGGCAAGGATCATGATAGTTCTGAGTTAACTGTCTACGTAACGTTAATTTGTTGTTGCTACCATAGTTACTCTTCAGATAGGTAGCGGATATGGATGAAGAATGTGACTAAATACTATTATATTCAAAATTATTCAAATAAATTCCCCCGACCGCGATAAGGAAATGATAAGGCTTTTTATTAAAGAACGATATTGATAAATTACTTCATTGTTAAATTAAATATTATTATATTTTATTGACATCTCAAAGGTCAAATATATTTTATTAACTGACAATTCTTTGTGAAACTGCATAATCATATATTAATAAACAGTATGAGCAATGTCTCTTGAATAAAAAATAAAAATCTTAATTTTTTAAATACGTTACATTTATATAAATAATTCTCCCATCAATTGGCTACAACATTGGTAATTTTTACACATTTCTTTCAGATATTTTTCATACCAATCTACTATTTAAACTTAAGCTGCCATTTCGTCAAGCCCCTGGGCTCGCGCCGTCCCGAAAGGCCGTCAGGTACTACATATAGAAAGTACTCGGCGGAGCTCCGGGAAGCAGAGCTGACATGGGATGAGGCGAGGAGCATGATTGCTGACATAGCTTTATGTCGACATTCGTAACGACCATTTTTATCAGTTAGGATCATTTTATCGTCGGTCACGGTGACAAGGACGATGATGATGATGATGATTGTCGGTGATGATGTTTAGGTTAGTGTTTAGCGCGGCCAATCTGGCAACCACGCCGAAGTTCTCACGGTCCTGCTGGTGGCAGAGGGGGGCAGGGGGCGCCAGGTGGGGTCCCTCCGGCTGCAGAAGGGGGCGACCAGCCGGCAAGGGGCGCACGCCGGGACACCATCCGACCAATGTTATTGTTAACCACATGGTCACCTCACGTTTTTTTGTAATGTATGATACTTTTTCAATATGAGGATGTATCGGTTAATATGTGATTTAGTAAGTTTTAAGGAAGAGGACCAGCGATGGGCTACTAATATGACAAATGATCATCCTCAAAGTGGAAAGCATTATAGAAGCCATAGATGAAATATTTACAGTACTACATAACGCTAATCTTCTGCACTATTTCTTTCATTATAAAAAAGTATAGTAACGTCCGGGGACGCCCAAGAGAAGAAAAACTTAAACGCATTTTTAGGTAAAAACAATTTTCTATAGATTTTTTCCGTGCAAATGTTAAATATTAAAATTTATTTTAAGAATTTAAATTGTATTTAAATATTTTATAGAATATTTTATGGTCATTATTATAAAAAAAAAAAAATAAGAAGTTTTGCATAATTGCATAATACACATTTTCAAAGTATTTATAAATTATTCACAAGTTATTATCACGTTAATCGAAATGAAAACAAAAATATTTTTAGTATATACTTAAGCACTGATAGAACATGTGCAAGCTGTGTGTGTGTAAAACACATTATACTAAAGAAATTATAGTATGATCTCTGAGTAATAAAATATAATAATAAAACCTAAATAATTGATAGTTATAAGTTTCAATGTTTCACATGTTTTCCTCAAACTTCTCGTAATAGCTTGTACCTACATTAATAATTCAAGTATTTTAGCTTCCATTTAAACTCAGATTTTTGTAAATGTATTTATTTTGCTAAATAGTCGAGGATCATGCTTATTTTCAAGAGTATAGTATAGTGATACGCCAATTATAAAGCGATATTATCGGTGGCGGTGAATGTTTTTTTCTGTTTTTTTTTCTCCCTGACGTCCGATCGCGTAACGTTAGTAAAAGTTTCGTTTCAAAAAGCATTCTGTATATGTTTTCATATTGTGAATTGAATTATTAAAAAAAATAGGGTCACAGCTGGGCGCGGTGCAGTCGCCTCTGTGACATCACTGAATAATAGAACCACTACACCTCATGGCGTGTCTCACTAGTTTACTAGCGGCCCATTCATCCGCATATTAGGCATGCCATTATGTGCTTTACTACTGCTATTATCGGGCTCACACACCAAAGTTCAACGTGGGGTTGAAACAATTTATTTGGATTACTTCGAACCATTTTTACTGTGGCGTCTATCTCATCACTTCATTTAGTATGATTTCTTAAAATAATATTGATTATGCGAACTACTCTGCTTCAATTTTTTTTCATCTAGATTTGTTGTGTTCTTATGTTTTAATTAGTGAGCTGTTAACAAATAGCTTAAAACATTGTAGATGTCATTTATTTCATCTCCGGTCTTTCATCTTGAGGAATAGTTTATTTCATACATAATGTTATGGCGAATTTAGGATTTATCTGAGAAAAGTAATATATGTGACAAATAACATAACCTTGGTATATGCATTTTATTTTTGGTTTATATATTTTTAAACAATCGTGAATATGGTATATACATATAGATATATATTAGGTTTCCATCCTTAATATCGTGGATTATATCATCAATGCGAACCAGTAAACTCGTATCACCGATTGATTATCCACAGCTCGGGTCCTGGATATCTCGAGAGAAGTAATTAATAATATCAATTTATGTAATAAGAGTTGGGGAATGATGAGAAAAACAATGATATATATCTTGTAAAAGATAATATTTCTATTTTAGGTAACTATTTTATCAAACTAGCTGTTTCTCATTCTGGTCGCCATGTTTCCATTACCTTGAAGAATTCCACGGAACTTCACAATGGAGATTCCAACATGGCGAATGCATCGATAGTTAACAAGTTCTTGGAGGTGATTTTTGGCGGCCATAAGCTATGGTACATTTCAAAATCTGGTATATCTGAAATCATTGTTTTAAGAGACCTATCAATATCGATGTATTTTAAACTCCTATGCTCTTAACCTCGCGATTCCTACTGACATCAGCATGATGTAGTCCTTGTTGACTGTTACCGAAAACCTCGATATACAATCTTTCGTCTTGTATTTCTGATCGCTTGTCATACATTTATGTGTCCACTATATTGTCATTTTTGACAGGTCCGCTCACGGGTGTGTTAGTTATAGATGTGGCCACTCGTGCGTTGAGGGAGAGCCGCAGCGCCGGCGAGCCCACACGCAGTCGGTCCCCTCTCTTTAGCGAGACAAGGCCGCGTTACGGCCAGCGGTATGTTTCCGCTTGGCCGAAAGCTTGTAAAGTTTATATAAATATAATCAATATGCTACTAAAAGAAAGTGTTTGTTTGCTGACCTGCTCCTCATCCTGCCTTCGCGCGACGGAATAACACCCCCTTTTGAGAGAGAGGAGGATGTTACTACGCTTTTAGCTTCCGGCCTGACCAGATGTATATTTTGTTAATTGTAAATCATCACAGACAAGTCTCTGTTTGACGATCTCCAGCATAATTATATTCATAATAAAATTCCTTCAGAAACAACGATAATGTGTAGAATGGATTCCATTCACGACACATTGACATAAATACTCATAAATATAATACGCGGATTCATTTAAATGCTCACATTCTTGATAATGCATATTATTAGATACGTGCAGAAAATATAATGTAATTAAAGTTAGGTAATTTGATTAAATGATGTCAGGGCTGTACTTACGTCTCGAAACAATATCGCAAACTATGGAACCTAGACGTTCAGTCAATAAGTGTATCATTGTATTGCTAATGTACCGGACACTACTCAAAAACTCCTCCAGCTTTTTACGTAACCGATAGATAGATGGAATTCTTTCAAAGCAATCGATTATCGATAGGCATTGGAATGCTCTCCTCGAATTTGTATTTTTGCCCTCGTCTAATCTGAAACAATAACTACTAAAAAACTAAAACCTTTAACTGGGATTTTTCTTTATGTGTCTGCATAATACAGAGCTACATTTTAGCGGTTACTGGATGGTTAATTACATCATTAACAATATTATTTGTGATATTTAAGTGATTGAAAGAGTATTACTGTTGCGAACAAGTAGCTTTAAATTACTTAAAGCAAATTTGTGGGTTGTTCGTAAACTGGTATATGATGGCTTAACTGAGATTATTAAGCTTGTATTAGTCATATGAATTTCTCTTTACAACTGACAAAAAGCAATATATAGGTATAGTAATGTAAAATCCTTGATTATGTTAGTCAATTGTACTGTATTCATTCCCATCTGCCCTTTCCTTGTATGTTACCATTTTTTTTCTGCTTGATTTTCATCTTTCCCAATATGACCACTTATCGACATACAAGTTTATAAATAACTTGATGACTCGTCAAGATATTGTGGTCAGGATGTTTTTTGAAGTTTGATGATTTTATAAGGTTTTAAGAAGTGTTTGTTGCATTTACTTTAAGTGTTTATTGTCTTCTTTATAATGGCGTCTTCAGACAGTCGTCTAATTTGAATATCTATCTACATGCAGGAAACTGAATATAAAACCTCCGCTTTGAATTATTTATAATATTACAACACTACCGAGAATAGTCAATCGGCAATCTTCGGCAAAATCAGATATGACTCATCCGATGACCACCACGAGCGAATGCGACAATATTTTTTCAGCCAGGTTAACTGCAATATATATAAACGCTAAATGAATCATTTAAATTACCTTG
Source organism: Glossosoma conforme (assembly GCA_022606575.1). Classification (NCBI taxonomy): domain Eukaryota; kingdom Metazoa; phylum Arthropoda; class Insecta; order Trichoptera; family Glossosomatidae; genus Glossosoma; species Glossosoma conforme. Next base: position 469,267 of record JAGTXR010000234.1, on the reverse strand, counting down.
TAACATACATATTTAAAAAATAAATAATTATAACTGTGATTCATTTATAAATGAGATGGTTATCACAATGTCATCCCCTAAAACATCACCGTGCGTCCATCTTTGAGTTTTACGTTTTTTCGAATGTATCCTACTATCCTAGATACTTCCATACTAACGTAATCTTGAATTGTAGAATTATAAAATATATATTTTTTAAATTACGTGTCCGTGATATGAAAATAATTTATAAGTAAATAACTTTTTAAAAGGGTTATACCTACCCCTACCTAAGGAAACCCCTCAACAATATTTTCTAAAGATAAAATATATGAAGATGATTGGTGATTGGATATTTCAGAAAAGGACAATACATACTCGTATATCTTAACACGATTATTTAGTTCACTGTTTTCCTCTGATCTCGAGAATAAAATGTTTGGAATATTCGCAGTCGTCATTTGGTGACTTTATGCCATCGTTTTCGTATCCTGTAAAATTTTGTTTTACGGCACGTTTAGACCAAATTAACATTAAACTTAAACCAGATCAATAACTTTCACTTAGTGTAAATAGTTTTGTTTGAAGATGGCAAACCTGCGGCTTTTGCACCAAATTAGTATTTGCAGGTAAGGTTGATAGGGCGGCTTAATAAAACGAATTCTCTGTTTACCATAAAGCGAATTCGATGGAATGTGCGAATATTCATTTGTATTAAATGCACCCTTACAAGATCACCGAACAAAGAAGTGTACAAGTTAAAAACTCTTCATGACTCATGAGCACGAGCATACTGTTAATTATGGTCCAATATTATTTTTGTTTTATTTATTTGTCATCTTTAACATTTTTGAATGTTTTTTTTTTGATCGTCAGATCTCGATGCAATTTTATATAAATGGTACAAAGGTAACATTTTAATGTACTCAAGTAGGAATATATTTTATATTAAAGTTCATTAAAAAATATTTAATAAAAATAACACGAGCCATAACAATCATAAACAGTTTATTTTAATAATAAAATTATATAAAAAAAGAGTAAGTATAAAATGAATATGTATACATATACATACCTACCTTGAAAATGGGTAGGTAGTTTTATCCAGCATGTACCTATCCGGTATTAGCTGTCCGGGTTAGCGTGGTGGGGAGAGGCAGCCGGCTCGTCAGTCTCCGGTGGCCTGCCGTTAGCAGCGTTGGCTCTCGCGAAGCGCCTCTAGGCCCGCGAGCCGCAAAAGGAACACTTTCGTAAATTCAAATAAAACAAACCTAAATCGATAATACGCATCTATGTGTATAAAATATTAAAGTTTGTGATGTATTTAGTTGTGCTTAATTGTGGTTGGTTATTTTTGTCAAGTTCTCACGTTGATGGGAGCACTTCTGTGGGAAAAAGTAACGGCTAAACCCCTCGCTCCCCTCGTTGCGATCCTTTGTGCTTTGCTCCTGCACGCTCGGGGAAACGGATGGCGTTCTCTGCGTTTTGTATTCCAACGTCAATAAATTATAAACACATTTAAATTCACTATATTTTTAAAATCTCTTTGCACAATTTCGGGTCTCAATAATGATGTCAGCAGAAAGCACCGCAGCACTCACTTTTTATTCATTCGTTTCAAACACATGGAGTACTTTTGAATGTCAACGATATAATATTGCAAAATAATTGCAATATTTTAAGTGTGTTGGCATTTATACTCTCAAAAATGATTCTATATTATTGTTAGTCACTGAAAAACATTGTAAATATTTTTTTTGTTCTCAAAACATGATTGAGAACACTAATAAAAGATTTTGAGGTTAACTATCGAGTTAAGTGGATAAGAAAATGTGTTTTTTAGAATTATAATAAAATTGAATATGGCAATAATGAATGATAACAAAACCTGACCTAACTTTTTTTGCGAATATGTTTATTTTAACTAAACCTTATCTAACGAATTTAAACGTTTTTGGGAACTAATATTTCAATTTATATATTTTCGTATGTTAGTACCTTTATGTTAGGTTTTAATGCCAAAAATGAAATGTGTATTGACCACTTTGCACAGTTGGGGATGTAATATAGCTGATTGTTGGTATCTGAGATCATGGCAACTATAGAATAAAGATAACCCACAATGGAATAATGTTGTTAATATATATTTTGAAAGCTCTATCCACTAAACTACATAATTACCTCTTGCATCTTCTCAAACAGATGCTGGATTGCACGAACACAGTTTTTTTGTCTCCTCTAAGACATTTCAAACACTGCATATAGGAATGATGCAAATTATCTGCGAAAGTATTAAGATTGAATACTTATATTTAAATATTCATTGATACGTTTCTTGAAGAGATTCAGTTTGCATTTGTGAGGAATGTGGCAGTGATTGTGAATGCTTTGTGATATAACTTATGCATTTCATTAATTTTTATATTAACTCAGCAAACGCGATAATCCGATGGTCGATCGTATTACAGTAGTGTCAGGCGGATCCTCGATGATTTCACAATCAACTGCTAGTCATATTAATGAAGGCTGTTGGTCACCTTTGGCGCGAGAACAACGTGACACTACATGCGAACTCCCACAGAATTGTCTCTAAAAATAATCTAAATCAATTTTAGATAATGTATCACCTAGGAGTAGAACTTTACTCTATCTATAATGCATTGAATGAGCCACTAGACGACCCAAACACTGTCTAGCAGACTGTTATAGACCATTAGATGACATTTATTCGACATTGTTATGCATTCCTTTATAAAAAAAATGCAGGCCCTACGTGAGTCATAACTTCATTCTATGACTGAATAATGTGGTGGTGTTTTCAAAAACATTTTGTAGCATACTTGTAAGAACATTTTAGGGCGCAAATCCTCTGTCCAAGTTTTCCTGTTGCATTGACAAAATTTGCAGCGATCAGCTGATTCGCAGAATCTATATGAGAGACAAAACCTTCAGCTTGTGTTATCCTGCATACTTTTACATATTAAATGCACACTCAAGTTGAATGACATCGTTCACTAAATACCTTGACATATCATAAAATAAGTACATACATTGTTTTATGTTTCGAGTGCATCATTTAGCAACATTCTGCCAGTTATAGGATAAATATTGATGCAGTAGTAGTCAGTTGTTTTGCTCATATATTTGAAATATTCTGAAAATGTTAACTTTAAGAACATTAGCATGTTGGATGATCGCCATTGATTTTTGCAGTGATTTCTTATATCGTTGCGAATCTTATGGTGTATGTATCATCATCGGAGCCGTCGAAGCCATCGGTTCGGCGAAGAGTTGCTGCTTGGTGGGGGGAGGGACGGGAGGTAGACAGCGCATTCCTCTAGACCGGTCCGGCGAGGTCGCCCTCCCCTTCCCACCCCCTCCTCTGCAGAGGACGATAATGACGTGACACTCGTAGTCTTCACTGGACACTTCAAATACTCCTTGATGCGCTAGGATAGAATTTTATTCAAATAAACGCATGCGCAATAACACCGAATTCGTTATGGAAATTGTAAACAACCAATGAACGCAGCATTACGAAAGGATGTATGGCGCTTGTCTATTGAGGATCTTTCAAGTGTATATTGATCCATTACTTGAAGCGATCCAATGAGCAAATTTCTATTGTAGATTGATCCATTTTAACGCAACATATTGGGCAAATGTATAGTTTTGTTCTTTGAAGCAATTCATTTTGTTTTAAATCTATTAATCAATAGTGTTTATACAATTGTGATCACTGTACAGGGCTGTTATCATATTGTGATTTGCTAGTACATATTACTTTTTTGTATGAGAATAAGTACGAAACAATGATTGTAACCGTATAGTTTGCTGCATCCTATAGAAGATGTAAGATTTTTGTACCAGGCTTGAATATACTTGAACATGCATGTTGATTTGTTTCTTAAGGCATTGTCATCGTATAGTTATATCCAGTTCAAACAATTGTGGCTATCATATAGACAGTACCGGCTTTAGACCCTGCGACGTCCTAGGGCATTTTTTTCTGGCACCCCATATTGCTTACATTTAAAAAAATCTAAGCAAGATTGGTTGCAGTCGGCGCCCCTAGCTTATTCGACGCCCTGGGGCACCGACCCACTTCGCCACCCCCTAAAACCGGCACTGCATATACAATTGCCTTTGTAAACGTAGTGCTCTAACAAAGATTATTGTCAGCTTTCTACTGCACAATTAAACTTACAAATCCCATCCAAAATGAATAAATGGAAAGTATTTAATTTAATATTGATATTAAATATATATTATTTATCATAGATTAAAAGCAATTGAATTATGGATTTTAAAATATGAGAAAAATTTTTCGATTTTAAACGTACAACAATTTAATTTTTTTATATTCGGAATTAATCGCCGAAAAATAAACGTCACATTTGAGATACGAAGTATTAACGGCGCACACATTTCAATATTGTTGCATGCGTATATTTTTAATTTATAATTAAATGAAGTACTTTAATTTTTTTGTGTTGTAGCCACAAGGTTTGTGTGTATATATAATATAAGGAACTGCGCTCTCAAATGCTCCCCTCTCTCATAAATGAGAGTCCAAGGGTGTTGTAGTAACAGTGATAGCTGCCGAGAGTGATACAGAGTGACTGTGGTGTTGTGACCAGTTGTGTTGTGATCGACTTGCATCATGGGGAACCAGGGTTCGGCTCCGCACGAGCCGATGAGGCTGCAAGGTCGAACAGGTCCGGCCGCCATGGGCAGGGTGAGTGAAGATATCTTCGATACTGACGAGTCTGGAGTTTAACCCGTTGAGGAGTATGACAGTATATGTAATAATATGCTCGGTTATTTACGTGATTATATTGTTTTTTTTTCAGTTAAAAAAAATATTTTTTCATAAATATATCAAAATAAAAATGCTTCTTTCTTCTTCGTAGTATCAATCCGGTGGATTGGTTTGCAGCAACAGAATCTTGCATCTCGATCTCTATTCCTCTCGGTCCTCCGCAACCCTCTTCAGCTCAGAATAAGAGCTACAACTCATGTCCTCAAACACTTGCTGCAAATACTCCCGTCTAGGGCGCCCTCTACAGTTTCTACCCTCAATCATCGCCTCCACAATGTCGTTAAGAAGACCATCGTGGCGCATGATGTGACCGATCCATCGGGCTCGCCTCTCTGAGATGATTCTTACTAGGTGCCTATCTACCTTGATTATCCTGAGAACCTCATTGTTCGTGATGTGGTCTCTCCAGGAAATTCCGAGAATTCTTCTGTATGACCACATCTCAAAGGCCTCTAGTCTTTTTTATCACTTTCAGATAAGCACCATCTCTTACATCAAGATGCTCCAAACAAATGTTTTGGCAAGTTGCTTGCGGAGCTTTAAATTAATATTTCATATAAGTCAATTAAAAAGAAAGCGTTGATGTAGTATGCAACTATGCTTTACTAGGTATATATAACAAATATTTCAAAATAATAACGCTTTCAAGTACATATAATAACATCGTTGTTTGTCACATAAAATGACTTGCTACAGAAATAGGGGAGAGTAAACAGTTTACCTCCAGCAAAGTAAGCCATTTCGGCTTATGAGATTATTCTCCCCTATTATAGATGTGACAGAATTTCGTAAATGGAAAATAAAACCAATTATTGTTCAACCTGTAATTTAATATATATTTAATATAAAGTATTTTTACTAGACTATTATTAATACTACTCTCCCGGGCAGTGCCGGTTTTAGGGGGTGGCGAAGTGGGTCGGGGACCCTGGGCATCAAATAAACTAAGGGCACCGAGGGCAACCTATGTTTCTTAGATTTTTTTAAATACAAACAATATGAGGCGCTAAAAAGAAAATGCCCTAGGGTGCCGCAGGGTCTAAAGCCGGTACTGCTCCCGGGGCATTTAAGTATGGTTAAAAATGAACTAGAGAGAGAGGCAACAAAAGGGTTAAGAAACAACTCCCCTTCCCCTCCTCTCGTCCTCGCTGCCCTTCAGAACTGGTCGGCCTTCGACCGTTCGTTATCCTTTGTTGCACTTGCATTTATCCTTTCCATTGACACTTATAATATTATCTGCAAATCATAAGATTAACACTCTACACATCTTCACTGAGATGATGTCTCAGAGGCCATAATGACCGTCATGCATCATGTTCCCCGGTTCGATCCCCGACAAAGATTAAAGAATAACCATTTAAAACATTTCGTTAAGCTCTTGCTTATTAACAAATATATTAAAATGTGTATCCTGCATTTTGTGCGATTAGTGTTTTACCCATTACTTCTTCTGTATTTTTTTTTTTTTTACAAAATATTAATTCTTATGAAATTATTTAACTCCTATTAAATATTATTAAAATTATTATTACCTATTCCCATCTTCTTTGTACTGTGTTGAAGAAACAATATAATTAAAAAACGATGTATATTTAATATATAATATATTTAATGGTGTCACGACGAAAACCGTCAGCTTTTTTGCCGCTCCTGTATATAGGGCGGCATAGTACAGTGATTAATTCAAATAATCAAAGGTGCCTCGTTGATATTATCTCCACCTGAGACTTTACTTGGACCAGCGTTACTCTTCTTGAAAAACATGGTCAATAAACTGGTCGCTAAGCTCTCTTTCCTGTAAAAAATCAAATATGGTTACGACGCATTTCGTCCCCAGACAATTCGTTCAACGACTCATCGGTAACGACGTGGGGCGCACTGGACGTCTGGTGCACGGGACGTTTGGCGCACGACACAACTGCCTCACTGGCTATCTCGCTAATCTAACTTAATGTTTTTTTCAGTGATCGTAGGGTCCAGAGATTCATAGGTCTCGTTAACGAAATAACATAGGTTAGGTAAGCAATAAATCCAGTGCACCAGTTGTTCCGGCGACAATAATATATTTTCAATAGGATGCATAAATAAAATTAGTTATTTAATAATATTTATTTGAACAATGCACCTTTACATGAAAAATAAATAAAAAGGAATGAATGAAAGAGAGTTTGAGAATTAGAAATGTTTAATCAATTTTAATACTTACCCGTCTACCATTATTATATGCTCAATTGAGCACTATACCTTTTTCGCACACCTAAATTATTAACCTTTTCGTTGAAAGTATTCCTAGTGCAAAGTGAAAATCTGGTGCATACCAAATTCGATGATTGCATCAATTATTTATTTGTAGGTCAATATCAAATTAATAAATACGGTGGAACCTCTCTTAACGAGTATAATTCGTTCCAGAATCTTGCTCGTTATGTGAAACACTCGTTAAGGGAAACTAATTTTCCCATATAAATCAACGTAAAACATGATAATGCGTTCCATGCGAAACATTTTTTTTTTAACGTTTATTCAAATAAAAGTACATGCTTATAAACTGTTAAAGATCGTAACAACCCGGATAAAACATTTAAAAAAATTTAAACTAGCTTATTATTTATTAATTTATGGCAAACAATTAATTATTTTTTACTAGAAAAGTGTCTAGAGACATTTGTTTTAGCCGACTCTATAAAATTTGGTGAAAATGTGACACCTCCAAACTATCAAAAAAAATACAAATAATGTTTGGACATAAGTTAAGAAAAATGTGTGTTCACATGCAACACTAACGTGCCAACGGTACGAGTGCTAAACACAGACTGACGCAATGACGCAGAAGTCCCGGCTCACAAGTGCGTCTTACGTTATGTGACTTACCCTTTCTGCGTTACTTGTTATGCGAAATGTCGCTCGTTAAGGGATCAAATTTTTTTCTCATTTTTTTTGCTCGTTGTGGGAATTACTCGTTATGAGAGGTTCCACTGTATAATAAAACGAAGTGAATTTTATTAAAATTATTTTACGCAAATTGCCGACAGTCTGCTCTCAATATGGATCATTTGTCCGCCACAAACTTTTGGGATTTCTGCCATCTGCTCTGTCAGCTGCTTCCTGCTGCCGGCTGAATGCGGCGAATTTCTCTACTCGCCATTTTTTGTTTAGTGTTAAAAATATCAATGCCGCTTCCTCAGCGCTGAGCAAACATTAAATATTTTACTTACTGATTATTGTAATTGGCGTGGCGTGGTTGAGAGGTTGATGCGTTCAACTGACGCGGGTTCGATTCCCTGCAGAGTTGATTATTTTTATTCAGTTCTAAATTTTTTAGTAGTAGAAATCCGGTGGATTGGTTTGCAGCAACAGAATCTTGCATCGCGATCTCCATTTCTCTCGGTCCTCCGCAACCCTCTTCAGCTCAGCATAAGAGCTACAATTCATGTCCTCAAACACTTGTTGCAAATATTCCCGTCTAGGGCGACGTCTACAGTTTCAACCGTCAACCATCCCCTCCACAATGTCGTGAAGAAGAGCATCGTGGCGCATGATGTTACCGATCCATCGGGCTCGCCTCTCTGAGATGGTTCTTATTAGGTGCCTATCTTCCTTGATTATCCTGAGAATCTCATTGTTCGTGACGTGGTCTCTCCAGGAAATTCCGAGAATTCTTCTGTATGACCACATCTCAAAGGCCTCTAGTCTTTTTTTATCACTTTCCGATAAGCCCCATGTCTCACAGCCGTACATCAAAATGCTCCAAACAAATATTTTAGCAAGTTGCTTGCGGAGCCTTAAATTAATATTATTCGACTCAAGTTCTAAATTAATGCATTATTATTTACAGTCTGGCAATTCATGACTTGTGCACACCGTGGCACCTATGATATTTATTTTGTGTGCTTTACTCCTTCATTAACAATTCACAAACCCACAGTGATGCAGTGATGTCGTTCCAATTTTGAAACAAACAGTTTACATTTTGTAAATTCCTGTTAGATTTCGACGTTTCCGTACAGCGGTTTTCCAATACAGATTTTTTTAACAACAGGTTTTAGTAAACCGCTGAAATCCTTAGGATGACACCACTGCAAACACCTGTATTTACCATTTAATGGTGTGAAATAGATCATTCAGTAATGTATGCCTCTAATTCGTAGATGACAGTCAATACATAGTGAGTTCCTTATTTAACTATTCGACGTCAATAAGAGACGATACATGAATGAAAGGAAGCAACTCACAGAAACATATACTATAGTGCTTAGCCATCTTAACGCCTTCACTACGTTTTTATATTGATTTTTATAGCCCATATTATAGCTATACTTAACTGTAAAATGATCAAAACTAGCATAATGCTCGTACATTACTGAATATATGTGTGATTTGATTAAAAAATGCTGGTGGCAACTGTCATTTTTTTTTGCTGAAAAATATATTACAATATATGTTAAATTAATTGTTTTAAACTCATCTTTAAATCCCTCAAAAAGGCGCCATTGTCAAATGGTTACAAGTGTGTATCGTCGATTAATGTATATTTATGGCATTTCACTACCAGCTACTGGCGGATTTTACACATGTTTGACAAAAATGTGAGGTTACGTGACATTGAGGTTTGCTTAGGATTTGTTTCAATTATACCTCGATCACATGTTTGCTAAAACCTAACCTCACCTCAAGTAAAAAGATGACTTTACGCTCAAGTGACAATTATAAATAGCAGCCTTTGCTGTAAATAATATATTATATGTATACATATACATACAATGGTACCTTGACATGCGAGTGCCCCAACATACGAGTTTTTTTTTAGATACGAGCCGTCGAGCGAGAAATTTTTTGTTTTGAAATACGAGCAAATTTTGAGATACGAGCAATCGGCTTAGCGGGTCGGCCGGTTGCACACAAACCGCGCGTCACGCTTTCCCGCGTGAATCTCCTCGGTCAGGGAATCAGTTATCAGTGTGCTCTCGCTATCAAAGTATCATTGATAAGTTGTGCTCGCGTTTTGTGAAATTTGAATTACGAGCAAGGTTGCGGAACGAATTAAACTGGCATGTCGAGGTACCACTGTATATTTAAATAATTGTGAGCATGATGGCAACCAGGTAGCCAAAATTCGCGTAAAGGTGACTACATAGTTTGTTGTCCACCTATTATAAATAGCCGGTGATGTCATGCGTGGCCATATAGTTGTTATAATTTAGTAATGATATGCATCGCCATGTTTCTCATATTGAAATGATTTTGTATCGGGAAGCGTACACATAACCATGGAATTGTAATCACAACTTCAACATATGACAGATAATAATAAAATAAACGACACGTATGGTGAATCATATTTTTACGCAACAAAAATAATATTATTTTGTTTCTATGTAAATACGTAATTCATCTATTGAAAGTATTATATATTGCTCGTTATAACATAAAGGGTATGTGTAGGTAGCGTTCATTTCATCAAGAGATCAATTTAAAAAGTCAAAATAAATATTGGTATTTCTGTACTTTGTTTTTATATGAATCACATCGAGTACCAGGTATCGTGGAGACCATGGTTTATATACTCAATCCTTAGTCTAGCACGCTACTGTGTTGATATCTTTCAGCAAATTGTGATTCGTAGTGTTTTCCTTGTGTTGGTCATACTCAAGAAAATTTAGAATGAATAGATCGAATCCGGGTTTATCTTCTTTGTTGTATCAATCCGGTGGATTGGTTTACAGCAACAAAATCTTGCATCTCGATCCCCACTCTTATCGATCCTCTGCAATCCTCTTTAGCTCAGCATAAGAGCTACAAGTCATGTCCTCGAACAATTCATGACTGGGCACGGAAATTTTAAGGCTAAACTCTTCAAGTTTAGCCTCGTTGATAGTCCAGACTGCCCATGCGGCAGCCCCTTGCAGGATGCTGAACACGTTCTGTGGCATTGTCCAATATTATATTTAGGGAGGCAAAGGCTCCTTAGCGTAATCCAACAGAAGTCTGGACCGGTTGGATATATCGATCTCATATCTATGGAGCCCAACTACCATGCATTTTCTGTATTCGCGGCGACCTTCGCCGAAGAAGTCAAAAAGTCCAAATTTTAACGTCTGAACTACTAACTTTTACACCCATGTGTGGTGTTGCTCACCAAAACCCGTTACTTGTATAACGAGATTGTACTCTGAAAACAATGCCTTGTAAGTGCTCCCAAGGAGCGCAGGTACAAGGCGACCGGCCCGGGGGCCTAAGGCCCCAAAAAAAAAATGTCCTCGAACACTTGCTGCAAATACTCCCGTCTAGAGCGCCCCCTGCAGTTTCTACCCGCAACCATCCCTTCCACAATGTCGCGAAGAAGACCATCGTGTCGCATAATGTTCGCTGAGATGGTTCTTACTAAATGCCTATCTTCTTTGATTATGCCGAGAACCTCATTGTTTGGGACGTGGTCTCTAGGAAATTCCGAGAATTCTTCTGTATGACCACATCTCAAAGGCCGCTAGTCTTTTTTTATCACCGGGTTTATATACAAGTTAAAAGAACTTAAAATGACTGAAAGTAGGTACAAGCTATAAGTAGATAAAGAGTGCCACGCTAATCGCATGACCTCTTTGAAAGCATTACTTATATCCCTACCATGTCTGATTCTGACATCTATTTATCCTGGTTCTGATACGTTAACTGGAATCTGTCGGTCAAATATTTACATTTACGCAATATATTGATACTTTGCAATACGTATTGCTATCTGACATCTGTTATAGACTTCACTTATATGGTTCTAGTTTACTTAATACTTTTAATAATACTGTAAATGTGACTATAGAAGTGGGCACGTGTAATACTATCATTACTTGTTAGGTCGGTGGAGGTAGTATTCGTACTTACCTAATTCAATTCAACACATGAAACAAGTTTGAATAACAGTTTTTTTTGTTGATCAATTTATTTTTATTTGCAATAATATGATGTGCCTACGTATTTTGTTAATCAACGATTATAGAAATCGTTTGCGCTGTTTACGTATACATTATGGTTAACATTTTTCAATTCACATATGATGGACGTTTTTGAATCGAAGAAACCAAAATTGAAAAAAAAAATCCATTGAATATATTTGTAGAGAGTGTTTACTATTTATATTTTCAAAAAAAATTAACACGTTGCATCTTGCAAGTTATTCCTCAGTCGAGAAGAATTCTGATTGCGCACAACATGAAACTCTTCGTATGCATTTACATTCAACGATTGTAATATTTCATGGATTTAAATTTTTATTAAAATATTTTTTCAATACTCTATTCTTCTTTTATTGAATCATTGACTGTATTTCAATATTATTAGTAATTAAATATACACATGCAATTATACATCAAATTTTTATACGCATCGATTCATTCTGAAGAAATGATCCATTCAGCCTATACATAGTTCGGTTCGAGACCAGAGTGGTACTTACTAAATAAATAGACTGTCGGAAAGTAGTAATATAAAAAGCTTGTGAATAAATGTTGACTGATTGAATAATAAAAATAATAATATACATACTCTGAATATATACTATAGAGACATCTATCGTTATACGATGGTAACAATGGTATAAATACATCGGCGGTCCGTTCAGGCGGAGAAATAGTCGAGTGGACTGGGCGGTGTAAAAGAACAGAGCAAAGTTGGTTCCAAGGCTCGTGGTTCGAATCCCGCGTCTGCAAATATTTTTCTGAATGAATTGATGCGTATAAAAAATTGATGTATAATTGTATGTTTATATTTAATTACTTATTGTAATATTTATTTTATCTCTATAGATAATTATTTCACTCGTTCGTTTGGTCTAAACCTGCCTAAACTCGAAAGGAATTTTTCGTTCACTCATTGAATTCGGCAGTCACGTTCAGATGACAGTCGTAATAATTATTCACTTTTTTTATACATACTTCTAATATTACCAAAACCACGGCTCCTTTAAATTCTGAAGAATTAACCCTCACTCAAAAAAACGTCACTCCATATATTACTATATAATCCTTGTATAGTAAGTGTAAACGAGCAGAATTTTTTAATTGAGATTGGATTGATACCGTAACAATCGCGTGTCAGTCGTTTGCTTTAACCTTTAAACGCCCAGTGGTCCCATACGTGACCGCAAATTTGCGTCGTTCAATTCCCTAGCAGGCCAATGTTTGTAATGTCTCGTCGCACAATAGATTCTTCCATGAACTTACTTTAATACTATTATTACAAATTAATGTAATCCGATTGTGAAATGAACCATAAGCACTCCTGTATGAGACCGTAGGGCATGAACGACGCAAATCTGCGGTCCCGTAAGGAAACCACTGGGCGTTTAAAGGTTAAACTCTAGGTAGATTATTCAACAAGTTGCAATGTGGCAAAGCCATGGGGTTGACAAACTAACGGTCTCCCGGTGCATTGCTCCGCTCATGTACCTGAACACCATCACCCTGCTGCACTCTTCTCAGCAATTAATGGCAACTAGCAAACTTATTTGCACACTTCGCTATTGCATACATTCTTTGCGACCGGAAATTACAGCTGGTCGTTAAATAAGCGAATAAACGAACATTCGAATGGTGATGTAGCGTATATACAAAATCATGGTGTCAGCAATTAATTACATGTTTAATTTTATGTTGAATTTATTTTTTCAAACAAATATTTGTACGCTTTGTATTAACGTTCGGAATATATTATACAATTATTGCGTGGGTGGCAGTTGGCAAAACTGCACTTGTGCATTTAAATCCGCCTGTTTTTATTTAGATTTGGCATTTGTTTGTATGTAAAATGACGTCTCATAATTATTATTTTTATTCTTATGTGTACACGGTGATTTTCAATAGGTTTTCTTATAAAAAATACCCGTTTAGACAAAGAAAAAATGTTTTTTTACTGTCAGAGAGAGCAAAATAAATAGGTCTCGTTTTCAACTCGAAAAATGGTCACATCAGTTGTAGTTCAAACAACATGATACTACTTAATCCATGTTATGTCTTATAGTCGTTTGCTAACACACATAAGATAATTTTTGATGTGAAAACTGCTTTCGGTGCATACATACTTAATAAACTGTGAATCTGTTTGATCAGTCACATTTAGAGGAGAAACACACCCATTCAGATATACTCCAACGTTACTTAGATTCGTATTGCAATCCCCATATTTTTTTTAAATTTTGTTCAAACTGTCTTTTATCTATATTGTTTTATAAAGCTTTTTTTTATCATATTAATTGATGTTCAAATAATATTCTCTGGTTTCATAGACAAATAGTTTTTTTTGCGTTGTCCAATACGCTTTCTGCAAGCAGCAAAATCAACTTTTTTTTGCACACCGGGCGATAGAGACTGGCTCTGAACTGTTGCGTTGCATCATATTCGAGGACACTGCAAACTAATATTTGTTATTTTACTTATGAACGAAACCATTGGAAGACTGTTATTACGGTCCGATCTGAGTCATTTGTATAAAGTCCACTGTTGCCAGAGTATTATATAATTGTGATTTTACTTGTTGCAATGTTTTAAAAAATCTACATTGTAAATCGAAAATATACAATTTAAAACTAATATTCGTCCAAAACGTAAGTGACTTTTTCGTTTAGCTCACTGAATTTTCATAAATGCTCCTCGCGGGACAGTAGTTAATATTTATCTAATATTATTGAACACCAAAAATCCGAACATCTTGCGTATCAAAATATGATCACTTACTAGTCTTCCAATATTTCGTTTACTTATATTAGACACATAGAGGAGAGAAAGTGAGAGTTGACACTCAAATTCCACGTATAGTTCGAAGACGCACCTTGGCTTATGGCTAGTTAACCATACGGAATCGTATATTCTTATATTAACACTCTCGGCTCTTAAAGTGACTGCCAATTAACATTGACGTGATTTCCTACCGAAAATACATTTTTCGGTCGATGTTTGCGCAGCGTATCTGTATCTTAATACCTCTTCCGCGAGTCGCGTAAATCGCTCCGAGAGTTGAGCAAACAGCATCAGTGATGTTAATCCCGCTAGTCAGCTGGAGCTCCAACACTTGTGGCGCATTGCGCGGTCACAGTCACGCGGTGACGCAACCACAACACCAGCTCTTCAGCTCCTTATCCTCCCTACCTCCTCCTCCTTATTTCATCATTGTTTTCACCTTTCCCATCCTTCTTTTCTTGTCTCGGCTTTCACCATTGTCACCCCACTCTTCTCGTCTCGGTTGTCACCATTGATACTCTGTTGATCTCGTCCCAGTTTTCAACATTGGTATCCTTGTCACAACATCCTTGTGTTCTCGTTTCGGTTTTCACCATTGTTATCGCTCTGATCGGATCAGTGTATTTCTCTCGTCACCCTTACAATCGAATTCTAATTTTCGCCACTGTTATAATTTACGTCTGATTAACGTTTTGAACGTTGTTGCACTGCATTCTTGTCCAGGTCCTCATCATTGTTCTGTTGATCCAATGCTCGCATTACCTCGTCATCCTTTCGATCGCAACGTTATTATTTTTTTTATTTATAGTTCAACTTTAGTTTTAATTGTTGTTTATCCGGAATTTCGACATAATTTTACTGATTTTCGTATAATTCTCGAAATTCTTCTCATGCAATTTTTTGTTCCCATAATTTGTATTTTGTTATTCTGCTTTTGTCCTGGTCGTCTTTTTAATCGGATCCTTGTTTACATCAATGTAACCGTTCTGGACTGATCATTTTTATTTCCACAAGAATCGTTCTTCTGTTCTGACACATTTGTTTTTGCAGTCGACTTTCCTTTTCTATCTTTGTTTTTAACTCTGTCTTAATGAACTTCTAATCCTTGATCTCATCGTTCCACTCCCTTCACCATCCTTACTCCTGATCGATCTTAGTTTCCACCCTTCTGTTCTGATCCTCGATTTAACTAACATTCCTCCTGTGATCCTTGTACACATCCTTTTCTCTTTCCTTTGTTTTCGACTCCTCGTTCGACGCTTGTGTCGGCTCGGATACCATTCTGACTATCGTGTTGTGATGTTGCAGAGCTCCTTCCGTCGGAGCGGCCGCGGCATGGAGCGGTTGCGCAGGTCCTTCAGGGACAGTTTCCGGCGGCGCAAGGGCGAGGGCGGCGGCTCGGGCCCGGGGCGCACGCCCGAGAGCGCGCGCCCCCACCAGTGGCAGGCAGACGAGACGGCCGTGCGCGCCGCGGCCTGCGCCTTCCCCGTCAAGTACCTCGGCTGCGTGGAAGTCTTCGAGTCTCGGGGCATGCAGGTCTGCGAGGAAGCTCTCAAAGTACTCCGGGTAAATATTATTATTTGAATTGCAATATTTACAAAGTATTTTTTCTGAATTCTGATCTGAAGGTACTCGTATATGTGACATGTTTCACAAAGGCAGTGTTCATGTTAATTGTAGATAATATAATTAATATCAATAGTAGATATAAGTATTAAAATAGACTTAGTGAACTGACTGGTTGTCTATATTACATAAGATATAGATTATTATGATTGCCACATTTTTAGACAGTTTTCTCTTCAAAAGAATTAAACAAGTAGAACTTTGTACGAAACCACTGAATTTTAATAAATAATCACTTTTCCGGTTTTGGTGCCACTGTTCCATTCTCAGAAGCTTGAGTCAGTTTTATTAAGTAGCTTCTGAGGAAGGTGCTGTGGCACCAAAACCGATAGTGATTATATATTAAAAGTCAGTAATTTACTTGTTTTAAGTTTTAAATGTGACAGAATGTTACTGCACTCTACGAGTATTATTCTCTTCTATTTGATCTCTATCCCAATCTGTACTCTGCGCTATCCCTAGATGGTATCACCCATCTAATACACCCATACCTCGCTTTAAGGGCTAGATACGTTCCACGAAACTTGGCCGCAAAGCGAAAGGCCATATAAGCAATCAATTATTCTAATACAAATTCATACAATTTTTTTCCTGGAGTCATTTGACTCATTGGCATTCTCTGCTTAATCTCCGAAAATGTCCCTTAATTGAAGAGGGTCGTTATAGCGAAATGCCGTATAAAGAGAGGCCGTAAAGCGAGGTATGGGTGTACTGGTAGACATTAGCCTAGGTCTAACAACACCGACGCCATTCATAACAACATAATCTTCTATTTCCACTTCTGTTTTAATGTATTATTCCTAAGTCTTAAAGATCTTGTCTGATTCTCAATTGTATCAATTGCAGAACTCTCGTAGGCGAGCCGTGCGCTCCGTGTTGCACGTGAGCGGCGACGGGCTGCGGGTCGTGGAGGAGGACACCAAGGGGCTCATTGTGGACCAGACCATCGAGAAGGTCTCCTTCTGCGCCCCCGACCGCAACCATGAACGCGGATTCAGGTATATTTTTAATTACTTTTTTATCGAACATGTATTTCATTAGTCACAAAATATAACTTACAAGTTAACGACACATAAAACAACAAATCCATTACCTTTTGCATGAATCACTTCTATCCCTCTAGGACTGACCTTGGCAACGTGCAATCCTTGAGCGATTTTTATATGAAAAATAAATCAAAATGTCGATTTAAAAATTAGAACTTCTTCATTTTGTTCTCTAAATTTTCTTAAGCATCAATTTTTTAGAGATAGGATTGTTTTTTAACTCGATATTTTTCTGGGGCATTTTACTTATGGTACTCCGATCTTTTGATATGTTGTGTGTGTCGAAATGCCCAGGCTTGCTCTAGAACCACGGCCATTTTTAAAATGCTATGTTGTAAAATACTTGGAAACCTCTTATTTGGTCTATGAAAATTGTTGGGGTGAAACTAACTAACTCGATACGCCTCCAAACAATATTGGTCTTATCTCACTTCTATTTCTGTTTGAAGAAGTTTTTCTACAAGAATTGTCAGTAAGTTAAGATGTCAGGTCAAAAGGTTTGTATGAATCGATCTCTACATCCCAAAACTCCGCTGAAGGCGGTAGTTGATGGTCAGAGTTGATTATGAAGATGAAGTAATTTTGTTTGTATTATCCTGCAGTTGTAAGTACCTGAGGATTGTGTGTTAAGCTTACCAGGCTGCTTGCAAACGCTGGAAAAGAGTTGCTGTTGTCAATGTATTACGGCTGCACAAGCAGAAGGTGGCAAAGCAGCCCAGTGTAACTCGCTATGTCGATTCAGTAAATTGATCTTGGTCTTGTATGAAATGAAAAGATGTGGATTATCTGTTGCAGTTACATCTGCCGCGATGGCACGACGCGGCGCTGGATGTGCCACGGCTTCCTGGCGGCGCGCGAGCCCGGGGAGCGCCTGTCCCACGCCGTGGGCTGCGCCTTCGCCGCCTGCCTGGAGCGCAAGCAGCGCCGCGACAAGGACGGCATGGTGGCCGCCGAGCTCACGCGCGCGCACACCGACAAGATCCTGGCCAACGGTGAGCACGAGAGCCCTGACATATTGCCTGTTATATGAATATGAGATTGGACCTCCGATTGATGAGGATGGAAACTCATGCGGGAGGCCTACGTTCAACAGTAGACAGACACAGGCTGATGATATGAATATGTCTAACACATCAATATGTGTTAGACATATGGCTCTCCACCAAATTTTTCCCACAACCCAATTTGAGAATAATTGTTTTTCAAGAGTCATCCTTTTTTTTTTTAATTACCATCTGTTTTTATTTATTTTTCCTGCCTATACTGTGCCACTCTTTTTTCCCTGTCCTCTAATTTTTATTTGCATCTTCACTGCCAATCTGAATCTCTCAAACGCCCACAACGGGGGGTTATCGCCAAATTTTCATTATACTATTTAGAGATTTATTACTTTAGAGATAAGAATTATACTAGACAGACGTTGTTCGTTTAGAACATACTAGCTTTTTGATATTTATTATTAACCTTTAAACGCCCAGCGGTTTCCTTACGGGACTGCAGATTTGCGTCGTTCAATGCTCTACGGTACCATACGGGAGTGCTTATGATTCATTTCACAATCGAATTACATTAATTTGTAATTATAGTATTGAAGTAAGTTCATGGAAGAATCTATTGTGCGACGAAACATTACAAACGTTGGCCTGCTAGGGCATTGAACGACGCAAATCTCCGGTCTAGGCGGATAAAGGTTAATTGACATTTCTAGCATTAGACCTCAGTTATTCATAGCATCCATCCAGTCTTTGATTAGTTGAATTTATGAGGCATTGTTCAGCACATTGCATAAAATTGTTCTTATTAACACATTTCACCATCTAATTAAATTATTTTTGCATCTCCTTGTTATAAAATTTAAGATTTTATATCTGTTGTTCTTCACACAAAGTGTGCCCTCAAACAACAATCACCAAACCCACAGCCTGCGAACCAGACCAGGCCCCCAAAAATTATCGTAAATTATGAATTTCTGTATAAAATATTTATGTGGAAAACATTAATTTATTTATTCTTTTTTTTTCTTAAGGTTTTATTGTCATTTTACAACAAGCCATTTATTTTAATTTATCAATTGGGATAAGCATAATGATACAAGAGAATATAGTCAATAAATTTATATTCTAACTGGATTCCAATAAATAATTGTTTGATGTCTATCAACCAGTCTTTAAAAACATTATCTGGCATGTTCTTAAAAACTTGCCCCAAAATGAAGCACTCATGACGGCTAAAAATATGATTTAAAAAAATATATATATGATATATTTGTATGAAAATATCTAAAAATTCTGATCTGTGAGAGACTGATTCTTGTAAAATTACCTGCCATACCCTATTAATTAAAATTGATGCTAATAGAAATTCGTCCTGTGAAAACTATACATTGACGTATCTGTAAGAATGGAAAAATCGGCCTTGCCTGGTCGTAGAATCCACAAATTAGATGTTTTTATCACCGTTTAGTATTCTTACTGTATGTGTTATGTAAAAAGGTTACTTAAATAAATTGTTAAGTTAAATATATATTAGTGACAGTGGGTTCTGTATTTTCAGGGAGCGGCAGCATTCGCAGCGACAGGAGCATGAGCATAAGCATGCAGGGCAACGATGGTCCCATGAGCGGCAGCACCGGGGTGACGCCCCTGGGGACCCCGAACGAGCCGCAGTCCCCCGGCCGCTCCGCCCGCCCGGCGCCTAATCCCTTCGCCATCGAGCGCCCCCACGCTGCACCACACATGCTGGAACGACAGGGCTCCTTCCGCGGCTTCTCGCATCTCAACAATAAGTAAACATCCTTTACATCCTCTTGTGATTATTCCTTTCAGTATGTACATTCATTGTACCTGATAGCGAAGACGATGAGAGCGTGGAGGTTTGAAGAAAGATTGTAATGTCCATTCATTATTAAAATATTTAGTCAGCAAACACATTGTTTGTTTGTGTGTCTCATTGACACAGCGTCTAATCAATTTGATTGATGTTCTGCTTAATAAATATGATATCAGTTGATATTGAGAAGATGGATATTGATAAACATTTCTATCGAAATTGTACTTTTAAAAGATATTGTAATAAGACAGTTCTAATTTTGGAATTGCCAACTTTTTTTGTTGAGTAATTGGACACAGGATGTAGTAAAATAATGTCGTTAGATTAATGATCCACATTTAAACATCGGTTGTTCTTAAAAATTACAGGTAGCATCCCCAGATAAGATCTACATCACCGTTTTGTGGGCGATGGTCTTATATGCTTACATATAAAAAATACTTTTAGTTAATTTTAAAATTAACATCAAATCAATAATTTTAAAGCATTTGCCGATACT
This sequence comes from Glossosoma conforme, assembly GCA_022606575.1. NCBI lineage: Eukaryota > Metazoa > Arthropoda > Insecta > Trichoptera > Glossosomatidae > Glossosoma > Glossosoma conforme. The sequence continues at coordinate 448,744 of JAGTXR010000234.1, read as the reverse complement.
AGTGACCCACTATGATTTTGATGCTCTGTGAAGTTATATTATCAAAATGCTCTGATGACCGTCTGTCGTGTCGAGTTATATACACGGATTATATAACATCGCTTCAGTTATTTAGATATCAGATTTTTAAAGGGTCTCACAATGTCGGTTTCATTTTGTTTTCAGTTCACCTTTCAAGAGACAAATGTCACTCCGTATCAGTGATCTGCCGAGCAACCTGGAGCGTCTGAGGGCCCCGGCCAACCCTGGCGCCGGAGACTCCACAGTGCAGGCTCCGGCCGTGGCCAACCTGCTGCCGCTGTCACCCGAGGAGGAGGACCCGGTGGCCGCCATGTGCCAGAAGCTGGCGCGCGGACTGGCTTTACTTTCAGAGGAGCCGCCGGAAGCTGCAGCGCCGCTGCCGGCCCCCGAGCAGTGGCTGGGCAGGGTGGCGAGTGTCCGGGCGCCCCCGCTGTCCAGCCGGGCACACTCTCTGGGAGGGGATCCTTTTGACGCTGAATGGGCGGCGCCGCCTCGCGTCACTAACCCCTTCCTACAGCAGGCCATGTGAACGCCGCCATCGAGTTCCGTTTCTTCCCGTCCTCTGTAATCACGTGTGAAACTAACTGAAGTGACTAACGAAAGTGGAAGTGAAAAGCCGTCGGGTTTTGAGCCGGAACGAGCTGAAGCTCAAAAGCCACGGCCGAGGTGGACGTATCTCTTAAAAGAGAATCGAAAGAAAGTGAGCGGCGTTCTTGTAAATTATTTTGTTTTAAATGTCGATACCGACTAACGTGATATCTTTTAAGAAAGAAGGGAGGGACGGAGGAGCCGGCGGCGGGCGAGGGCTCGCCGCGGAGACTGAAACATACATATCTGACATCTTTTTTGGGACTCGGGACGATTCCCTGAAGTCGCGTTCGGTAGAAACGGGAGCTCCCCGGAGCGCCCTTAGATGTAAAAACCTTAATCTCGACGCACCTTACGCACCCGACACTACGCTTCGATACTTATTGCGAGCATTAGTTGTAACGGAGACCGCGGCTCCTCGGGAGGGACGGCGGTCGGGCTGAAGTGCAATGGGGAGGGGGGGAGACCTGAGGGGCCGCGATCGCTCTAGACTCTTAACCGATCTTTCGATTCTTGCATTTTCATCATTAAATCATATCGAGGATTTGTGAATTTTTTTTATGTTCTGACGATGCGCGAAGAGTATGAAAATATTTTTTATCGCTCAAATATTAATATTCGCATACTTTTCACGTGATGATTTTTTTTAAATCCGAGCGGATACTGAATTTGATATCCGAACAAAAGTATTTTAATTTTAAATGTCCTTGTATGTGTAGGCGCTTGTAAAATATATAATATTGAATAGTGTGTAATTAGTGAATCACTCTTCCCAGATGATTTTGATTCTCTCGCTTTGTTCTCCCGTGTGAAGCCGAGGAGTACCGGGCCGGCCCCGGCCGCCTCCCTCGCCGCTCCTTCGCGCCTTTGTTTGTAAATATATTTAAATAGATTTTATTATATTGTTGACTTGTCGATATCAAAGTCTATGATGTGTTTCGTTATGTATTATTAGATTAAGCTGCGGGACGCGAAGGAGCGCGGCGGGAGAGGCCGGGGACGGGCCAACATTCACTGCATCCTCCGCCTAGATTTCAAACATTATATTCATTAATGGCAGTCACGTGGGCTCAACCTCGCCTATGTTCCCTTGGCCTGAGACTAACGAATTTTGCCTGTGATTATCTTGTAGATTATACTTTATAAAATTTGTCAATCAATAAAATAAAACACTTGCAAATAAAAAATGTTGACACTTTTATAAACTCATTATAGTGTTTTCTGTATTAATTCATTAGCAATGTGACAAATAGAGGTATAATTTATTCGGGCTTTTAATCTCTTCTAATTAAAGTGACAAGGTCCGTTATGTAATAAAATCATTTTTTAAATTTAATTTCCTTACCCTGTTGACATTTACAATCTATTTAATACAAAGTGTTTAATTTTTGACTGATAATAGATCGGGGGCTCGGTGAGTCTGCCAAGGAATGAGAGCTTGCGGTCCCGTCGTACTTACGACTCACTTAATACTAATAATTCGATGTAACTTTTGCACCTAGATATAAACTACAGTAAACGGACTGGCAAAGTACTTAAGTGGCCTCTAACTTGATCTCTGTATAATAAGAGGAACGGGAACACCACCGTTCAAATGTAAACACAACTGAATGTTCACGCTTTTCTTCCCACCGCAGACACTTGTGACATCGTGGACAGGACCAGCTTGTCTAGGAGTAGTAACTATATTGAGGGGGCAAAATCAAATGACATTTTAACCATTTTCTACATTGTCAGCTATGTGATGTTCAAAAACATGTTTTACTAAACAGTGGCGAGTTACAGTATTAAAATAAAAATATATACAACATAATTTGATTTCACTATCTAAAAAGATAATAATCAAAGCTGTCTTTTATCCAAACCCTCAGTATCTTGTTATCCTGTACTTTAATATAAATTTGATAGATTGTGACGTAGTATTGTGTCAGTCAGCTGATGTCTCGGGTGTCGGTTTTGTGGTGGCCGTATGCGCCATCTCGGGAGAGAATATAGAAATGAAAGAAAGATTTTTGAGCCGGGTGTTGTGTCGGCCGCAGCTGCAGCTCTGCTCCACTTGCACGCTGTCGCATGGAAGGCGCTTTGACATATCTGTATAGGATGCATCTTCCCGCAAGGGTATCGATAACTAAACATGTACTTAATAGAAAATAAATATCTGCCTGTATTATATTGAATATATGATTATATTACTTGTTAGTATATTGTTTTATTTCTGGTATATTGACAAAAGTATCCATAAAAACTGCTTTTGTCAATTACTCAATTCCTTATTTTTTTATCCTTTTGAGCGGCTGAGGTAGAAGTGTTCATAAATATTTCCCTTTATATTCAATAGCTTCCCTCACTAGACCAGTATATTTCTCATTTTGTTTGAGCAAAAATTTCTGACTCAAAACAAAAAATATTTTATATTCGGTATTGCCAAGTTTGCATTTACAACACACCGGTCTACCCAGAAATTTTATTTAAAATTATTAAAACAATTTTTCCCTATTCTCTATAATTTGAAGATAATTTTTAATTAATAACAGGTTTTAATTATAAACTACTTAATGTATATCCTATTTATCATATTTCTATTGATGTGAGCCATCTTTGTAAAGGCAAGTATCATTGAATCTACACCAGTCGATGCCCTTCAACTTCAGTCACATGTGACAATAAATGACAAAAAAAGTATATACCTGTATGAACATTATTTTTCAGTTCAAAGAGTTTTTACTATAAAAGTTTAACTCTAAAGAGTATATCCTTTAACTACTTTCAATGTATACCTAGCATTTTTTAAATAAAGAAATAACAAAAAAACCCTAATAAGATGTAAATTAAATGTCAATCCTTTCAATTACTCATGGCAGTATTTAAAAGTTATCATATATAACTAAATTAAATAAATATATAGTTTCCTCTTTCCTATTCATAAACAACCATCAACCATGCAAATACGCACAGAAATTAAATGTTTCCAGCCATCCTTGTTAACGTAAAAAAGGAAGAACACATTTATTTAGTTTTTAAAATGGATGTTATTAATATTACAAATAAAAAAGTCTACTTTAATTATTTTATTTATTTGAGTAATTTTAATGCATATATTAGAATATAATTACTTTCCTATCAACACATTTATACATCACAAACATTGTAATAACCAATCTGATGAAACCTGAAACTTATGAAAACCCTTGAAATGACAAAGGTACTCGGCACAAAATATGACTTTTTTTCAGTATCATTATTATAACCAAACAAAATAAAAAATCCATATTCCTAAATAGCCAACAAGTTTTAAAACAGTAACAATAAAATACATCTACATATTGATAAGTTTTCACAAGGAATACATGTTTTTATTAGACCAATATGTAATTACAACAAAACTAGAACATATTTGTAGATATAGTAAATAATATTTGAAATGTTAATCTTTTCCATCAAATAGTGCTAGGGGTCCATTTTACTGGCCATTTTTCTATTGCCATCTATTACATCTTTCCATCACAAATTTTATACATTTGAGTCCAACCTAGGAAATCTGTTGTTTTATTTATTAATTAATAACATAGCTGGTTCGAAGCTAGAAGATTCTTTAACCAAGTTTTGCTTAATTTTCATTAACAAAACAAAATTTAAATATCAAATGAGAAAACATAAATTTGTAAACATATTTTTTTGTACACACTCAACGCCGCATGGAACTTTTCAGTCTTTACTGCTGGGAGGCGACCTCCGTGATCTCGGGGGCTAGCTCCATGAGCTTGCGCCAGACGTCGACCGGCAGGCTGATGCCCTTCTTGCCGGGCAGCAGCTCCCCGCCCTTCTCGTAGAACTCGCGGATATCCACATAGGTCTTGCCCTTGAACTGTCGCACCTTGACCAGCTTGTTGCGTTGCAGTTCCCAGGTAGGCTCCGCATCTCCGGTGCGTGCTGAACTGCCCTTGGTCTTCTTTGAGGGTGGTGGGTTTTTCTGCAAATGAAATAAGTATTACATTATAAGCCACAAGGTCGATCTCTTCAATGAATTCATTCTAAAAGACTCTTTTTATTTTATTTTATTTAGCAAAATGCTATATTAAATACTCATTTATATACTGGTAGCGTCATGCTAATAAAGAATCGGCATTCAATAAAAATCTTAATTATGTCCCATCTTATGGTGTCAAAGGCACCATGAGTCAGTCTGATATGAGCTTGGGAATGAGGTCCCCACATGTTTAAATAAGTGGCTACAGTATGAAAGCACTATATGATAATATATGATAGCTTATCTTCAAAATGTAAGACATTTATCAGATGGATCAATCAATGTATGCATTCGGTGAAATTTCCAGGTATGGAACTACTCATAAATTGAATAAATATCTTACAGATATTGGCGGTTTGTGTTATGGGCTCGTAAATGGTATAATGTATTTATTAAGGAGTACCTGTTGAACCTGCCAATGGCCAAAATATCTAGAGCATATATAAATGACTTCAAAATTGTAGGTCTAAAAAAATATCTAGAAATTCAAACTGATTATATCGTAATAAATGAAAATATATATTTCAAATTAAAATACTCTTCATCAGTCGTTTTTGAGGTTAGAATGGAGCCGGTTTGTAACTGCAATAAATATGAAAATAATGAAAATGAAGGTGTTTTTTATAATTATATTTTAATGTTGTTCTCACGTCTACTGGCCCCTCGTCGCTGTCACTGGAGTCGCTGGTGGGCTTCTTGGTTTTCGGCATTATTATATCGTTTGCAGAGTGACTTACTACCACGAATTTAGAGCAGTTATATAGTGACAACTGAGGTTGTTCTGTAAAGCGTCAACCAACACGACTGCAACAGATCCATACATATTTTTTTTATAGATTGGTGAGATTATCGGCTTGTGACAATATTAGGAACTAATATTATTTTTGTTAACACAAAAAAGATCTTTTTACTAGGTATATATTCTTTAAAATGTTATTAAAATCCACGCAAGATGAAAAAAATTATGCAATCTTTCGGTAATTTTGGTAAACGATTTAGTGTAACAACAGTACTTAATTCCGAAGTATTTATTGAAATTTAAATTGTAAATATTATTTTTTTAAATGTAGTTCTATAAACTTAAAAGTCACTTTTCAGTAAACATAAAATTAATAATAGTTTGACATATATTGGGTCAAATAATAAAAAAAATGGATCTGAATTGAATATATACAGGTATATAATAATATTCTATAACATATATTTTTTATATTATAAATCAAACAAGATTGCATTGATATTTCAAAAGTTATTTACGTTATGTTTGTGATGATTTCTTTTAAAAAAAAATAAAATCAAGAAATATACAATAAAAAATTTAAAAATTCAAAAATCAGGAACGAGTGGCAATTTACCGTAAGCTATATGCTCGCAAATCTTTATGACCAGTCTGTACACGATCAGTGATCACTCATTCATCAGTCAATATTCTTATTCTTGAAATCTTTCGATTGCACAATACAATATGATATTAAATAAATATCCAACTACTTGATAGTGAAATAATGGTATTTTTCAGCTTACGGTATGTGGCTTAAAAAGACCCAAATATCTCCATCAGTAATCATAAGTTTTTAACGAAGTAATTTAGAAAATCAAGCGGTGGTTTGGGAAAAAAAAATTGTACGTTTTCAACTTCGTAGTGAATTTTCGTGAAAAATGTGTGTAACGAAATGTTAGTACTGATTAAAATACGGACCGTCGATTCATAAGTTTAGGTACCATTGGGCGTCTACAAGTAGGTACCTATTAACATTACCTAACGATTGCACATGACAGCCATAAGTTGACAAAAGCCTCCTAGAGTCGTGTGAGGTTATGTTTGTTGTTTATAAATTGATTTATATATTTAATATTTACAGAATTTTAATTGATTATTAATATCTGGAGATGAGTAATGACGATGAAGACGCCAGGACCATCTGGTGCGGGAATCTCTCGGAGAAGGTCACCCACGACATCCTCTACGAGCTGTTCTTCCAGGTAGGGCAACAAGGCGCCAAGCATAGACTGAGTCTATGCGTTGCGTAAATCGACATAATATTATGTTTTATTACTATACATAACAATATTATGATTATTCACTCAGAAATAAGATGCAGTATTCAAACACTACCCATTTTTTTATTTTTATAATTAGCTATCAACATGTCCTGGATAGAAATCTAATTTTCACCTAGTCACTGTGAACACTCCAAGAATGACTCCGCTTCCCGAATACTCAAATATTAAATTTTGTGTATTTATTCCTTACTAACACATTAAAAACCTATGATCTGCATCTGATCTACAGCATCTGAGGATTTCGTGGAGATATTTAAATTAGGTTTACTTCGATATTTCCATATAGTTGGGTGCCATATGCATTATCTGCGGAGCGGTTTGCAAGCTGCAGATATGTGAAATATATCAACAGGTCTTGACACTCAAGATTATTGTGGTTTAACTTATGTTGGATGAGTATTTTTCCTTTACCTTAACTTTTTTTTACATATCCGTTCCATATCTAGACCAAATGATCACCACAAATTGCCACTTCTCAGTTCTATCAATTGCCATTGCCCATATCTTAGTCCCAAGACATCGCTGCATCCAAAGGTCAACCTTTTAACATATCTGGTTCCTGATATCCTCTAGGGCAGTGGTCGGCTGAAGCGGCTCTTGAGCCGCATGAGCCTTTTTGTATAGAGGTTGTTACATACTATATATGTGCAGCTCTCTGGTAACGTTGTTATTTTGTTTCTATGATAATTTGTCTCTTCTCATCTGAATAACGGCTGACCCCTGATCTAGGGCAATGACTATTATAAAATTAAATTGATGGATGTTTCAGGCCGGCCCCCTGGACAGAGTGCGGATCCCACAGGACAGGGAGGGGCGCCAGAGAAACTTCGGTTTCATAACGTACATGCACGAGGAATCCGTCCCATACGCGGTCAATCTCTTTAAGGGAACGGCGCTTTTCGACCGCACTCTCTCAATGCAGATGCAGAAAGCTCCCAGAAACAATGGCAACTACAACAGAGACTACCCGGCGAAACCCAGCCGCTACATGGACACCCCGCAGCTTAACATGGAATTAGAACAGAAATTTGTAGCGATGACGAACCAAATGATCACGACTGGTGCTCCGATGATGCCTAATTATGATATGTACGATAATTACGCACAAAATCATCCTCATCAACTCAGTGTTGCCAGTCTTCAAGGACAGTGGACATCCAGACACCATCCGTACGATAAGCAGAACTCTTCAGATTCTTACAGAGAGCGAGATCGGAGCCGGAGAAGCGATAGGGACAGGTCGTGGGGGTACGATGGCAGGCAGGAGCGATCTTATGATTACCAGAGGCAAGGACGCAGCGGCCACCACTCCCGCAGCCATCGTCCGCATAATCGCGACTGACAAGAGCCCACTGACAGGGGTATCGAGTAAAAAATTTTGTACATATAAATAAAAACGTCCACTGACATTTTGTATCATTGCCTTCATAACATATTGACATTAAACAATTTGAAGATTTGATTGAATCATATGCATTGCACTATCTTGAACAATAGGTAATACAAATTGTCAAAAATAAATCATTCAAGTGATGAGAATATCAGAATTCCAAATTGTGCCAAAACAATTTTGCAATAAGACCCGTGTACCCATCAGTCGATCTCACTCAGATACCAATACATAAATAAATGTTTTAGCTAATTACGTAAGGAGTCAAATAGTTTTACAGTAATGTGATTCAATTTTATAAATTAGAGTCAATAAGATAATAAGATTCCGGCAGAATTCGTGCATGTGATGAAAGGTTACATGGAATTAATGGATTAGATGTTTCAAAAGTAAATGTTCATGGCATTTAATTATATTAATGTTATTAGTAGGAAGGCAATGCCAGCAGTGTTATTTGTGAGTCAAATAAATTTTATAATACTCAAAAATCTATCACCTTTCAGGAATGATAAGAACTATGACATTAATATCTTTATCATTCACTTTGCAGGCAAATATACAGATTTATCATTTAAAATTACTATACATTGATGCCAGTATTATATTGCATTATAATCTGATGCTCATTTAAAATGTTGTTGAATTAGCAGTAAATCAAATGTGAATCTGTTTAGAGTGCAAATTTTGGTTTAAAGTACAAAAAATACTTACTCAATTTCAAAGTATCTATCTTAAGTGATATTTTTATATTATATTGTTTTAAAAACAATCATCATTGTGCAAATAAAAATATTTTAATAGTTAACTAAAATTAAGTACCAATTATTCTAAATTAATTTTATGTTGGAGTAAGGAATTTTCTTGCACATTGAATTTATTATTAAATTTATAAATTACATAAATCTTAAATCCTAAGGCTTCTATGGTGGAACACAGTTAATATTTTTAGAGCAGGATGGATGATTGTCACTCTTATGCTCTCTCACCTGGGTGCAGTTCATGCAGGAAAACAAACACCATGGTTGCCTTTTCATTGAACTTACAAACTTTTATATCCAAGAGGAATATCAACTGTAAAATGAACTTTGTATAAATTCTTAAATAATGTATAATCTATAGTAATATTTTTTCAAGTAAACACTGGAAAATATCCACATGTAGATGTCTCAACTGTGTATTTTATGACACATGCCATTTTGAGGATATCTAAATGTTGTAGATCTTAGTAGTCTTGGCGAATGTTTTTTTGTCAAATTTAAAATTCTTAACTGAATGCATGACGCTTTCTGAAAAAACATAGGACAGTTCTAAGACGCTCTTGCAGTGAGTGAAGTGTCCAGTTAAAAAATATGTGTTTAATAATTAATGTTTTTAATTAAATTACTGTTATTTAGTTACGTCAAGAATTATCGATCAACATTCTAAACAAAATTAACATCTGTTCTTGTCAGTACAAATAGTTAGCATGGAATTCTTGACTTTTATTTTTTACTTATGGCAATAATTGATTTATTTAATTTCACCAAGAATAGTTATTGATCATATTTCTTTAGAAGACTTTATATAAAAAGTTTAAAATTCTAATATTTCAGTTTTTTATATTTAAATATTATAATAAAACAATTATGAATGTACGATGGTTATCCGTAAAATAAGGTTCCCATGTCGCTACAGTCCTGAAAAGTGCTGTTATGGTGGATCCCGCAATTCTGTAGTATATCTTGGTTCCCCACTTGAAATCCCTTCTCTAGGGAGCTTAGTCTTGGCTTGGCAGCCATACGTGATGGATCTCCCCCTCGCTTCGCCTGCCAGGTGTGAGCTGCGCTCGGTGATCCGTCTGTTTCTGACGAAACAATAGATCGAAGAGTAACAGTTCATAATCTCTCCGAAATGATCCCTGATGTCAGCAAAACCTCTATTGACAAGATTTTGACGGAGCATCTAGCTTCTTAGCTGTCCAAAAATGTACGCATTCATGCAATTGAACATGTTTACACTGAAAAATCACTGGGAAACTTATTTTATGGATAACCCTCGTAGTTGTATGATTATGTTCATAATATTATCATCAACATGTCTCCATCTACATAAACTCCCCTCATAAGTCCCTGCTTTTTCCTATTCTCAACCTACAACATCCAATCTCCTACCAGCATATACAGTTGTAGACTGAAACCTCTTTTGCCGGTTTACAGTCGCCATTCGTGCACTTTCTCATCTTTATAAGATTCATAAATTCTCAATTATTCCTGTACATAATGGTGTGTTGATACTCTTGATGACAAATTTGATGTATTTTTAGATTTTTTATCGAACATGAAAAAGAAAAAATATTTTGTAATTATTAAAAAACATCTGGTAAATATATAAAATTATGTTCTTATTTCATGGTTAACAACGAAATATGACCCAAAAATCATATATAAGCATTTTTTTTCTTCTAATCGAGTCAAATAGATATGTGTATTTATCTGTTCAGTAACTAATTCAAGATTTTGGCATTAAATTAAATGAATTGGCAGTAAATTAATTAAACTGGCAGTAGATTAAATAAATTGGTAGTATTCACTGTGTCAGTACGAATGTGGTCAGTTATAAAATTAAAATGTCAGTAATATAATTAATACTGCCAGTAAATAATGTAAAATAGTCGATATTTAAATTAAATTATAAGTTTTTTTAATAAATGGTTTCTTATTTAGGTTGACAGCTAGTGATTATAGTCGTAACATGAAAAATTATGAACAGGACTATGAATAATTAGTACATAAAATGGAAACCTAACCTAACCTATTATTAATTCTGCGGCTGAACATGTGGAGAAGCGCAACTGAGGGGAATACTTGGATTGCACCGAAAGAGGACCTAGCCCCTGGACATGACCAAGGGTGGAATATATGGAGGTCCCTTAACAGACTTCGGACCGGAGTATGCAAGACGAGGACACAAATGAAAGCCTGGCAGTTTTACAGCGGACCGACTGAATGTGACTACGGCGTGGAGGAGACCCTGTCACACCTTCTGGAGTGTGGGCTGTGCCCGAATAGCTGCACCCAGGAAGACCTGATGATGGCCAGAAGTAACGCCATCGACGTCGCCCACTTCTGGGCAGATAGGATCTGACCCTGTTGTTTCCGACACGATTATATATATATTAATTCTTCTTCTTCCCATATCCGTTCCATTTCAGAAACATATGGATACAACAAGTTGCTAGGTCTACTTGGGAACATATTTAGTTCCCAACAACCTCGAGGTCAGAAACCCGAGCGCTTGGAAGAAAGTTTTGTATCTCAGACATATTTTTGAATGATTTGCAAATTGTTTTTTTTAAGAAATCGGATTATAACCTGATGCTCCCGAGGCCTAGATCAACTTGTCCGGGGCGACTCGACCCACTTCAATAATTATATACTTCCAATTTATCATTTTTCTACTGCCAATTTATTATTATTTACTAAACTTTTTTGACCATTTCTTAAATATTTACTAACCATTATTTGAATTTAATACTGATAAAATAATAAGTTACCAATAGATATTGCCCAATATCTGATAACATTGATGATTATCAGGAATTATTTTTGTAGTTGTTGTGTAGCAAAAAAATACCGACAATTATTCTGCAACGAGTAGCCTTGATGATTTTTTTTATATAATTATTAATTTTGTATAAAATTAGAGAAAGGAAGAAAAGATCGTTGACCTGTTGCAAGGTGGACTGACGTAAGAAGAAAATTGTATTTTTGGTGAAATAAATAGGCTTTTTTTATAGGTTAAGATGACAAACACATTTCTTTAGAGAAAAAAGTTGATTCATGGGCCCTTAAAATAAGTTCTAAACAAAATTTTATTCAAAAATATGTTTAATTTATTGAAAAAGTGTTTTTCTGCATTGTTTTCGAAATTTTATTGTTGTAAATAAATGAGCTGGGTTTTTATGTATGGAAAATGAGTTAACAGACTATTGCAGTGTGGAAATTTTTTGAAATCAGTCCGAAATATTTGTATTAGAGAGAACTGTTAGTTCTGCATGGTAATTGTCGATGAAAGCGATGTAACGCCAAGATTCGTTGGCGGTTCGTGGGGCCTTTCGGTGTCAAGGACTGCAGCGTGTCCTGACGTGCCGGAGCCTGGGGACTGAATGGTGTTAACCCTCGTGCTTAGTGGCTTGTATGTATAGTGTTGCCACAGAACCATTAAAGAGTATTTATGAGATTTTAATACAAATACGAAGTCATTGGTGCCTCGACTAGAAAGATTTGTGAATAATTAATAATATTTTTAGCATTCATTTTGAGATGCATATTGAATATTTTTATTAATATTTGTACCTAGTTTTAATATGGATCGCATAGTGTCACGATCTATCGTTCCCAGACAATTCGTTCAACGACTCATCGATAATGACGTGGGGCGCACTGGACGTCTGGCGCACGGGAAATTTAGTGCACGGGACAACTAGTGCACTGGATGTCTCGCTAACCTAACGATTTGTCCAGGGATCGCTTGGTGAAAACCCTCCCTGTCTAAAATAGCTCGTGTTAGAAAGTGGCTGAAGGCCTTTCCGTGATTCTAGGACCTAGGTGCATCAGTTAGCTGTCAAATAGACCTCAGTCGAGGGCTGCTTCTAGATAAATGTGACCATGATTTCTTATTCACTATTATTTATAACACATCAATATATAGCAGTCATAAAGGTATCTTATCTTCATCATGAAACAAATATCAAAGTGGCAAAACGTAAAAAAACAAGTAAATATCATTAAAGTAATATATTCGCATTTATTGGCTCTCCGCCTCGGTTTGTTACAATAATAACTCAGAATAATCAGTTTTATGCTAATTAACATTTCTTTTACATCTCGCATTGAAGAAATTAATGTCCGAGTTATTTTGCGGTGGCCATTTCGGAACGCTTCCATACATCAAACCTAATGTATTCAGTTAAACCGCAAATGTTTCTGGCGATAAAATCTGTCCCACTTCGGTATATTTCCGCGTGAAAAGGAATTAACAAAAAATCGATATCACAATGTACATTTCCGCGGCATTTGTTAATTTATCATAAAATGTTAAGTCCTTTGTTAGCTTACGTGAACTAAATTCGGCTTGTAGTTGGACCAGGTCTGATCTTAAAGAAAGAGGTCGGCTATAGAATTCAGAACCCATCGTTGTTAATTAATGGAGTGATGTTGACAGCTTTTATGTTATTATAGTTGGAAGCAAATATAATAATAAGAGTTGGCGTTAATGTTACAGGAAAAAAATAACCAAAATGCTTGGTGCAGGATCGACCTTTGCTGAATATACCATTTTTGACCTCCCAAGTAGGACTGCCAACTGTCTCGGATTGGCCGGCATTGTCCCTGAATTGGGATCGCTGTCCTGTATCTCAGATAAATGCTAAATAGTCCCAGGAATTTTGATCATATAAATCCGTTAAACGCCCTTCCAACGTTCCCTCCGCATTTGATAGATGGATATCAATCTTATTAAAAGCGGAATTGTAAAAACTTACGACTAGTAAATCATGTGAATAATTTGCCAATTTTCGAAAGGATTGTTGACACTTAAATAAGCATGGATAACAGTCTGTTTATTTTAAAACTGTGGCCATATGTCTTACACTTGAATTGATTTTTTGTCCGTTATATCCGAAGGCCGTAAAATAGAGGTCCGTTATATCGAGGTTTTACTGTATAAACAATAAGAAAATATTTAAAAAAGGGGTTTTGGAATTTTTTCCTGAAATCGTCCCAGAAAAAGTTTGTAACTCTACTCCCAAGACGTATAGGATGAACTGATGTCCATTAATAGACGCAAAAATATTTTTAAATCTTTTTAAATTTAAATTTACGAAAGGCACTGAAATTTTTAATTGTTTTCCTCATTCATTTATTGAATTTTTGACGTAGTTAACGTTTATATGCCCAGTTCTAGAATAACGAACATTTATTTTAGTGTCTTATAAAAGTACTCTAATTTTTCGTTTATTTTTTGCTTTGTTGTAGTCTTTGTGTACCTTGAATCAATAAAAGTAGACATTAAAACGTAAATATTTTTAGATAATGCTGGGAACTTTGCCTGTTTATAATATTTGTCTCGACACGAAAAATGAGTTTCTACATTATTGCCTGATTTTTTTGGTTCCTAATGGACGTCGTAGTAATGTTTTATGTCAATCAAAAACAACGCATTTACTTCTACATTGTTAGATATGAATATTTTGAATTTTCCCTAACAGCAGGCAATTGTAATGTGGCAACACTAACAGTACTATACTATAATATTAGGTATTATTTTTAGGAAGAAAATTATACACCATTTCAGAAAAAAATGTATGTCTTGTTATACATATACTCATATGTACATAAATTACATATACAGGTACATATAAACAGTACGTTGTGGAGTATAAATATAATATTATAAATATTTAAGTATTTGCGAGGATGTGTTTGGAAGTATGCTTATAGGTAAGTATTTACTGCATAGATTGATTAAATCAAAATCTCGATCGGTTATAAAATTCAGTCTGTTCATTAGTTCTTGTGGATTGGTTTGCAGGAACAAAATCTTGCATCTCGATCTCCACTCTTCTCGATCCTCTGCAACCCTATTGAGCTCAGCATTAGAGCTACAACTCATGTCCTAGAATACTTGCTGCAAATACTCCCGTCTAGGGCACCCTCTGAAGTTTTTTTACCCTCAACCATTCCTTCCACAATGTCGTGAAGAAGACCATCATGGCGCATGATGTGACCGATCGCCTCTCTGAGATGGTTCTTACTAGGTGCCTATCTTCCGTGATTATGCTGAGAACCTCATTGTTCGCAACGTGTAGTTCGTTAGTTAGGAGATGTTAATAGCAACTATAATTAATTGAAATTGATAGAAAGTATGATGTCAGCTGTGAACTTACGGAGAGTCAGGGAATGTAATAATGGTGTATTTCGCTCTATTTGTAATCCAAATGCCAAAGATACCGGCTTTTTAAATTGAATTAAGTATTCTGTACTTGACTTATTAAATTCACCATAGTAGCAAAGACATTTTAAAATATCCAAATTGTTCCGGAACCGAAATGACGGCGTCAGCTAACTGGTGACGTCGGAATATCACGGGTTCCGACACTGCAGATACGTCCAGAGACCGGAGTTGACATAATACTGATTTATTTGATAATTGTTCTCTTTTTATACAATAGTGTACTACACGAGTTGACATTCTGTATTTTATAAAATTAATATTAATGAAATGATTTTCATACACCGCAAATTCCTAGATACCTGATGCTTTGGACCTCGATCCTTTCAATTTACAAGACCCAGTGTCGTACCAGAATGTGAGAATTGGTAAATGAATGTGTATTCCTCATGATCTGATATTATTATATTATGTGAGATCAGCGACATGTGAAAAGGTGCTGTCAACGTCAAATCCAAGAACAAAGAAATTGATTTTAATTTAACAATCAATAGTTTTAAAGCCTCTTGGATGTTTTATATAAAACAATTATGTTCAAATAACGTTTTGAACGCAGATCAGAATATATCTACGCTATACTTCACTTAGGTTAGGTATGTAGATACACATGTTGTACAATAGTTTTTAGCCAATTTATTATTTTGATGGTACAATAAACTTCTGAATATAAATATTGAAATTACAATGAATGTCAATCAGATAATTTTATATTTTTAGCGTTCATGCCGGGAGCCAACCAGGCACACACAATACCTACCAGTTATTTTTATCTTCAGTCCATTTACAACTTACACGGCAATCGATAATTTAACAATTTATTAACCCGTTAACAACTAACTTAATTTCCGCTCACGTCCAAAAATAACCACCGTTTGTGATTATCCGATAACGATAAGATATAATTTGGGCAAATTTAATGCGTATTAGAATAATATATATTAGGGTTTTCTTCAGTGAATTAGTCTGGGTTGTTAGCAACGAGGATGCAATAGGGTTAACTAAATAATAATATGGTGCTACGTTATTTTAACTATAATTAATTAAGCACGATTCGTACCTAATTAAGTAATTATAATATTTAAAAAAATAATTTAGTAATAAACAAATATAGGGTCCACCAAATAACTTTTTTTTTTTGAAAATGGGGCGCAAAACATCGAGTGTAGCTTCGGCTGTGTGGCACGTAGCGCTGTCCTGTTGAAATTAAATGTTGCCAATATCCTCCTCTTCAATTTTTGTGGACAAAAAGAACAATAGCATGATTTTCAAAGTAATGTCGAAATATTTCCCAGCGTTGTTCAAGCGTATACACAGCCATATTCGTTTAGCGGAAGGATAAAACTAATTATCTGTCAAATCAGACATGAGCTAAGTGTTACCATTCACGAAATAAGCACTAGTTGAAAAAAAAAACGATAGATGGCGGACCCTTTACATACACTGTAATGTCTCAAATGACTGATACATACATGCATATATTTTAATAGTCATATTTATTTTCGACAAAATATAATTTTTCAAAAGAAATTGACAAGCGTATACAACTGGGATGGGCAGCATTTGGAAGTCTTACATTTTTAAAGCGATAATTCCGCAATGTATTAAAACTAAAGCGTTTAACCAATGTATCCTTGTATTAACTTATGGCGCAGTGACATGGAATCTATCAGCAAGTCTTACTCTTAAAATAAAAGTCACCCAGTGTTTGAGTATGGAGAGATCCATACTCAAAGTGTCTCTAAAAAATAGATTCCGAAACGAGGACATCCGCAGAAGAACTCAATTAGTGGAGGCTACCCAACGAATAGGCACACTCAAGTGGCAATGGGCAGGACATATCTGTCGAAGAGACGGCGGTCGATGGGGGGTGATTACGAACTGGAAACGAAGCGTTGGCCGACCTCCTGCAAGATGAACTGACGACATAAGAAGAATAGTAGGAGTGGCTTGGATGCGGAAGGCAGAGGGCCAAAGAGGATGGAGACTCATGCGGGAGGCCCACGTTTAACAGTAGAGGCTCTCGTACTTGAATCCGTTTAGAACTCTACAAAGTGTGTTCTTAGGACGGGGCTAGGATTATCATCAAGACGGTGTGTTATAGATGCTTTATCCACTTATCAACAACTTCTAACAGAACGCTACAGGAAAACACAAAGTACATTAGATGCCTTCTTGACAAAAAGGCAAAAAATTGGAAACACAGAATAGACTGAATGATCTAACTGACTAAGAATTTTTATTGTTTATATTGTTTTTATTTTTGTAAGAACGAAATGTTTGGTTTTATTTTTAATAAAAATAACATAACCATTAAATTTAATAGCCAACCCCATTGTTTACATGTTAAGGTAGCCTCGTTTAGCGCTGTTTCGCATTACGCTCGCTCTACTTTGATGGTACGTATCCCGCGTTAAGCTGGCCCTTACTGTACGACGTATCGTGTAAGCTTTACATGAAAATGTTATTTAATCGCTTATATGTAATACGGTGTTTGCTGTGAATTTATGTGTGTATCAGTTGTTGAATATTTAAAAATCAACGACTATTTCACAATTGAAAAAAAAAGTACGTAAAATAATAACATTCTTTTCAAAAAATTCAATGTAATTTTTGGTACTGTAAATTTTCTGCCCCGAGGGGGGGCTTATAGTACCCCCTCCCTGCCTTCCAACACAATTCTGACCAATCAAAATATCGCATTATAAAATGCATAAAAAAATTCAAATCATTCCATTACCTGACGTTCATTTTTTCTTTTTTTTCTCTTTGTATGAAAAAGCATTTGCGAGAAAAGAGCGCCAACTTCTATGTATATATAATTAGATATTTTAATGGTCAAAGATTGAAATATGTAAAAAGAAAACAATAATATTATTAGAGAATTGAGACGAAAGTAATCACTTACTAAAATAAAATTTTGGATATTTATCGATGTAAGTACTTACCTACATACAAAAAAAATATTATTAAGAAGTATATTATATTCGTAAGTAGGTAGGAAAATTTTAACATCAACTTGATTTATTTCGGGGTGTTCCGAAGAAGCGGCAACTTTATTAATATTTTTTATACGATTGAATGTTATAACAATTGCAATAAAATTATATGTGTCATTGAATTATTAACAGAAATTACAGTATGATGAACATTAAAATTTTGCACAAAATTATTAATTTATATAGAAACTGTTATGCAGAAAAGAAATACAAAAGAAAAACGGCCAGATAGTAAAAAACAATATATTTTTATAGTATTTTATTGCAAATATAACAATAAATAATTATCGATTTATAAAACCTATCAACGAAATCACACCGCCCGGTATCTATCCCGACACGTAATAAACAATCTTTATAAAAAACGACAAGAAACTCCCTTCGTAATATAATATTACACTATTAGTATTATTAGGAATATCACTTAATATTATCATAGTGACTAGACACCGAGAGACGCGGCTAGATCCGCACCGTCGACCAAAACTAGCACGCGACTTATTGCATTCTTAAATTATTTAGTGCTTTCTCTATGTTCCTATACTTGGAGACCGGGATGACCTCGCGCAGGGCCCTCGAGAACGCGGGGTTCTGGCCGAGCACCAGGAAGAGACGCTTGGCGTGGCCGCGGGTCTCCAGGCTTCCCTCGCTGAGCAGCGCGGCCCCCGTCTGCAGCAGGCGGTCCCTCACCTCCCGCGGCAGCGCGAACAGGCGCTCCGCCCCGGCCGCCCCGCCAGGTCCGCCAGCAGGCGCGCGCCGGTGCAGCGCACCACGGCGTTCTGGTGCGCCGCGCCGCGGGTCATCAGCACGCACACCGCCTTCTGGCAGCCGATGGCCTCGCACATCTTGTCCAGAGCCGCGTTGGCGTCGCTGCGGATGAACTTGTTGGTGTCCGCGGTGCGGTGCAGCAGCGGCGTGGCCAGCTCGTCGGCCTCCGGCTCGGCGGCCTTGCGCTGCGAGGCGAACACGTCCCCCGCGAGTCTGCACGCGGCGCGCGCGATCTGCGAGCGCAGGTTGCGCACCTGCGCGGCCACGGCGCGCGCGGTCGGCGTCAGCTGCGCCTCCAGCAGCGCGGGATGGTGGCGCAGGATCCTCTCGAGGCCGCGGATGCCGAGGGCGACTTGCTCCCACTCGGCCTTCTCGAGTTGAGCGAGACTCTGAGCGAGCGCCTCTCGCGGTTTTTCGAAAGGTTTCATGTTTGTCGCCTCGTCGGGCGCCGGCTGAACTTTGTTCTTGTTGGCCTTTCCGTTTAAGATCTTCGGAGGCGTTTTCAGCACTTTTTTGATCGTCTTTTTGATCGGCGATATTCTGTTTCCTCTGACTCCTCCGTCAGGTTCGTCCTCGTCTTCGAACGATTTGACCGAGTCCCCGTAAGAACCCTCCGAGAAAGCCGACTCGACCGACTTGATCTCCTCCTCGGCGCTGACGGACCCGCCCATGACGGTGATGGCCGGGGCGGGGGCGGGGGCGGGGGCAGGAGCGGGTTCCGGAGAAGGCGCCGTCTCGGGAGTAGACGCGATAGCAGGAGACGCAGCCAGGCTGTCCCTGCGCTCTCTGGCCGGACTCGGGAGGCCGCGGGTCGTCTGAGAATGTCCCGAATGAGCCGAACTTCTCGACGATCTCTCTTTAATTGAAAACTTCGCACTTGTTATCGATCCCCGGTCTTCGACCTCCGGCGGAGTTTCCGACTTGAAGTTGATGAATCGCTCTTCTTCGAACGCGTCACCTTCCGGCGTCTCGATCTCTCGCGGGACGTTAATGAACCTTTCACTACTCGACGGAGATTTCGCGGAAGCGATCTCTTCTACGCGGGGCGGCTGCTCGTCTTGTCGGGGCTGCCGGGCCGGGCTAGGGGGCACGGAGCGCCGCGGGCTGGGGGGCAGTGAGCGCTGCGAGAGAGGCCGCTGGGGCTCCGGGCTGGGGCTGCAGCCGGGGCTGGGACTGTCGGGCTCCGGGCTGTCGGCCCCCGGGCGGAGAGAGCGCGCAGAAGGCGGCCCCCCATTGGGAAGGCCTCCGTTGGCCGGCGAGGGCGGCACAGAGCGGGCAGTGCTTCCAGCTGATTTGTGAGATGCAGTGTAGATACTGTCGTCTTCTTTGATTCTGAAAAAAATGCATTACAATGCTCATTAATTTATCACTATGGTCAATAATATTCATTTATAAAAGATATATAAATACATTGTAAAAATAAATTATTCTTACAATTGCGATCTGTAAGACTACCACCAGGTCATTCAACTGGTCTCACATTTTAAACTGTCGACTTATTTTAGATTTAATGTAATTTAAGATACATTATAAGATCATATTCACGAACAAAAAAACTACATTGTATTTTAACGTTTAAAAACTAAATGTTTCGGTTATTATTTATCCCGGGAGTTTAAGCGTGTTTCCTCGACTGTCGCCTTCAGCAGAATGGCTTTTCGCAAGTTTCATTAACCTGCCCAATGTGAAAACCGAAAACTAGGTTGTTTATTTATATTAACAAAGCGGCCGAGAAGCATTCAATGAGAAGGTATTGTTAATACATCAGTAACACCACACAGTGAACGATGACGTTATGAAATATTAGCTAACCGGTGTCGGTATTTTGACTGGAGTAGGTATGACATAAAATGTAATAAAAATATAGGTACATACAATCAACCCTTCTATAACTTTTATATAAGTTAATAATATTATCTGATGCTACCGAAGCTAGAACCATTCAATCGTAAGTGGCGCTTTAACTCAAAATAACAAACAACATTAAAGAGACCGTTATAGGAAAAATCACCGTAAACACTATGGGAAAAAATAATTTACAAATCAAAAAAGCGTGCGTTACAGAAGAGTTGACTGTACTAAATTATTAAAGGTGTTACAAATGCACCTAAACATTCTACTCGTATGTTTGCTTTGTCTAACTAAATAGACCAAACGAACATATAACAGGAACACAAGTAAGAGTGTTCGTTTAGTGTAAGCGGTTTTATGTTTGAAACTGTTAAACCTGTGGTGTCTACAATTGGAAAGATTAGGAAAAGAATATGCAAATGCTCTTTTGGTATAAATGTTCTCTGATACAATTCATGAAAAATGAACATAAGGAGTTAAAACCGAATGGGAATTCAATGAGCTGTCCTTCAAGAAGTAGTAAGCTCGTTGTTGATATCACAAAACGAGATCATTCGTGGTATAACAGCATCCAGCTCGGTCATAAGTAACGTGTTATTACATGTGGTGATGCTGCGGTGTCTTGGTGTCCATCTGCAGAACCGGCGTCGGGGGCGTCGGGGGCCGCGAGGGCGGCGCCTCGCTGACAGGCTTGCGCGCGCGGAACAAGCAGGGGCAGCAGTTCAGCGCGAGCGCGCGCCATGCGGCCCGAGCTGCGCCCCCGCACCGCGCCCGGGACATCGCTCACCATCCCGGGGAACCCGCCCAGGAACCTTCGCTCGACGATCACCCAAATCGCGGGGAACCAAACTTTTTCCCCAGTCACCAACACAAACGATAACGAATTTCACAGTTTCAGTTCATCGGTTAGTTTTTCGATTCGTAGTAGAATAATTTTCACACCAATGCGATGTCTTTATAATTCATTAATGATATATTAACGCGAGGAAAGTTATTTTCAAGAATAAATTATTATTATATGGCAAATTTGTTCAAATTTTCCTTTTGTTCTTACGAAGGAAATATTGACACAGAAAAATGCCAACACAAACGATAACAAATTTCCGAGTTTCAGTTCAACGGTAGTTTCTTAATTCATCGTAAAATATTTCTTACACCAATTTACTTCATAACTTATTTATGATACACCTGAAAATATTACCGCGAGTAAAGTTATTTTCAACAATACATAATACATTATAAAGGGTCCGCCATCTAACGTTTTTTTTTTCAACTAGTGCTTATTTCGTGAATAATAACACTTAGCTCATGTCTGATTTGACAGATAATTAGTTTTATCCTTCCGCTAAGCGAATATGGTTGTGTGTATACGCTTGAACAACGCTGGGAAATATTGCGACATTACTTTGAAAATCAGGCCATTTTTCTTCGAAAATGAACAAGGAGTGGCCGTTACAGTCAATGGCGATCGTTATCGGGCCATTTTTGTTCACAAAAATTGAAGAAGAGGATATTGCAAACATTTGGTTTCAACAGGACGGCGCTACGTGCCACACAGCCGAAGCTACACTCGATGTTTTGCGCCCCATTTTCAAAAAAAAAAAGTTATTTGGCGGACCCTTTATAATACGGCAAAATTCTAAAAAAAATCCTCTCGTTCTTATGTTGGAAGCAGTACCGGCTTTAGACTCTTCGGCCATTTTTTATAGCGCCCCAAATTGTTTATATTTATAAATATATATGAAAAAATTGTTCCCCTCGGCGCCCCTAGACCCACTTCGCCACCCCCTAAAACCGGCACAGGATGGAAATATTGATACAGAAAAATATTTTGCAGTATCGGTGAACCTGCGACTATTCAATATAATCCAAATATTTACATATTACGATGATTTGAAAGCAATTATCTCCTTGTTACATAGAAAACATTGCTTGTGCAGTAATCTCTAATACAGCAGTGGTCGGAATATCTTTACGTATGCCATAAACACGACGTATTGCTTTATTTAAATTATTATTCTCACTTTTAAACAAAGCACTATCATAAAATACTTTCCTTGTAGTTAAAAATGATTAAATTTTTCATTTAAAAGTAAAATTGAACACACAACAATAACAATTAAAGAAAGTTGTTTATTTTGCTTTATCCTTTCCATAGTTGGCACGAGTGTGTTGGTGCATATTTAATGCTGCTTTTGCGTGCCTTATATTTTCGAATGTTGGCGATTATTATAAATATTTTACCGCCAATAAAACTTGATTTGTACCACAAAAAAAGAATCGATTTTTCCGATTTACAAAAACACAACAATGCTTCTAAAAATAAATACTTAATATTAAACTTAGTTGGTCATTTGGTTTTGCAAGTTAGTCAAACAAAATGTTTTAAAAACGTTTCAATCGACCTAGTATTTATATTATTTGTTTATTTATTTATTTGTATTGATCATATCAGAGCATCGTGGCAAAAATGGCGAGTTATCAAATCTCTTATATTTGAATTCATCAGTAGAATATATATTTTAATAATTATATTGGTAAAATAGTGCGCTATTTTGCAATAGCGTCCTACATAAATTAAAAAATATTGTTAGGTATTAGTAAGAACTCCAAACAATTATAATACGACTTTTTATTGCGCTTAGTTTTTAGTTTATTATATACCTGTCATGTCAGGGAATTATTCAATATTTGAACTTCGTGTTTAAAAAATCACGTTTATTTCCATTTCACACACAACCTCCGAGGTTTAAAAATAGTCTGCCATTCTCGAAAATATACAACCGAATAAAAACTCTATCAATCTTTATTAAAATATGTTTAGTTAAAAATATTTATTTGTATTTTTAAACTTGAAATATCGCCTTGACCGTCAGAGGGACATTAAAATTCACAGCGGCCCGGAAAACTGACACACGAGTGCTGCCATTGTAAATATTTAAGCAGATTCCCACCGAACTTATTTATTATTGAAGCGATCTTCAAGCGAAAGTTATGATATTATGTTATTGTAAAGTGTTGCCAGGGCGAGACCACCCGATTGGAGGTCCGAGTCGCAACTGACCAGGTCTCTTGTTCGAGTGACCCTCCCCGTCGAGCACCTTTCTTTCCACTAATACTCCTATGTGCCGGCTACTGGCTAGACGTCATTGAATCGATCGCTTGACCATTGTTGGAGTTGTAGGACATTTTACTAAATAATTGTTCCTTTTTCCCAATATGACAAAGCTATCTGAATATATTTTATGTCGCTGACATGAAGAAGAAGAAGATATTGCAGTCGTAGTCCTTCATAATAACGAGGGTTCAAGCCCTTGAAGAAAATACCTTAATTTATGATCGCCTAGTCGGAACGGTAATGTGAATATTATAATATTATTTTCGTTACAATTTTCACTTAATTAAATATTTATTAGAATAATAAATTTTTATTTTCCACGTGAAGAGCTAGTGATCATCGGATCTGTTAATGGAATGCGATTAAGAGGATGGCTGGTACCTTTGTAAGTAGATATAGAAATTTAGATTTATGTTAATAAAAATAAACTTGGAATTTAAGAAATAATTGTAAAGGATATAATCAATAATGCTCATTATATAGTAACTAGCTAATATTTATAATCGTTTAAATGATGGATTAAGTTTACTCTGAATAGTTATTTTTTAACGATCGTACATGTTAACTGCAAGGTTTGTTTGAATCTAAACTAACAATTTTTTTACAAATCTTTATTTGTATATCATGATAAAGAAACTTAAGAAAACATACCGTGCTATCAAATAAATTTTGGTAATAGTGACAAAATATATGTATGTTTTATTTAATTCATTTGTACTAAAGGGTCCGCCATCTAACGTTTTTTTTTTTCAACTAGTGCTTATTTCGTGAATGGTAACACTTAGCTCATGTCTGATTTAACAGATAATTAGTTTTATCCTTCCGCTAAGCGAATATGGTTGTGTATATGCTTGAACAACGCTGGGAAATACTGCGACATTACTTTGAAAATCAGGCCATTTTTCTTTAAAAATGAGCAAGGAGTGGCCGTTACAGTCAATGGCAATCGTTTTCGGGCAATTTTTGTTCACAAAAATTGAAGAGGAAGATATTGGCAACATTTGGTTTCAACAAGACGGCGCTACGTGCCACACAGCCGAAGCTACATTTGATGTTTTGCGCCCCATTTTCAAACGATGAACTGATATATTTTCTTATTTAAGACTATTTGGTTAGTAGATAACATCATTAAACTAATGCGGCTCGAATATTAATAGCAGACGAATGGTTTTATATATCATACATGTCAAAAAAAAAATCGATTGAAAATCAGTTCACCCAAATGGAGTAAACACGTAAACAAAAATTAGACAAAAATTTTAAAAATAAAGAAAAGCCACGAAACTGGGGTAGACGTACTTTTTTTTCTTTTCAAGCTAAAATGGAGTAGTGAGACGTCCAAGTGCACTGTTTATCAAATCACGATTTGTGTCGAAATTTTATAACTGTAGTAAAATAAAATGTCAGATATCTGACGAAATGATGGCTCTCGAAGATGTTAATGCAGGAAAAAAATGGTCTGTGAGATTCAATTTTCAATTTCAATTTATTTTTTTCTTTTAGAAACATTACAAATAACAATATTTAATTCATTTCTAAAACAGGATGAAGATAAAGAAAATGTCACAAAAGTTGTGGAGGACCGAATAAAAAATCTGAAATAGCAAAAATATCGATTGCGTGCGATTAAAATCTGTCAATGCTGCACACAAAAATTGTGACCAAAGTCTAATTCTTTGTTGAATATCTTTATAATGGCGGATTTTTAATTTGAATTGTAAAATATAGAAAGAGTTTATCGGTGGAAAGATCAAAATATGTAAAAAATCGGCGACACGCTAAGATTTTCGAATGTCAAGCGAAATTGTTGTTAAAAAGACTAAAAATTGTCAACAACAGTAACCCAACAGGTGCCGATACTGACTGAAGATTAATCTGGCCGATAAACTGAAGGAGGGCATGTGAGAGGTCGTTTGTTTTAGTACTTAAGCGAAGAAGATGTTGTTTAGTGACTTTATATTACCATACTATTTGTACATCCGTGAAACTACCGTACTTATTCCAAAGAAATCTCCACGTTGTATGTCCCCTGGTAACATTCTTTGTTTTTTAACCTTTTACAACATTAGAATTGCATATAAATTTAATACATGTACTGACGCATAGTAGATGTCTAATTTTGGTTTTGCATTCGAAGAGAACAGTTTATATATTTAAGATTTATAATAAAAAAAATTGTAAAAAAAATGCACCAGATTTCCGAGACATTAAATAGGTAATATGGATGGCCTCATATGGAACATGTTAATTAGTATTTGAGGTAGAAATAACATTACTAAAAAATATACTTTAGAGACTTTTACAAAATAATATTCCTTGTTAAAATTGATGAAAATAAAAGTAATTAGAATTGAGAGAGTGAAATCTACTTATCCTTAACAAAAAGAATACAATTTTAAAGCACAATAGTATTTTTAGTCATCGATCACAATAAATTTAAGCTATTTTATTTACTGAATTTGTGCCGTTAAATTTTATTTAAAATTAAAGCGCCCGGGCTTGCGCCGTCCTGAAAATCATCTGGAATTATACATAGAATGTATTCGACGGTGCTCCAAGAGGCTGAGCTAACATAGGAAGAAGCAAAGACCATGGAAGCTGACCATATGCTCCAATTAGTGGAGCGGACATGGTATAATATACACAAATAACAAAATATATGTTATCCATTTTTTTATGTGACTAACACAACAAAATTAACCTAACGAATGTGATCATTGAATCATTAAAATAATTAAATAATTAATTATATAAACATTTGTGTATTCTCTTGTTGGTCACAAGGCCAACCTAACTAACGACCAACCTAATCTACGACCGTCTTCTCTAAGCCCGACTTGACTAACGATTGACACGATTTGCCACTAATGCGACATTCGTTATGTGACAAAATTTAACAAATGCTTGTAAATTTGCAATTTTCACCCAAAAACAACAAAAAGTATTCAACCTAAAAAAAACAACGACATTATTTATATTAGTAATTAAATATACACATACATCAAATTTTATACGCATCAATTCATTCAGAAAAAATATCGGCAGACGCGGGATTCGAACTACGAGCCTTGCAACCTTTGCTCTATTCTTTTACACCGCGCAGTCCACTCGACTATTTCTCTGCCTGAACAAATACGCGAAAGATGCTGTATTTATACCACTGTTACCATCGTATAACGATAGATGTCTCTATAGTATATATTCAGAGTATGTAGATTATTATTTTTTTATTATTCAATCAGTCAACATTTATTGACAATTATTACTTTCCGACAGTCTATTTATTTAGTAAGTATCACTCTTTGATTATGTTATAATAATAAAGTAGATTTCTTTTGCAAATATCGCAATTATAATTGTCAATGTTGCGTACGTCACTAAGTTTGGAAAATTCATTTACGAGTTATAAATAAAAATAATCACAAAAAAATAACAAAGAGCCACGCGATTTGTTTGTTTATTGTACGCAATACTCCACAGTTGCGCGCGCTACCCATTCAAAAAAACACATTCGAACATCAATACCAGAGAGCACGATAAATATTTAAAAACCACAGTGAAAGGACTTCACAAAACAGTGTTTTTAATCGCAGATATTCAATGTTTCAGTTGTTATTTGAGTGTTTTATCGTTTGTTTAGCACTGTCACGCTCTCCGCGGAGGTTCTGCGGCGAGACTATTATGTTCGGCTTTGTGTCGGTCGTCCTGCTTCACCCGCATGGCTGGGTCGATGGTATCCAAGTCCGTTATGAACGGCTTCTTTAAGATACACGTATTGTATAAAAGGAAACGAGCCGTCCGCCTTACTAACGAGTCACGACTCTTGTTATCGAAATACTATGTCATCTGAATTCGTTTTATTGCGACCCGTATAGTTTTTCTTTAATTTATTTGAGATAGTAAAACATGCAAATAACGTGTGACTATGTAGTTTTGTTAAATTGTAGATAATTATTTAGACTGTATCTAATTATTAAACAACCATTAAAATAATAATAATAATACATTAATACTTTTGCAAATAATAATAGGTTTAGGTTTGGTAAAATTAAATTATTTAAAAAAAAAAATTTATGTTTCAGTGGAAATTTAAGCATATTGCGGACTTTTCTCACTAAATGAAAATAATTACCATTCACTGAGCTTTTAACCGAAATGCTACATTTATATAAAAACATTTACATTTTTCAACATAGTTTTTGGCTAATGACTAGTAAGTATCTGGCATCAATGATGTCATATAAAAACGAGTTTTACAATTTTATTTAATGCTGATTTCTTTAACAAAATTGTATCAATTACAATTTATTTTTTCTTTTAGGAACATTACAAATAACAATATTTAATTAATTTCTAAAACAGGATAAAATAATAATTTATAAATAACACAATAATAATAGAATCATTTAAAAAGTCCCGGAGCCCGCTAAACGGAAGACTCCACGAAATTACTTTGATAAATAAATTCGTGGAGCTCATGTCGAAACTGGGCTTCTCTCAAGTGGAATATATCAATATTCGAGGCGATATCGTTGAACAGTCTGATTACTCTCCCAAGAGGCATAGTCCCTGGCAGATTAATATTACCTCTAGGAAGAACAAACAATCTGGATCATTATCCTTAAATAATTGTCAGGGACAAACAAACCAATTTCAAACAAAATATCAGAATTTCTGAACACGCCGCGCACTAGGCGAAAGAAATGGATACTCAAGCACACATCTCTTCTAGTTCTCAACTCATTGTATCCCAACATATCCCGTATAAAGTTAGATTGATTTGAGACTATCAAAATTAATCTACATCGCATTGACTTGCGAAAAATATAATACCAATGACGAGGAATGGAGTACACTCATACTGTAGATTATTGGTGCCACGGTGCTCAGGCACGAGTGAAACTACTAAAGAAGATCTTACCCAATCGCCATATTTCAGTTTATAAATTATATGTACTAATTTAATTCCAAAACTAAAGTAATACTCCCCGATGTGTTTGTTTTTAAAGTGGGTACCTACAGGCGTAATGTCATGCCGCGAGCACATTAAACAACAGTTACTAATTATATATAATTACTATGCCTACCTAATAATAATTACCAAATGAATATAAATACTTTTTAGTTTTAAACTTTTTTAATTATCTACTTAACGTAAGGTTTTTGTGAGCTTTAAGTTTCACCGTACACGACTATCAGCGGACTGCATTATCGATTCAATTGTTAAGCACTTTCATAAATTACACTTTATCGCGTAATTTGTTTGATCAGAAAGCTCAGGCATTATAATACTTTTAATCATAATATCCACTTTGAGATACTCTTAGACAATATTTGAAGAAGAAGACGAAGAAGAAGCTGGAAAACTCTGAATCAATTAATTCGACAATAAATACGTGTAATAATTTATAATTCGTTTACTTGAGTGTGGGTCGTGCAAGCAGTACTAGAAACCATATCGTAAGGATAACCATTCATTGTTCCTAAAAGTATGATTGTGTGATCACCACTGACATTATGGACCTGTTTGATGTATTATATTC
Organism: Glossosoma conforme; assembly: GCA_022606575.1. Lineage (NCBI taxonomy): Eukaryota > Metazoa > Arthropoda > Insecta > Trichoptera > Glossosomatidae > Glossosoma > Glossosoma conforme. The sequence continues at coordinate 419,388 of JAGTXR010000234.1, read as the reverse complement.
TGTAAATTTTGGTGGCTATATAATATAACTGGTTATCAGTTAACTAAGATAAACCATTCTTTCTTTAGCTTTAAGCCTTCATGTTCTTGTAAACTGTTTTAGATTACGATTTCTAAAATGTATTCGGTGAAATTTTAGAGTTCGTTGCTGATTTTAGTATTGCAAAATCTTGGTAAACGAGCTAATGTAGCATATCTGCATCACTCTGATCCATGATGATGGTGATGCAGATATGATTAGCATCAGAAACTATATGATGACATTCCAGCATAGAAGACACGACTGCTGAAGAAAGCCAAGGGTAAATGATGACAAAGTGGTAATGATGATGATGATGATGTGGCATATAATTGGCTACATCGCTCGTACGCTATCCGCGATTGTGAGTAATAAATGCAAGCTCTTGTGAGGATTGCGAAAGGTTAGGTTAGATACAAATTAGATAATAATTCTCTACACATTATTAAATAAGAATTTAACACAATTTACGCCTTGAATGTAGGCAATTGTTTTACCATCACAAATAATCTGCTTGAGCACGAAACAGAATTTCTCACACACAGGTGGTATTTACGCATTTCAAATTTACATGCGGTATTGCAAATAGCGCGACCCTATATACCGAATTGAAGATGTTTCAAGTTAATATATTTCAGTAAAAAATCCTTCTTCACCAGCCCTGGCAACGCCAGTCACCACACAGGACATAAAATGGTGCAATCAATAAGCCCTACCGATCCCTCGCGGCTGCCGATGCGGGGTTAGGGTAACACTAAGCAACTATTGGTCTGATTTATTTGCTAAATACGTGAAAGGTGGATCTGTAACATTTCGGAACACCGTGTATCGCTGGTTAGGTTGAGCCGGGCTTTAGGACAAAATGCCAGATGCCTTGAAAGCCTCGCCTTAATAATCACATCTAAATAAAAATGTTCATTAACAAACCCACAAATAAACCTCGAATACTCTAACCAATCTTTCCGAAGCTCAATGACCATTTAAGACTGAGTCACCTGTATTCTATGCTCTCCTGTGATATCCGGAAAACACATTTCCACCAGGTATATTTTGTCTCTTGACCGATTGTAAAATGAAACCATCAAGGTTATAATGTAACTTGTAAACGGCCTCATAAATACTTTATTCGTGTTAAAAAAAGTATTGTTTTTTTCGGCCAGTCTTTGAATTGCGGTTTTTTTCAGCTAAGCCTGCAATGGCGGTCGAAAGATAGTCTTCTTCTTAGTATCAATCCGGTGGATCGGTTTGCAGCAACAAAATCTTGCATCTCACCCTCTACATTTTCTTCCCTCAACCATCCCTTCCACAATGTCGCGAAGAAGAACATAGAGTAGAAAAAATCCGCCACATGCAGCTCAACCCAAAAGCCATAATTCCAGTGAATTAATGGTCGCCCCTGCAGTCCCAGAGTCTCCCCATGACCGCTGTTACTTGGCTGCATAATTATGTGGGGTGACGTCACTTGCGGTGCGTGCGGAACAACTCCAATCAAGATCCCACCGACGGGGCTTTGTTCCGTTCCGGGAAAGCTCAGACGTACGTACAATACTTTACTTTCTTTCGATTCCAGCGAAAAATGGCGTTTCTCCGCGTAAAAATGAAACAATGTTTCGAAAAAATAAAATAATAAACTGGCGACTCATAAAATTCAAATTTTAACTGCGATCATGTCACGCCCAGTACTGATAAAACAATAGCGAGGCGTCATCAATGTTTCTAGAAACTTACGAACTTTATCGGGAGCGTTTTCTCGATGTTATTTAATTTTAATGGCAGTTAGTAATGCTATGACTTATTTAGCTTGTTTTAAAAGTGCTCACAATTTGGCACACAAATATGATGAATATAGCGAAAGTGATGGATCTTTAATAGAATAGATGAACCAAATAAGTCTCACCTGCTTCTTTATCATAATTGATTCTAATTAGAAGCATACTGCCACTGCAACTCAAAGATTAATACACCAATACTCATAATATATGATTATTCTGTTAATGTTTGAAATATATGCTGATAAAATAAAATCAGATTTTTCTTTCTCAATTTTTCATATCTCATCGTGGCCGTGAAAACCTAAGAAGCAATTTTTATTTCTCGTTTACGAGCCCTTTGTCATTGAATCCTTATAATCGATGGTCTCAATTAATGGGCGATTGTATAATTAATCATTTAGCAATAAATTAACAATATATATAGAAGAAGAGAAATTCGTTTGATGAACAATAACGCTCTTACGTCTAACCTGCAATCAACGGAACACAGGCGTAAGATTGTTTCATTTAGTCTTTTCTACCGTTTTACCACGGTCGCTGCTCTTCGGAACTTTAAGAACTAATTCGTTCTACACCCACCCACAACCGACAAACTCGTCTTACACTTGCCGAATACACGGTTAATGTGTGTCAACCAAGAACTGTCAGTTTTTAAGTTCCTTCTGTAATGCCACCGGTAAGCTTTGTAATTGTCTTCCAATGTCTGTGCTTCCTACTTCCTACAATCTGGATCTCTTCAAGAAACAGATAAATATACACTTGCAATCTCCCTAACCCACGCACAAAAACGAACACATCACATGTTTACCGCATGCAGCGTCCAGTCTCCCTGGCTGAGCATCATAGAGTACACTGGTCTTGACCGGCTGTACTCTCCTGCATGCGACGAAATCTCTCATTATAAAGACAAAGACAAACACAAAATCCCTCATTGTACAATAATTAATTGAATGGTTTTCATTCCTTACAATTACATGTTTCATTACAATACAAGCGTCTGAAGCCTCTTTGAATGCTTTTTAATGCGGGGTTACGAACTTTAATGTCGCGATGTATCAAAGTGTAGTAGCTGTAAAATTATACTCTGGTGTACTCTGTTCACAGTTCCACATACATGTAGGTACATAAGATTGATTACAGCGATTGTTGACCAGGAGGGCCGTGGGTTAACAACCCCAGCTAATGTCGTGCGGACTGCGGCGCCGCAGATTGGGGTCATTGCAAAAAATAATGTGAAAAAAAACTTGCATTCTAATGTGATTACTTACATAAATGCAATGTTTCGTATTCAGGGATGTGCGCTGCAGTGGTCAGCAAAACTTGTAATGTTTCTGTTATTTTTGTGTCTAACTATTGACAAGCTCTGATTTATGAAGGATGATAAGCCGACACAGATTATTTTCAGTTTGAAACTGATGAAAATGTAGCGTAGGTTGCCTCTGGACGGTTATGGACACACAAAAAAATAACTCGTGAGAAATAATATCAGCAATATCTATCCAAGTTTTTCGAAAATTTAAATCTCCGGATGTTGACGGATGGTTTAAGTGTTTAAGACATTAAGTTGATAAAAACCGGTTAAAATAAACTTGAAGAATTTTTTTACAGTATATATCTACATATTGCTGTATTTCACATCTATATGCCCCCTTACAAGTACTGGAGGACTCTGCGAAATGCTTTATGGTCACAGGTTCGTTGAAAGGAAAATCCTGATCTATCTCTTTCTCGTGGTGGAGGGCGAGCAACAACATCAGTCGGCCAATATAGACAGGGACCGAATGTTGGCCGGAATAAGCACGCAGCTAACCTCATCAGGTCAAGCTGGTTAGTTTACTCTTATTATCGTGGAGGTAGTAAATGCTCTCCAAAGGCGGATGAACTTTTATGGTTAACAGCATTAGGATGTGGAAATAAAGGGTAAAATACCACATTAAAAGTACAAAAGACATCCCATGTATCAGCAAAAATGATCGCATTTCATAAACTATTGTATTTTGTCATATTGCGTTCCGCGTGTGAAAGAAAAAAAATTGTATTAGTGAGACACGATACTTTACACGTATTTAAAGACACTACATAAATGCAATGTATTCGTCGGTGTATTTTTGTGGTGAGGTTATCAAATAATAATCGTGAAGATTATTAGTGTCACAATGCTTGGTCATGTGAAAAATAACTATGAAGATACATTATTGATTAATTTGTTTCGTTTAAAAATATATAGTTCATGCTGTGTAATTAATGTGTAAATATTTGCACATGACTTACTGCGTTTGCAAGAAGCTTGCAAATATTGTTGCATGTGTAGTTCCCTGAGCGACAAGAGAGAGGTGGGGGAGGAGTTTGTTTAAGTGGGAAATAATCAAAATGGCGCTACGTCAACATTGATGATGAATCATTAATCACTTCTCTAGAGTTCCTCCACACCACCATAAGCCCCATGCCAAGGATTTACCATCCCAGCTGATGCAACATTTATTTACGTGAGTTAATTACAGATTGAGAAATTAACGAAAGTAAAACGCACGATTATTCTATATACTCGTAATTTGTAACAGACAAGCTTCGCGGGAAATGAAAAATCCACAATGTGTGTAACCTGCCTAACAGTCTAACAATTGATGAGCTATTTGTATATATGATGCATGAATGGATTTACATATCATTAATTTTATTCAAACATATACTCAACTGAACGTTACAAATTCGTTGGCTTTTTGCCCAGCGTCAATATCAAACAGTTCGCGCGGTTCTCGTAAATCAACGAAGTTAAGGAACATTGGGAGCGCATCAAAACATGGATGGGACACTGCCTGTTGCTAACCGCGTGTCGAGTTGAGTTGTGCCGCTCAATAGGACCAAATAAGTATCTGGAGCGTAAAATTAATTATCCGATGAAATTAACAAAATACGATTAACAATTCACCTAAAAATCTGCTTCGGATGCAGCCGTCTCTCTAAGTGGTTCTAGGGTTTCTGCACTGGAGGTCGTCGGGAATCATATATGTTCCCAGATGGACCTTTAGATGCAGAGAAAGAACTAATTGACAGCAACTTACGGTGACTATATGGGATATGGAAAAAAAACTGTGTATTTATTGTAAAATATGAATATACTTGTGAAGTGCTTTAATAATATCTGTGAAGCAGCACTTAATATGTTATTCAATTGCATTGCATATAAAAATAATGTCAGTATAATCTCAGTCTAATTATATAAGACTACGTGAAATGTCTTTCCAATGGTGATGTTTTGCAGTGTTTTGATCGTACCCATTCCGTTATTAACTCTTTCTTCCCTTTATCAACCTACATGAATTCTTTACAGGAATCTGTAAAGCATGTAAATAAATATCGTTAGGTTTTGTCTCAGGAGCGATTTTTCTGTAAACTACATGTGTCAATGCCACCGCATGTATGGGGTTACATAATGAACGTTTGTTGAATATAATAGTTTTTTATGCATCATCTGATAGCTTAAGGATAGAAGAACCAATGTGATATATGATAATAGGTCAGATAAGTACATTTATGCTTCAAATACCAGTTTTAAGCAAAAAAAATGGATTGAAAAATTCACGCCGTATTGACAGTATAATTTGTATTCCACCGACCCGTAACGATAGGGTAAAGGAACAAAAATTTAAAAAGAAAACGAAAGTCACTGAGACTTATGACAATATTATTTTCGCCACTTACGTGCTTATAATTGTTTCATTGGACTAATCAGCTGTGTGTTTAAGCATATCACTATTAAAAAAATAAAAATAAACTATGCATGCAAACAATAGAGTTTTTCTATCAGGTTTCTAGATAAAAACAAACGATCAACAAACACAATTTTTCTAATTTTTTTTTTTCTTAATCTTATAATCCTATTAGCGTGTGAAGGGTGAACTGACCTTTAAATAGTTCGCGCTTAAATAAAACCCAGCCCCACTTTAGCGAGCATTAGGTACAACGAGAATCCACTAAGCACTTGTAATAAATTCGACCGCAACAGTCGGTGATGGAAGTTTTGTATTCGGCCGAAAATCGCGTGAAGCAATAACTTACTTGTCACTCAAAATACTAATATTATAATGCCAGTAAATATACACAATGTTCTGACGTTCGTTCACCTGTCATTCTTGCTTGCGACAGAAGCGGATTGGAAAATTGGCGGTAAACGACAGTCGTCCCGTGAACACTACCCATTCAGGGAGTAAGATTAACCCACAAAACACATAAAAGCTGCGTAAAATTCGAACTGTATCTAATGACGTTATAAATAAAGTAATAGGATCACCAACAAAAAAACCTAATCATCGAACACCCAAATATTTTTCTGGTATTACAGCCGAAGTCTATGCAAGTTTGCTGACTCTTACCCTGGAAGCTCCCGGGAAGCGTCTATGTTCTCATGTGGACCTCCGGGTATACAGATATTTTGGGATAAGGTATAGACAATCTGAGCTTATAGAATTGTAAAAATGGCAATTAATGCAGTCTTCCAAATATGGTAAAAAAAGAGCATCGAAACTTACACATACAGTACTTAGCTATTCTGAAATAGCAAGCGAATCTACATATGAAATCTTTTTATCAAAGTTTAGCGGTATTATAATTTTTGTGTTTCATAAAAAAAAGTTATAAAAATAATCCTTACAACGATGCCAATACGCAGTCATATACGTGCACGTAAACGTCTTACTAATGCTATTGTAGCTTGGCTTATCACTCGTGCGCTATCCATCATAATGAGCGATAAAAATACAAACTCTTGTTGCGCAGTGTTTTTTCACACGTGGTTTTAGTTAGCGACTTGCTAAACACCGATTTCGAAGACGTTCACGTCATAAGATAATGAACTTTGATTTTTAAGAATTTCAGCGATACTCACTTTGGTTGATGCCTTGGCGTGTCTGGTGGAAGTGGGCGGCTGCCAGGACCCTCGCCTGCGCGAGTGGCCCCCAACGCGCCCCCTTGGGCCCCAAAACCCTCCTCCGGACCTGCACAAACAAAGACCACAATAATTCAACGTCCCAGTGATTGAAGAATTTTCACGACAGATAAACCTAAAAGTTATTGTAAAAATACAGACGTTTTTATCAAAATCGCATTTTAATTAATAGTTTATCTAATTTATGAGGTAAAATGCTTCATCGAGGAGGATCATCACAAATTTTGTATATTTCACTGATTATATAAGCTGAAATCAAATTTAGAGTTTCGAGTTGTAGGACTAATTCATAATGAGAATCGTGTTCAAATTAAAGCCAAACTCATTTTTTTTAAATGAATATATCTGACTAAAAAAGTGCAAAATGAATTGTGGTAATGAGTTTAAAATTTATCTCCTTGTTCAGTGTTTGGGTCTAACAATTTATTTTTTTATTATTCACTTTTAAAAAAATTGTAATATGGTTGAAACGTTTTTAAAAACAATTAAATTTGAAGATACCAATAGATTAATATAATAAATGACATTTTAAATTAAATATAATAAAATTATAAGAAATAAAATATGAAATATACCAGAAGGATACTAGAAAGTCCCAAAGCTCGCTAAACGGTAGTCTGAACTGGGCTTACATGTCGTGGAATATACTCGTATCAACTTCGAGGCGATATGTTTGAACAGTCTGACCACTCTCCCAAGAGGCATAGTCTCTGATAGAGTAGTATTATTCTTAGGAGGTACAAACTATCTGTGCCTTCTTATACTTAGATAAAGATCTGGCGGCTGACAAAGGTCATAGTGTTCGATTGTGTTGCTTGTATACTCCAATTTAGAAGCTAATAATGGCATTATTAGCGTGGTTCACACGAGGCTGCTTTTCATTCTCTGTTTGTGTTGCTTTGATACAATAACATAAGCCGCTGCTTGACAGTGCTTTAGAGGTGGATATTACCTGCACTGTGCCCCCATCTAGGGGCTGAAGGTGGTGGGGAGAGCGCTCTTAGAGGCGCTGGAGGGTGTCTGCCCGGCCAGGAGCCCCCTCGGCTCCCTTGCGGCCAAGAAGCTCCCAACTCCTCGCGGCTGCCGGTAACTGAAACAAAACAGATATTTTCACTTATCGCCATATAATAATAATACATTTCCGAAGCATATAGCTATCAGATTAAGGCGGTTAACTGTCATGAGAGATGTCGTGGGTTTTCTTTACTTTTCACAGAATAAATATACATAAGAGTATGTATAAATATATTTAATCACTCGAAAAAAGCCTGTCATAGTAATGCTGTCAGGAAAGTTCTGTTCAAAGCACACTGTATGGTATTATTTACTTCAGAACTCGGGTCTAGCTATCCTAAACGAGAGCGGGAGAAGCTCAAAGTTGCGTATAATAATTCAAATCGCCAACTTATGCAACTTCCTAGATTCCGTAGCGCATCTGACATGTTTGCGGAGGGCAGAGTCCATTCATTCCCAGCATTATTGCATCACCGTGTTGCCGGCTTCTGGAGCAGGATAAGGAAGTCCAACAACACCATCATCCTGGCTGCTTCTGAATGGCTCAACTCCTCCCTGAGCCATCGCTGGATGGAGATGATGCAGCGACCACCATGTTTATTTATAATTATTATTTTGTAAATACGTATCTTAAAATATGGCAGATTGGGTAAATATGGCAGTACAACCCACCCAATCCTGCTGGAATAAAAGCTTTTATTATTATTATTGTATTTATAAAAAAAACTTGAGCGTCCTCATAATGGTAAGTTTTATTTTAAGATATAATCTCTCAATCACCATCTGGCGGTATTCTCTAGCTCTTGTTCTCTAAGAGTGAACGCTTTCTAGTTGGAAAACATCCTAAGTAAAATAAATTTTCAAAAAAATTCCAAGCAGTTACACCGTGTAGTGATGGGGAAATAATTTATGTAGTTTTTAAGTAGGTCAGGTAAATAAACCGAAGTTCTTTATAAGTGTTGCACATATTATTATTTTTCTTGATCCACGCAATTTTTATTATATTAAATTATTATTTATCAATCTACTTATCACGTTTAATTTACCTAATATGATATTATATAAACCTTCACATAAAATAAATTGCTTTCTTGAAAAGTTATAAGCCGTAAGTTGTATTATTTACTGATAAAATATTTACTATTTACTAATTTATTTTCTATTTATGTATTTCTCTTCGCATTCGTACCAAAACTGTAATGTACCTGTATACTGTAACAAATTTGAGCTTTTAGCCGAGCCGCAAACCTGAAATTTTTCTCAGCATTTTCTTCAGTACAAAATTAATGTTTATTTTCATCAAGACGTGGCGCTGCTTAATTTTAGCAAGTGAATTATAACAATTTAACATTTCGCGCATAGATGTTGTTTGAAATTTATTTGAAATTTTTACGTTTTCTATAATCAGGTCAAAAGCTACAATTTTAATACATTATTCGATATTTTATTCTAAATTATTATTTTTGATCGTATAGCTCTTGACCGACTACGATGAAATAAAACAAAAATCTCGATCACGATCTGTCATTATTAAATCGTGTTTTTTGTTATTATATTTCTCTCTGATGGTACTCATATGAGTTTATATTTATGTAAGAAACAAACATAATAAACCATCAAATCATGATCTATATTGACTGCAAACAAAGAATCAATGATCTTGTGTACAAATTAGCAATTTTCTTCTACAAAGAAACAACTACAGATAGCAGCCGTCTTCTAGTTCACCTGATAAGGTTGATTGAGTCGCCAGCACGTTCCGCACTTCCTCTTAGGCGCTTTCAATTTTTTATTAGAAATACCAAACAACAGTTGGTAATATCACATAATTACTTAACCGGGCGCCATAGTCCTGGTAGGGTTATGCCACTCCTTAAAGATACAAAATGGTCAGACCATGGCAACGTCGGGCTTGTTATCCGATTTCTTGAAAATTATGATTATTGAACACCCAAATATTTCTCTGGTACTACAGTCGCAGTCTTCACAAGCTCGCGGGCTCTTGCCCTGGAGGCTCGGGCAACAAGTATGTTAGCTTGTTGGGATACAGGTGTTTCAATTTGCGATGTCCACGTGCTCCAAATATGTAGCGGATATGGTAAAATAATCTCTTTGTAACTAACCTCTCTGTTGGTCTTCAGGAGGACTCCAAGGCGCTGGCTGCTGAGGCCAAGCTAGCCCTTATGGGGGCCACGAGGGAGAAGGCTGCGCCCAGCCAACTTGCACAGCTGGAGACGCCCAGCTTGACTGTTGCGGCCCCCCGGCGTTCTGCCCCCAGCCAGCTGATCTCTGAAGACCCGGAGACTGACCCCAACCGGACTGATGCTGAGGCGTTGATGGAGATTGCCCCCATCCTGACTGATGCTGCTGATGTTGCGGCGTTGGTGGGGAGTGCGCCCAGTTTCCCTGCTGCTGGTTCTGTTGCTGCTGAGATGGAGGCGCTGCGGGAGGCCGTTGGGGCAAGTTAAGAGGGCGTAATGCTAAGCCTGCTGCAGGGGCCGTCAGAACGCGCGCTCCACCAGGCCTGATAGCGCCAGTACTTTCCTGAAAAAACATAATTTATTTAATAAAAATAAAAATATATTCAAACAAATTATACATGTCTGCCACCCGAAAAGATCGGCACCAATTGCCACAGTATTTCTGACACTGAATTTGAATCATATCAATCTTTTATACAAAGGGGGAACGAATATTTAATATTACTAATGTCTTATTGAATATTGGTGATTATAATCGCTAATATATATTATAGAACGATATATAAATGCTTTAAATCAGTATAACATGAATTAAATAATTTTTAAAGATAATATTGCCTTTCCTAAATAATCTGTAGACAAGTCTCGAGGTAAGTTAAAAGAGAAAAATATTAACACATTTGTAATTTTTTAAGGGAACTTATTTGAAAGTTAATATAGAAATGGAGAAATATGTTCGAAATGCAATGATAGTATGAATTTGAACTTAAAAATTGTTTGCGTAATATGTAGTTAAATGCTATATAGGTTTAAATATTATATTACATGATGATTTAGTTCAACCACGGAAGTAATTATTTCCTTAATTGGTTTGACAGACCTATGGTTTTTTTTTTAATTTTAATTAATTTAATAATGTTTTTAATTTTTAAATGCTTCCGAACCTCGGCTACCCAAACACAACAAATAATGCACATGTGTATTGGAAAAGGAGCTTAAAGAAGTAATCTTACATACTATTATATCATCATAAAAATAAAGTAAACCTACGTCAGTGTTAGATCGCACATTTTAAACATTTATGTTAGTTATACTTTCATATATTTACTATCGTTGAAGAAAAAATACTTTATTCAGTAGGTAAAAATATTGACACAGGGTAAATTGAACGCTGCAGTGTACTGACATACACGATTGGTAATCAACGAGCGCGTAAATGACGTGGCGTTTTCTAGTTCCGTTGACATTTACAGAAAAATAAACAAGTGATTACGTTGCGAACAAACACGCAGGGTGTGAGCAAGAAGGTGGGACACAGGAAGACGAAGGTGCCCCCCTGAGCCTGGAGGCCCTGGGGAGGCTCGCAGGGCGGCCCCTGGTGCAGCGCCGGACCGAGGGGCGCCCGCGCGGCCCGCGGGCAGCGCGGCGCCTGCTGGGCGCACGCCAGAATGGGCCCCAATCCACGCCAAAAACACTGCAAACTGTCAGCTGAAGTCTTCAGGTAAAAACTAATTACCTCACTGACTCTAGGAATACTATTTAGAGCACCTTAACGCAATATTCCAAGATATAATTGTCTACAATTGATCTCAGTTGGATTTAATAACGGCTCACTTTCATTTAGATATCTTCTTTGATGATGCTTTGAAATTTCTCGCAGTCACTGTATAGAATAAGATGTCAAAACCGTATAAATATTTCAAGGAAATGTATCTTTTGGAAGGATTTTAGGGACCAAGAAACTTGGACCAAGCTCACTAAATAACTGCCGTAAAGCTAAATGCTACCAACATGGTTATCACTCACTATCCTCCATTGAGAAAAAGGACATAAAGGAAGAATTAACGGATATCCATGTAAAGAAAAACATGGAAATAGACAATCACAACAATAAAATCAGTTCAAGTTCAGATGTAAGCTTATCGATTGTTTGTCTACCTCAACGATGCAGACACGAGTGTGTAGGAAACAAACAAACCCGTGAATTAAATACAGAAATGCTTTTTATTTATTAATTGTGCGACAAAATTGAAAGTTTTTTCTATGTAATTAAATACTGATATTTAAAATATATTTTAATGGAAGTATTTATCAAAATCAAACAGGAAATAAGCAAATAAACATCAACTATATTCGGGGAGAAAATAGTTTATTTTAGAAGATAATTTGTTTTGAAAATATTATTATTAACTAATAACAATCATTGAGTTAATAACATGTCCTTAGAAACTGACTGTAGTTTAGGTTAGCCATTGTTTTTTTGTTGTTTTATTTTTACCTACAAAAATCAATTCTACATAAACAATGTTTGTTTTAAACGCAGAAAGCATTGATAACAAGCAGTAAGATTACTAGTTTAAAACTGCTAAAATCAATTCTATTATAAAAATAATTTCGTACAACTATTTTAACAATAAAAAAACTAATCGAATTAAACAATTGCCAATCATTAAAACCATAGACGTCGTAATGGAAGGTTTTTTATTTATTAGTGCACTATTCTTTAGAAAACATTAAATGTTCATAATATTACTGGTAGAAATGTGTAACTAAATACGTTGTTAGTTAAGAAGATAGCTTGTTCAAATACATAAGATATCAGTCAATGAACGACTAAAGACAAGGCATGTAATGTAAAAACACTTTCGATCAAATGAAACAATTTCAGGAGTTTACCAAACGCAGACCTTACAATACAACGTTCTTGTCGATTGTAACATTAACACACTGAATATCAAACACCACCATAAAACAACATTAAACGCCACTCAATATACTATTATTCGTGTAAAAAGACACTATTTGAATAGGACAAAAGCCGGTAGTCATGAATGATAGTCTCTCGCGACTATGGCGCGGAGCAGCGAGGGTTGTTGCCAGCGGAGGAGGAGGTGAGCAACCAGGCAGGCCAGTGCCTGGTGCCGAGCTGGTCGATAGCCAGGGAAGACCAAGGGGCTGAAGGTAATGTAAGCAACGACCTTCCGCATAATCCACAACTTCTTCAATGCCACTTTTTAACACCTCGCATTGCTTATGCCAGCTGTGAATGTCAAGTGTAAATGAACCGTAATACTAAATAATACACAGAGCGCAAAATATATTTTTGTACAGTAAAGAATGCTTAACCCTCATATTAAAATGATACTTGTAATATCCTGTCTTATTCTAACGACTGTTTTGAATATTGCTTTAATTTGATTAAAAAAATATCATTTATAAGCAAAGTTGAACGCTTGAACATTTTAGACATTTTGAGTACATTAATTAAAGTGTCGATAACAGTTTTATAATTACTAAAATATTAGCAAAAGCTCACCTTGAAAAAAAACATCATTAGAGCGGACGCTAATTTTGTCACTCTTTTGTGGATAGTGGATTATTTTTTTAGAGAGAATAATCACAAAAAAAACGATTAACGAAGGCGTTCGGTGAATAATAAACTCAATAATTCACCGCAGGTTTTTCCCACCTGCAGTCGTGAACCGACGTCATACTTTTATTTACGAATTCTGAAATAAATACTCCGACACGGCATAAATATATCTATATGTATTATATCGCCAACCGATACCTCACTTCGCTAGGGTAACCATATTTAAAATATTTAAAAAGTTATTTTAACAAGATTCTGTGATTAATTTTTTGTTGAATGAATCATAAAATTCCCGAATTTAGAGATGCGTTGGTTCTATAGTGTATGCTCGCAGTCCGATAACGCTTATTATTATTATTATTATATTAGTATTTGTATAGCGCTCTTTTATGACCGAATGATCATTCCAGAAGCGCTTCTTTGCCTCTCTGAGTAAAAAGGTGGCTCTTGAGTCTGCTTCTGATCGATGCCTCCGCTTTAAGCTCTCTTATGCTTTCCGGTAGTGAGTTCCAGGCCATTGGTGCAGAGAAGCTGAAAGCCCGATTGCCAAAGACCGTGCTAGGACTACCTCCCGTCAGCTGCAGAGTGCTTCTATTTGCTCTAGCCGATCTGAGTGTCTCTCCACGCGCGCTTATTTCTGAAGGCTTGATAAGTTCTGTCAAATAGCCCGGTGCAGTTCTGTTGAGTGCCTTGTAAGCTAAGAGGTATAATTTGTTTTTTTTTTTTTATGTAAACACATACAGGAGAATACCGACAGATGGTGATAGTAATTGTACTGGATTCTAGCCGAAACTCTCAACCGATGCAGTCGTATTGGAGTAATGTGATAGAATTTGGGCGCGTTTTAGACTAGTCGTGCCGCTGCGTTTTGTAAAGACTGCAATCGATTTAATTGTTTGGCTGGCTGGCCTGCGTGCAGTGCGTTGCAGTAGTCCATTTTGGAGACTATAAACGCATTTACCAAACTCTTGACTTACAAGTAAAAATACCTACATAATAATTTTTCACATCTTAATATTTTTGAAGGTTAATAAAAAATGGCATATTGTAAATATATACAACCGTTACAGAAGCCCTAAAAATGTTAATGTGTGGATTAAAACAATGATAACTGGAAAATGGCATAAGGGTCTTAAATAATGTTAGGGACTAAAAAGGGATAAAAAATTAACAATTTACTCATAAATATTGCTCTGAAATGATGTAACTATGAAGTTTATTGTTGTAATTTCATCAAAAGTCGTAAAAATTTGCTTCAAGTTCTTACTTAAAGGAAATTTGTTTGAAAACTTGATTCGCATTATTACTTAGAGTCTGTTGGCTAGCTGTCTAACAAGCTTTTTTACAGTTTTCCTGGAAGTCAGCTGTCCTATGATAGCTCGTCAGTTGTAGCAGCTGCCCATTTCTCTTTTAGGACACGATATTTTCATATAATTCATTACTGCTGAATATCTCAACGCCTAAGTACTTATTATATTATTAAAACGCATTATTTGTTTTTTTTATTCTATTGCAAGCTTGCATCGTACTGGGTCGATCTCACTCTTTTTTTTAACTAAAAATATTAATATATATATAAATATTTTAAGTGTGTTTTAGAGTGAAAGATGATGATGCACCAACCGAATCCCCTAAGCTTTACTTAGGAATTGTCATCCAATAAATTGCACACTTCATAGGGAGGCCCTGTAAAAATGCACGATACGTGAATGCAGGGCTTAGTCTTATAACATTGGTGAATCAACACTCCACATGCAGCGCTTCGTCATCTTTAAAATGTGAAATATCATATTCTTATAATCTACCGTTAATGGTTCATCATCATCATTAGTTTGAGTTCTCTAATGTGTTTATATTTTTCTTCGTACTATCAATCCGGTGGATTGGTTTGCAGCAACAAAATCTTGCATCTCGATCTCCACTCCTCTCGATCCTCTGCAGTCCTCTTCAGCTCAGTTCGATGATTCTTACTAGGTGCCTATCCTCCTTTTTTATGCTGAGAACCTCATTTTTCGTGACGTGGTCTCTCCAGGAAATTCCAAGAATTCTTCTGTATGACTACATCTCAAAAGCCTCTAGTCTTTTTTATCAATTTCAGATAAGCACCATGTCTCACAGCCAAACATCAAGATACTCCAAACAGATGTTTTGGCAAGTTGCTTCCGGAGCTTTAAGTGAATATTTTTGGTTTTTTTATTGAACGCTAGCCTTGCTTGATGTATGCGTCTGTTGACTTTTCTTTTTGTTCTGGGCTGGCAGAACAAAAAGAGAACAAAAATCGTTTATATATGTTTTCGTAATAAAATACAAATACTTACTCGAAATACTCGTATAATGAAAACAGCCTATTTGCATGTGATATTTTTAAGTCCTTTGGTCACAACACAACTCATAAATTGTAATTTTTTCAACGTCATACCTCAACTAAAAACTAGGCAGTCAACATAACCAAAAATGTTTACTTAAAAAACATCTATGACGTTCCGATAAAATTCGAAATATACCTACTGAATACTTTGAAGCCGAATACAATGTAGAATATAAATATCTACGTATTTGGGACTTTTAATATGTAATAATATCTCAACTCCGCAAATCGCCACCTTTCATAATTTTGAACACATACTGCTCTTGTTTTTAATAAGACAATATTAGAAAAATTGTTATATTTTTTGGTGAAGAGTTAGTATGACATGGATAGACGGAAAATATCACAGCGTCTACAAAAAAGCATCAAGAGAAATTCAGATTCAGAAATAAAACATAATTGTCCGACGCATGTAATAAAAATTGCACTTTACACAGTATTTATTAAATTCGATACCTTACTTTTGTAATTACTTAGATTAATATAAAATATTTTCGTTAATCGATTATTCGTTATTTTTTTCCATTTTTTGTTACCTAACCATGATCGATACTAACAGCCATAAATATCTGGCAGCTATTATAATCGTTACTATAATATATATATCAATATACTAGAATCGCATCGTCTTCAATCAACTCTGCATTCTAAAATTCCTAAAGTAATAATAAAAAACGATGAAGATTCTGTGTATTAAAAACCATAAAAATTTAATTATACAGGCTCTTGAAAATTAGGCCTGACGGAACATTTTGACAGCTTTGCAAAACTATAATTAACATACCTTTTTGCAAAGAAAATATAAGTAGTATGCAATGAAAATGTATTGAGAAATGTTTTGTATTGAGACTCATAATTCGGCAGGTATATATCCGATCGGGCTGAAATAATTTTTACCTGAAAGCTAAAACCCTGGGCTGCAAACATCAGTCGTATTGTGATTATATATTTGGACAGCTGATATGGCAATGCTAATTTGTAAAAAATGTATTATTGATTATACGCAGTAATTATTGGTAGGTATTCATTGAGATGTGGATAGTGAAAAGCAGCATTGTCGACATATTAAATTTTTTTACTATCAAGATTTTTAAATGCTGTTAAAGAAAGAAAAAAATTATGTGTATGGGGAAGATATAATATTTGACAAATTATAAAAAATAATTGCCGAAATTAGAAAATATTTAATATTTAATTATATTTAATATTTAATTATATTTAATATTTAATTATATTTAATATTTAATTATATTTATTGTATTTAAACATAACATTTCTTAAAAAAAACTTGTTATATACAGTGGAACGTCTGAACATAAGTTTAGAAAAATGTGTGATCACATGCGACACTAATGTGCTAACAGTAAGAGTGCTGGACACAGACTGACGCAATGACGCGGAAGTCTCAGCTCACAAGTGCGTCATACGCTATGTGACTTCCCCTTTCTGAGTCACTCGTTACGCGAAATGTCGCTCGTTAAGGGAGCAATTTTTTCACATTTGTTTTTGCTCGTTATGCGAATTACTCGTTATGAGAGGTGCACGTTATGTGAGGTTCCACTGTATTATGCTAACACACGCAAAGAATCACAAATAAGGGTTTTGGATTTGTAATGGACTCTATTGCGTATTGACTTTGAAACATATTTAGAAACTATTACCAGAAATGAGGAAAGTAATTAAGAGGACATTGACTCTCCTCTGCGGTCGCCGTACCATCCTAATCAATCATACTCGTACTTTCGTGTGATTTATGTTATATCGATCACAATAGTGGTTTTGCCAGCGCCATTAATCTGTTTTTAATCATTCCCGCTGCCCATCTGCAGAATATCATTGCGCAAAATTGCAAAGCTTGCGTGATCGTTTTTTTGCATGCAGTTACGTGAAAGCAGTGTAGTATCTAAGTACGGAGATAATAAGAAAAAAATACTGAGTGGTACTTATTAAATAAATAGACTGTCGGTAACTAATAATATGTATAAAAAAAAAGGTTGTGAATAAATGTTGACTGATTGAATAATAAAAATAATAATATACATACTCTGAATATATACTATAGAGACATCTATCGTAATGCGATGATAACAATGGTATAAATACATCAACTTTCGCGTATCTGCTCAGGCAGAGAATGTTCGTGTGGACTGTGCGGTGTGTAGAATAGAGCAAAGTTTGCAAGGCTCGTGGTTCGAATCCCGCGTCTGCCGATATTTGTTCTGAATGAATTGATGAATCTTAAGAATAATCAATTGCAAAACAAGCAGGTGATTACATTTGTGTTCTTTTTTATGTAAGCACATACAGGAGAATACCCGACAGATGGTGATAGTAATTATGAAGTCTCATCTGTGGAATTCTACGACCCTTACCATGGTGCAAATGGCTAAGCGCTGCATGTGGAGTGTTGATCCGCCAACATCATAACTACAGCCCGAGATTCACGCATCATCCTTATTATTACAGGAATTTACTATGAATGGGTGGTCTTCACGGGACGACTTTCGTCGACCACCTATTTAAATGAATAGGGTATGTCTGTCATTTTACGGGTGAGGGATTAAATTCACAACAACCGGGGGTATTTTAGAGCTCATAAATAGATTAAAAATCCTTTTTTTATCTCCGTCGGGGATCGAACCCACGTCTTTTAGCTTGCAAAGCAAACGCTTTGACCATTGAGCTATACCCGCCAGCAAGGGTGTAGGAAGAATCAATTTGTTAAAGCTGCGATAATAACAGTAGTTTTTTTTTTGTTCCGAAGGCTGAGTTAGACGTATGTGCGTCATTATTATTAGAGGTATAAAAAAAAAAAAAAGTACGTGAAAAATCATGTTGAAATCAGCTAAAAGTGCAATAATTATTATAAATGAGAGCAATAAATACTCGATGGCTTCTTCACGACATTGTGGAAGGGCTGGTTGAGGGGAAAAACTGCAGAAGGCGCCCTAGACGGCAATATTTGCAGCAAGTGTTCGAGGACATGAGTTGCAGCTCTTATGCTGAGCTAAAGAGGGTTGCAGAAGATCGAGATGCAAGATTTTGTTGCTGCAAACCAATCCACCGGATTGATACTATAAAGAAGAAATACTCAAGTGTTTTTTTTATAACAAATGATTTTTCAAATGACAAGTAATTATATTACGTTAACAATTATAATGCTGTTAAAATAATTTAAAATAACCTTGACAATTTGAAGCGTACAGTGATAATCAAAAAACTGAATCATTCAGTAAAGGTCACAATGCGAAACCTTTCAAGCGAAATCCTTCACATTAACCATCAAAGTTTAAGATCAAGGATGACGGTTTCAAACCAATCACGAGTTACGCAATCTCAGGTATATTGGCGTGATTTTGTCGCACGCAAAAGACTGGTAATTGGGTTACCCGGTGACGCAATAGCGCGCGTGTGAGTGACCCAGTGAGCACGCGCGCCCCCGGGCCCTCAGGTCCGCGGGGGCGCCACTGAACAGATCGAGGGCTGATTGGAGACTCACGCAGCCAGCAATCAAATCACAACCAACTCAAACATTAATTGAAGGCGGTCCAAGTTAAAAGTTTTTCATACTTTTTATATCAATACTTAAAGTAAAACGTAATACAGGTATGATAAAAGACGTCAACACTAATACAATAGTACAATTTTCAAAGTTTGTTCAAAACGTTATTTTAAACATAACTATTTGTATTAAAGCTCCAAAGTAATTGTTATAATCAACTCTCATCTTAGATGGATTCTGTCAATTCATACAGTCAGGGATCAAGTACAAAACAACAAGTATCGAAGAATTTGCGGTGTACGAAATTCTATGTATTAGTAATATTAATAAGGAATGCTTAATCATAGATACAGAGCATGGACCATCCCAATAATCTGCCACTCTATGTGGATTGAAGTGATCAAGGTCCAAAAACCGTATCGAGGAATTTGCAGCGTATGACATTCAAATGTATTAATATTATTTTTAACTGCTTACTCATGTTGTAAATTAGGGTATAAAAGGGGGACTCGCATTAAATGAATTAGTAACAACTCATCTCCGGTCTTTGGTCTTCCTCAGTGCCAGATACTTGGTATTCCGGTATCACCATATAAGCTGATGCTGTAATTTTGGGAACGCGACCTAGGTTCCGGAAAGACTCAGTATCCTAACGTCAACACTAATACGATAGTATAATCTTCAAAGTTACCGCAAAAAAGTGTCTTATGTAATTGCGTAAATGGTCAATATTTCTTTATAAACCACAGACATATTTTTTTAGCCAGATCCTCTACATATTTGGAGCATATGGACATCGCAAATTGCCATTTTACAGTTCTGTAAGCTCAGATTGTCTATGCATTATCCCAGAACACCTGTAGATGGTTTACGGAAGCCTCCAGGACAAGAGCCCGCGAACTTACATAGACTACGGCTGTAGTACCGATTCGGGTGTTCAATAATTAGCGTTTTTTAAAGGGAGATCGGAATGATCTGAACGATGAATCTGAATGACAAACAAACTCTTTAAAAATTGAAAATAGAAGCCCTTGAGATGTAGTACTAGAGAAGATAATTATTATAAATATACGTGTAATGATCTAATTAAACATCCTAGAAATATAATTTTAAATATCTCCACTGCCTTTGGGAGTTTTTTACTCAGTATAGGATTACATTTAAAAAATAAAATGGTGAAGAAAACAGCACAATATAGAAAACAGAAATGAAATAAAAGTAATTAAAATAAAATAAAGTCTTGTTAATAGTTAAGTCAAGGACGATAATGACTATCGTTATCTAGTGCTATTCATCTGACACGTTGTGGAAAGAAATGGAGAAGAAGATTCGACGAAAGTGCGACCTCATTGGTGCCGCGTTTTTTGCCGTCATGCAGTCATAAGCCACCCGGTTAGGAATAATTGATTTATATTTTGAATAATTATATTATTTATTCACGGATACGATTCTATGCAATTATAAGAGTAAATATTTTTATTTTTTCGTTTCTTTATTTTATTCATCGCGGTAATGTCGGTTTTGAAATTGAACCGCCCGATTTATGAAATGGAAAAATTACAGATTATTGTTATTACCAGCTCGCTCTCAATACTATTTTAGTTGACGTAATAAAAAAAAAATCCAATCACTTGGAAAATTGGTTCAATTTTCTCTGCCCGTTACCTCTAGCCTACATCACAAAGATACAATTTAGCAGATTAAAAATGCCATTTTCTACACACATTTTCAATATTCATGAAAAACAATCAAAACAGCACGCTATATTGTGTAACATCAGATTGTTGGGTTTTATAATGTATATCAGTATCCATTATCAAGTATAAATATTTCCAAAGTTTCAAGGTCCCAATTTTAATATCCTTTGTAATATATACTACCTCTTTGCATGGAAAACGTCCCATGTACTCACTATTAAAAAATGCAAAGATTCAATAAAAATCATTCGAAAAACTTGACTTCAAGTACATTATAAAGCGCAAATTTCGCTGTTTTTAAAAGCTAAGGACCGCCTCGATTCAATTTAGACTGGAAAAAAGGAAAAAACGGGTTTTTTTAAATCAAGCCTCCAAAAATGTGAATATATACATCATTCTATCAAAGCGTTTTTGTTCTGTTGGTTTAAAAATCCTTTACACAATAAATTATTTTCGGTGGATTGTTAGAATATATTTAAGTACACCAATATTTATAGAACATTAAAAAACCCATGCATACAGAAATTCACAGCAATCTCTTATATTTGTCTCTCTCTCTTATGGTGTTCTCTGTAAAAAAATCGCAGAAAAATAAACGCTGGAAGCTGGGATCTCAGCATACGTCGCTTATATAATAGATGCCATATAAGAAGACATTTGGTGGAAATTTGTATGTAAAATATATTAGAGTTTTTTTGTACTTATAGTGACTTATTGAGATTGACAACCTGTCATTATTATTATGCTCTTATGCTTTCCGGTAGTGAGTTCCAGGCCATTGGTGCAGCGTAGCTGAAAGCCCGATTGCCAAAGACCGTGCTAGGACTATCTCCCGTCAGTTGCAGGGTGCTTCTATTTGCTCTAGCCGATCTGAGTGTCTCTCCACGCGCGCTTATTTCTGAAGACTTGATAAGTTCTGTCAGATAGCCCGGTGCAGTTCCGTTGAGTGCTTTGTAAGCTAAGAGGCATAATTTGTACTGGATTCTAGCCGAAACTCTCAACCAATGCAGTCGATGTAGTATTGGAGTAATGTGACAGAATTTGAGCGCGTTGTAGACTATGTTATGCTCCATAATGTAATTGGTCTATGGTGCACACTATTAGATCCATTCTAGAAACCTCCTGCAGTGAGCATTACGTTTAAGAAAATATTTGCATTGCAGGAAACAAAGAAGCTACAATTCAAGCCCACTTATAACATCATGGAAGTGGAGCGCGCCAGAGGCGTATCAAAGATTATAAGGGGGTTGTAAGGGGGCGCACTCAGTGAGGGAGAAAGTCGCGTGTTGCACCCATGGGCGTTATCATAATCCACCGCCCTGCGTGTTGCCCCTGTACAGTTACGGACAACCCTTTAACGAGAAAGTTAACTAGTCTTGTTGGACGCAGTGTAGGGATCAAAAGTAAAACTATGTCATGTTTAATTACTTTAATTTAGTCGCGTTTAAAATGGAATTTCGTGATTAACAACAACTCTTTTACCTGCATTGACTTGGTTCAATTTGTAGATAAAAACAGTCAAAACTAAAATAAAATTAAGAATCTAACGGTCTAAACGTATAAGAAGCATTTTCAATCTCAAAAGACAGTGCTACAACACAGATGATCATTACATACTGTGTGACTGCGGAGACTTTTAGATTTTAATACACACATTTACGCTCACTAGACTAGATTTAGTAATAACTTTACCAAACCTTATGATACTCAACAAACGGTCTAACGATGTTTCAAGATACTGGGCGGAATCTATTTAACGTATCTGATACGGATAAGAAGAAAATTTAAAGCATTTCTTCTTAATCTTGGCTCCGCACAGCAATGGTGCACTTCGATGCTCTTGGTCTCTAGGATGCTAAGTCGTAAATATTTTTTAGAGCCTCCAATATAATAAATCAATTTATTATTAATAACTTAGTAATACGAGTATGAACAGAGCATTCTTATAGACGCGTTTCTGAAAGAAGTTTGAAGTCTATGGTTATCACAGAGACGATCTAAGAGAGAATGATTAGAACTACTGACGGAGACTACTTGGACTTCTTTACCGTAGCAATCAGCGTAGGGTATGAACGTGTGGTATGAAGAAAAATTCTACAAAAGAATGTTAATATTCTAATGAACGACATTAGCAGTAAGATGGACAATCAATAATAATAATATATAAGTGTAATCGAATTATATAATATAAATGTAAGTGGCCACATAAAATGTTTGCCTTTACTGAAATGTACTCTAAGAAGCAGTTAAGAAAGACCCGCCTTTGTGTGCTGATCTCTAAATCGAGAAGTTCGGACCGACCTACTAAATTTATTATTTATTTGCTTTGAACCCCTTCGTGCTAATAACGACTAAACATAGGACATTATACATGCGAATAAAATACACAAAATGTAAAGGCATGACTTTTCCCGCCGGTCCGCCTTCGAGGCGTCCAACTGCCGGCCGCCATCTTGCCCCAGAACTGTCACCCAACCCTTCCTAAACAAATCCAACAATCGCAATAAAGGCGCCTCGATTAATTGCCTTTACGGTAATTGACACCGACATTAACCTACTATTGAGTATTTTCAAGCCCAAATAAGATTAATTCATTGTTTGATTCACTTTCCTTTCTGCAAAATTTAGCGGAGTTTTATTACAAGTTTTACATATACTAAAGCCCCTTTTTGTCAGGCAGTGTGGCTTCATCCAGGAATATCTATTCAATTCTATGTGGCTTAGAATGAGAAGTTGTCATGAGACTAGAAAATTTATTTAGCGGCTCGTAGATGTATCGTAGATGGTAGATCAATTTTTGTAGTTTTTTTTATAATTAAAAATTTTGCCTGCGTATTTAAATTCAGTATAGATTCGGTAAGAATATAAATGTATGTATTTATTTCAGATATCTTCATTTCACATTTAAATTCATTTTACTGTCAATGCGCAGAGCTTTCAACTGCCACCCAATAAATAATTAAAGCCTCCATTCTTTACCTTGAACGTCCTTATTTAAACAAGTGTGCTTCGTTAATATAAGTGTACTACTATTAGTAAACTGTAAAAAGCTTTAAAACACGTATATGATTAACTAGGTATGTATTTAAAATTGTATATTCCATAAGTGATTACATTTTAAAATATTAAATTTTATTCATTTTTTGAAACATTTCAAACACGTAACTAAAATAATTTGTAATAATTCGTCCTTGAACTAGGTTAATATACACAAAGCAATATGTTACTGCAAACTGACCCAGAAAGTATGACGTGAAATATTCAATGTGCCCTTTAAAATCTCGTTAGTTGTTTCATACATAAGTAAATGTTGCGCGTCATTATTTTATAAATATAATTATTGTTACAAAAGCGTTATGACTTAACCTTGTTACAAAATAATGTTCCCACCCTATCTAGTATTGTATATATTGTCAATACAACAAATGATCAGGTGATTGAAGGGAAAAATTGCCCTCCCCCTTGAGTATTAATTAATTAATAATATATTGAAATATGAATTTCGATAAGACTTTTCCAGAAGTAATTACAATACAAATTAATAATTTATTCGTGTTTTTCGTATATAATGCATATATGCCATGTTAAATACCAAAAGTGGCGCAAATAATGTTATTTTTCATAATTTATAACGCGGCGCCACGCAATATTGCAGGGCCCAGTTTTACGTTCCCTGTTACGCTGATAATAAAACTATTTATAGGCAAAGGTTTATTTTATTTTTACACTTATTAGACGCGACTGTATAAATTAAGTCGCTGAGATTTGAGCTTCGCACGCAGGCCTTTGTTTACGTGCAATGACGATTACCAGACATGTAGCAATACAAGTGGTAATGTATTTATCAAATGAAGGAAGAAGAGTTTTTCAAGACGAAATCTAAAACTTTTCAAAGTTTATAGAATTGTAACTTTAATTTACACAGTGACATAAATTTTCATGAAGTTTTTATGCATACCCGTATATGCCTATATTGTAATTAAAGGAAAGCGTCAAATTTAAAACGAATTTCGTTTAGCTTCTAGTGATTAATGGTGAATATGTAGTATTATCTAGAAAGACTCAAATTACGTGAGAATCAGAGTGAGAAGTTTAAAATGTACTAATCAATTACTGATATTTGTTGACAGTGAAATAAGGTATAGATGATGAAAATGATTACATATTTATCTTATGTCAGTTCGCGGAGAACCAAACACATAATGGTTCGAGTTTAATATTTGGAAAGGCTAAAAAGCACCGCAAAATGATGTGACAATCGGGTTATTTACGGTGTACCTTAAACATCCGACCACCTAGTTGTATTTTAATTTATTTTTAAATGTCATTTTTAATGAAAAACACTCTATTTGTATTGTGGTCACTCACGTGGCTGGTGTGTAGGCGGCGGGCTGCTGCCGGTGGGGGCGCTAGGGCAGGCAGAGAAGGCGGAGCCCTCGCAGAAGATGGCGGGGGCGTAGCCTCAGAACCTCCAGCAAGGACCCAGGCTACATCGGGCCGACGAGCCCCTCCGGTGGCCCAAGACAGTCGTGACAACACCTAAACACAAATTGAATCATCATCATCAGCCTGTGTTTGTTCACTGTTGAACGTAGGCCTCTAGAGTCTCCGTGGTCTTCGATCCTCCGCCTTCCGCATTTAGGCTACTTCCGATAAACAAAGTAAGTTTATAATAATAAAAAAATATTTATCAAGAAGTGCGCGTGGATAGACACTCAAATCAGCCAGAGAAAGTAGAAGTACCGTGCAGCTGACGCGAGAAAGTCCTAACATGGTATTTGGCAATCGTGCTTTCAGTTTCGCGGCACCAAAAGGCTGGATCTCGGTGCTGAAAAGGATTATATAGCTGAAAATAGAGGCAGACTCAAGTCCCACTTTTATACTTAGGCAAAAGTGCTTTTAGAATGGCCATACTGTTATACAAAATGATGATATAATAATAATAAATAATTAAAACACGCCTTAACACTATTATATGTTTTTTTTTTTTTTTTTAATTGGTTCTTTATTTAGGTTTTTTTTTTTCTTACAAGTTTACAAATAATAATAACTCTAACTTAAATTACCAGACATTAATTGTCTCTTAACTTATTACAATAATTTGTAAGATACTATAACAAGAACTTAATATATTTAATTATGAATTAATTTACACCTTCCTTGAATGGAAGGCATTTCTGACATGTGATTTTACTTAACACTAGGACTTAAAACTAGGATACATTTTGAAGAAGTTAGAAAGAAAGAAAGAAAGAGTTATTAAAGACTATTATATGTAGATCGCAGTAATAGCTAGTGTTGATTTACCGCGTCATAGAGCTGATCTCCATCAGGGTAGTCAGCCGCGGCGCGGTGCACCTCGGCGAGCACGACGCGCGGCGTGGCGAGGCGCGCCAGGGCGTCCAGCGCGTCCAGCGCGGCGGCGCGCACGCGGCGGCGAGGCGAGCGCGCGCAGCCCGCGGCGCGCAACGCCGCCACGCGCACGCGCAGCCCGCCGCCCGGCAGCGTGCGCGCGCAGTAGGCCACCACGCGCAGCGCGCCAGCACGCAACTGCAACACATTTACTTTATAATTATTGACACTATTCTCTCTTCTAAATCTACCATATCAGATATGGTCACCACTCATTTTTGTCAGATGCCATTGTACATTCCTCGTCCCAAAACATATCTGCACTCAAAAGGCCACCTCCGAACATGTATGGTTTACAACAACAATAAAGGCAAAAGCTCGAAATCTTCAGGTGGTGGCCGCTGATCCAAGACATATTTTTGAGTCTTTTTTAATATATTTTTTCAGGTGATCGAATATTTAACACGACGCTCCTGAAGCTTAAGCCATTTTGTCCTAAGGAGTGGCTCATCCCGACTGGAAACATGTGGTTGATAACAGGCGGTGGCCCATTTAATTTCTGGTTAATGTTGTTCAACTGCTTTTACAAGTGCCCCGCTTACTTCAGGCTATTATCGCTAGACGATTTTAAAGATTAACAGAAGAACAAATTACCTTTGAACTCTTCCAGTGAGGGTTTTCCGAGTCGAGTAGCGCATCCACTATATCCGCGGTTGGCAATCTTCGTGCTAGGTCTTGCGCAAGAGCGGGCGCGCGTGCTCCGGCACCAGCCAGCGCGCCCGCCCATTGCGGCAGGGCGGCGTGCAGCGCGCGCACGTCGAGGGCGCGCGCAGGGCATAGAGCGCGCGCGCCGCGGCTTCGGCTGCACGACCGCGAGCGCGCGCGAGCACGCTGCCCAGCCGCGCGACCAGCGAGGACGCGCGCCCGCCTGAAAGAGCACGCGCCGCGCTAGGGTCTGACACGAGGCGCGCTCCTAGAGCTTCCAATGCTTGTAAAGCACCTCGTCGCTCTTCCTGTAATGAAAAAAATTAAGGTGGTTACATATTTTCTTTGCCCGTATCTTAAGAACGTAACATATTAAAATGATGGAAAAAGTGCTCTAGCTCTCTGTTTCTCTGCTGGCGAGTATGCTGCGCCAGTATGGGCGAGGTCTGCCCATACCAAGAAAGTGGATATTGCTCTGAATGAAACGTGCCGGGTGGTTACGGGGTGCCTAAAACCTACCCCAATATCAAAGCTATATCAACTCTCGGGCATTGCCCCACCAAACATACGGCGAGAAGTTACTACCAAGAAGGAACTCACCAAAGCAACCCACAACGCACTCCACCCTATGTTTGGGTACCAAAAGATAACTACACGGCTCAAATCAAGAAGAAGTTTCCTACAGTCGACAGCGGAACTGGAGATACCTGAGGCCACCCTGCGGCTGAACATGTGGAGAAGCGCAACTGAGGGGAATACTTGGATTGCCCCGAAAGAGGACCTAGCCCCTGGACATGACCAAGGGTGGAATATATGGAGGTCCCTTAACAGACTTCGGACCGGAGTATGCAAGACGAGGACACAAATGAGGGCCTGGCAGTTTTACAGCGGACCGACTGAATGTGACTGCGGCGTGGAGCAGACCCTGTCACACCTTCTGGAGTGTGCGCTGTGCCCGAGTGGCTGCACCCAGGAAGACCTGATGATGGCCAGAAGTAACGCCATCGACGTCGCCCACTTCTGGGCAGACAGGATCTGACCCTGTTGTTTCCGACACGATTATATATATGATGGAAAACGTAATACTGCGCATTAGGACTGTCCTATGTTGAATGTTTATTTCTACTTGACTAAAGGTACATCTTCACTATTAGCATAGTAGTAATATGTATTTTTTATATTAACACAAACGAGTATGTATAGGAGGATACCAACAGGTTAATTACCAATATGTGCAAAATATGCAACTACGAGTATAAAGCCGTAGATTCAAAATGACATGTAAGTCTTGTCAGATAAATGTGTACATTGCTCAATAGTTGGTTTGATAAAAAACATAAAAAGCAAAAATCTTAAATAAAGGAAAAGCTATCAACTTTTTTGTTCTTAATGTGTTTTCATATACAATTTTATAATTATTAAACAACAATATTGTTATTTAATTTATTTACAGTTATCAAGTCGTGACTAGTATTTTTCTTTACGACGAGGCAAGTGAACACTAGCCTAATAACATATGGCCTGTATTTCTTTGTTCAGTAACTAATTCAAGGTTTTGATAGAAAGATAGAAATAAAATAATCGTCAGTAGACTAAATAAATTGGCAGTTTTCACTGTGGCAGTATAAATGTGTTCAGTTACAAAATGGCAGAAATATATTCAATATTGGTAATAATTTATGTAAAATGAATTAATAAAGAACCCATAAAATGAAAACATAACCTAACCTAACTTATTATTAATTACAATTCATTAATTATTTCTTGCCAGTCTATTACTTTTCTGCTGCCGATTGGTATTTTTCTACTCCAAATGATTATTTTTACTTAGCTTTTTAGTTATGTATTACTGACCTTTTGCTAAATAAGTTGCCTTAACATATTATTTATGTTATGTATACACTATAAACCCCATTTAAGACATAGTAATTCGTATGCGAAAAATAATAAACATGAAATGACTGTCGTCGTAAATAATCCCGATTTTAATAAAAAAAAGAAATAGGGCCTTGTGTAATTTATTAAATAATTTGGTTGCATGTAAACTACCAGCGATAAACAATGGCTATCATTTTTTTACAAATCGTTCTCGTTTAAGGAATAAACAAGCTCACTAAAGCAGTCTAACGTATATCAATATAAAATCCAGTTATTTTTTATCGGCCACATAATTTACTGTAACCGAAACGGAAACGAAATTTTCACGCTGGAAACACCGGGCGCCACCTCGGGCTTTGTGTCAAAACGTAAAAACTAGACTTGGAAACTTGGTCAAATACTTGGCAAACTTAAAACGCTTGAAGCCACACAACTGTGACAGTTTTGCAAAATACTTTTTACTTCGAAATTTAATATGAAGCATAACATTGCAAAGAGTTCTGAAACATTTAAATTCTAAGAAAAGGTCACACTGAGTAGAAGAAAGTATTTTACAAACTCGGTTCTTCGTCGGTTACCGAAGCAATGTGAGAGTAGTTTTTTGTAATTTGAAAAAAGGATTCCATATAAAGAACATAATTTTGATGTTGAAAAACATTTTGAAATATCTTAACCATAAAGGAAGTATATTTATAGCCTTACCGAACTTAGTTATTGTGAGTACTTTTGTGTAAAAAAAACAGAATTTTTATAATAAAAAAATAAAAATTAAAATGTCAGGTTGGTTAACGGTGAGGATATAAACAATATTATTTAGGGAAGCCTGGTGATTAATCCAGAGTGGTCGAAATCCATTAAATGCTAATTCCTTGTGTGATATAACGGAGTCGTGACTTGCAAGTTGAGTCATGAAAGTCTTGTGAGAAACACGTCGTAAACTGGGAAGCAATAGTGGGTGGAGGTGGAGGCCTCGTATTAAGGTGGGAGGAGCAGCTGAGGAGGCAATGTCCGGCTACGCCACCAGGAAGTCGAAGAACTGGAGCACCAATTAATACAGGTAGCAAACTACTGCGTGTAATTGTTTTCCATTACAATTTGTTCCATCGCAACTTATGACATTTTATAAGTGGCTTTTCGTTCCTTTTAAAAAAAAAATATTCCGAAAAAAAATGCAGAATTGAAATTATTTTTATAGCTACATACAATATATTTTTATATATATACAGACAAAAAATATTACTAAACTACCAGACAGTAATATAATAATCTCATATGTTGGTTTAATGAAATTACCATTTTGACAATGGATATGTTCTCTTTATGGAATGCTTATCCTTACATATAAATGAATACTTACATAGTAATTATATTTTTACAGTAAAACATCCTAAATATAAGCGTATTCATCCTTATTTAGTGTCAGAAAAAAACGTCTTCCTCGTTACACGTAAATATTTTTAAGATCAAGAATGAAGCGGAATTTTTTTCCTAATTTTAAGTTTTCTTGCAATATTTTTTGTAATAAACCGATGATATGTTTTCTTAAATGTACCACTGAAGTACTGTGTTTATCTTCATCGTATCTACTAAGTAAATATATTTTTTCTTAATTTTTTTATAACATACCTTTGTACAAGTTAAGTTAAATATATAAATATTGTTTGTTTGATATGAATGATTTAGGCGTGCAGGTAGGTGAAGTATTGAGGGCGAGTGGGCGGCTGACCTGGTTGCCGCCCTAGACACTTAACCCCGCCGCCCTCCGACAAATTTCCATCCAAGAAAATGCCCCGAAACTTAATAACAATAACGCAGGGCCGCCACGTTAGAAAATACCTATAAAAAATATATTTTAACACCACGTAAAGTGACAAAATATGAATTTTACCGGATTTTCTTCCTTTTTTGCGGCGTCCTTTTTCACATCATATTTCTTGTGATTAATATTTTCTCTCGGCGTCCTTCTTTGTTTAATACATTTTAGTGGGCGTAGTTGAGCAGAAATTTTGACTACTAGAACATTTTTCGATGGGTAAATTCCTGAACATTGGTGTACGAGAATCATATTTGGATTAATGAACGCGAGTCACTACGATACAAATGTAATATAATAAGAAGAAGATTAGCTTCAAACGAGGAAAATATATTGATGTATAACGTCGGTGTGAAGAAATCGTACTTGGATAGGTGACCACGTGTCACTAAATCCGAACAGCCTAGGCCCTAGACCTAGGAATCTTATGCAAGGAAGAAAAAAATTTAATACTAGTAGGTTATTTTTATTTTATTCTCATACATATTTTAACCAAATATAATATATATATATAAATATCGAAGAATAATTAACTATATTTTAAGAAAATTTATACAATTTACTGGATTTTCGTGTTCAAAAAACAGTTCGTAACGATTTTTATTCGAACCACCAAGGCTTTTTTCTTGCCCCGCAGCTTATAAAATATAACATATGAGAGAGACTTTCTCAATTAATTATATGTATATGTATATCGTTAATTTACAATACTATCAGATAGTCTAGTAGATAGTAGGGCGTATTAAATAAACCATTTTGTTTATTATATGGCAGATCGTATAATATGCACTGTTTTAGTACACTTCGTGTTTAGTGTAACACGGATTGCATAACTCCAATTATCTAGGCGGTGTGTAAGTAAAGCATATTGCTTAAAAAACATTTGTTTAGGCGTTATTTTTTGTGTTGAAAGCAAATTCCATAATTCTAGTGTAAACCTTTATTTACCGACGAGACTTATAAGTCCCATACCACAAAATCCAATATTGATCGTGCATTTTGCTGCAGTTGTGCCCTGACGGGACTTATAAGTCGGATTTATAAAACTATGAAATAAATGTTTGTTTTAGAAAAAAAAAAGTTTTTTCTTATTTTTTCTCTATATCCTATCAACACGTATTCATATAAAAAGAACCAGTAAAGTAAATACATTATTTCATAATTCAGTAAATAAAGGGTTAACACATATTCTTAATGTTTACCCCTTGAAAGGATTTCTTGTAACAGACCAACAAATGAATTCTTAACCTAACTTCTACAGATACACTTTTTTAAGCACGAAACTGTCTGCCAGTTCAGTCTAGCCTAAATTGTATTCGAGTAAAAATATGATACTCTCAGTTTGCCTCATACGGTACTGTTCATCGGTCTGTAGTTTTGCATGCGTCATATTTGCCGGCGCTGTAGTCTGGAGGGTCCACTCTCCGCCAGCCCCTCAACTCCGCACCCCACCACGACGGGCAACACAGAAGCCAGAAAGTGGAGCAAAGATGGGGAAAGTCAGATTGCATTGGAAATGGCCGGAAAATTGTGTTCCATTAAAAATGATTTAATTATACAGCCGACATACGGAAAATAATCCCAGATACCCGACAAATTCGCGTTATTTTTGGCAAATACGGTTTTATTTTCTTCAACTGACATTTCTATTTGGTGTCATAACTCATAAGTTCTATAATTTGACTGATCGGCCTTGAGAGAGGTAGCTACTCCTATGAAGATATAGAGAGGCGACTTAATGTATCTACATTGGAGAGACGTAGAACAGTGACTGACTTGCTGTTTATTTTTAAAATTATGAACTCCATAATCGATGACTCAACACTATTGCAGGAAATTACGTTCAATGTTCCCTCCCAGGTCACTAGAGGCAGTGACCTGCTACATGTAAGGACATCCAAAACCAACTACGGATTCTATTCTCCTATGTTAAGAATGTGTAGACTGGTTAACTCCTCTAGTGACTTTTTCGGGGTGGACCTTCCAGCATTTCGCAGATCCCTCTACTAATGTACTAGATCTGTTTTTTTACTCATGTTCATGTTTTGTCTAAATGTATTGTCTTAGCTATTATATTGTTCTGTTTTACCATTTCATTTATTGTATTTTCTATTTTAAAACCGTATGTATTGGCCTAGGCCGTTAATAAAATAAAATAAAAATAAAATAATTTCCATTGCGTCCTTCCTTATTGATAAGAATTTTTCACCATAAGCTAAATGTCTGAATGAAAAAATTATTCAAAGTTTTGCCTAGGTATTGTATTTTATTATTACAATGTTGATGTAAAATTCCATTGTACGAATATTCTGTAAATTTTCTGCACAGGAAAAACGAAATTCATACTCGTATATGAATTCTGTCTCACTTGCCATTTTATTATGGCTATGTTTTTAATCTACAGTGTCTATCTGTCAACAATTTAACACGTTATTTTTTTAAATTCACTTTCGTCGTTAGAAATATTCAAATTAATACATTGGTTCTAATTGGTATCTATTATGTATTCAAGGTCTGATAAAGATGGCGGAATATGATAATGACCAAGTAAGCGGTAGAAAAAAATAAGTCTCGGGGGTTTTATTTAACTTGAAAATTTTCATCTGGCTTTGAATATGGAATGAATACGAAAAGAGAAATTACTTGATTTATTCAAGCACGTCTGTCGTAACACTCGATCAATTAATATTTATATTTAAATATAAATTACATAAATATAATATATGTAATCAAAATTACGGGTTATACTCGTATAAAGAAAAAAATGCATGAGGCAGCAAATATTTACATAAAAATATTGGTATGTGAAATATTATGCCAACGGGTGTACTTGGTTACATGTTTGATGTAACTATTGGTACATGCTGGTTTTAGAAATCGATCCCCTTTTTGTTACAATGTTCCAAACGTGAATAATGTTTCAGTAATAAATTTCCAATAATACCGATGTGCTGATTGTCTGTTTGCGTCGCATTAGTTAGCAGTTATTTCTGTTGGCTGCTTCCCACCTGTTGAAGCGAAACCTTCAATAGTAAATAATCACTCGGGTGACAATGAAAGTCCCGGTGTCCGCCATGACCGACCTCGTGACCGCATCGCAACATTGTGGTCATAAAAACAGTGCAGCTACATAGATAGCTATATTTTACACTTTGCCGGAAAGGCATCACGTGCTTTATGTGTATAGTAGTAGCTTGTGTTGAGTTCAAGGCCAATACAATATCAATTACAGAGCATTAGATACAGGGAGGATGGTGCAAATTCAGCGTGAGTTTATTACTACCTTTACATTTCATATTTTTGTAAGGTAAGGGACTGTCCGCACAAGCGATACTGATTTATATGATCGAATACGATTACTCAATTATTGAGTCACTTTTATAATAATTATGTCGCTAAATCATCGGGAACATTAAGCTTACTTTACAAGAAGTTGATCAACAACTTTGCAAAGTATTTTGAACGTGGCAAGGACAATGGGAACTGGTACAACTGTGTGGAAGCTATTTGCGGTGATCATGTGTTGGTCAGTTAGAGAGCGGATGTAAAAGAAGATACAGGTATAATCCGTGTGATTGTCCCTTTTCAAACACAGAGTCAAATGTATTGTCTTCAATCCGTTTGAGGCAATAATAATATGACTTTTCCTTTGTAAACGTATCTATTTCCAATCAATTAACAATCACGCAGATCGTATCACACGTGTGAAATGTCTTTAAGATAAATGAACAGACGATATTGTTAGTTACATACAGGTGTGTTTCTTTTGATTTATTTATTCCTTTTATTTCTCATCTCTGATAAAAAATCTTCTCCAATATCGCAACAGTACATTATGTTTTGTTACATATATATTTTTAGTGACTGTGACCTGTGGTTCCGTCGCATTTCGTCCCCAGACAATTCATTCAACAACTCATCGGTAACAACGTGGGGCGCACTGGACGTCTAGTGCACGGGACATTTTGTGCACGGAACAACTGGTGCACTTCTCTTCTAACCTAACCTAACATAACCTAAGTTATTTCGTTAAAAATACCTATGGATCTCTGGACTCTACGACCACTGGAAAAATCCATAGGTTAGGTTAGGTTAAGTTAGGTAAGCGAAACAACCAGTGCACCAGTTGGCCCATGCGCCAAATGTCCCGTGCACCAGACGTCATGTGCGCCTCACGTAGTCTTTTGAATTATCTGGGGACGATAGGTCGTGACCTATCGATCACATTTGTTGGATACTATAAACATTATTTCAAATAAAGTACGCAATACACCTAACATACACGTACAGTAAAATAGGAGTATGTTTTCTACTTAACCTAACCTAAAGTAATCTTCTTTTAAGTTCTATTGACGAAAGACATGGAAAACAATAATATGGGCAGTTTTCATGATAAAAAAAAACAAGCAATACAATCGCTTTTTACAGGAACTAGTACATTACTGACCACATCATTTTCCTTTTAATTTAGCTGTGAAATTTTCTAGTTTATAATAGTAATAGGAATATGTAAGTAACTGTTTCATATCATTATAAATCAAAGTACCCTTTATTTATGATTATGAACGTTACCTTGAACAACAGATGAGACTAAAATTATGTTACTAAGTTCAAGGCAACATTCAAAATGATTTATTGTATTTTTGTCTTTCTCTAATTATTCACGATGCATAATAATTGTTTTTTTCTTGTATAATGCTAATGTGACCTGTAACTGATGTAATTTCAGGAAAATTGTTTTTGGTCATTAGCGAAAATGCTTTCGCGATATTCAAGGTATTTATGATTTGCATGATGTTGCATAATTTGCATATAAATATTTCTGTCATGCATAAAATATTTCGTGAAATCGGAATTATTATACCTAGCCGCTTAAAGTAAAATAACAATCCATACATTTATCATTTGGGTCAGACCTGTAAAAATCGTGTAATAACTGTTTTTTTTCTATCAAAAGTTAACATTTAATTTGCATGTAGATAATTGCATTTAAACTGTACTATGATAATGGACTGCGTTACAGAAATGATGTCGGTTATAATTGTTATTGATGTATCTACTAATTACCGATGCTTTCGTAGACGGTGAAAAAATAATGATGTCACGAGCTATCGTTTAACGACTCATTGGTAACGACGTGGGGCGCACTGGACGTCTGGTGCACGGGGCAACTGGTGCACTGGATGTCTCGCTAACCTAACCTAATCTAATCTAACCTAATCTAAGGATTTGTCCCGTGATCGTAGAGTTCAGAGATCCATAGGTCTCGAATAAACTAAATAACTTAGGTATGTTAAGGTTAGGTTAGCGAGACATCCATTGCACCAGTTGTACCGTGCACCAAATTTCCCGTGCACCAGACGTCTAGCGGGGCCCACGTCTTGACCAAAGAGTCGTTGAACGAATTGTCTGGGAATGAAATGCGGCGAAACCCCAAAAAAACATATGTATCTAACATCATTAGACTTCAGTACGGCACAGATAAGAAATATCGTTCATTGAAAGTGTGGTATTCACGACACGACTTTGTCAAAATTTCATTTATAGGCTATGATAGGCAAATTACATATTGAGTAATCAATTTCACAACAATTGAAGGATATTTCTAGATGTTTCTAAATAAAAAATATATATTTTACGCAATTAATTTAACTTTTTACATAATTTCATAAATCTAGAGTTAAGAATGACAAATTTAATTATTCAGCAATGCTTGCAGATGATTTACTTATTATTTATATTTTGATATTGTCTCTAGTTTTGAAACAAACATTGTCAAGTGCCTAGAATAATAATAAAGCCTTTTTTAATGCATTATTTGTCTACAATTCTTCTGAACACGAATATACTATTGGTAATAATACTACATACATATTTTTACTGCTTGTATCTAATTGTATGAACAAAATTTATATTACTTGATTGGTGCATTCTTAAGGTTGCAAAGGAGTTTAAGTGTAAAACGTCACTTGAACCTAATTAACAAGGTTTAATTGCACGAGGGGCACAAAAACGTGTTATGCTTACAACCAACCAAAATA
This sequence comes from Glossosoma conforme, assembly GCA_022606575.1. Classification (NCBI taxonomy): domain Eukaryota; kingdom Metazoa; phylum Arthropoda; class Insecta; order Trichoptera; family Glossosomatidae; genus Glossosoma; species Glossosoma conforme. Next base: position 382,709 of record JAGTXR010000234.1, on the reverse strand, counting down.
TTTTTTTCGACGTAAATCGGGCCGTAAAAATGAACGTAACAGACTGCATGTTACAGAGTGTGGAATGGGGATCCAAAGAACCAAATTTCAATCAATTTGAATTTAATAAATTATTATTTGAATAGTAAATACTGGTTATGAGCTGAAATGTTTTTTTCTTTGTTAAACGCACCGACCGGGCATAATTACGAACCATTCGTATAAAATAACCATTGATTGATGTATTGCTTTCCTTTTATTTATTTTCCTCGTTAGTGGAGTTCACCCCCTTCCCTCTTTCCCAGAACGGGGAATATAAAAACACCAGTTTTCAAGTAATGATAATTCAAATATCAATGAGTCTTTCAATAAAATGTTTATTAAATATCAAAGAAATATGATAAAACTACAATACTATCTATAAATTAAACAGTGATATGTTTTAAATAGGTTAAACTCGAAACCTGGCTGTTATTTGTGTTTTCCTCATGTGATTTATTGTTAATTACGAGTATAATAACAGAGTTTTTATAGTATTTTGTAATTATAACATTGATTGAAGTAGAATTTATTTTTATCACTACTGATCACTTTTCACTATACTTTCTTATCACAAAATATTTTGCATCATTATCATTTTTTCATTCGACGATTAAAGTTATATGTATTTGATGATAAACAAACGTCAATTAACTATCGAAAGAATATACTAACCTACAGAAATAATGACGGAATTCATCAAATTTTCGAGAAATAAATACCAAAAATTCACCATTCTCCCTACCTTTCTAGTCCCTATGAGCATAACACATCACCGGATTGCATTGCGCTTGTTGAACTAAGACTTACTTACAAGAGTTATAAGTATCGACCAAAGCTCTTTATTGCCCTTATTTTCCATTGAGCGTTCACCCGCTAAAGGCTAAGCCAAGGCTCGGACTCCGCGTGCTTTAAGCTCTTTCTAGAATCGCATTTGCATACAATTATCGCCGTTACCGATTTTTTGTTGAAAAAACCCCGCCTCGCTAACGCGGCCATCACACACGACTTTAATTATTATTATTTCGCTTTAGCTTTTAGCATCTTATTGAAAATTATGTGTGATGATATTATTTCAATTACAATTGAATCCATTATCCTGTAGACGCCTATGGATATGGCGTAATAATACCAACACTTATCGTTGACGATACATACTCTTAAATCTAAAGCTTTAAGTGTCCTGATTTCAGTGGTTTAACATTTTCATTTACGAAACCTTTTTTTTAAGTAAAGGGATTTTACATCTCACAATTTAAGCTCGAAAGCTTTAAAAACGAAAAAAATATATATTTGGGTGTCTAATTAAATAATCAAATTCAAATTACTAACCATTTTGTAGATATCCTTGAAAATGCCACCATCTAAGACACTGAAATCGTCAAGCGCCAGGTCTTCCGCTGCGTTATCGCTACTGGATCCAGAGCCCATGGAACTGGTGCCCGACTGGCTGGGGGACTCGTCCTGGGAGCAAGCAGCCTCTTCCGAGACCTTCCCGGCCTGCAGCAGCGCCGCTCTCCTCGCTGGTGATGACGCCACGTGGTCCGTCGTTTCGACTTCATCTTCCAGTGATCTGCTCGCAGTCTCATGGAGAGATGTCCTCCTCTCGACGCTTCTTCGTCCACTCGCGATAGCCTCTTCTTCCAAAGAGAGCTTCGGAACGGTTCCGAACTGCACCTTGCAGTGATTCGATAGATCGTTCAGCGATTTCGACTTTCGTCTTTTGCTCGGACTCAACAAGTATTCTCCGTTAGCTCTGTACTTTGGGAGACTCTTAACCGGGATCGTCGGCAAAGGAATCATACTTTTGGATGCTAATCTAGGGGGATATCCGGCAAGCAAACCCGTTCGTTCAGATTTGGAATCGTCATCGTTCTCGATGACACCGTTTTGACGTAAAAAAGACTCTGGACGTTCAGACGAATCTTCTGGAATTTCATCATCGAGTTCTTCCGTCTGGATTTCGTCGCTGTCTGGAGTTCTCATCTTGACGATCTCACCACCGAACCTGACGCGGCGAGGAGTTCTCCTCGTCACTTCGTACTCCTCCGGTTCGCTGTCTGCCAGTACCCGCATGAGGCTTCTGTTGTACGTCGAATAATCGAAAGACTCGTCTTCGCTTTCGGCTGCCGCGTTCCCGTTGGGCGTTTCGTCCTCCTCCAAGATTGTCATCGTGATGGCCGTATCCGAATCGAATGCGAGGTCCGTCTCGAGAATAATCTTCCCACTCGGAAGACTTTCCGAATCGTCCAAATCTACGGTTATCGTAGGCTGGGATTCGGAAGAGTCGTTCTGAGATATTTCCTCTTCGACGACGTCCTCGAGGGATGCTCCTTCCGGAGTCTTGTCGTTTCGCGTCTCCGCAGAATTGTTGTCGTTTCCTTCGCGAAGGGCGAACGATTTGTCATCGGCGTCCCCCACATTGTAAACGTCGCACAAAAGCTTAAAGTTTTCATTCACGCTCGCATCGAACGAGTCCATCTGTCTCCTGAACTCGTCCGGGCCGACGATCTCCTTCACTTTCATCAGCGACCTCATCGCCGCCTCTTGGTACACGACCTGAAACAGTTTCGAAGACAGTCCGCCTATCACCGTCTTCATCGCCGCGAACGATCCCTCGACCGAATCTAAAGCGGCCGGGAGAAGCGACGGAAGAGCGAGGATCACTCCCATCGTGACGTCTTCTCTGACTTTATCGTTTAAGGAGTTTTTTTCTGAACATTTTGTGACGATTTGAGAGAGGACTTCCCGCCGGTTTTCGCTGTGCGAGATGTAAATCTTGAGAGCATCGAGAGCTCCCGTCCGTACGGCGGGGGACGGGTGTCCCAAATTTAAGAGAAGTTCGGGGAGAAGTGGAGATAGTCTGGCGCCTATTCCTGCTGCAGGGACGAGATCTGCGAGGACTCTGAGCGCGTGCAGGCGGACCTCGCGCTCCGGGTCGCGCAGGCGGTGTCGCAGGGCGGTTATGAGTTCGGCGAGGTCCAGGTCCTTGGGGGCGCGCCTGGTGCGGACGACGCTCTCCCAGAGTGGCGTCAGCTGGTAGGCGGAAGTCGTCCGGCGCGCGAGGACCTCCATGGGAGGGGCGGGGGCGGCAGCGGGCGGGGCGCGGCGCGGCATCGGTCAGGGCGGCATGGCGCCCGGCGACTGACTGCCCGACACTCTGCAGCAGCAGCCTCTCCGCCCAGCTATCGACCCCCGCCCGCCCTCCGCAGCCGGACCTCGAGGCAACCGATGCGATGGACGTTTCACCATACAATTAACTAGAATATTTAATAATTATGTAGGGCGCACAATAGACAACCATTAAGTTTTAAATTAACGTAATCGTGTAAAGGCAGTTATATCACGTTAAAACACCGCCTTTCGTTAGATAAAAAATTAAGCAGCTATACTTTTCGGTTTACAAAAATATTTTTCGCAAAGCTTACTACGCGTCGCTTGCCGAGCTTCAGTTCTTCTCGGCCAATATAAAAACAATTACACTCACATACAGATACTCTTAGAGATACAGCTTTTCATGAAATTGTGTCTAAATACGATTAAGATTCTGGCACGAATTAAGCTTGCCGAGCGAAGGACCATTTCTTAATATATATTTTTCTTATTCAGACCCTGTTTATTATTTATTAACTTGTCATTTCGCAAGAAACTGATTATTTCATCAAAATTGTAATAACGTAAAAAATTAAATCACCCCAAACGACTCCACCACACAATCCATAAATTCCAAATTCGGCGGCGAAAACCTACACAACTACATTATTTCAACAAAAGTTAAAAACACGAAAATCAATTCAGTGTTCAGAGAACCGCCCTTATTCGTCATACATAACCGATTGTCCCCCCGTGCTCTCATTTTCCAAATTGACAAACCTTCCACCTAACGCTTTAGTGTCAATACTTTTCTATTTAGCGCCACCTTGGCTCCACACTCGCCAGTCACAATATTCATGCATATTTCATCAGGTAACAAAACCTAAAACATGTTTTGAGTGCCGCAGTGGAAAATTAATGGCTTTTAAATTATTTTTTCAGTTTTGTTTAATCACCCCTCAAATAAGAAATTTGGAAGCGTAGATTAATAACTGCTTAAATAATTATAAAACCGTTTAACCTTCAATGGGTAATTTACAGCCGTTTTAAGTTATCAATGGAAAGCATCATAAAAATATATGTTTAATATCTATTTTTTTTATGTAAACACATACAGGAGAATACCGACAGATGGTGATAGTAATTCTGAAGTCTCATCTGTGGAATTCTATGACGCTTACCATAGTGCATATGGCTAAGCGCTGCGTGTGGAGTGTTGATCCGCTAACATCATACTACAGCCCGAGATTCAAGCTTATTATTATTATTATTACGAGATCATCCTTATTATTACAGGAATTTACTATGAATGGGTGGTCTTTACGGAACGACTTTCGTCTACCACCAATTTTAATTAATAGGCTATTACTGCTATTTTACGGGTGAGGGATCAAATTCACACCAACCGGGGTATTTTAGAACTCAGAAATTTATTAAAAATTACATATCTTCGTCGGGGATCAAACCCACGACCTTTGACTTGCAAAGCAAACGCTTTGACCATTGAGCTATACCCGCCGCCATTAGTCAACATTCAACCCTTACATGTAAAATTGTTGCTTTTATCGTCATTATATCAGTAGTTACAATTAATAAACACTGCAAATGGAGAAATAGGATAATTATTTTCAAATTTCAAGAAAACACTATTACATTTTCGTCTAATCCAAGCCAATTTGAACAAAAGAAAAATCTGTTGAAATCATCTAAAAAAATATGTCTTATATTCCAATCAGAGTTCATGGACCTTCTGATTGTTCATTCCTTGAGTTTCCAGAAGGTCTGGCGTCACCAAGGTCGCGTGCTGTGACCTTGCGCCTTCTCCATTGTCGCGCCCGTCTTGATTCACGGTGTTCGGAGAATAGGCCGAGCCGAACCTGGGCTAATGTGTTTATTTGAAAGCTCCCCGCTATACACCACACCTTGATACCCGGGCTGTACGTGATATCATTGTTCGTAGAGTCTAAATAACGCAAATAATGAACTTTGTGTTCAGCTGACTCGCGCCTGTCAGATTTCCCGCCAAGCGCGAACTGTCTAAAACAGCTGTTTATAACATTTTCAAATGGGTTCGTGCAATAATTTGTGAGTCGTGGCTTTTGCTTTTAGATACAATTCTAGTAAATTTGAAATACATTTTACTAAGTTGTTATTTTAGAAATCTGACATACCTTATAATTAAAAATTCAATAAATTTATGTTATTTATAAATATTATGGTTCTTTGATATGCTTTTTCTATATAATTGCTGTCTTCAATGATAAAATATTGAAATGTTTACACACATACTTTAAAAAAATAACGTTTTTAAACGTCTTAACGTCGTTGTCATGACAACCAACGATACTGCACATCTTTATTATACATACCGATGTAAAGAAATGGGATTAAAATTATTACGTTCGTGTAATTCTGTCATTTATTAAGTAATTGTGAATCTTTGTCTTTTTAAACTACACTTAATACGAGTACATGTATCTGCATTAATTTTAAATGTATTTCAAATTTTGAAAATATCATCTTTAACTTTAGTTATTTATGAAAAATACATAATATTGTAAGTCTTCCAAGAACAAGAAGAGAAAAAACATAAAAATGGTCCACGGTAAAAATGTTAGCTATATTGTAAGATACTCATACGAATAAATGCAAAATTACTCACCACTTAATCCTCTTAACTAAAACAGTAGAACCTCGATTGATAGATTTTCGATAATTCAAAATATAAATAAACAAATTTTTAAAAAATAGCGGACTTAATGGAGATTTCACATATAAATCGAACTTAATAAAACTCAAAGGACGACATGGTATAATGGAACTTGAAATTTATAGGAAAAACCTTTTTGCTGACATACCTTCAGTTTCAATGCAAACGACCCTAGGTTTCAAATTTTGAATGATGAGGAAATTAAATACCTGCCTCAGAGAAACACGATCATAAAGACGAAGAAGTTATTATATATTGCAAGGTGACAGATATTAATCCTACACATGTTAAGGCTTTTTAATAGTTAAATGTCGCCATGATATGCTATGAGAGTCAAGAAGAGTGAATTTCAGAAAAACTTTTATGACTTAAAATATTAAAGATTTGGCAGTTTCAAAAAAAGAAAAGTTTGTCTAGAGCAGAAATCGATAATTGTTTTTTAAATATACAATGATTTAATATTTACGATATTTATAAATGTATAATACTCAAATTTCCTTGTCAATTTTTTTTCGACTATCGAATTTGTCTTTATTCAAATTACCTTCATCCCCAATTGGTCCGGATAATTGCGGTTCTTCGGTATATTTTTTAGGTTTATCTTTCCTTCATCCCTATCTAAAACGTTAAATAGAGTGACCTAAAAAAATCTTGACAAACTGACATTTGACTTTGACACAAAATGTATGTATTTATAAATATTATTATATTTTTGTGATGTTTTTAATCAAAAAATGTTATATATTTAAGAAATAAAATTATAAAACGTATTTTAAAATTTAATTAATCAAAATATCATATTTTAATCATTTATACCTACTCAGTTCAAGTGCATGCAAGTTACACAATCCCTCCGCGGCGCTGCAGTGTTGCTTAGTCTCAAGTCTACGACAGCTGTCAAGCGATATCTCTGGACTTGCCGCCGAGGAGTGATTTGTGCAGATATATTGTTTTCTTCTCGCCGGTTAACGCCATCATTAGCCTTCACGCGACACACATGAGCTAATGGCGCTCGAGGTAGAAACTTTGGTTGAGATGGGTTTCACCAAGGCCAAGGCGTGAGTCCAAAACAATACAAAAACAGTATAGAATCCTGAAATTTATTTAGCGCTAACACTCCACTATGAACAGTTTCTAAAATACTCTTCATAAGAAATTAAACGAACGTCTATAAATCAAATTTATCGCTCAAAATATATGTTTTTTATTTGTTTATGAATTTTATACATGGTATAAATTTTATTATGGTTTTGGTCAAAGGTTAAACGTGAGTCATCATAACCCAAAAATCTTTGAATGCTCATTTTTTTCACAGCGTAATTGTTGTCTTTGTTCGATGATCATGATACTATGCTATCGTGGATGACATGGAGACGAAAATAATCCTCATTATCACCAACCATTTTGAAGACAGGGAGTCTCTTTATAAATGTACAATGCATTATTACTGAGGCTGTTTCATAATCATATTAGTTCTATTTCATTCACAGTAAAGCTATCTTTAAGTTCTGTTAATCTGGATGCTAATTTCTTGGATTACAGTGAGAGGGCATTGGCAGTGACCAATAACAAAGGTGTGGAGCCAGCAATGGAGTGGCTGCTGGCTCACGCTGATGAGCCGGACCCCGGGCTGGGCGCCCCCGTGGAGGCCGCCCCCGTGGATGCCGCCCCCGTGGAGGCCGCCCCGGCGCCCGATCCCGGAGCCTCAGCTGACGTCGGAGTCCCGGCGGCGCAAGCGAGCAGTAGCGACGTGGCACGCTCACTCAAGTGTGACGAATGCAACAAATTGTTCCGATCCCAGGAAGAGGTGCGGCCTCAAATATTTCTCTATTAAATTTTGTAAAATAAACAACTTATAGCGCATATTCATTTCGGCAACATTCCCTAAGAATCCAGTTTCAATTCACCCAAAGTAGAACTAAAAAACATAGTCCTCACGGTAAAGTGACACCCGATGAGTGATGTTTCTTATGCAAACAGAAAAAAAGTATTGTATTTATGCATATTATATACAGATCCACACAGACCACATTTAAATACTTGATATGATGACTGGAGAGGATATTTTTTTTTCATAAATCATTGCAATAATATATTCTAAAAGCTCCGTCATTATTATATAATTCCCATAACCCTTTCATTACGGCTCAGTTTGAATACAAATTATACTGTCAATTATAAAACTAGTATTTGAAGCATAAATGTACTTATCTGACCTATTTTTATTTATCACCTTGGTTCTTGTATCCTTTAGCTATCAGATGATGCATAAAAAACTATTCTAAGAAAGCAGCAAAACGATATATCACTGCTACAGATGTCAACGGTAGGGGAATCTTACACAGTATATATTGGGTACCAATGCAAATAGGCTAAAGTGATCATGAAAGTACCATTGCTAAACAAAAAATTGTATATTTTTTGTCAGTATATTGTAAATTATTGACTCAGGTGGAGTTCCATGCAGCCAAAACGGGGCACAGTGCCTTCTCAGAGTCCACCGAGGAGAAGAAGCCACTCACTGAAGAAGAAAAGAAGGAGCAGCTCGCTAAGCTGGAGGAGCGCATGAAGCAGAAGCGCAAGGAACGTGAAGAGAAGGAGAAGGTAACAAACACCCTGCAACTATTACTGAGCGATCATACCATCATTGCCGAGGGATCTATCTATTAGCTCAGAAATATCTGATCCCATGTTGACTTACAGGTTAATGACCTGAATACTGCGATATCTGAAACTCTTAATCTCAGTGAGTGCTCCATCAGCATCTTGACATGAACTGTTCACAGCAAATGTGGCTTGTATTTTATTTTTATGTAAAAAAATACAGGAGAACACCGACAGATGGTGATAGTAATTCTGAAGTCTCATCTGTGGAATTCTATGATGCTTACCGTGCTGCATATGGCTTAACGCTGCATGTGTATTGATCCGCCAACGTCATAGACTACAGCCCTAGATTCACGCATCATCCTTATTATTACAAGAATTTACTATGAATGGGTTTATTATGTTCACGGGACGACTTTCATCTACCCTCCAATTTTAATTAATAGGCTACGACTGGTATTTTATGGGTAAGGGATCAAATTCACACCAACTGGGGGTATTTTAGAGCTCATAAATCGATTAAAATAAAAAATTTATTTTTTTATCTCTGTCAGCGATCAAACCCCTTGGCTTGCAAAGCTTTGACCATTGAGCTATGACTGCTAGAGAAATAATAATTAAGTGTGTTTGTTTCTCAATGTAATAGAATAACTATTATCACTTTTGGCTCGGCGATAATCATGAATGAGAAGTGTGCAGGGCACTGGAGATATTCCCAATGAACCACAATGCTCAGCAGTTGAAATAAACAATACAAATGTGTAGTAATTTTAGCACTTTGTCATGAGTTAAGGTAAATGCCATCATCCAAATCTAGGGATAGAGTCAATGATGTTGTCGTGTCCCATTGCAGGAAGAGGCGACAGAAAGAGAGAGACTGAGGATCAAGTCCGGCAAGGACATGCAGGACGCTAAGCTTCGCATGCAGGAGCAGGAGACGCTGAAGGTCATGGAGGAGCGGCGGCGGGACAAGCTGCAGGACCAGCAGGCCAGGGAGCGCGTGCGGCAGCAGATACAGGCCGACAAGGAGGCCAGGAGGTAACCGCACTACTCGTCATACAAGTTCATATTTATTTATTTATTTAACAGAACCGTAGCTCCGAGATGTACAAAAGATAAACATATGATAATATAAGAGTAAAAATAATCATTAAAGAAACATAGAGCATATATAGACATAATAAAGAGGAAGATTTCGCATGTCAAAGTGATCCAGGAAAATAATACCATCAACAAAAGAGGAAAAGGATATAAGAAAGGCATCGAGGTGTGCTGGTGGGCTATTTAGAAGCCCTATTTCAGTTGTACCAAATAGAGAAGTTCCACAAATACCAACTGGGATAGAAAAACAATGAATGGCTACGAGCACGGGTATACCTATCCGGAACGTAGAAGTAAAGGAATTAAATTGTATCGTGAAGAAGAAAGAATTAATGTTTTAGAGCAGCATTTTTCCTTCGGGACTAATGAGTAGAAAGAAAACATCCTTAGAAGAAAAGGAGTTGGATAATGTACGGAATTGATTGAGTTGAATGGATAGTTACCGTACATATTGATATCAGCTTGATATAGCTCCTTTAGGCTGATGCCGTAAAGCCTCGAAAAACGATCTTTTGTCTCTTATGTTTGTTCGCTCGCCTGACATGCACATCTAGTAATGTTAGTTTTATAATTATATAAAAATTAGATGGCTTTTGAATACGCCATTTTACTTGTTATGATAGTTGATCCATTTCATGTTGGTGCAACTGTCATCTTTAATGTGCTTTTTTGCCGCGACTGTCTTGGGGCGCTAGATGTCACAGTGTTCGGCAGTTGTCAATTAACTGGTGCCTGGCCGGCGACATGACATGCCAGTCGGGCGTAGAAATCAAGTCTTTATTTAAAATAAACTCCAATTGTGCTTCGAAAATAAGTTCTTTGTGTTATTAATCTGCTCCTGTATCCTGTCACCCAGTAATTTGATATCCAACTTAGAGAGGAGGATGTCAATTTAAAATTAGAAACGTAGGAGAAACTTTTTATGAATTCTTTCGAGCTTAAAGATGTATTTGGATTTATTGTGTTTCCAAACTAAGCTACCATATTCCAGAGCACTTTGAACAAGTGAGGAATAGAGGGTAAGAAATATTAGAGGGTTGCAAAATTGACAAGCCTGGCGGGTGATGATCCAAGAAGTTGTATTAATTATGTGAGTATGGAAGGTGAAGGCTGAATCGTAGGTTATACCAAGATCCTTGATATATTCAGTACTAATTGATGACCTAAGATATAATATGTTGTTGTCTTGGTAGGTTAATAGCTCAGGGTATTAAGCCTGGAGATGAGCCCCCGGCCGCACCCCCGGCTCCCGCACCAGCTCCGCTGTCCCCAAAAGCCACCCCGGCCGCCACTTCTGCCCGCCTTCAGCTGCGTCTGCCAGACGGACGCAGCGTGACGCAGAGCTTCGGGGCTCGCGAGCAGCTCAGCGCCGTCCGCCTCTACCTACAGATCAACGAGATGCGCGACAAACCTTTCGGCCTCATGACCACCTTCCCGCGCAGGATCTTCAATGAAGACGACTATGAAAAACCCCTTGACGTATTGGGTAAGAGAATGAACATCTATTTGTTCTGTCACTCCTTCGTAGTATCAATCCGGTGGATTGGTTTGCAGAAACAGAATCTTGCATCTCGATCTCCATTCCTCTCGGTCCTCCTCAACCCTCTTCAGCTCAGCATAAGAGCTACAGTTCATGTCCTAGAATACTTGCTGCAAATACTCCCGTCTAGGGCGCCCTCTACAGTTTCTACCCTCAACCATCCCCTCCACAATATCGTGAAGGAGACCATCGTGGCGCATGATGTGACCAATCCATCGGGCTCGCCTCTCTGAGATGGTTCTTATTAGTTGCCTATCTTCCTTGATTATTCTGAGAACCTCATTGTTCGTGACGTGGTCTCTCCAGGAAATTCCGAGAATTCTTCTGTACGACCACATCTCAAAGGCCTCTACTCATTTTAGTCACTCCTATGCTTTCTATAAATGCTTTTTATTTAATGTTGTGGTTTCAACTGTGGTTATTTGTTTCAGGTCTGACACCATCGGCTGTGGTGATCGTGTCCAAGGGTCCCGGCATTGTGTGACTTTTTATAAGCTGTAGGTCCTTAATAAATGAATCGATAAGTAATTTATCTCAAGTAAAGCGCGGACTCTTCACCCGATCCGTGTCAGAAGTGCTCAAATTTTCATTCGCGATGAAAGTCGAGCAATAGGAAATCAATTAAAATCATTGTAAAATCTGACTATTTGTGTAAACAGTCAATATAAAATATTTTCTACGTTAGTTTGTTCCAGCTTTTATTGAAGACAAATAAAGATATGCTATGAATTGTCGGAAACTAGTTTACATAATGCTTAATACCGGTCGTGTCACTTTGATTTTTTAATTTAACTGTTTTGTACATTTTAAAATAATATGTTCCTCATTTATAGTTCTATACAATAATGGAAAGGCAATAAAACGAGCGCTAAAATTGGTGGATCTTTTAACAACTAAATATATGCATAAATTATGTAATATATGACATAAATTGAAGTAGATTAGTGATTCGATCTGACAATATTGTTTTTTTTTCTTCAAGAAGATAGGGGCTCATCCGCCCAAATCAAAGTCAAAAGAAGCTGCGTTAGTCCCTTTTAATTTCTCCAGCCAATCCTACACTTTACATCTAAAAACATTGTGTCCGCCATTAAATTAACAAGAGCTTTTTTAATATTTCCATTGTGAAATTGCTGAATATTGTTTTTAAAAATTAAATGTTATTTTTACCTGAAAATCACTTACAGGAAATTTAAGTGCAGATGGGATTTAACTTCCCTAATCATGTGTTAGCGGCAGATGACAACATTGCATTTTCTGTATACACTAGTTCTAATTGTAAAGTTTTTATTTCTGGTTTTGATTTAAATACATTATTATAACACAATCAAACACCTACAATCACACCAACACAAAGCAAAGTCACTGTCAGAGGTGTCACTCATTCACGTCTTTATATTACAGTTTTACTGCATGAAATGGTGTAATTTTTATCATACTTTTTATCATGGTCATCGCCATTATTTTTTGTAGAGTATGAAAACTTGAAAAAGTCAAATTGGAATGTAAATTTGTAGGCGAATGAAGTAATGCTAACTTCCAATGAATCAAAAATTATCCTGATTACCCAACCTTCATCGTCTTATCAACATTATGCTCTAACAGACAATTAATTTTGAGATATTGATGTGTCTTGTGATGTTTTATATATTGTGCAAAGAGCTCAATTATTTATGCACTAATAACAAAAATATTGGAACAATTTAATTAGGTGTTTTCACAAATTTTTTTATTGATTTGTACAGCAGAATCCTTACTTAGCATGTATAATTAATATCTGAATTGTATTGTTGATATGAAACATATCTTCTGCGGCTTACTTTATTGTGTGATCATTTCAAAGCTTTGGCATAATCAGTATCTGAATGTGATAGTTAATTATGCGCTCACAGGTATTGGAATGATTAAAGCACACTTCAGCAATTTCTTCATTCTCCTTGTTGCAAAACTTCATAAAAAAGTGTTTTTTGTTACATTATTTTTCTTGTTACGTAAAGTTACGCTGTACAATTAGCTTTTAATGGATGTTCGTTTCCGAAAAGGGTTTATAAAACAAATATTGTGATTTTTAATTTTTTGGGAAATAAAATGTTGCTCACCTCACTTCTAATAATGGTTACATCCAAATCCGTTCCCCGGTTGGTGAATATGATCTTCAGTATCAAATAAACTTTGCAGACATTACGAATGATTAACCCCAATTATGTATGCTGTGTCTCATGATAAATTGATAAATTTGTTTTTCTATTTTATCAAATTCTTACTATATTTGCTTTAAAACTGAATGCAGAAAACTGTTATAAGTGTGCGCCTAAATAGAAAATATCATGTCATTCATTGGCAGCGAGACTACACCAAAAACAGTTCTTTAATCATTTCAAAGGGAAGTCACAGCAATTGGTCGGTGAAGAGTTTCATCATTTCAGAGAACTATTGACTGAAGGAGGATACTTACACAACGCACGCCCTCCAGAATCTCTAGCTTTTTATATTGTAACATCTTCTGAAGACAGAGTTTGGAATCTACATTTTGAGATTCGTAGTGAAATGGCGTCAAAATAAAATGGGCGCCGACGAATCCCGTGTAAAATAATTTTGTTGAAACAAATAAAGTAGGTGATTATTTTTAATAAAACTGTTAAATCAAATCGTGTCTTTTATTTTGTTGTTATCCCGAAAGTCAAGTAACTGAAAGTGTTTGATTTTTTCTGCTACATAATAGTTAGGTTGTCTGGTATATTTGTGGTGCCACATGGTCTATCTTAGATAAGTGTATGGCAGACATCTTACAATCCTGCTGTGTACCGATTATAGATAATGATAGTTAAGTCGTGTAAAAAATTGCGAACAGACAAAAATATTTCTTAAAAAAAATCTCCACCACTCTTTTGTAAAAAAAATGCATACATTTAATTTAAAATCAGTTACTGGAGTATTTATTTTGTTTACATAATTCTAAAATGATGGGCAGCATTTAAAAATTTTATTCAAGAAAAACCATCAAAAAAACATCAGAAAAATTCACCAGCAGAGCCTTTTTGACTCTTCTAATTTCTTTTAAGTGAATATGACTTGAAAGAGTTGAGTAAAATAATCGTTAATATTATCAGTTTGAGTATTTTTTTTACATTTTAAATATAGTTACCATTAATAAATTCAAATTAATATGATAATATTAACCCTTTTAGGCCCAGAGCACCGATCAATCTGCACACTCGGCTGTCTGAAAAGGATTATTGTACATATCGGTTAAAGCTTCAACTCAATGTCGTTTGTAAGAGACAAATGACATTCTAGTATCGAAACAGAAAATAACCATAAGAGTAACAAGAAAACTAGTGAGTAGAACAAATAACAACACTACAAATCTTCAATATATTTATAAATGATGACGCTACTTTAGAAAAAATGATACAATAGGCAGTTATTATTATTATTACACCAGAACACTATCCATACTAAATTACTTAATATTTACTTCATCAGCAATTATTAAGGGTTACTTGTTCATCGCCAAACTAGTAAAGTGTTTATTTTAGAATAACATTTTGTATGTCGACTATACCTATCTGGGACAAGTAATACAACTAGGGCGAAGTAACTTCTCAAAAGAAATCGACAGGCGTATACAACTGGGATGGGCAGCATTTGGAAAACTAAAGTACATTTTTAAAGCGAAAATTCCGCAATGTCTTAAAACTAAGGCGTTTAACCAATGCATCCTCCCTGCATTAACTTATGGCGCAGCGATGTGGAATCTGACAGCAAATATTAACCATAAAATAAAAGTCACCCAGCGTGCTATGGAGAGATCCATGCTCGAAGTGTCGCTAAAAGATAGAATCCGAAACGAGGAAATACGCAGAACTCAAGTAGTGGATGCTACCCAACGAAGAGGCACACTCAAGTGGCAATGGGCAGGACATATCTGTCGAAGAGACGACGGTCGATGAGGAAGAAAAGTATTGGAATGGCGCCCAAGAACTGGCAAACGAAGCATTGGCCGACCTCCTACAAGATGGACTGACGACATAAGAAGAATAGCGGGAGTGACCTTGATGCGGAAGGTGGAGGATCGAAGAGCATGGAGACTCATGCGGGAGGCCTACGTTCAACAGTGGATGACACAGGCTGATGATGATGATGATTTGTTGGTTATCTAAGAAATTATAGATTGGTTCATTTGTCTTATTTTTATTCTTACCATATTCAGTCGCGTAAGTCGATCGTTTACGATATCTGTATCATGTGTACATTGTATTTATTATTTTTAAGATTTTCTATAAAATCTATTAAGATATTTAAAAAAATCTATGTTTTCTGATACATATGTTGCTAAGGAATAAGAATAACGAAGATTTGATTTTTCAGTTTGTTTTTAGGTCTGTAGTGTTTCAAATTCATGTTTTTTATTGTTATAAATATATTTTTAATGTTGTTAAATATGGTTATGTGATCTTTTTTATATTAAAAATACCTCAGTTTGTAATGGTAATGACTGCATTTTTTGCCTTTCTTTTAAATAACATTTTAAATTATAACTATTATTTTTTGTAAGTAAAACGGTGTGCGACTTTTCACATGTATCACCTGTATTAAGCCTGGGCCCAAAGTAGTTAATTTTAAACATTTTCATTTAAAATATTACTTTTATTTATTCATTTACAGATAACATATTGAAAATCATCCACAATAATTATCGTAAAGGTTATTATTCACCGAAAAAGTGATTATTCCAATGACTTAATAATTCACTGATAATTCCTTTACTCATAATTGCGCAGCCCAGTGACCTATGAACCGTCTCTTCCGAAATATCTACAGACTGCGATGTGTTTATTTGGTATATAATTAAAAGACAATAAATTGTGTTAAATGTTTTTTTTATTTAATAATAATCAATAATTATTCTGTCAACTCAAATGTATAACTACAGATTGAAACAAGGGGGCATAATAATATTGACATTCCAACACAATACAAGATAAAGGAATGCGCAAAAATGTTGTGTGACGTCGACCTTCACATTTTTACTCCATATAAAGCACAGTTAGCCAATTTAATAATGGTTCATTTACGTCTAATTTCACAAGACATAAAATTTATTCACTTAGTATTTTATATATTTACGACTGTTACTATAGGTGATGGTTACTCCTCCCGATACCTACTTTTCTGAACTCTCTCGGCTTATCTCACTCTTGCTGGACATAATGATAAGTTAGGATTTGTTTCAATCACACCTGGACAGACTCATTTGTTTAACCTTCCAGCGGGCGCGCTGTCATAAAATGTAACACAAATGCACCTCATGGTTTTAATCAGTTAGTCGCAAGCATCGAGCTCCAAGCTATTTGAAGGACAGTGTCTCTCTAATCTACCATCCCAAAAGAATTCTTGCCGGACAAAAGCAGAACTGTTGGATCCACTCTTTTTGGTTTCCGAAAGGAAAAAAAAATCCTATACACTTCGAAAAAATAAATGTATAATAATTATGTCAACATTACATAAAGATGAAATGAATCCTAGAAAGCCTCAAGTTGCACTGGACTACAATGAAATTAAAGGCGAATATTCATTCCGATTAACAGGTCGTTAAAATATTTTGTTTTGAAATATTTAAAATGTTGTTTCGTTTTTTGTTTATGAAAGTCAATTTTTGTTTTGTAAAGTAGTCATTTATCATTTTTTATAACCTTACAGCAATTCCTTAATACTTGTATAAAGAAAACACCTTCACATGGAGAAAACTTGATGATGTAAAACTTGCGACAAGCGCATGCTCAAGGAAAAACTACTCAGCGCGCCCGCTGGAGGCTTAAAGAAAGAACTTTACGCTAACCTTACTTTTAAAGTAGAAATTTAAAGGTACGCCTCATGTAGAAGTTACACTAAAGGAAGGAACTGGTTGCAGGTCCCTGACGATTGATAATAAGGTCTATTTTGTATTTAAATTAAAATAATATAAAAATTTTAGTGAATTTGTGTCTATTCTAATAAAAAAAAAATGAGAGGGTAATATCATTAAAGCTAGTAATCATAAAACATTTCATTTACTATTAATATTTAGGATCATTCCTTACAAACATAGGACGGTTTTAGAACTGTCAAAAGTATTATGTTTTATAATTGTTTTAACAATTAACTCAATATCATTATGTAATAAATATCTACGATGTATGTAGGTTTTCAAGTTTAAATAAAGAAATCATGACACAAAGAAAGACACCAATCTCACTCACTTACGCCATTGATACAAACCTAGACAGATGCAGAAAATACTTTCTTGTAGTGTAATCATGTCACAACATGATTATGACCAGCAACAGTGGTAGAAATATTAATAAGAAAACGATTTATCCATACATGGCTCAACCTAAGTCATAAAACCACCTCCTGGTGCAATTTTACAATTTTGTGATTGTAGATTTTTCTATACATCTTTTGATACCCAACTAAAACTATGCATTTCGCTAACTTTAAACATTGCTAAAATTAATTTAAGTAAAAAAATAGTTATCCAAAAATGCATCAAATTTATACAAATTAAATATTATTTACATAAAAATACATTCATTATATACACAACAACGACATAAAAAATATAAGTGAGTCAACTAAATAGGTTTGTTCGTAAAAAAAATCAATATACACTCAAAAAACTCTTTTTGTGCGATTTCGAAGTTATGCGGTTTTTTTTAAATGCATTTTTTTTTTAATTTTATATTTTTGAGATCATATGATCGTATGTACATATGATCTCAAAAATATACAGTCGAACCCCTTATTAAACTACTCCGAATAACACGATGGATTAAAATATAGGCCGCCTATACCCCAACTTGCGCCGAGTGTTACAAGGCCATTTGACACCGGTTCGGCTGCACACACACAGCCGGGCGGTCGTCTGTGCGGTGCATACAGTCAAACGTTGGCTAGCGTCTGTGTATAAGAGCAATTAAAAAGAATGAAATTTCAATAAGAAAACCTATTATTGATGGGACAAACATAAGTTTCAAATTATCATCATACACAAGAGATACGTTATTAGAAAAAACTGAACAAGCACTCAGAATCTTTATCGAAGATTTAACCAAAAAAAGAATCCCGATAAGTACTTATTTACTTCAAGAAAAAGCACGTATATTTTATGAAGAAATTGAAAAATTGGAGCCATCTACTGATTCATGTTCCGGGGGAAATATTTTTTTTTGTGCATTTTTGGGTTTATTTTATGTAGCTGTTTCAAAGTTATGCGGTTTTTAAAATCCATGGAACGCATCTTCCCTTTTTCTATGTAAATCATAGCTTTTTTTGTGCGATTTACCATGGTACGCATCTATCGCACAAAAAAAGGTTTAGGTGTATACATAGTTGTTGCAACCGACCGAAACTAGATTTATGCTTTTAATCGAAACAAAATTTTGTAATTCATTTCTGACTGAAAAACAATTTTTGTACAAAATTTAATCTAACTTCGATCGATCACAGATATAGAGATACTCAAATAATCATGTTAATAAAATCCGGGACTTAGTGCATAATTTTATATTTGAGATAAACGATTAAACACAATATGGTTTCTATTTGTAAATATTCGTCATTGAATGTAGATGTTTTGAATAATTAAAAAATAAATAATTATTACATACATAATACTGTAACACAGTAGTGATTACATAATCAATATCTTTATACAAAAATTACAAAATTACGTTTTCAAAAAAAATATTTTAATGACAAAAACCGTGCAAAGTTTTTATAAATACATTTTATTAAAAGCCATTTTTATAGAATCGTTTTTTATTTATTTTTTTGTAAAAGATTTGTCCAAAATGATTTATGATATAATTTTCATGAACAACACAATTGCTCAATGAATACATTGATTTAAAAAATAATTCAAATGGTTTAATGATTTTGTTGTTCTTAAAAGTGACATCGAAAAATAAACATTTTATGATCCTTTTAATGAAAATTATTGTTTCAAAGCCAAAAAATATCAGTTGTGGTTCAACAAAATGCAAGAAGCAATGTCGGTAGCTTAACCCTTTAAGTGCGAGGTCGGATATATCCGCACCAACTTGCACTGCTCTTAAGTGCGAGGTGCGGATTTATCCCACGCCCTGAAAAAAACACGTCGCTTCAGTGCGAGATGCGGATTTATCTGAATACTATATTGAATATAATTTTGTTTTGTATTCCGACATTCCTTCGTCAATTTTTTTTTTACGATATGTATTGAGTTTTGGGTCCTTCTTCACATGTTTCAAATTTGCCTTTTTTTTAAATAATAATGGATTTATTTAATTTAGTTCTGAAGGTGAATATAAATGCAGCACTGACCAATCAAATCACATAAAAACAATTGTCCTTAAATATTCAACTTGATTTTTCATTGACTTATTTGCTGACTATTTATGAAATCTTATTTCACACGTAAAGGGTTAAAGCAACAGAACATCTGTCCTTAACTGTTACCATTCAAAATGGCAGGCATTTTGCTTTAACTTTCCAACAGCGCTTCTAAAACTGCCTTACGATTCACTATGAATTGCCGTTAAAGTACAACAATCTAATGCACTAAGAGACAACAGCTATGAATTTATTTTTGTGAATTTCCAGCATTAAATATTCAATTTCCCCATTTCTTATCACGGCTTATTTCCCATAATTTGGGATTATTGCCAATATTCTTATTAATTTATCACAACAAAATTTGAGTTTCACAGGAGGGGATTACATTCCAACATGCCCATTTAAAAATTCATTACCTATTATATTTATCTAAATTTGACATTATTTTTTAAATGTATATTTGCCATAAAAAAAATACCAGATAATGCATTCTAAATATTTAAATTAAAACATATTTAAAAAAAAATTAGCCACTCAGGTCAAATTAGAGAAAAGTGAACTGGTTTGTTTTTATTAATGATTTACTCCTCATTATCTTGTGAATCGAAATAATTAAATCATAAGTCTTCAATTTTTTTTTTCAGGAATGCCATCATAAATAGTTTATATATTTATTATTGAGTTTTTTTTACGTTTCCTCCCTTCCGCATAGCAATGTGTAGTGCTGCCACCCACCCAATAATTAAAGATACTATTCCCCACCAAAATGTGACTTATAAAACAAAAGTTTTGATTCACAAAATGAGATGTCAATCAATTTCGATGACCGCCGACAGGATCGTGTCGATAGATGTCAACGTAGGAAGCAATCGGAGTGATTATCATTCGCTACCTAATTTAAAAAAGCCGTGCTAAAAATTACAACGTGTACCAGAGCAGCAATTGCACCAGCTTGTATATCTCCACGGCGAAGTAGGAAGACGTCATCCTCTGCTTGCCGGTGGGTACGACGGCTGAATAAATGACGGGCTTCGTGAGATCGCGGTGGAGGAGCTTGCCGCTAGAGCCGAACCTCCCGCCGGCGACTATTCCGTCGCAGTCGATGTTGTCGAGTTTCTTGTCGAAGCAAATTCTGATCTCAAACATGTACTGCTTGCCTGTGGCTTCGTCGTAATGGCAGTGGATCGCCGGGTTCTTGCCGAGGGCGTTCTTGACACCGTCGTACACAGCTTGAGGGAAGTGGTTCTGACCGTCGCCGGGGAGGACGCCGATGCTCTCGAGGATGGCGTTCATGGAGTACATCTGCAGCCAGCGGAGGCCCTGCGCGAAGTAGCGCACCTGGTTGTTGAGTGTCGGCAGGGAGGCGGCGCAGGTGCCGTGCTTGCTCCACTCGTGCTCCCACAGAGAGGTCTCTGGCGTGTCTGCAAGCACAAAACATTATGTAATAATATAATATTTACAATGGCAATGTCCATTTTTGCAGGAATTATCACCAAGGCAAGACAAGTATTTATTTTATCTGCATTTAATGACAAAATTTTAAAAACATAGATAAACTTCATTACATTTTTTTTAACTAACCAGATGGATTAACCCCTATCATTGATTTACTCAGTTCATGACCGAGCATGGCGCTTTGACATTAAATTCATTAAAATTATTTTGAAACTTAACTAATCCTATATGACTTGCTCTCTGGTGTTCTGGAACTGTCCGACCATCCTGTTGGAAAAATGATTTTTTAATGCAATCCAAGAAAAGTTCTCCATTCCTCAGAAAATGTTTGTTGGTACTTTTGGCAAGGTTCTTTTTTGGTTTTTCTAATCTTGCCCTGTTTCATTTCTAAGCAGTAGCAATTGTTTATAAGTAATCTATGTCAAATTAATTAGATGCTTAGCAAAAAAATCATAATTATGAAATCATCAAAGAGACACTATTGATGTGAGTCTTCTTCTTCGTGTCAGCGACGTCAAATTATTTTTTCCCAATATCTGGCAACATCAATAGCTCGTGTGTTGTCCAGCATTAGGTCCTGAGATGTGCAACTTGTTGGGCACATGGAGCAGCATCGTAGGTGTGAGGCGGTCTGCAGGTCTCCACAGTCGCACAATAGTGTCTCTCCCTGCCGAAGCATTCCCCACCGCTCGAGGTTGTCCTTTGTTCTACCAACTCCGGTTCTTAATCTGTTTAGGGATTTCCAGGTCGGCCAGTCAAGGCTCTTGCCAGTTGGGAGGCCTTCCTTTGGAGTAATGAAATCCTCTGGTGCGATTTGTTGCCAGAGTTGGAGTCTCTCATTTTCAGAGCCGGATGTGAGAGGTTGTGTGGATTTCAGAAAGCTGCTTCGAGACTTCAATCTTGGTGTTGGGGGTATCTGATTATACAAGCAGTGGGACGGTTGGTTGATTGCCTTACGCATTTCTTCGGCGCATATGACTTTGCGTCTTATGCTCGGTGGTGCGATACCAGCCAAGGGGATGTGAGTGATTTTGGTTAACTGGACAAGTCCAGTACATAACCAGTATTGAGGGTAAATCATTTTTAAAATAGGGTAATTATAAAATACTACCATCACCATCTGTGGTATTCTAGGGTCTGTTTTTTTTTTAAATATATAAATTATGATTTGTTATTTTTTACTGGTTTTGTTTGTTTAATTTCCCAATTAATATTACAAATTGGAGTCATTAAATGACGATTGAATAAGTATTTAGAACATAATCCAGTCAGGTTAACAGCCCTGAGTGACATGTCATAAAATTAAGAAATGAATCACACAAATTGTTGTTATTATGACTCAGCGATAAAACAAAAAAGGCAATGCAATAAAAACATTCATGCCATTATGACAATTCACTGAGAAAGGAAATCAATATGTTATGTTATCCATAGAATAATTTTTTAATACAGAAAAACTTTCTAATTAAAACAGTAATTGAATCAATTTAATTTATTGGCTAATAACTTGAAGACCTAATGATAATGAAGTTTGGTAAGATTTAATTTACATACTAGAATACTACAAAACAAAAAAATCACATCAAAATTGTGTTTTTCCAAGCAAAGTCTATGGAGTCTGTTTTAGATTATAAGGCGAGGGCGCATTATGATGTTGGAGCTACTTATCACATTTTAGTGTCGCTTTCATTTGATACATTGTATATATGTTATTGTACAAACATATGACATACTGAAAGATATCAAACAAGATAAATAATAAATAAATATATTATCAAGACATGCGCCATTCAAACGAGCTCACAAGCACTGCCAAAGTCAGACAAACAGAACACGTGTACTTCCGAGTTCAAATAACCACTCCCAAGGTCAAATAAAATAGACTTAAGTTAGTAGCGATGCACCTCACTTTTAGTGGGAAACACGTTGCATAGCATTATAAAAGATAAGCATTAACTAATAATAATTGATATTTTAAGCATCATTGAGATTTGAAACTATGATCACTCGTATTACATTTAATCAATACCACTGTGGCAACACTATCCTGACGGAGCACCCCAACGCAGAACGATAAACAGAGATCAGTAGCGACCCAGCTCTCGAGGTGCAATGCCCTTACGATCGACTCACAAAGTATGACGCTATATATCTTCCATAGATGATTAGTTAGCAGAACTAACACCACTTTCTCGATGGTACCCGTCAGCTAATAGAGGTAACAGAGATAATAGAGATAATAGAGGTAAGTACATTTTTTTAAATTATTGTCTGTTTACAATTATTACGTTTATATAAACAAGAGAAAAAAAACATTATTCATATCACAAATAAAAATAATGTTTACGAAGCTATTTTTAATGTGATTAAAAGGTGTATTGTTATTGTTCTACCCATTCATATTAATCTATTTTCGTTGACTAATACGCAATATTGTTTTTGTTTTTTTTAGATAGTCCTCGCATTGCAAAAATTATAAGTATTTCTTTGTGGAGGAAAGAAAAAATAACAAAAAAGTGTGTCACCTTTCTCTATGTTGATCCAGAACTGCTCGAGTTGAGGCTCGATGGGCTTAATGAGGCTCTCGTCGAACTTCCATGAAGAGTTGCAGAAGCCGGGACCGATGGTTCCGAGGCGGGTCGGCCACACACCGTGCACGGTCCAGGCCAGCGCTTGCGAGGGAAGCGCACACGAGTGCGAGGGATCCTTCTCGCGCCACTCGTAGCAGACCGTGGCCGGCCAGTGCTGCGTGAAGATCAGCACATCCCACTCATGATTACTGGACACAGCATCATCGGCTCTGCAACAAAAACATACATATAAAATTCATCAATGCAAAGATATTGCCGTCAGCACACTTGAACAAAGCTTTTTAAAATTAGGTTGGTCTAATAAGGTGTTGTGTTGGATACATAATCTGTTTAAGAAAATTACTCTTTTTTGAACAACACACTGGAAAGCTTGACATAAAATATCTCTTATCATCGGCAAGCTATGGATTGATTTTTAAAACCACATTTAATTGTTTTTTCTTTCGTAATTGACGACGCGTGATAAGGCATAGCATCGCAAAAATGTGTTTCTTCCTCGGTCACGGGTAGAATATGAGCAAGACACAAAATTACAGCAATTTTAGCATGAAATTTCATAACCTTATTCCGGTTGCGTCTCTGACACTGCCCTCAGTATATTTTCTTCATTACAGGATAAGGAATATCCCGTTTTAATGCAAGTTTCTAAATGATATTTATATACTTGTTATAGGATGAATACTTTTTAATCAGAAATTTCTCCCAATATAACCTTGTAAGAACATTTTGAATTATTTTATTTATCTTACCAAAATTCATATAAGATCCGCTTCTAATAAATAGTGTGTTATTTAACTAAATACATTACGTGAATTGGACAATAATGACAAATTAATGCATGTATAATTAGCAAAAATTAAATTGGTATAAACATACAATATTTGTGGAAAACAAATAAGATCACTTCATTCAAAAGTTTTTTGGTATAATGGGATTTTTATTTCTGTTGTTAAAAATAACTTCAAAATAATAGTAATTAGTGTTTCATCATGGTAAATTTTGATCTATTTAAATATATGAACATTCAATTGCAATATACATATATTTTAAATCGTCTTTCATCCATTTATTTAATGTATGTAAAAATTATAAAATATAATTATTAGAAGAAAAGAAAATCAATAACAATAACTTGCTCCATCCCTTTGAAACAAAACATTACACCTGTCACTTGTATTATGCTACAATTTCTCAAGTATAGGTTAGGTTTTGCTACAAAATGTAAAAATTCTTAT
Organism: Glossosoma conforme; assembly: GCA_022606575.1. NCBI lineage: Eukaryota > Metazoa > Arthropoda > Insecta > Trichoptera > Glossosomatidae > Glossosoma > Glossosoma conforme. The sequence goes on along the minus strand of JAGTXR010000234.1, from coordinate 358,001 downwards.
GATTTCATACAAACTTCACTGGTAGCACTTTATTGTGGTGAATCAATCTTTACAAACCTTTTATAAAATCGTCACTAGCAAAAATAAAAATATGTATTAGAAATTCCCAGAAAAACAAAAAATCATTGTCATTATAATACATATTTACACAAAAATAATTGGTAAAAAAGTTCTTATAATTTTTAAAAAATCATTTGGAAGAAGCAAATATAACGCTATCAATAAGAAATGGGAGCTATCAGGCTTATATAAAAAATATGCGATAAACGCAATAGTTGTGTCACAATAGAGCAATAAACAAAAGGACCTACACTACTATATAAAGTAGTGTTGCTCATGACTGACCATCGCGGCACCAATGATCACATTTTGGAAAGATAAATAATGTAGGGATCTGCTAAAGTATTTGTAGTTAATTTAAAACCTGCTGCCGATGTATAGAATCTAATAATTTTGTCAACGCGACCTTACTTTTAATACGAAATGACATTTAAATTTTTATATGATTTATTAGATATTAAAAGGAGGCATCACTACTAACCTTATGAAAACAGACAGGGCCAGTATTGCATAAAGAGCCCCCTTAATCGCGAACATTTCCGTATTAAAACTAATGATTCGATTATTATTTAATAATGTAATGTCTTTTAGGTGTGAGCGAGTAGCAAGTTAAAAGCAGTTGTAGCAAATAATGAAACTTCAGCTGGTGTTGTGTCGACACCATCTGGGCAGTATTTTGTATCAGAGTCGAGGTGCTGTAGGTTGTAGAACGTGAGTAGCGCCACCTCGGGGTTAGGCTAACAACTTCTTGTCACACGTGCATTGGAAATGTTTATATCACAGCAATCTGCTTTACTTATCGAGAGAGCTTTGAAATATTGTCAAAGATATATAATTCCTTTGCACTTGAATCATTGCAAAATATAAATTATTTATAATATTTTTGTAATACCCACCAATATATCTTTATTTTCTTAGTTATTAATAATGCATAAATGTGCACCCCAAATAATACGACTCTTATATAATTATTTTTCATTACACATCAATTTACCATCAATATGCATACAATTTATTACAAAAATACTGGAACTTGTCGCAACAAATGTATCCTACTGCTCCACAGAATTAACTTATTTTATATAAATAACAATCGATAACCTTCTAGAAAAATACGATGTGTGCAGAAAATGTGTCTTTGATTTGGGCAACGGAGAACATATCTACTTACTTACCCATATACCAACTTACCTAAATATCATATTAAACAATTATATTTTAAATTTGTAATAGCTCATGATATGATAGTCATTAATAGCATTGTGTAGGTAGATAAATGTAACAATAATATTAATTATTTCTTATTTTTTCTAATTATGATTCATAAGTTGAGATGTGAACAAAATATGAGTGGGTAATATGCCACAAGCAATACGAAAATAATTCTAACGTTTGCTCTTATAATTTTAAAATTTGAGTTCGAATATCAAAGGAGAAATAATTTCACGTTCCTTATCGTAGAAGCCAAAAATCTTGATGTTATATCATACCATATTAATGAAATTCTTAAATTTTTTATGTTATAGCTGTTATAATACTGTGGGACGATTTGGAAATCATTGAACAGGCTAAGGACTGTACAAATCGCGATATACCGGGAGTGTCACAGGTGAGCAATCAATTATTCCAAATAATTACTTGTGGGAATCTAATTAATGAAGAAGAATACTAGGTAATTCTGGTTTTCAGGACTCAGGTTGAGTTCCCCTGGTCTGTTCAAGTTTGGACAAGGATTGCATTCACTCACACATTCGCGCCAACCTACATGGAAAGGCAGGCCAAGCATTCTCCAACTGTTTGTTACATTCATTTTGACTGCATGTTAAAAATACATTAAAATCCAATATACGTACAATTATTTGAAGCATGGCCGACGAGAGGAGATCGACTGTTATACGAGAGTTGGACGAAAATCATCCCGTAAATACCGTCCAATCACAATTCCTACGAGTAATAACAAAAACTTAAAATGCGTGAATGTTGCGTTGTAATCTAATGACTTTGGCGAATAAACGTATAAAATAAATTTCCCATAGTAAATCTAAAAGCAAAAACAAACATCAAATTTTTTATCATTATTTAAGTTTTTTGAAAGCGAGTAGCTCTGGAGGATGTCGTTATCCCAAGGAAAAGCCTAGTGGCAGAAGTCTTAACTGACGGGCATGGAAAAGCTAAACAGACTGTGGACCAACGTCTGAAGAATTTGAGACAATCTACACGATGAGGAGTGCTGCAGTAGTCACTAATTTGCAACTACGGAAACGCTCAGACCACATTCCATCTAAGAATCCATGCCCGAATGGCTGCTCCTCATAAGACCTTATGTTGGGCAACAGACATTTCCAAATATTGGGCTGAATCAATTTGATGTCGCTTGATACGAAGAAGAAGAGTTATAGTTTATAAGTCTATAATATTAGGATTCAAAAACACCTCTTTAGAATCAATGTTAAAATAAAATGAAGTGTGGTAAGTAAGAGTTGGAGAGGTTGTGATCGGTCTGTCTGGCGGGCGGTGGAGGTTACCGCCAGCCAAATACCAAGGTCCGCTTTTTCACAAATTCAAGGCAAATATCGCAAAAAGCCACTTCTGGGCAGAGCAGAGACCGACGTGTACCTGGCTGCCTAGTGGCTGGTAGCTAGTAGGTAGGTATCGCAACAATCAAATTAGCATTGTGTTCGAATGCAAAATCTGGCAAACTTGCGAAACGCAGCGGCCACCTTAGCCCGGGGCAGGGCGGCACCAAGCTTTAAAAATACCAGCAATGGATTTTACTAGAATCTAGATAATATTCTAGTAATCTTCAATCGTTCGTGTTATGTTGAGTAAATCTAGAAGAGTTAAATTCTTGCAAAAACCATTCTAGCACAATTGATTGCTAAAAAAATAACACATATAATAAAGTGCGGTATGAATACCTGGGCATAGTTGGTTTCCAAGGTCCGCGGTTCGCATCCCGCTTCTGCCGTTATTTTTGTGCTTGGATTGACGCGTTGAAAAAAGAATTTTATGTATAGTATATGTATATTTAAGTAATATAATAAAGTCTTCATTCTTCTTCGTAGTATCAATCCGGTGGATTGGTTTGCAGCAACAGAATCTTGCATCTCGATCTCCATTCCTCTCGGTCAAATTTTACTTGAGATGCGATAATTTTTTTGCTGATACATGGGGGGAGATCAGGATTTTCCTTTCATCGAACCTGTGACCATAAGGCATTTCGCAGAGTCCTCCAGTACTTTTAGGGGGCTTAGTCTTCATTATAAATCCTTTATATACGACGTCGAACGAAAACAGAAAGTGAAGAAACAGAAGTGCAACAAATGACATTCGAATATTCAAATAAAGCGTTCCATCAAATTTTAAAAATTGATACTGATACCTATACCCAAGAAAATTAGCATGATCTTGACTATTTAACTAAATATAATTATATTTACTACAATGCGGGCTTATATAAAAGTTTAAATACTAAAAATGAAAGTAGGTACAAGCTATTCGGCAAATATATGAAACATTATTAATTATTTAGGTAAAATTCCATGCTGTATTTCTTAAATTTATTACCAACGATATTTATTGAGGATTTTATTTTTCAAATTGGCGAGTTTAAACGGTAGGTATTTAAGTTTGAAAATTAATTCAAAACTCTACTGGTCGCCATGGCAACGATACTATTGAAAAGAAATAATTCAATCAAAACTTTACATCATAAATTCACCAGTGCGATAATATTATGGAAAGCCCGAAGGCCAATTATGTCTATACTGTAGAAAGGTGAAACTAATGGATAATCGTAGCTTTTTTTTAAATAATAACAGCTCATATCGTTAAACTACTGCTAGTCTAGCCTAGTTATAGCTTATTGAAACAATAAAAATCTTGCTGTACTTTTTAATTATTTGAAAAAAATCCTCTTTAATAATCATGCCAGTATTCGCTATATATTATTTTTATCTAATACCTACAGTATAATAAATACCGCTCGCAAACAGAAATCTGTGGATTCTACAACGCTAGCCAATTTTGATGATGTGGAGTATTGATCAGTGAACATCATTAGACTACAGTATTCACGCATTGTTCAATTTTAAATGACTCATTGTGAATGACGCGACGACTTTCGTCAGCAACCAATTGTAAATTTATTCGTAAGTATTATTTTGTAACATTTTAAATCTGCATATGCGCCACCATCTATCTGTTTAGTTACGCCAATGGTCGGTCGAGGCTCCAGCGGGTCTCGACCAAGGCGATCCAAGTGTCAGAACTCAAGACTCGCGGATCAGAATCAAGGTCCAGACGTGCTCGCGACTAGCAAGGGCATCCAGCGTAAGCATATCATCGAGGAATCGAATATATCGACTAATCACTCGGTTTTATTTAAAATATAATTGATTGTGTCTCAATTAAATAATCATTTTACATCATGATCGTGTCTGCTGAATTCTCTTTAGATCGTATTACCAGATTTTTGTCAACTTAGTCAAGATTGTCACAGAAGAGCGATAATAAAGATGCATTTTTTTTCTATTAATATCCTGATTCTCTGAGGACCATTTATACTACATAATTATCACCATAATACCCAACTGACTTTCCAAAAAACAACTGACCACGTACATAAAGTGTGTGGTCACCATAGTTTCAATTCGGACACAAGTATACCTCAAATTTTTAAAGTTCTTAAAGTGTTAATACATAACCTAGACATAAATTACTTTACCTAATGATTGACGTAAAGGTAGACCACGTGCCTAAGTGATACAATTCATTCGCATTTTTTGGCGTTTTTAATTATTTTCAATTTTGCAACTATTCGGCAAACAGCCTTCCTGTTCTTCTGCGAAAATTCCTTGGAAGAAATCAGAACATGCCTTCCGCAAATTCTAATAATTCTAAAAATAATAAATTGTTCCTTGTTCCGCAATAACGCGATGTGCCTTGAAGAATAAGTGTATTGCTAAATCATTTTTTACAAGTTGCACCATTTTTATTATGTCTGACTTAAAGTTTTTTCATTACGTCTAATAAGAACAGCATGTAATTATTGTTTTAAAAAATATACTTTTAAATACTACTGAAGTCATCCAGACGAATCAAAGTACATGGTGTATTTTTTGTATAATTTAAAAATATTCTTCCGTTTCTTTTTTATCAGACCCCAAAAACACTGCACAGGTATACCACCTGTGAATAAGTATTAAATTTAATTTTAAAATAAATTTTAATTAAAAAATGAATAAATTAAAAATATTTAGTTTTGATTCACAATTTATTTTAAATGGTTACATGTTTCGGCCTTCCTGAAGACCATCTTCAATAATGAAAAAATAAAAACAGGCAGTGGCTTATGTATGGACAATTAATTAGTTCCTACACACATATTTACAGGTTGTAAATTTATATGCTTGCGGGTAAAACAATTGAATTTAATTATTAAATTTAATATTTTCATAGACAACCAGCCCTAAACTAGAAGGAGCTTATACGTACTTTTATTCTGATTTTAATCCCACTACAATAATATTGAATTGTCATTGGATTTGTTTATACGTCATAGAGAAATAATGAAAACGGTTAGTTTGATCAAATACTTACTTTATTAAGGAAAATCACTCCATAGAGTAATAATTTTAACGTTTTGATTTGATAATATTACTTAGGGATTTGATCAAGTCTCCGTTTTGTCGTCTACATATGCCTGTCTGTACGCCAAAGTTTTGCTAATTATAATTGCTTAAAATTAGCTTGTAGATTGATTATCTGATACATTCCTACTTGTGCGGTCATAACATTTAACAATATAAATGAAAGCATGTCACAATTGCGTTATTTTTTTTATTTCACATGGGAACTAATAATGATATGTGAATCAAAATGGCGTTTTGTGAATATCGACCATCACTACTGCGTTAAATTGCATATTTTTTTAGATAAATACATGTGTTTATTATTCCAAATTCATCTAATGGCATTGCAGTACATACATAAAGAACTAATTCCTCCTGCACCCACCCACAGCCGACAAACTCGTTTTACACTTGCCGAACATTTATACACGGTTAATGTGTGTCGACCAAGAACTGGTAGTTTCCCAAGTTCCTTCCTTAATGCCACCGGTAAGCTAATGCACTTCCAGCGTCTGTTTCCTCCTTCTTACAATCTGGATCTCTTCAAGAAACAGATAATTATACACTTGCAATCTCTCCAACCCACACACAAACACGAACAAAACACATGTTTCCCGCATGCAGCGTCACGGCTAAGGCGTGTCGACCAAGAACTGGCAGTTTACAAAGTTCCATCTTTAATGCCACCGGTAAGCTTTGGAATGCTCTTCCAGCGTCTGAGTTTCCTCCTTCCTTTCAGGCTAGTTCTAGAAGAGTGCTAGATTTTATCTAGCACTCAAACAGATAAATATACACTTGCGATCTCCCCAACCCACACACAAACACGAACACAGACAACACACGTTTCCCGCATGCAGCGTCCAGCCTCTCTGGCTAACCGTCACTGGTCTTGACCGGCTGTGCTCTCCTACATGCAATTACATAAAAATTAAATATTTATTATTATAAATAAAAAAACATTTAAGCATAGAAATAAGTATACGTTTATTACAGTATTTTCCAGACCCTGTCACACCTTCTGGAGTGTGCGCTGTGCCCGAGTGGCTGCACCCAGGAAGACCTGATGATGGCCAGAAGTAACGCCATCGACGTCGCCCACTTCTGGGCAGACAGGATCTGACCCTGTTGTTTCCGACACGATTATATATACAGTATTTTCAATGAAGTATAAATGAAATGAAAACACATTTTTTATTATAACCTTTTTTTAAAGTTATGTTTTCATTTAATACATTTAAAAATAAAGCAATACAAAACCATTATAATTTTTTTGAAGGAAGGCTCCCCAATATTCTTGAAATTATGAGACTTAACCACTTCTCTTTGTTGACTTCATGAAGTTCATTTTGTAAAAAAATATTGTGACGGTTTCCTAATATCCTTGGCTGGTTTAATGACGATATCTGTGAAAATAAACCTACCAAACATTTAATTTCCAATACTTCCAACAATAATTCATGCATTTTAATAATATAACACCCCGAATCGTCTTAGGCTTAGCATATTATAACGATTGGTGTATGTGGCGCATAGACGTGGATTATGACAGAAGGCTATCAGTCATCTTAATTGGTTATGGGCGAAATCAGAACAAAGCCATTTTACGTATACATACGTTTTGATGACATGAAAATTATAACTTTTTTAAATTTATTTATTTCAAGATTTTTTTAAATACATTTTTCAATCAAATAAAAACAAATCGCTCAAACTGCATTTGCCAGCGGGTGCAGTGGTCAAAGCTTTTGCTTTCCAAGCCAAAGTTCGTGGGTTCGATCCCCGACGGAGATTAAAAAATAAAAGATTTTTATTCGATTTCTGAGCTCCAAGCTTCAGCATGTTTCGACGGAACGCTGGTTGGGACCATGTCACAGAAATAAAAACCTTGGTTTCTCACTCAATGAAAATTTGAAGGACTGACGAAGCCTTCAGTGCGAAACCGCGTTCTTTATTTTCGTGTATTAATTGTTGCATAATGCAATTAATATTTAAACAATGCGAAAATCAAGATACATTACATATTTGAAATGAGACAATGCCGGCGGGTATAGCTCAATAGTAAAACCGTTTGCTTGGCAAGCCTAAGGTCGTGAGTTCGATACCCGACGGGAAATAAAAAAATAATATTTTGAATCGATTTCTGAGCTCGAAAATACCCCTCGATCGGTGTGAATTTCATCCCTCACCTGTAAAATGCCAGTCCATAGATGTCCTGTGAAGATCACCTATTTATAGAAAATTCATATAATAATAAGGATGGTGCGTGAATGTCGGGATGTAGTCTATGACGCTGGCGGATCAACACTCCACATGCAGCGCTTATTCATATGTAGAATGCTAAGCGTCATAGAATCCACAAATGAAACTTCAGAATCACTATCACCATCTGTCGGTATTCTCCTGTATGTGTTAGATAAAAAATAATATATTTATAGCACATGAATATCAAACAATGAATATCGAAGCTCAAAAAAATTATTCTCTACAATAAATACTTTCTTCATCATGGTTTAGATTTTTTTTCCCAATATTATAAAAAATACTGGGAGTGGCAAAAAAAGCTGACGGTTTTAAATCTTTTCTTTTTGCCGCTCCCTGTACAAGTATTATAGTAAAACAGTTGACTTATCGCCTTACACTTGCTGAACATCCATACACGGCTAATATGTGTCGACCAAGAACTGGCAGTTTCCAAAGTTCCTCCCTTAATGCCACCGGTAAGCTTTGGAATGCTCTTCCAGCGTCTCTGTGTTTTCTCCTTCCTACAATCTGGATCTATTCAAGAAACAGATAAAATATACACTTGCAATGTCCCCAACCCACACACAAACACGAACACAACACAGGTTTCCCGCATGCAACGTCCAGCCTCCCTGACTGAGCGTCATAGAATGCACTGGTCTTGACCGGCTGTGCTCTCCTGCATGCGATTAAATAAAAAAAATAAAAAATGCAACAAAATCTTCCATCTCGATCTCCACTCCATGCAATATTTTGTTGCTGCAAGCCAATCCACCGAGTTGATACTAAGAAGATTTAAAATGAAGTTCAGTTTTAACTGCAGATCGCAACCCCAAATGACATAATCTCATTGACATTGACAACAGCTTTGATGATGACTGCCTACACATGGAATGCACTCCAACAAGCGCCTGGAATCAAATACACCAGAGCACCTGATGAAGTACAATAGACATGTGGCAAAGTGGGTGTGATGCTTCCAGAATTTCTTCAGCGACCTCTTCATCATCCAGGACATACGTATCTTGATTACGTTAACAAATTTCCACGTTGTTTTTCCCTCCTTCGACAAGATTCGTAAAATGTATTCAGGAAAAAAGATTTTTTTTTACAAACCTAGAATTTGTCAAAAATGTTACAAGCTTATTTTGATACACATCTCGATGTTTTGATTGTACTGATATTTCGCACAGGATAACATTGCAATATTATAATTATAATTAAAATAACCAGTACCGCTTTTAGGGGATGGCGAAATTAGTCGGTGCCCTAGGACATCTAGACATAAGCTAAGGGCGCCGATGGCAACTTATCATTTTAAGATTTTTTAAAATAAAAACAACATGAAGCGCTAACAAAAAAAATGCCCTAGGGCGCTGCAGAGTCTAAAGCCGGTACTGGATATACAATAACTAAGCTGATCTGTTGACCGGTAGAGGAATATATCACTAAAAAACGAAAACCTATCCAGTGTTCCGATTTAAAATGTTGTTACGAAAACGTCTAAGGTGGTATTTAAAATTATATTTTAGAAATGGTTTTTAAAGCACCTCGGAAATTTTCTACAAATGAACTTATCAAAAAGGGGCAGTGTAAAATAGATATTTCGTAAAACTAGTAAGTAAATTTTATTGATAAATTAAAATTATATATTTAATTTCACAAGCGTCTTCAAACAGCTCAAACAATTTTTGACTGACAATTTTTGTCAGTCAAAAATCAATCTGTGTTGATTTCCACACAGCCTTGAATGTGTTTAAATTCTGTAATTAATAACTCAAATTGTTCCCAAACTTTACACGTATGCAACGACTGAAAATTATTCCCAATGCAGTTTCTAATTTATCCGGATGCACATAACATAGTGCATTGAAACTTATAAAAAATGATTTAATTAAAAAATAACAGTGGCATTTACTCGTTCCAGGTAATGTATGTATTTAGCTTCAACAATGCATCTTAAAGTAGATCGCACCGTGATTTCTAATTACAATCATTTTTATGAACTCAATTTCAAAACGAAAGTTTATTACAATATGAACTCATTAAAACCATCGGCGTAATTAATTATAAATAAACAATCAAAGAAATCGCGCAAGAGAAATATTGTTTTAACATACTAAAAATTTGTTCAGACATGCATGCGGTGGGGTCTCGAGACTCTTTTCCCGACCATAAAAATATGCATCTCAATGGAAATATAACATGAATATTCAATACATTCCAGTACGATATAGAAAGACAGGAGTGAAAGAAACGCATCCTTGCAGATTAATTGATTACGCGGACTAAAGATAGAAATCATGCTATAATTTTCAAAGCCCTTTTACGAAAGTCTTAAGCGTTTCTACAGCATTTTGTTCACAGGCAATTCGTTCAACGACTCATCGGTTACGACGTGAGGGGCACTGGCGTCTAGTGCACGGGACAACTGGCGCACGGGACAACTGGTGCACTGGATGTCCGCCAACCTAACCTATGTCGTTAGAGACCTATGGATCACTAAACATTGACTCCTAAATGATGTCTGCTATTCTGCAGAATCCATTTCCCAACCTTACCATTTCCATATCCACCCCACGTATTTTGTGGTTAGCAACGTGTTAACAAAGAAGTCAATTCGAGACTCGCTGTAGTATACTAATTTCGCAGCCTTAGACTGAGGTGTATTTGACATTTTGGCGGCCTTCGGCCACTCTCTAACAAGTAACTTTTTGCGTGAGTCCAGTAACAGGTTCTCAACTGGGTCTCCAAAAACAGGACTGGACAGGGAGAGTTTTCATCAAGCGATCACTGGACAAATCCTTAAGACAGTCTTAAACATTATTCGGGTGTTACATACGGAATACCAAAACTATCATGATACAAATTAACTTTTATCCGAACAAAATATTGTTTCAAATGTAAATTTAGATTATAATGTATGAAATGATTCGACACACTTCTTATTGTATTATTATTTGACAGTATTTTAAAAAAATCCGATCGTTTCGCGGAGCGCAATATAAATTTGAAAAGGTGACTAAGAAAAGAAAAACCCAAATTATAACCTTGCAAACCGCGTAGGAGTGACCACCAGAAAAAAAAAACAGTAGACTACACTCATGGGGAAAGTGCGAGTATATGTGGTTGGTGGTTTAGGGTGACTGAGGCATTACTGATGGAATATAATGATATCAGAGTCGTTAATTTATGACGTTCACTTGCTCCGACCGACTGCAAAGCAGATAACGACGAAGAATTAGCGAATTAATAATCGTTTTATATTAAAAATAGTTTTTAACATGTTTCGACAGAACGCTGGTCGTGCTCATATCGCAGAGACGAAAACTGTGGTTTCCCCACTCAACGAACGAAAGTCATTCATTCGTACGTGAATTTGAAAGACTGACGAAGCCTTCAGTGCGAAACCGCGTTCTTTATTTCCGTGTAGTAAGTAATAAGTGTTGCATAACGCAATTAATATTTAAACAATGCAAAAATCAATATACAATAAATATTTGAAATGAGACTATGCCGGCGGGTATTGATCAATAGTCAAAGCGTTTGCTTTGCAAGCCAAAGGTTTCGGATTTGATCGCCGACAGAGATTTAAAAAAAAATCTGAGCTATAAAATATCCCCGGTTGATGTGAATTTGATTCCTCGACCGTAAAATTACAGTCATAGCCTATTAATTAAAATTAAAGTCGCCCCGTGAAGACCACCCATTCATAGTAAATTCGTGTAATAATAAGAATGATGTGTGAATCTCAAGCTGTGTAGTATATGACGTTGGTGGATCAACACTCCATATACAGTATGGTAAGCGTCATAGAATTTCACAGGTCAGAATTACTATCACCATCTGTCGGTATTCTCCTATGTTTTTACATGAAAAAAAAAGAATTTAATGCAAAAACATAAATACATTATTATGGTTCAAATTATGCTGGAATATAGATTGATATTATGTTAAATCATAGACACATGACCGCTATACACTCTTGTATGGTGTATTGCCTTGTTGAATGTTAACAGTATGAAAAAAAACTGTGTATTATCCGCATTTACAAAACTTAAGTCTCGATCGAAACAGAAAATTTTCCGCTTAGTGTCCGCGTCATTTTTGCACCAGCAGATTATTCGATCGCATTCCAAGTTTATCTAAGGTGTGCAAATAGCCAAGATATTTCACGAAATGGCGATTACACCGCAAATGACGCAATCGCAGCAATCCAGCCGAGACCGTGACTCATCGCCGATAGCAACACTGGAGCTGGGACAACAGGCGGCATTAGATAGGCTCCCAGTTATCTCCACTTCGGCAGATCAGGCCCGCAATGCTCGCGCAATTCAACCGATTTCGATCGACACTGCGAGGATGTTGACGGAGCATGCATTTTAGAGTTTACAAGCATTGGGGCAGCAAGCCGAGGGGAATTGCCGAGAGGTTAAAGCGATCAATTTTATATCGATACCGCGGGATTCACGGATTTTTCATTAATTGAGATATTCTGGAAACGGTCGATAAAATACCGGATAAAACTGTTAATACACTGCATTATGTGGCAACTTTATTTTTCAAGTATGTAGCACATTACACAAAATTTGCAATTTGTATCTAATTATAAAAATACAGCTGATAAGAGCGTCAAACATAATTTTACACTCGGGCGGCCGATTCCCTTGCGGTGGCCCTGTGCTGCAAGTTCACATATTTGGATAGCAACAAACAACAGACAAGAAAGGAAGCCGATATAGCCGCGATTACAGAACTCTACTGTCAAGCGATAGGTCAGGGGTCTGTAGCAATGCAATGAGTTGATGGATCTTAATAAAGCCGTAGTCAAAAATGGCAAGCAACGTAGAATCAACAAATTGGTTCTTCATTACCGTCTGGCGGTCGATAGTTTCTGTACCAGTTGACGTACACGTAAAACATGTATATGTGACGTTTGCGATGTTCTGAGAAGCATTTGCCGACCCGTTTCAAGGTATATTATGAAGTAATCGTGTGTGCAGAGAACCGCATTATTTCATGAAATGGTATTCGAAGAATAATGAATCAAGCAGTCTGAAGTTTGTTAATAACTGTATGTACGAGTATATTTATCAAGGGTAAGTTCTCAGCCATGCAATAAAATAAGCTTTTCTTCGAGCGTCTAGAGATGGATCTCCGTCTGAAAACGGGAAAAAGATCAGTCACCCACTTGAAACAATGATTTATGTTTAACTTCTCGTATATTCCACTTCAAAGTGCACGTATTTTTGCAGCAAGAAGTAATAAAACACGATAACAGTTCGCAGAAGACTTCTACTTCAGGGTGAAGTATATTTAAGTCGGCGATGAAGCGTCATCAACTTTGAGTGGCTTTGAGAACATGACTCAAATACCGGGAATCTTTTTTTATGCAACGGCGAAAGCACATTTCCTTCGAGTCTTCGATGAACATGGTGAATCATTCGCTGAAAGCCGATTCGTCGGGTGAGTAATGCGTGAAACAAGAACTGCAAAATGAGCCGTTACATGGTGACTGTTGTGACTCACTTGTGCGTGGTTCGGGCCCAGGAAGTCCAATTTAGTAATCAATGGGCGTTATTTGTGGATCGACGGTTTGAAATTGAATTTGTCACTTGTTCGGATAGCTACTCGGGTTAGTTGTGTCAAAAAGAAAATGAAAGTAAAATTATGAATGTTAGCAATAACTAATATGTCTATTATGAGATTGAACATTGAAGACATTTTTTGTAGTTTTTTTTGCTTTACCACGGTGTAACCCTTTCGCATCGTTGTCGGCATATGCCTTCATAAGATTCCCCGACCGTTGACATCGGTTGGCGTGATATATCGTTTTGCTACTTTCTTAGAATAGTTTTTTATGTCATCATCTGATAGCTAAAGGATACAAGACCCAATGTGATATATGAAAATAGACCAGATGAGTACATTTATGCTTCAAATACTAGTTTCATAATTGACAGTATAATTTGTATTCAAACCGAGCCGTAATGAAAGGGTTAAAAAGCAAAACTGAAAGATGCTGAAAAATGTATATTAATATTATACGAAATTTGTTAGTTATATATAAATACCACAAATACTGTTGATACAAAAATATAGATTTAAAATATTTTTTGTTGGAGATTTTAATCGATTTTAAACAATGGAACTTTCCCATTAGTATTTTTAATTACAGGTATGTGCATCTTTTTTATACGGATAATAGACCTTGTAACGTGTACGTCGTGCAAAAAGAGGATCAGGCCTACAATTTGATACCACACGTATAAATCAATTATCTTGTCATTACTTATGTACGGATTTTGCCTTCCGATTTTCCCGTTTTTTATGTTTATAAAAATAAGGTACATGAGAAGTTCAGACTCTGAAAAAAAAAACATCGATTAAAGTAATCATAATACTTATATAGAGACGGTTAAGACGTTTTGTTTTACATGTATCGATATATGTAAAACAAACTGTGTGATACGATGCTTCTGGAGATCATACGATTGGTTGTTCTCGTGCCTTTAGGTGTGTTGACTCGAAAGGATGGGTCTTGTGGTAGTCTGGTTTCTTCTGGAGACCAAATGATGTTCCCTGTTGGTCAATTCCTCCTCTCCGCGCGCTACTTCAGGTACCTGACTGCTTAATAATCCAGTCCGCGGTCCCTGAGTAGCTCGTGGAGAAACGGAACTATAACTAAGACGGTCTTGGTCCGAGTCTTCAGCCCACAGTCTGATGATGATCCATCTCCAGATAAAATCTTCGTCCAAGCTGGAACAGGTCAACGCCATTGAAAGCTCTTTTCAAATGCACAATGACGACTTCGGAAATCTGGAAACAAAACAAAAAAAACAGATAAGTACAGGAAATAATAGTCACAAAAAAGGAAAAATCAGTATTTATTTTTTGAATATTTCTTAAATAATACACCACCTTATTCAAGTAATTACAACAAATATGATTATTTGTCTCTTCTTCTACCTGAAATAATCATGATTGGCTAAATGAATTTTGTTCAATACCTCTATTGGTGTTATATTATTAAAATAAGTGGAAAATGTCACAAAGTGGCACTCTTTTGTAACAATATTGATGGTTGAAACATTTAAATAAAAATAATGTTCCAACGGTGGAGCATGGGACAGTATTCATAAAATTACTACACACTACATCATTACTCGTGTGTAGTAATTTACATATAAATACATATACAAGTTTCATGGTTAATGGCTTGGTGAAAGAAATTTTGAATTCGGAAATGTTATATTTGCAATTACCCAACGAATAGGCACACTCAAGTGGCAATGGGCAGGACATATCTGTCGAAGAGACGACGGTCGATGGGGAAGAAAAGTATTGGAATGGCGACCAAGAACTGGCCAACGAAGCATTGGCCGACCCCCTACAAGATGGACTGACGATATAAGAAGAATAGCGGGAGTGACCTGGATGCGGAAGGCGGAGGATCGAAGAGGATGGAGACTCATGCGGGAGGCCTACGTTCAACAGTGGACGGACACAGGCTGATGATGATGATGATATTTTCAATACTTTAAGAACGGAATTGCGAAATTATAAGATATTAACCGTGGCGCGGTGTTATTTATGCATTGAATTGAAGAATGGCGGCCACCTTTGTGGCAGGGGACAATGTAGCAGATGCACTGCAGTGACCTGAGCCAAGGTCGCAGATGACGTGGGCAGCGACCAGTCAATGCTCTGCCAGTGACGCACCTGAACACTGCCACACTGCTGAGGTCACTCTGACGTGTCTGGACGTTTCATGACACAAATTGGGCAAGCCGTTTACGAAAACAAAATCATCGACAACTGAAGGGCGACCAAAATAAATGTATCGTTCTACAGAACCCACTCTTGTACATGATTTGTCACCTAGATTCTGGAACATCTATTAAAAAAAATCTAACAATAAAATAATCGTGTGAATCCACAGATTTCTACAAACCTTTCTTTCCATGACGCCTGTCCCATGTCATCCTTGGAGAAGGATATAAGAAAGTGCGTATAATTCATGACAACAAACACTGGTTTTGTATTAGTTTGGGACGAGTAGTATCCTACGTCACGAACAATAAGGTTCTCAGGATAATCAAGGAAGATAGGCACTTAATAAGAACCATCTCAGAGAGACGAGCCCGATGGATCGGTCACATCACGCGCCACGATGGTCTTCTTCACGACATTGTGGAGGGGATGGTTGAGGGTAGATACTGTAGAGGGCGCCCCAGACGGGAGTATTTGCAGCAAGTGTTCAAGGACATGAATTGTAGTACTTATGCTGAGCTGAAGAGGGTTGCGTAGGACCGAGAGGAATGGAGATTGAGAAGCAAGATTCTGTTGCTGCAAACCAATCCGCCGGATTGATACTACGAAGAAGTATCCTACATCCTTTGAAAAAACATTACTGAACAGCTGTTTTGGTTGTGCAGGTTCTTTGTTCATAAATTTCACAAAATGGATTACACGCAATAACGATGCCTAATCCGAATGAATGTTTCGTCGTTTTTATTGTATATATCAACAGTGCGGTTGTTTGCAGTGAGCTGGACACCTTTTCCCGTCAGGTGCATGCATCAATATCACGCATTCCATGACACGAGCTGACACTGACAGCTTTGTTTTCAAAACAATTCATTGTCTTGGCTCTCTTTGTGACGATAGCGAATATCAATGTGTCTGTTGGTGCGCATATCTTGCTGGTCAGGCGGAATAAAAGAGACCTTGACGATGCTTATGCAGTGCCGGTTTTAGGGGGTGGTGAAGTGGGTCGGTTAGGGTGTCCCAAAAATTATTATTTTTTTCGTTTTTTTTTCAAGGCTCACCCCCTCGTTTTGTGTGAATGGTGTCCAAATAATTGTAAAAAAAGTTTCACGCCATTAAAACCACGGGAAAAGATAGCGACTTGCATCGGAACATGTCAATACTAGAATTCTAAGGCGCGCGAAAGCTAAACCCTGATTATAAAAAGCAGTTTTTTTTTAATTTTCTGTAATAGATAATATTTACTTAATCGAGTTCAAGAAAGAGATAAAACAGCGTTTTATTTGCTGAATAAACATTAAGTTTTCAAAAGCTCCTTTTGGCCTTCATACAAAAAATTATATTAAAACTTCAACATCATGTCGCTATCAGAAAACATTGTCCGATAGCAACCAAATTTATTATGTGCGTTACTAGGACCAAACCACATGAAAATAGAGGGTGAGCCGATTTCATTTCGAAAAAAATAATTTTCCCATACATAGCCTGGGACACCTAGGGTCGGTGCCCCGGGGCGTCGAATAAGCCTTTAAGGGTGCCGAGGGCAAGCAATCTTTCTTATATTAATTGTTTAAATCTTAACAATAGAGGCGCTAGAATAAAATGCCCTAGGGCGCCGCAGGGTCTAAAGCCGGTACTGTGCGTATGAAATGTCACCGATGACGATGGAACATTTCAAAAGACAATGTTACTCTACAAATATTATACGTCATAACTGTTTCACAAATTATACTAAATTTACATAAAAAAAATGATAATTATTTGACATTGTTAGTAGATGAAAGGCATCCCGTGCATTGCCCGTTCGGCGAGTCCCGGTCACCTTCAAAATGGCAAACGACATAGAAAAAAGATCGTTTTTCGAGGCTTTACGGCATCAGCCTAAAGGAGCTATTTCAGGCTGATATCAGCATGTACACTATTTTCAATACTAGAGGGAACTTTGAAAAATATATTCGTCTTATACGAGATCCCACGTCGCTCGTGATCATTGTGATTGAAATGTTATCGCATTTCTCTTATTGATCGAAAAAAAAGTGTCAGACCTCCATTCTCGTCAGCACGCGATGTGCCAGTGGACGATTCACCATCGTTCATCACAGCAAGGCTGATCAACTTCTTTATGTTTGCGATAAAGAAGCAATTCATCTGGCGGGGCACAGATCCGGTGCTCAAGCACTTGGCCAATGATCAGCAACTCGGCTCATCAGATCAGAAAACATATGTTATGCTCGTATCCTAGTTTGACATGCGGGAAGTGTCCTGACTTAGAGGGCAAGGATCTTTCTTGACGTAGGATGCAATTGTTTGCAAGACTCATCTGTCACATTCAAAACATACAGATAGACATCTAAATATTCTTCAAGATGATAAAAAGTACACTATTGATGTTGCTCGCTTTTTTATGAATTGTTTAAAAATTACATTCGACAAGAGAAATATGCAAAAAAAAAAACATGCTGTTTTTCATACTTTAGTTATAATAAAATATGGTGGTTGTCAAAAGTTTAATAAAGGACACATAAATTGAACGATTTATAAGTATATTCTAAGCCCATTCGAATTACATGAGTTGTTACAATATTTTTGTATAATTGACTGCAATTAATCCTTTTTCTATAAGCAGTCATACGACACTATCGGTGGCCATGTTGATATATTTGAAATTGGCATTTTTTTTTTCTATTTTTCTTGAACCAATCAGAAAGATTCAAAATAATACATATAACGAAACTATTAAATAAATAACATATTATTTTTTTTATGTAAACGCATGCAGGAGAGCACAACCGGTCAAGACCAGTGCACTCTATGACGCTATATATTGAACGTGTTAAGAATGAACCCAAGCCATACCTAACAAAGTACAAATGTAAAGTTAGACCTCACAAGAGGCGCCGTTTATCCATTTGGTTAACAATACAAACAATATATAATTAGTCGGGAGCATTGCTGCCAACGAATGTTAAATTTAACGCGTGCACGAGATCACTGGCGCTAGTGTTAATATTCTAAAATAGACTCCTTTACCACAGTTCACTAATGTGTCTGTCTCTCGGCAGTATAAACTCAATATTATGGAATCACAATGTGATTAAGTATGTTCTGATGGATAGGATACATTAAAATGGCGTCCTGTGGATTGTGCAAAAAAATGTGTGTACAAAAATTTGAATAAATGGAGTACGAACGAACGGTTAACGAACGTTTCTTCTTTGTTATAAAGTAGAACTGTACATTGTTGCAAAATCATGAAAAATTGTAAAATGATTATACAAGATATCATGGCAGGATATATATCACCATTTCTAGTTTATAGCCCCCCTAAAAGTACTGGAGGACTCTGCGAAATGCCTTATGGTCACAGGTTCCATGAAAGTAAAATCCTGATCTATCTCCTTCTCGTGGTGGGGGGTGAGCGACATCAGTCGGCCAATAGAGACAAGGACCGAATGTTCAGAAAAAGCTCAGCTAGCCTCACCGGGTCAAAGCTGGTTAGGGCACTCTATTGTCATGGAGGTAGTAAATGCTCTCCAAAGGCGGATAAACCTTTATGGTCAACGGCATTAGGATGTGGAAATAAAGGGGAAAATACCACACAAAAGGTCTAAAAGACATCCATCAGCAAAAAATGATTGCATCTCAGGTTTGCAGAGGTACTAGAAGAGTGGAGATCGAGATGCAAGATTTTGTTGCTGAAAAACCAATCCACCGGATTGATACTACGAAGAAGTTTATAGATTTTCACATTAAAACGTGTTTTTTTAAAGAATATATTTAATTTACAATTTATACACGTATATTGAGTGTTTTGCCGGGGATCAAACTACGTTTTCAAATCTAGGCTATACATATAGGTGATTTATTATTCTATTGTTACCTAATTGAATTTCCTAGAATGCAACTCATCGAACAAATTTCTGCAATCGGATAATATTTGTATGGCAATAGGTGTTCATACCTGTAAATGGTGTTAGTTATTGCTCATCACTATTGCTTCAAAGGTGAAAGAGATGACGCAAACGCAAAGCAATAGACAATTTCACAACCCAATAAGATGTAATACATAATTACACACCTTCGCGTCACAATTAAGTCAATTTCCATGTCTAGGTATGTGTTGCCACATCCATATATAAAATTTCGATCTCACATGATGATGGATGGTCTTTGAGATGCATACAAGCAAGATATTGCCTGAATAAAATGACAACGGAAGAGATTGTTGCTTCAATCCAGTATATACCAAGGGCATAAAATCAACACCGATTTTATAATTGCTAGAATTGTAATGCCATTTTTAATATAAAATGAATACCACTAGATTGTATTTGCCAAATTATGACGCAGATTAGGGCATCTAGAACGAGAGGTTTATCATTTTTATGAAATCGCATACAGGAAAGCACAACCGGTCGAAACCAGCTATAGCGTTCAGACAGTCAGGCTGGACGCTAGTGTGTCGTGGTTGTGTGTAGGTTGGAGAGATGGCAATTGTATATTGATCTGTTTCTTAAAGAGATGCAAATTGCACGAGGGAAGAAACAGATCATTTTTATTAACATCTAATGTATTTCAATTTTAATTGGTCAACATATATTAAGTAAAACGCATACAGGAGAGCACTATAAATAATGAAAATAACATCTAACACGCTCAATAAAAGCGACTGGGCGCAGAAAGTACGTGTAAGAGTTAGGGATATCGCAACCAGAACCTCTTTAAGATGCATATATTAAAAGACTCAAATCCCATGACAGAGTACATCTTTTAAAAACGCAGCGTTTTACTAACCATCAGATGACTAAATTTTATGCTGTCCTGCATGCGTTTAGATAAAAAAAATAACTCTAGTATTGGTGTACGTGTCGTCGCACTGTGCTCTGCCGGGATTACCAATATACCGCCGGCGGTTATGGGGTGGGGAGGGGGGCGAGGGGCCTGGCATCTGTCTGCGGAGAAAGTGAGGGAAAAAAACCGATAAGAATATTATTTTAGCGCTGGGCAGCGATTGGCCAAGCCGCGATGTGCAGACATTCGCGGGTCCGGACAAGTATTTTTAAAAATAAACGCACCGCCAATAAAAAAAAACCGAGAGAATAAATTCCGACGAAATTGTTTATTCTCGTTACTTTACGGTGCCACAGCAATATTTTTTCAATAGTTTTATTTCAAACGTGTGAGGCCTCATTGCCGTTTCTGCTCTCGAATTGGAGCATACGGCCAACGCAAGGGAGCTGTCAGATCAAACTATGTCAAGTATTATGATAGGTCTTACGTGGAAAGATAAGGCACGTGGTGAAACTTTTGATGTAGTTCTTCTGCATAATTAATTGCATGCTCCTGGTCACCATAATCTATAGAGCATAAGTGAAAATATTATCGCTGCATTGGTGTCAGAGCCGTGGTGGGAAGTGATCAATTTTTTCAAGTAGGCCGAATAATTAATAAGATACTTCCATAACATCAAGAGTATTAATAATTTCATAGACTTTAAGGAGCTCCTAAAGTATAAACGGCAAAAATAATAACATATCTCGAGTATAATATATACCGTACAATTATTGACAATGTGGCTTAAAAAAACATTGTTAGAAATATTTAACTGTTTTTTCCCATATACGAAGCCCTTATATTCACCATCATATACCCATGTGAGATTATAATTTGTTTCTATCAGATTTGTTCAGAAAGCATCACGAAAGAACTTCACAGAGGACAAACAAATTCACAGTTTCTAGAACGTTCTTCTACACAAGCACGTGTCTACTATTAGTGAAGCGATTTTCGTCACACCTATCACTTCTACATCACCAACCATAAATGCTTCAAACTTATTACAACAACATAGATCACGGTTTCGGACGCAATGTTGTCAAGCGACAGGATAATCATCTAACATTTTTTCTTAAATCTACGGCACGTCCTCAGATACAATGGACTTTTGCAGTTGTTGAACAAGAGAAAAATATTCAAAAAATGATATTTCTACGGTGTCCATATGCTCCGTGCGTACAAAGTATGCTATACTCTTCCTCAGGCTTTCAAACTACTAATATATAGTGAATCAACCAACCTAATAATAGTGGTAGACAGCCACGCAGTCGTTGCAGGTAACACCCACGGTCTGCAAGCGCCGGATCAACACCCGCGAGTTTAGCCACCTCGGCAAGCGGCGCACACCATCCCAAACGCGTCCCCATCATATTTTAACACAATAATATATTTTTAAAATTAAAAAGTTCGATTTCGCGAAACAGGCTGCATCCTTGGGTAGCCGTTTAGTGTCGGGTGTGGAATTGGTGGCGTCATTCGCAAAACCGCCTTGCAATTTGATTTTAATTAGTGGCAGACGGTTTGAGTTGTCGTCATGGGCGATGGACTCCCGACGGTCTGTCTTGCGAATCGGTTCGCTGAGTTTCAAAGACCAAGCCCTGACGCCGGCTAGCAAGTTGATGTAAATGGAACAATACATTCTGTGTGCACGTGAACGATTATGGTTCATTAAAAAAAATGGTTATAAAAACAACGTGCCAGAAACTAACCTTACGAAATTTCGAATGAAATAAATTACTTCTAGAAGTTTCTTCGAATGGCGTTATATTCCAAATTCACAAAGGATTTAAAATCGCGTGTTCAGAAATGCAGTTTGAAGTCTGTCATCAGTTTTAAGTAGAAAATGTGTTTAGATTCAAATGAATATATTTGGAAGTAAAAATACTTCTAGAAAGTACGTAAAGTTACATATAACTGAAGCTTCGTTGTAATTTATCATGACACGAATAAAATTTGCACGTGTAAGCGAAAATCAAATTTAACACAATATTCGAACACGCCTACAATAAGTTTATCGAAGTATTTTCAAACCGCTAAAACTGCTAGACAAGCAGATTTTTTCTTTGTATGGCTATAAAATATTTCACATATCTACAATCGAATAAGTTCATTTTCGAACATACAAAGTTTCTATAGACTTCTAGAAAAGTATTATCAAAAAGTTCTTAATATTACAGAAATTTGTGATCGCGTGGCCAAAAAATGTTTGCACAATTTACTATGTTACAAAACTTCTAGAAAAGTCTTTTCAAATATACGTAAATGATCAAAATAATGGCGTGGATGAAAATTAGAAAATAAATCGGCGAGGCGTTGCGAAACCGAATTCGCAACATTACGATAAATTATTTGATATGCGTGAGAGTGATTTCACATGTCCACATGGCAACAAAACTAGCGGGTCTATTAGGTTACAAACAATATATATTAATATTGTTACAATGTTTATAAACGACAACCTAATGTAAGATTCATATATATAAACAGTTAATAATTATTATAATATGGAAAAAATAGTTAGCGCTCACTCCTTAAATTATATATGTATAGAATGTTGAGAAGAATTTGCACAATATTTTTAAACGTAATATTTTTAATGTTGTTCACTATTAAATTATTATTTTAATAGACTAAAGCACATGTGTGGAATTTTTAGCACTGAATCTTGAAATTTTTGAAGTACCCCGGTAATAATCGCGAAAGTTTATAATAAACGTAGAGGCGACGAGAGCTCGCAGAAGATGTTGATTGCTCGGCGATCAGCCGACGACTGACTGTGGCTCTGACTGTCTGGAGTGAAGTGGTGTGCGCGGTGTGGGCACGTACAGGGTGTGAGTGTGTGCAGTGTGGCGTGCGTTGGAGCGGTGCTGTCGGTGTGGTGTTTGCTGGTGTTGGTGCATGTGCATGTGCAGTGGGGCTGCCGTGTTGGCCGGTGAGTGGTGTGCGTGCACCGTGGCGTGTTGGTGTGTCAGTCTGGTGTAAGGTGGTGTGCGTGTGAATGCGGCGTGGCGTGGTGGTGTTGGTGCCGGTCTGGCGTGAGCTGGTGTGTGTGTTTGTGTGCAGTGTTACTCTATGTTGGTGTAGGTGCCGGTGTCTGGTCTGCCCACGGCGGAGCCGCCAGCGCCAAATTTTCGCGAATCGGCGCAAAAGCCAGCTTCAGATGAGCCGTATTTTTATATTCTTTTTTTAATGTCGGCAATACTACAAAAAAATATTTTAAAAATATATTCCATTGTTTGTTATGCTGACAACATTGTACGGCGATTTTCCATAAAAAATTTAAAGATAAAAATAAAAAAAAACCCTCCCGTAGCAAAGGTATGTATGGTTACAATTTGGAGAATATATCATAGCCAGGTGCCTCGTCTACATTTTTGGTGGGTACATATTATAAATTTTTAAGGGAGACAGGTGATTGACCCAACACAACCATATTAATAAACCATAATCAGAAGTATTCAGAACAAAGAGTATCAAGCGGCTGAGTAAAAAAAAAGGGGCGTAGACTGAAAAAGACGGACCATTGCACTCAAATTGCCGAAAGTATTACCATAATCTAGATAAGAACTTTAAAAAATGTGTAAAGAGAAATTTAGTGTATGCAATATGAATGTATTTTACGGCGAAATTAAAATTATCAGGTTTAATAAAAAAAATTAAATGTTATGTCCGTTCGAAGCTTTTACTTCTCAATGTGAAAAGTTTTCTTAGTAATCATTAACGATGTGTTTTAATAAATTCCAAGTAATTCCATGCAATCCATATTGACCTTTTGTACGAGGCGCCAAAAGTGGTGGATTGGTTTATCAATTTTTATACTTTAAATACAAAATATAAAACATTTTACGTAAACATATATAAGATGTCACTTACATTTTTCGACGCGAATCCAATGAATTTTATATTTATTAATTAAATATACAGATACTATACATAAAATTCTTTTTTTTTTCCTTTTTTTCTTTCTCTTTTTTCTTTCTTTTTTTTTCTTTTTTTCTTTTCTTTCTTTTTTTCCAACGCTTCAGAATTTTATGTATAGTATCTGTATATTTAATTAATAATAATATTGTTATATAGTCAATGATCTATAAAAGTAGATTAGAATATTTAAATAATAAAATAATATTCTAATAAAAATTTAAAAAAATTCATAGATTTTATATTTAGTAATACATTCATCTAGTTTTGAACAGAACAAAAGCTGTAAAATGAGGTTAAAAATGCATATAAAAATCATAACCGTTTTAGACGTCATCCGTGGTGAAGGGTTAATAAAATATTTCTTATTTAATGTTGATTATTTAGTTTTTTTATTGTAGTGACAATCTCCGTGAATTTGAAGAAAATCCCGTCTTTGTAAAGTATGCAATGTAATGTATGTTGCGGCGCGTCTAGAGCCGGCTTGGCACAATGAACTGGCGGGGCGGGGGCCGCCAGGGTGA
Organism: Glossosoma conforme; assembly: GCA_022606575.1. Classification (NCBI taxonomy): domain Eukaryota; kingdom Metazoa; phylum Arthropoda; class Insecta; order Trichoptera; family Glossosomatidae; genus Glossosoma; species Glossosoma conforme. Next base: position 333,019 of record JAGTXR010000234.1, on the reverse strand, counting down.
CACGTCGGGCGTCGACTCGCGGCTCACTGCCCGCAACAAGGACACACGAGACAACACTAGAGCTGGGAACACTGACAACACCAAGGACCCTAGAGCACTAGCATCGCCAAGGAGACCTAAGACAACCACACCGACACTAGCGCCAGGAGTACTGGCAATACCAAGAAAACCCATGGCAACCAACACTAGAGTCAAGAATACTGCGAACACCTAGGACAGCTGAAACAACCACACCAACAATAGAGCAAGGATCTTACAGCCAACACCAAGGACATCAAAGAAAACCAGCACTAGAGCGAGGGGCACTGGCCAACACCAAGGACAGCCAAGATGACTGCACTACCACAAGAGCATGGCCAGCCAAGATCCATACAACAAACTACAGGAACATACACATCATAATGGGCAAGCAAGAGCAAACATGCAACACCAAACTACCCGGCGATCGTAACCTAGCAACAATCTAATACCAGTATATCGCATATGCATTGATCGAGCATCCAACCTCTGATGCAACGCTAACGACAAGCCTAATCAACAGCGCTACGCGACACGTGAAAGACACTGTCCACTACCTTATTCTTTTATAAGGCTCAGTACTACCATCGAAGCAATCAGTGTTCCGGCAACCTCAGTCGAAAGTGGTCGGGATTGAGTAGGTTCTTTTCAGGATCGCTCTTTCTGACCGTGAGATTTTAGACAGCGGCATTTCACCAACCAGTGTTGTAGTTCTTAAGTATTACAATTATGAATTAAGCGAATTACGTTTAATTATTTTTATTTAAATAAATAAGAGTTGCTTACCGTAGTACTGTGGCCTTTTCTACTTTGGTATCGAAGTATAGAAGCAACAACACCAAAGACGATTATGTACTGACATGAGCGACCATACTACGAAGAATATGCACACATTCATGAAAGCGACAGTAGGTTACGCTGCTACCATCGAGTATGGCCAAGGTACTGGCTACTAAGCTATAACAGGAGCATGAAGAAAATCAGCGCGAACAACCATATAACCGAGAACAACATTTGTACCAATAATGTGCATTTTAACCAGTTCATCGCCACGTGTTTTCAAAAAAAAAATCACTACTTTTACTAATGACTAAATTATTTTAATGTTTTTAACTTCCATTATTGGTGAGCTGCAATCGATTGAACTAAAATTTTCACGAAAATAAAACACTTCTTTTTCGCTAGATTTTTCGCAAATACTTGACCGCTTGCTTCGGCTGTCCTTGACTAACTACTTACAAAACTGTCTCCCTGCATCGTATGTACATCCAACGCATCACGTTTGTTGTAAATATTTAAGATATATATATACTATATAATTGTTTTCGAAAAAAATCAATTTCATTCAGTGCCAGCCCTTTGAATCTCTATCAGATATCTCATGAATATATCCCAAACTATCGAAAAATATCGATCTTTTTTGGTTTGTTAAAATTGTAAAATATTCATAGATATCGTTGTGAGAAAATCGGAATTGATTTTGAAATACATCTTTCGAATATTGCGAAGCGCCCATGGGTGGGGTTACGGCGATCTTCGGGTTAATTACATCCAGGACCAAACAACAAGCATACAAATAAGCGAAAGCCTGCTACTAACAAGACCAATAAACATCATAAATATTCGGAACAAACAAAAACAATCGCACATTATCAGTTGCAATAAGTAAGAACAAGGGCACTCGTGTGTACGCAAGAACAATAAGCACACAAGAGCAATTAACTAAAAATACCAAAAAACGTGCCTTTTGGAATGACAAAAGCACGGAGGCTTGAAGAAAGACACCATACACCCTACGTCCAGAACCTTGTGGAAGCATGGAATAAATGTACTTCCGATTTAATTCGCCCATCACAAAAGTGAAACAATTGACAGAACGGTGATAAGACCAGCATTAGTTTGGAGGGCGTGGTGCAAGAAGAAGAATAAAAAAATTTAAAGACGTTTAAAGACGCCGGTGTTTCCTCAACGTCACGAAACTTACGAGAACATACATAGATATCTTCAACCCAAAGGCACCTGCCACCCATGTATGTTAAAACATTGACGCTAGGAATCCTCGCCGTTGGTACTTTCTCAATAAACGATTTTATTGTCTGGTGAAGGACTATCTGCACATTCTTTTTTATTTCGATTTTTCACCCGTTGACCGTTTCATTTAGCAACGTATCGTGAAAAGCATGTTTTACAGAATACAGCTAGTGCATATGGCTTGCGATCGACGAACTCAACGGTAAAAGTGCCTGTCTGAGTATAATAAAACGTAAGCGAATTAATTAATATTAATGGTGGATAACAAAACGAGCATCGTCGCGGGTGACACCACCGTTAATGCACTAGTCCAGCCTAACGGATGGATTCGTTTTGTGGACTAAGAGCATTACGAATGCACAACATGATGAAGAAGGCGAGTAACAGCATATGCATAATAATTATTCGTTTTTTATATAAAAAACATGAGATAAATCCGCTGCTGATAGCTCAATTTTAATCTAAATGTTTCAATTGATACAACTAGTGAATTGGTACATCAGGATTGTCATAATTGCAGATAACATTGCAATTTAGAGAGCTTGTGTACAAGGCAATACAGTCGATTCCGTGTAATTGGGACAAATCGGGACTTCGTCATTTTGTCCCAATTAAGCAGCTGAAACTGTAAATTATATATAGGTAATATAAATTATCATATACATTACAAATATGTAATACAAACTTTTAAGAAAAAAAAATTACTAATTAAAATAATAAATGGGTAGGTACATATAATTTTATTCAATACAAAAATGAGTCACTTGTCTGTTTTTTGTTTTTGTAACATTTCACTTCTACAAAATCAGCACAGATATTCAGTGCGGATGTAGGGCAAAATTCTTTGTACATATTTTTTATTGAGAATATGTGTAATGTAATATGTGCTGTGATCTTAAATTTACTGTCCCAATCAAGCGGAATGTTGTCCCAATTAAACATATAAATTTACTATTGGTTTCTATTCTTTGAGATTTGTCCCAAATAAGCGGCTGTCCCAATTAAGCGGTGTCCCAATTAAGTGGAATCGACAGTATATCACTGGATGACTCCTGAGGAGTTCACCGTAGCCTTTCTCCAGTCAAGCCTCGAGCACACATTATTTTGGGCAACGTCGCATCAGCAATTATTCTATTGGTCGTCAAGTGCGCGGTGATAATGCTTTAACGCCGATCGAGGAACCTGGCAACGCTGCCAAGCCTGGCTTAGAGGTAATGTGCTGATTCTTCGAACTCGCCAGGTCCTCCTGCACCCACCCACAACCTACAGACTATTGCTGAACATCCACATACGTCGAGCAAAAAATAAATTCAAAATTCCTTCCTAAATGCCACGTGTTAAAGCTTTGGAATAACTTCTTCTGGCAGCTGTTTCTTGCTGCAAGGAAATATCAATACGCACTTCATTTTTCATCACAATCTCCCTGTATCTTACACAAAAATCACACATAATTTCCTTATATATTTACCCCAATTTGTTTGAAATTGATTCCCCTCTCGTGAATGTGACAAAAGAAATCGACAGGCGTATACAACTGGGATGGGCAGCATTTTGAAAACTAAAGTACATTTTTAAAGCGAAAATTCCGCAATGTCTAAAAACTAGGGCGTTTAACCAATGTATTAACTTATGGCGCGGAGACGTGGAATCTGACAGCAAGTGTTACCCATAAAATAAAGGTCACTCAGCGTGCTATGGAGAGATCCATGCTTGGAGTGTCGCTAAAAGATATAATCCGAAACAAGGAAATTCGCAGAAGAACTCAAGTAGTGGATGCTACCCAACGAATAGGCACACTCAAGTGGCAATGGGCAGGAGTTATCTGTCGAAGAGACGACGGTCGATGGGGAAGAAAAGTATTGGCCAACCCCCTGCAAGATGGACTGACGACATAAGAAGAATAGCGCGAGTGACCTGGATGCGGAAGGCGGATCGAAGAGGATGGAGACTCATGCGGGAGGCTTACGTTCAACAGTGGACGGATGCAGGCTGATGATGAAATGTGACATAACCTGATCATTATTCAAAATTAGTACTAAACAAACACTCAACTCTTTAAGAAACTGTCGTTTATGGGTGTCGCGTGAAAGCCAAATTGTAGTCTTGTTGCATGGACTTGTGTCACTTACAAATTGGAAGAGCTTTCCTATATATGTTTACATAAAAATGAATAACTGAAGACATGGCTGAACAAGAGTTTTGTCGCGCACGTCCACAAAGAATACACACTCAAGGTAAAGCGATTTTAAATGTTTATTATATAAAATAATAAAATAAATGGTATACCTTGGGGATTTGATCGATATGTCTTCAAGCAATCGTCTACATTTGAGCCTGGCGGTGATGCGGTGGGACTAGTCTGTGTGTATCGGCTGTTGGTCCGCTATTTCTGCGCATTCCGCGACGCGCACATCCGACCCAAGTCTGTCTGCACAGAGAAACAGAACCATTGGCAGCTAAAATAAAGAATACGAGACTAATCGTCATCTACCGCAGTGCTCCGAAACCGGTGTGCCGCGGCACACTGGTGTGCCGTAAGCCGATACAGGTGTGCCGCGATCAAATAAGGCAATATTATAAATAAATAATTTTACAACGCTCCTCAAGCCCCCAGCGCCTATCGCCTATTTATATAAACATACAACAAGGTACTTGCTTTATTAAGTTCTAAATGAACTTAAAAAAAAAAAAATTGATCAAATTAATATCTATTTTTGGCTTTTGGTGTGCCGCGGTATTCAAGGTGAGAACTTTGGTGTGCCGCAGAATCTAAAGAAGTATTTTGGTGTGCCGCAGATGAGAAAAGGTTGCGGAGCTCTGATCTACCGAACCTACAAGTATAACATAAATAACTTCTTGGGTTTTCACGGCCAGATTTGATATTGTAGCTTTTGGGTTTAGCCGTGTGTGGCGAATTTCTTTTAACCAATATTTCGACCGCCATTGCAGGGGTCTGCTTCAGGATTGATGATTTTTTTATTTTTAGTTCATAGAGCGATATGATACTAATCGTGTGTAATTCAGTAAATCTAGAGGAACTGGTTGGTCAACTCTGGGCATTACTGACGGCGTTTCATTGCTAAGTACAGAGAGATAAAAAACGCGGAAAACCCAAAGTAAAGGTTCATTCATACCTGACTTTCGCGAACAAATTTCGTACCATTTTCATGACTATTGCAAAATGTATATCATTCACACAATATCCGCAAGACACCAACCACGACGAGGGCAATTAAGTTTATTATTATCACATTGAAATATATAAAATAATAATGGCGTCCCGCGATCATTAACATTTAAACGCACAGTGGTCCCATACGTCAGAGCTCCGAAACCTTTTCTCATCTACGGCACACCAAAGTACTTCTTTGGATTCTACGGCACACTAAAGTTCTCGCCTTGAATACATTGGCACACCAAAAGCCAAAAATAGATATTAATTTGATAAACTTCACTTTTTTTAAAGTTAATTTAGAACTTAATAAAGCAAGTACCTCGTTGTATAGCTACATAAATAGGCGATATGCGCTGGGAGCTTGAGGACCGTTGTAAAATTATTTATTTATAATATTGCCTTATTTGATCGCGGCACACCTGTATCGGCTTACGGCACACCAGTGTGCCGCGGCACACCGGTTACGGAGCACTGCCATACGTGACCGCAAATTTGCGTCGTTCAATTCCCTAGCAGGCCAATGTTTGTAATGTTTCGTCGCACAACAGATTCTTCCATGAACTTACTCTAATACTATTATTACAAATTAATGTAATCCGATTGTGAAATGAACCATAAGCACTCCTGTGTGGGACCGTAGGGCATTGAACATAGCAAATCTGCGGTCCCGTAAGGAAACCACTGGGCGTTTAAAGGTTAATATCATATCATATAAACATAACTGTTTGGTTTAAACTGAAATGGATGAATTTTTGGATAAAAAAGGTTAGATTTGATGCAGCATCTTCTCTAACGTTACGTCGTTCCATTTTGTTTTTTATTTGAATGTTTAAATCAATGGTTCCTACATTATTGCTCTATACCCCTTGATCACTTTCAGAAGAAAATCTCTTGTACAAATTTAGTACGAAAAAACGGCACTTTTGTAACACATACAGGAGAATAAGACAGATGGCGATCGTGATTCTGAAGTCTCATCTGTGAAATTCTACGACGCTTACCATGCTGGATATGGCTAAGCGCTGCACGTAGAGTGTTGATCAGCCAACGTCATAGACTACAGCCCGACATTCCCGAATCATCCTTATTATTACAGGAATTCTCCATGAATGGGTGGTCTTCACGGGACGACTTTTGTCTACCACCAATTTTGATTAATAGGCTATGACTGGTATTTTACGGGTGAGGGATAAAATTCACACTAACCGAGTAACATTCAATTAATAAAGTTCAACCATTCATACTAAGTCGGGGGTATTTTAGAGCTCAGAAATATATATATTTTTTAATCTCTGTCGGGGATCGAACACACGACCTTCGGCATGCCAAGCAGTCGCTTTAACTACTGAGCTATACCCGCCGACTAACATAACAAAATTTTCTGCATCTAAAAATGCTAATGAGAAAACACAGTTTTCACCTCCAAATTAATGATTAAAAAAATATGAATACAAAAAAAACGATACTAATCACCAATTTTATGCCTCGAAAAAGAATGTTTTGTTTTATTTCATTTAATAATTACTGATACTAAATGTAAGTCCCACGACATGCAGACATATAAGTTGACTTAATTGTGACTAAAAGGTGTATATTACATTTTATCTGCTTGCGAAATTGTATATTGCAGTAAGTTTGCGTCATGTGTCTCACCTTTGAAGTAAAAATGATGAGCAATACTCTGGTAATATCAATTACAGGTATTTACACTGATTGCGGTATAAAAACACCAATAAATCGATTGCAAGAAACGTTCAATGAGTTGCATTCTAAGAATTTGAATTTTAAAAATAAGCTCAAATTAGATTACCGTTGAACATTTATGCGTGGTCTGGAAATGTGGCCTGTACATATTATAAAATGGATTTTTAAATTTTTATTACAATATTTTTGAATACTCTAATCTTATTTTATAGATCATTGACTATATTTCAATATTATTAGTAATTAAATACACACATACAATTACACATCAAATTTTATAGGAATCAATTCATTCAGAAAAAAAACGGCAGACGCGGGATTGGAATCACGAGCCTTGCACCTTTGCTCCATTCTACACACCGTGCATCCACACGACTATTCTCTGCCTGGGTATATACGCAAAAACCGGATGTATATATATACCATTTTTAACATCATATAACGACATATGTCTCTGTTGTATATATTCAAAGTATGTATATTATTTTTTATGATTCAATCAGTCAACATTTATTCACAAGAATTTTATATTATTAATTAGTTATAGTAGGTATATGATGTTAACAATGTTATATATATATACATTAGGTTTCGCGTATCCAGGCAGAGAATAGTAATGTGGATAGCGCGGGGTGTAAAATGGAGCAAAGGTGCAAGGCTCGTGGTTAGAATCCCGCGTCTGCCGATATTTTTTCTAAACGAATTGATGCGTATAAAAGGATGTGTGTATTTAATTAGTAATGTTTATATTATGTTGTGAAGGAGCAGGAATGGTGGATAGTGTAATAATTTAATAAAACAACATTAGACAATTTATCATACGCAATATACGAGTAAGTTTTGTTAGGTTAATGAAACGAATCGAATAATTCCGTACATAGAATACGCAAAACACATAATTCAAATAATTCCAAAGTCGCTCCTTGCGTGCTCGTAAAGGAAGGTTATCAGTGTTGCCAGATATTGTTAGGAATCTATATGGAACGAAGTAGAAGAATGCTGATATTCATCAGCTCAACCAAAAGAGATAAAAGTGAGATTTTTGTGGATTTCTCGTCTCCCAGAGTGCGCCTTGCCCTCAGTTGTTTATTTTTGTATGAGCCTCAGTGAAAGTGACAACGCACGGAAAGATATTTGAAGAAATGAATAGAAATTTAAAAATATCTACAACGTTAAAGTGTTCTGTACATCAAGTGAAGACCACAACATGTGGCATACATTTAACCCTTTAATTACGGCTCAGTGGAATCCAAATAAAACTAGTATTTGAAGCATAAATGTACTTATCTGGTCTATTTTCATATATCACATTGGTTCTTGTATTCTTCAGCTATCGTATGATGCATAAAAAACTATTCTAAGAAAACAGCAAAACGATATTTAACGGCTACCGATGTCAACGGTAGAGGTATCTTACACGGCTATATCGGGTACCGATGCCAACAGGTTAACATATTATTATTATATATGCCGACACGAATCCAGTATTCATTGGCATACCGGTTATAGTCAAAGTATTTTTTATTGTAAATTTATTAATGTGTTTTTAGTTACGATAATTGTTCCTAAATATATATTAATTTGACTCTTTATTGAATTCGATAAACGCCTTTTTTAATTTAATGACTTGAAATACCTTAAATTTCATGATTTAATTACAAGTTGACAATTTACTTTATCATCTAAGTTCTTATAAACAAAAACGGAGTTACATCTAAGCTTACCTAACCTACTCTAACCTAACCTTTAAATACAGATGTAAGTTAATTCGCTTCATTGTTGTTGCTAAAACCACAGAATTCTGTTAGCTTCCAGAGCTCTAGTATCGGAAAAATATATGAACATTTCATAATCAGCATTTTAAAAGTAAACCAGATGTTTTAAATATATATACCATATAATGGGTCCGCCAAAGACTTTTTTTTTAAAAAAACAGGGCGCAAAACATCGAGTGTAGCTTCGGCTGTGTGGCACGTAGCGCCGTCCTGTTGAAACCAAATGTTGCCAATATCCTCCTCGTTAATTTTTGTGAACAAAAATTCGTTCAAATTGGCCGCGCTGCATGGAAGCGCCATTGATGGCGCTTCACGCACACTTTCTGCCACAGCAGCAATATTCTCGGGTGTACGCACTGTTTTTGGCTTTTCACGCTTTGGTTTATCGATGAGGATGCCAGTTTCTTTCACTTTTTTCACAAGATAACGAACATACGGAGCTGACGGTGATTCTCTTCTTCCAAAATCCGTACGCAATTTTCGCACACATTCTGCAACATTACCATGATTTTCAAAGTAATGTCGCAATATTTCCCAGCGTTGTTCAAGCGTATACAAAACCATATTCGTTCAGCGGAAGGATAAAACTAATTATCTGTCAAATCAGACATGAGCTAAGTGTTACCATTCACGAAATAACCACTAGTTGGAAAAAAAACGTTAAATGGCGGACCCTATATTATTTTAAATGCTGATTATGAAACGGTCATATATTCCTCGGATACTAGAGTTCTGGAAGCCAACATAATTGTGTGACGGCAATTTGTACTACCTTATGATAATATGGACGGTATATCTTTCATTAAATACGTTTTTAATGACACATATAAAATCGAATAACATTATTATCAGGTAATATTTCACTGCTTGATATTATTTTTTGTTAATATTCTATTAATTTTCAAAGTAAAATTAATTGACGATTGAAAAATATAATGGAGAATGTATTATGTTTTCTTAAGAAATCAAGAAGGAAATATAAATGATATTTTTCGTATTTTCTTCTCGTTAATATTTTTCAACGGTATTGTTCTCGCAGTTCTTGGTATCGAGTGGGAGTATATTGTGGAATAAGTTCGCATGTGTAGGCATCGGTTTGATGAAGTTCAGTCTAGGACCTAGACTCTAGGTCCTAGAGGTAAAGCGCTCGACTAACAAACGAGAGGTTTGGGATCGATCACCGACGAAGCATACAATGAAAAACTAAGACATCACCCATCAAACTCCTTAGAAAAGAACAGTGCTTCAATATCGGTGCTATAATCATATGTCAATCAAGGAAAATAGGCACTTATAAGGCGTAAGAACCATCTCAGAGAGATTTGTATTCCACCGAGCCGTAACGAAAGGGTTAAGAACATGTAGTAAATATCCTTAAGTTAGAATGCTTTCATAATTATGTGTAAAATTATCATTATATTTAAGTATATACCTGTAGATATAATTGTATTTACATATTTAAGATTATGATTTATTATTTACCTGGTGATGTATGGCCCATCATACGCGTTATTCCAATTGTCTTTCTTCCGAACGTGAACGTGAATTAAATTCCACGAAACGTTTCGTAAAGAGAGAAACAGTTCAGTAAAATCCGCCATCTGTGGACAAAAATAATAATTTATTATTAAAAATATAATAAAACTATTATATTAATAAATAACTAATACCCTAATAAACATCGCAATTATCTCCATCAAACGGAATGGACTACGACATTTTCACGTGACATTTCTAATTCAGAAGTGGATGTCACGTGAAAGCATAAAAAATTGTAACAGTAGATCTGCAACAGTTCACAGTACGAGGATATCAGATACATTTTAACATCCTCCTCTCTTTAAAATGTGTTTTTCAGTCGTGTGGTGGCAGAATTAGGAGCAGATTAATAATACACAGACTTTTTCTGAATCACATTGACTTATATATTTCGATAAACTTTACAAACGTATGGCCCGGACCTAGTCACCGTATTCAGGCCGGGCCACAATACGACTTGTTTCGCGGTCGGTACACGACTAACTCGTGCGGCGCCTTGGTCGGTCACCAGCACCGCAAGTGGCAATCTATATAACTAACGTCACACCTGAGACCGGACTTGTCCAAAATGCCAATATGGCGACACATATACGTCGAGCGAACAGAAATAAGAGACGAAATATTGTATAATATATCGAGGTTTTCGGTACCAGTCAGCAAGGACTATATCATGCTGATGTCAATTTAAAAATCAATATTTAAAAACTATATATTACTATAACTCAATAAATCAATTCAATAAATAAGATTATTTTTTCAATTTTAGAACTTGTTGATAAATTTAAAGTTCTAACGTCTTTATTGTGGAATCGATTCGATTTAATTTAATTTTAAAGTCCGATGTGACAAATCGCTTCGGCATTCTAAAATTCAAAATAAAATAATCGAGTCGCTCTATGTGGGTTTACACGTGCCATTGAAAATATCAATTTAGTTATAAAATTGTCTCGGAATACACGCAACAAACAATACTCAGGTTTTTTAATTAAAAAATATGGGAGCTTAGTTTGGAATCCCAATAAATTCAAATACATTATCATGCTCGAAGAATTCATAAAAAAATTCTCCGACGTCTCTATTTTTATATTTACGGTAACTATCCATTCAATTAAATCAATTCCGAACATTACCCAACTCTTTTTCTTCTAGAGATGCTTTCTTTCCATTCGTTCGAGTCCCGGAGGAAAATTGCTGCTCTCAAACATTCATTCCTTCTCCTTCACGGTGCAATTCACAACCCTGGGATTCTTGAATGTTTAACCTATATATTCCAGATAAGTACACCCGTGCTCGTAGCTATACATAGTTTTTGATCCCAGTTGATACTTGTGGAGCTTCGAGCACTCAATTTAGTAAAACAGCAATTGCGCTCCTAAATGACCTACCAGCACACCTCGATCCTTTTCTTACATCCTTTTCCTATTTTGTCGATGGTATTGTTCTCCTAGATCTATGTGATCTTTGACACGTGTCATCTTCTTCATCTTTAATGTTATTTTAATTTTTTTATTATCTTTTGTATATATTGTATATTTATGTATACTCTGTTTCTTATTATTTTGTACCTTGGAACTTCGGTTCTGTGAAATAAATAAATAAACCCATACACAAATGAACAACGACAGTTCATTGTTGAAAGATATTTTTAAAAACAATAAAGGTTTGGCAGCTACAAGGTTTAGAGTCTTAAGTTTAGACGGCATATTGATTTTACTTAAACGCAAATTTCAAATGTTTCGCGAATTTTGGTACACCATTTACATGCAAAGCGACACATGTTTTAAAGGAATGTGTTACGTGTACGCTATTTTCGTGTTTATTTGATTTTCTTGTAATCAAAACATGTATGAGATTTGATAATATAATCTTGTCTAAACTGTTCATACAAACATGAACGAAATTTAAATAATTTCCAAAACAGTGTCCGAATCTACTCTTTCAAATTCCACGTTTGGTTCCATTTGGTTCCATTTGGTTCCACGAGATATTTAAATTGATATAACAACAATTGACATGCGTTCGATTAATCTAAATGCGGCTTCAAATCGTTGACACTATTTTTATACGTACGAGTGTGAAAGTGATAAAAAAGACTAGAGGCTTTTGAGATGTGGTCATACAGAAGAATTCTCGGAATTTCCTGGGCAGACCACGTCACAAAAAATGAGGTTCTCAGCATAATCAAGGAGGATAGGCAACTAGTAAGAACCATCTCAGAGAGGCGTGCCCGATGGATCGGTCACATTATGTGGAAGGGACGCTTGAGGGAAGAAACAGTAGAGAGCGCCCTAGACGCGAGTATTTGCAGCAAGTGTTCGAGGACATGAGTTGTAGCTCTTATGCTGAGCTCAAGAGGACTGCAGAGGATCGAGAGGAGTGGAGATCGAGATGCAAGATTTTGTTGCTGCAAACCAATCCACCGGATTGATAGTACGAAGAAGATGAGTGTATTATTATGCGTCTGTATTGTACCTATTCTTCTTTACATCTGTGAATCTTGGCATATCACCAAGAGCCAGTGCAGCCGTAAATGGGATACGTGAGCAAATGCCTGCGTAGAATACTGGGTGTACGATGGTTTGACTTTGTGAGGCACGACGAGGTGAGAAAGCGGACAAGACAGTTTCTTTTAATACAATCGGTTAAGAGGCGAAGGTGGACCTGGCTGGGATATATAAGGATGCCACGGGAGAGCATAAACTAAAGCTGCATTTTCTTCAAGCCTCCGGGTTTGCGTCTTCCTGGAAGGCCGTCGGTAACTATACATATATATACGTATTTGGCGGAGCTGCGGGAGGCGGAGCTGACATGAGATGAGAGGCGAAGACTTTGACGGCTGACAGAGCTTTATAGACGTTCACTTAATATTTTGTTTTTGCATATTCACTCTCTAGTTGGAATATATGGTTACCTCAAATTACCGCCGTTAAGTGCTCTCAATGCTAAAGTGTCTACTATTCAAAGAAATATCTGAGATTTGTATTAGAATCATGGAGCATAAAATATATAAAAGCCACTCATTAAACCAGTGGTAGAGGAACGTTTTTAACCATTACCCAAAAATATAATTGATCCCAAAAATTTCATTTTTATCATATTTCAGCTAATCTACCCTGGTTCCCGGCCGCTGCGTTAAACCAAAGAAAAATATGATACATGAGCTAAATTTAAAAATGTCTCGTTTCGAAATTAAAAAATATGGTCTGTTATTCTTGGTCCACTTAGAAATATCGTCTCGGTGTGGGGGTCAGCACTAGTTTCCGGATTTGGCTCAGCTTCAGCTGCTGCGTTAATTGACTCTCATTAACGCGTGCTAAGAAGGTAATTAGTGCAATTAATATATTATAAATTAATGCGGCGCTAACAGTACAAGCGCGCGCGGGCGATCATCGGCCGGGAAGAAGCGGCGAACCGGAAACGACATTGTGGAGAGAATGCCTCGCAAAGACGGGCCAAAGAAATCTTAACATGTGTGCACGTATCATGCTGAAGGTGCAAACAAGTATGGTTGAGAGTTAACACATTGTTTGCGGGAGACGTATTACTACGTTTTTTTACTCTCTGGTGGTGGACGTCGGGTAACGTAGTAATACGTGTTGCGTAATAACGGATTTCGTTGCTAAATCGTACATCTAGTTTTAATTTATTATTAATATTTGAAAATAAAAAAAAATGTCTAAAAATATAACTTTTTTGTGTGCTCGAAGAAACCTTGACGCAGATCCCGTTGGCTTGATTTTTTTGACCTTGAATGCGCAATAATTGTTTTCAACTTGGACGGGGAGAATTGAGGTTCTTTCTACCTGACGAAGGGATGAATGGTAGAAATGTTTTGTTCATATTTCTACAAAATATTTATGTTTATGTGAAGTGTTACTTTAAAGGACGTTTTTTGTGTTTGTTTACCATCATTTTAACATTGCTGCACAATAAGGTAAGCTACATTTAAAATTTCACTAAATTATCGCGAATATTACTATACGCGACAAAACCTAAAATAACTGTTCCAAATTTTACGCAAAAAATACGTGTTTATTTAGGATATTGCTAAAAAAATCTCTCCTATTCGACACGTAACCCTAGTGACTGTCCTGTGAAAATTTTTATGTTTCAGTTTTTTCATACGTATTTTCGTATTTTATTAGACTTATAGAATATCTTAGTAAATAAACCCAAAATATGTCGTAGACTTTAGACTTCTATATACCAATCGAAAAAATAAGTCATTAAAACAAAATTCTGAAATCATTGCATTTAAAAGGTTTTTTCCTTTTTGAGTTATTTATAATTATTTTGTTAAATAATAGTTTCCTTACAGGCTTTGATGTCAGTTGTTGATTTAGTAGATGGAATCATATCTAGCAATGTTACCGATTTTTAAAACAAACAACAATAACAGTCATGCCTTTATATACATAGTAATGAAATATATTTGGGTTTTTGTATAAAACATGTTTCAATACTATAAAATTTGATGATATAGTTTGTATCGGAATTGTTATTAGGGTCGTTTAATAATGGAGTTTATAGAGGAGGAATTAGGAGAATTGTTTAATTACTTGGAACACTTCGCTGGTGGGAAATACCCGCTAGTGTCGACTGTCGACCAAGCATACAGACACTGACTTATTAATTAATGCAAACATAAGTATGTACACGTAAAAATGATGTTTGTATTTGAAGGAATAAACATTCGTTGCGCCAACTAGCGGTGAGGTATCTGAAGCAAGCTCATAACTACAATAGAAGTATGCAACAATAATCGCAAGACAGTATACATATATCTCAAGAATCATAAGTGGGATACTCTTGATCAAAGGGTCAATTATGTATCATAGATCAATGACATCGAATGATAAAAGGTAGTATGGTTCGTACTTCAATAAATTAAAATGATGTTTTGATCGATAAATACTATTATTTTTGAAATAAGATACTAATTAGGATCATGTAATTACCATGAACTGCAACCAATTATTAAATAGTTAAGTATTTCATACCTTGTTAGAACATACTATATCACACTGAGCACTGTTTCACTTGCTGGAAGACTGAAGACGCACTATGGTACGTTTGCGCACGTTAGAAGTGATGAAGCTTTTATAAATCGCAAAACCGTATGTTAAAAGAAGGTATGAAATACTTATCCATTTAAAATTAAAATGGATCTCAAAGTGAATGCTAAACATATAAATACCATGAACGCAATTAGTCAGGTGTAATTCTCGCTTTATCCCAAATCACCACCGCATACATTTGTCTTACATAAATAAATATGCACAAAATAAACCCTGCAGAAATCCGTGGTCCTTCACGCACTATATTTCGCTCAACCTGGTCAGCTAGATGCTGGAATATACTAATATGAATCCTAAAAAAACCACCGAATACTTTTCAAATATCGTAGTCGATGGTCCTCCAGGAGAAAAGTTTTGTGCTCTCTTGCGCTAACTGTTCTCTAGTCGAATCATATTAAAAAAGGTATCTGGAGCAATAAAACAGACAGGTCTTGATTAAAAAATATTTTTGAAGATGGATTCAAGATGGAAAACCTGACAATCCAAATGATTCGACACGAATTAGGTTTTGGACGTAATTATATGTAAAGTTACATCATCAAAGTTCAAGAACTTCAATGACAGAGAAGGTAAAGAAGGACAGCGTTCATGCGAAAGAATTTGGCAAACATGCGTCAGTATGGCTTCCCTCTTTAATAAGCTAATTATTGACTCCTCGTACCCACTCCGCCATATATTGTTATCTACATTTAATCGATAATGAATACAATACTTGTTAGCTAAGCACGCCACCGGAAATTTATATTTCAACGTTTAATTTAAGATACACTCAAATATTAATTATCAATATACATACTTAGACCAAATCAATTACTTCAATTTGACGTATCCATTATCCACAAAGTATTCTTTGTGCGAACAAATACAGGAAAACAGCGGTAGATGATGATTGAGGCATTGTTTAAAAATCACTTCTCGTCTAACAACTTCGTCATCAAAAATTTTGACGAGGAAAATATTTTAAAGCAAAGAAATGACTTCTCTTACACCCTGTTTCCCAGGATGATGTTACGCCTTTACTAATGCACATATTGAATTTCACAATACAAAATGAAAAAGAATAATGCTTTCTAGATGTGTTATTTTTGAATGCTGTGCATTATGAACAGACACAACTAACGTCTCTGAATACTTGAGAAGCTTAAGATCAAAGAGCAGCTCATCAGAATGTGCAAGAGATACTAACTGCAGTTCTTTGGTCATATGCTAGAAGCGATCCGGACTGTCTTGAGAAGATCGAAATCGCTGAAAGAATCAAAGGAATATCCCCAGGTGTTCCTATTGGATGAAGACACCGTGTTCGACTGCCACTGGATTGCTGCACACGGAAAGATGCCCCGAACACAGCATTTGAGGATCAGAAGAAGAAGAGAGGTATTCCATATCCAAATATGAAAATTTAGGTTTATTGCTTCGTTATAAAAATTTAATCCAATATATGTATAGTGGATTTAACTTCTATGACCTACGGTCTCTCTTTATCCTCGCCATTTCCCATCATCTGGGGTCGGCTGCCTTTGTGCACGTTTGCCATGTATGTCTGTCCTCCGTTGCATTCTCTGTCAAGCCCAGGGTTTTCAGATCCTTGTCTACAGTTGCAGTCCAGGTTGCTTGTGGTCTTCCAGGTCTTCTTCTCAGCGTGGGTATGTTGAGGGCTTTCTTCACCATGTGGTCCTCATCTCTCCGTGTCACATGCCCATACCATCTTAGGCGGTTTTCCCTTATCTTTTCAGGTATGGGGGCCACCCGAAATGAACCCCGAATATGCTCATTTCGAACTCTGTCAAACCACCCGCCCACCTCAGCATCATCATTTCTGCCACATGAATCCTATACAGTATACACAAAACTCCTATCCGTAGAGCATAGCTGGCCTTACAGCAGTTATGTAGATTTTATCTTCGCTCCTAACTGAACGACACAAAATCCCAGAGAGAGAACTCCTTTCTATGACCTCCGGTATTCTTTTAAATTTCAGGGTACAACCGAATATCGAAGTCATAGCCCCATAAATATTGTGTAAGTTTTGTAAGCAAAAATACGCGATAATACTCGCAGATGTACACATAATGTTTCGAAAGACAGCAAAAAAATAATTATGAAATCAATTGGATCGTAATTATCTAAGTATCATATTCGGAAGAATTTTCAGGAAGTGAAGTTGTTGAATTAGCAGCTGTATTCGTTGTTAATAACATAGTTTAATGATATGATGGAGACAGATCGACCTTTATTTTTATACAGACTCGTATTTGTACTAACACCTTAAAAGTGAGATGTCATGTGTCGTGAAACGCATAGCCCGATAAAGAACAGAAACGGCTGCTAAGCAAATTGTGAAAAAAAGTCGCCTTGAGAGTCGAGAGCCGAGATGCTGACGAGCTATCGGGTTACACAACGACTGGAAACACCTAAACGTACAATGGCTGGCTAAAAATAACGCGTGAATTTATTATTTATTGGCAATCATGGCGGCAGATGTCTTGCAGGAAGCACAACACGGCACAACTGACAGAGATCGCTGTTTGATGTATGGACAGGCAGCTCGTCTCGTGGAAATGTGGGACAGCGACGTGTTCAAGGTTAGTCGCTTCTTTAGATTATTTGCTCGGCCAATCGATTTCTTAGATCTCGGATATTTTTGGAACATCTTTAATATACTAGAGCAGCAGAGATAACGAGTCTAAGATTTGAAATTTTCATACATGAAATTAAAGTAGA
Source organism: Glossosoma conforme (assembly GCA_022606575.1). NCBI lineage: Eukaryota > Metazoa > Arthropoda > Insecta > Trichoptera > Glossosomatidae > Glossosoma > Glossosoma conforme. Next base: position 314,978 of record JAGTXR010000234.1, on the reverse strand, counting down.
AAATAAATTTTATTGTAGCCCTCAAATTGTACACACGCTTGGACAGTGTATTCGAGGACATGAATTGTGGCGTTTGTGCTGATCTGAGAAGGGTTGCGGAGGACCGAGAGGAATGGAGATCGAGATGCAAGATTCTGTTGCTGCAAACCAATCCACCGGATTGATACTACGAAGAAGAAGACAGTGTGAGGGGAATAAAAAAAACGTTAGAGTCTATTATATTTCGGCATCGTTTGCGTGTGTAATCAATCGCCTTACAATAAATACAAATATTTTGATGATATACACAATTAAAAACTTGATATAGATCATTACGTATTATGAAATTGAAATATATCATAAAATATTTAAGAACAATTTAATGTGAAGTACCGTAAAACCTCGCTTGGGATACGTTCCACATTTCCACACCTCATCTAAGCCGGTTTTTCCGCTAATTCCACTATTTCTTCCACTATTTCAACCATAATGACAGAATGTCCAATGTCTTCGCTCTTAATTAAATCTAGATGCGCACGATTTCGGGGAATCCCCGGGTTGAAATAAAAGAGGGCTAAAACGAAACAGCGCTAAACGAAACAGCGTTAGGCGGGGTCTCACTGTAATGTAATTTAACAAGAGGGGACTATAGTACATGCATGGTATTAAGCCCATAGTTTAGTTTCACCACAGAAATAGATGAAACTCTAATTTTTTTGTACTAGTAATTTATACGCGTTCGCAACTAGCGGTTTGAATTAGTATGCGTAGATCATTTTAGTATATACAAATAAGATCTTCGACATATTCTCAGTCGCTACATTCTGTTCTGGACATATGCTTCTCAAAGTGTGTGTAATGTGTTTTTCTTGCGTGTTCTTAGTGTCGCGAATTCGGCAATCGCGTGGAGCAGTGGTGAAGGCAGACTTATGATGTGAGGGTCCGCGGTTCCGAGGGTCAGAACGAGCAGCTCACATCCGGTGACGCATGCAGTTAATAACATACTATGTACGGGTGCATTCTGAGAACAAGCGCCAGCCACAACAAGCCAAGCCAAACAAGGAGGATAACGATCGCTGAATACGAGTACGAACATATTTATTATTTACTCGGAGCTTCGTCTATAACGGCTTCAATGCCTAATGTCAATTATTTATTTATTAATTTCACGGAACTGAAGTTCAAATAAACCATACAGGGAAAATACTGAGCACCGAACGCGCTGAATTTGTGCTTCGATCAAGACGACACTTATCAACGATTGATACAATTACGAAAAAATTATAGAAATACGTTAAAAACTGAGGAAATATCAATAAATACTATTTTCTTAATAAAATTGAATGATCTGTTATTGTGGATTAATTATCAACATTTAATTTACATTATTTTAAATGTTTTTTTTAGAAAATTTTCGATTTTTTTAAATTTACACATTTTTATCAAACAATTACGCGCATCACGTTTTATTTCATCTATGGTAAGTAATATAGTAGTGCTTGCATGATTTTCTATTATGCTCGATTTGCATGGGGGTTATGCTCACTTGAGTCCATAAAAATCATCTTGTCGTTAATGCCATTATCTACTTGAATGCCCACTAAGTGCCCTTAACCCTCGCCTTACTATGTTAAAAACTTCCGCGCGTTCCGATGGTGTGTACTCGTTACACATTCTGATCTAAAGTGAATAAAATGAGTAGAAATTCGAAAAAATTTAAATATTCAAAGATATCGCTTAATTTTACAATAATTGATGTCAATAAGCAGTAATAATTGACATTTAATAGCTAAAAACATGAAAAACATCAGACGAAGACCTCAAACGGCCAGACGCACCTTCGCGCGTGAACTTCCGAGAGCTACTAACATTACTTAGCCTGTCGACATATCGTGAGCCGACGCGCATCGATATCATTTCGAACTAGCCGACCAACTGAGGTTTCCCGTCTCGCTCACTCATATTAGTACGTCAGCGAGAGTGAGGAGTATAGATGCCGACGTATCGGGGTATTTTTTAATTTTATTTTTGCACACGCTTCCGACAGGTCGAATGAATACATGACAGTTGACGCGTCTTGAGTGTAGTGGAGAATTTATTCCGGATTTTAGAAAAACATTTCCTGCTCCCGATGAGTGCCTATTATTATAAATATATTTTTTTTTCAATACGTAAATGTATTAAGGAGGAATACCTAAAATCTGAACCCTGTGTGTATTATATTTACAGAGATATTTAAGTTATTACAAGCAATGTGTAGTCGATAGACGTCACCGGGGAGGAGAGGTTAATAACAGTGTCAATAAAAGTACTGACATTTTCATATTTATGATGCATTATTAGCACCTGCGTAACTTACGCACCGCAATTTAAAAAAAATATATTACAAATGTAGTTTTGCGTACTTAGCTCTATAGCCGCCACACGCCAAGATATTGATTCCTAACGAGGATACAATGAAGTGTATCAAGATTTCAAATGAATTATAAATTCCTTCTACCTTTCAGTTTCAGTAAATGTATATTTTTCGAATATATATCAATTTTTGTCTGTTTGTTACATGAATTGATTTCCCAATCTTTCGTTTTCCTCTTAAAGTGGTTACAAATTTTCTTCAACTTACAATCAGCATCGACAGACTTAAAATCGCATATATAAGGTATAAGTTAAATGATAATATTGAACGAAAATATGTGTAAGTAACAGACTATATAGTATATTATACATTATAATAAAGGACAGTAGTGGACCGAGTAAGTTGTCGGTAACAGTCTTAATTAAATATTAAATCAACTGTTTAAACCTGTTTAAAAAATGAAGGGCAATTATTATTTATATGTTTGTCTTTTTTAATTACATTATTCTTCCAAATCAACTCTACCTGGAGTACACATCCAACAATTAGCCGAGCTAATTGTATGTCACAAATGAACACAATATCTTTAAATTCCACAGAATACAATTATATGGATCGAAGTAGATGGTACTTCAAGGCGATGGATGCTTGATGTTAAATAATATTTAATACAGAAAAAGTTTTGAGTTTTTCTATGTCGAACGATTCCTAGTTTAAGCATATCGTAATCCAGAGATGTTTGGAGCATCTTTATGTACGACTGTGAGACATGGTGCTTATCTGAAAGTGATAAAAAAAGACTAGAGGCCTTCGAGATGTGGTCTTACAGAAGAATTCTCGGAATTTCATGGAGAGACCACGTCACGAACAATGAGGTTCTCAGAATAATCAAGGAAGATAGGCACCCAGAAAAAATCATCTTAGAGAGGCGAGCCCGATGGATTGGTCACATCATGCGCCACGATGGTCTTCTTCACGATATTGTGGAAGGGATGGTTGAGGGTAAAAACTGCAGAGGGCGCCCTAGTATTTGCAGCAAGGGTTCGCGGACATGAGTTGTATCTCTTATGCTGAGCTAAAGAGGTTTGCAGAGGATCAAGAAGAGTGGATATCGAGATGCAAGATTTTGTTGCTGCAAACCAATCTACCGCATTGATACTACTAAGAAGAATCCAGAGACCGTAATATCAATCAGGTCTGTCGTATAAGAAGCTATTGTTTTAGTGAATTTATTTTGATATCTAAAAGAGTCACGTGATCAGCTTGAAAGCAAATATCAACATGCTGATATTGTTATATTATATTCTCGTGATATCGTGTTCTCGCGTTACTAAATGTATGAAATTCTACACCGAAAGGCGAGTAAGAGGCCGGGAAGTCCCGCTCTCGCCATTGCACAATGGCCGACCCAATTGACGTAAATTCTCATTATTTTATAACTGCCGTTGGTTTTTGAATCTCGAGCACGCACGACGCGATCAAATTGTTGCGCACAACGATCTTTGCCGTGATTGGCTGCGTCATTGGCGGCTTGGCAGAGGTTCAGCCAATTACAAAAGACATCGATGCCAGCTGTTACCAGATCGCGTGCTGTGTGTGCCGGAAGGTATAAAGTGAAAAGAAAAGAGGAAGAGCTAGAGATAGTTACAAGATAGACATATCACATATCATGTACCGCAGGAATGTGACAAGTATTATATTTCAACGGGACTAATCAGCAATAGTACCACTTTAACACTATCCAGTCCGATTACACAACATGTGTGTGATCGTTCCGCCAACGCTTAGTGGCCAACTATACACAGCTTGTGTTGCTTTTCAAACGTTAGCCGATCACGCAACATGTGTTGTTTTTACTTTCAACCATAATTCAAAGATCTCAAACCTTTTCAGTGAGGGTCTTATTTAATTTTATTTGAACACGTGACGATAAAAAATCTTTTAAAAAACAGTCGGCCTCCAGCGTAAGTTTAATCGCGTAACGCGCGGACTGGATAGTGTTAAATGTAGTGTATCAAGTTTTAATACGTTTTATATGATCAATACATGCTTTATAGAACCAAAACAACGATATTACTCATGGATTACGGTCTCAAATATAATTCCTCATAGATATACTATTTTTCCAGTATAAATGACGTTTTTCACACTATCCATGCCACTAGTGATGAAGGTAAGTTTTACGTTAACTTATGTTTTGGGCAAGTCAGTCATTATGTTGGTTTAATTAAGCCATCTTAACCTAAATCAATTTGAATGACTCATTTTCGATAAAAAAAAAATATTTTTAATAAAATAACGTCTTTTTTTTCTGTCAAAGTCGTCATAAAAAGTGCTAAAAACGGCATTTCTAACTATAAAATCGTAAATATTTTAATCAGGAATGTTATTTAAGAATAATATCTGTCATTTAGAACATATCGTGGATTTTATAAAGCTTTAAACACAACGGATAAGTGCTACCTCAGAATTATAACTGAATGTTTGTGAATTATGTTCCACAAACATGAAACCTAACGATGTTCCATCGCAACAGTCTCTGATAAAGATTGTTTATATATAATAGTTCAGTAAGCGAGAAGATTTAGAATGCTTCTGCTGGGTATGAACGTGAGAAATACAATTGTTGTAGTGTTCTCAAGGTAGGTAGAATACAGATAAAACGTGCACGCCTAGTAAGAGAAGCCATTGAAATCGAAAGGCATTCCGTGTATATCAACAGTGATGACGGCCTGATCTTAAAAACAGCATTGTGTCTTTAGCATGCCCATAAGCTAATACTGACGAATGAAGGCAATATATACCATCTTATTGGTATATAACGTTAATCGAGGTGCACTTACTTACCTGACAATTGTATTACCGAAAGACACACGCATCATATGACGCGTAAAGAAGTGAGTTTGGCTTATAATACATGGCTAAGCTACCTGAAGACTTAATTTTTCAACCCTGAAGATGACCCCTGTAATGGCATTCGAAATAACGGGGAGAAGGTGAATATCGCCACACAAAATGAGTCCAAAAATTACATTAATAAAAATTATATTTTTATTTAAGGAGGCCGGATGGTTAGCCTGACGTTCATGACAACAGCTGGCGATTTTTCCGCGCTTTAAGTTTTGCACATTAGTATGAAATTCTCTCTACAGGTGGCGATTGTTACTGGTGTGTGTGTCGCTGTAGGTGTTGTGTTGGTACACATGCGTGTGCGTATAGAGGAATTGATATAAGTTTACCATGGACGTATACTAGCGGTGGCCTGTGATAATTCGAGTTTTAGTTAACATGACAGACTATGCTAATCTTCTTATTTTCTTGTCTTATCTATAGTCTTAATAGTAAAGCAATATTCAATAGATTTAAGTTTCACTATATATATAATCGTGTCGGAAACAACAGGGTCAGATCCTGTCTGCCCAGAAGTGGGCGACGTCGATGGCGTTACTTCTGGCCATCATCAGGTCTTCATGGGTGCAGCTATTCGGGCACAGCGCACACTCCAGAAGGTGTGACAGGGTCTGCTCCACGCCGCAGTCACATTCAGTCGGTCCGCTGTAAAACTGCCAGGCCCTCATTTATGTCCTCGTTTTGCATACTCCGGTCCGAAGTCTGTTAAGGGACCTCCATATATTCCACCCTTGGTCATGTCCAGGGGCTAGGCTAGGTCCTCTTTCGGGGCAATCCAAGTATTCCCCTCAGTTGCGCTTCTCCACATGTTCAGCCGCAGGGTGGCCTCAGGTATCACCATTTCTATTGTCGACTGTAGGAAACTTCTTCTTGATTTGAGCCGTGTGGATATATTTTGGTACCCAAACATAGGGTGGAGTGCGTCGTGGGTTGCTTTGGTGAGTTCCTTCTTGGTAGTAACTTCTCGCCGTATGTTTGGTGGGGCAATGCCCGAGAGTTTCACTGAATACAACCTTAAATCGACGTTCCTCCTTCAACGGCTTGGAGAAAAAGCGGCTATGATACACGTTGGTGTCACGACCTATCGTTCACAGACGATTCGTTCAACGATTCATTAGTAACGACGTGAGGCGTTTTTAACGTCTAGTGCACGGGACATTTGGCGCACGTGACAACTGGTGCACTGCCTGTCTCGCTAACCTGACCTAATAATTTACCAGTGATTGTAGAGTGCAGAGATCCATATGTCTCGTTAACGAAATAACTTAGGTTAGGTTAGCGAGACATCCAGTGCACCAGTTGTCCCGTTCGCAAAATGCCTCGTGCACTAGATCTCCAGTGCGCCCCACGTTGTTACCGATGAGTCGTTGAACGAATTGTCTGTGAACGAAATGCGGCGGAACCATATATGTTACCTATCAATGCAATCTCTACATTGAAAGGTATTCGGTTTCATAAAAGTCTATATATATATATTTTAAGCATGTCAATGATATGTATGATAGGCTTCTGCGATGGGTGATTATTTTTCTTCTTTTCCTCGATGCTATCCGTATCAGTGACTTCCAACGAGGCTAGGTTTGTAGATGTTACCCCTACATCTGAATTATTGATCCATCGATGTTGCCAGATATAAAAGACACGTAGAAAAATGCGGTGTAATATAATAAATGTTACGGCTTTGCATTGTACATGAAAGAGTGTGAATGTTTGCGAATCTACATAGTTGTGTGCGTTTTTGCATATGTCGAGTGTGGGAATGTGTTAGTGGGAGTGTGTTAGTGTGTGTGTTAGTGTGTGTGTTAGTGTGTGTGTGTGTGTGAGAGTGTGTGTGTGCGTGTGTGCGAGGTCAGTCGTGATTGGCCAATAATTCGCTGACGAGGTTACCGCCCGCGCCGCTCTCGCCCGTGACGATGACTCTATGACGGTGACGAGAATAGTGTCGATGACGACCCATTTTCAAGCAAAAAAAAAATCCACACAAAAAAGTGCTTACTGCCGTGAAAAAGATCGCGAATTCGATCCCCGAACAAGAATAAAAAAAAGCTATTTAATAGCTTTCTAATCTATAGACTTTTTTGATAGAAATCTTTGTTTAAATGATCTAGGAATCTAGGCCATTGGGAACGTTAGGTTATTAATGCCTCATCTTGAAAACCGACGGGAACTATATACGTTGGTAAACTACGTGGAGCTTCTTGTGCAGAGGACTTAATACAAAGCACGGATAATGGCAACTGACAGAATTATTTTGGTGCAAATTGTGATGCATACTCAATCCAAGAACCATCTCAGAGAGGCGAGCCCATCATGCGTTACGATGGTCTTCTTTACGACATTGTGGAGGGGATGGTCTAGGGTAGAAACTGTAGAGGGCGCCCTAGACGGGGGGATTTGCAGCAAGTGTTCGAGGAAGAGGGTTGCGGAGGACCGAGGGAAATGGAGATCGAGATGCAAGATTCACTTGCTCCAACGGATTGATACTACGAAGATGAATTCAATCCAGCTAAAGGGCATTTAGGGTGTTCACAATTAACACATCCTGCTGGTGTAAGAGTGATCGTTCACCTATAATAAATTATTAATTAAAATTAATGGTACATACGAATTGACAAGTGAATCACCATCCATTCGCAGTAAGTTACCTGAAAAATGTAAATGCTTGATTTTTACAAACAGGGCTTAACCTTTCTTAGAGATGCGAGTATCATAATTAACAATATCTTTCATGACCACCTGGCGAAGCCTATATAAGTATACACGTGTATGATGCTCTCCTCGGAAGTCTATGTGCAGATATGCCATGGGACGAAGTAAGTACCATGCCGGTAGCCAGAAGAACTCATGGTGGCAATAAGTGATATATTCTTTGGATTTGTAGGCAGTATTAGAAGAAGCAATGGGCAACGTGATAATAATCCTGAATAAGCCTCTCTTCCTGCGACGCATGTCCATGTGATTCAAGCATGCAACAGACGGTGAAACACTCTCTCGTTGAGTGCATCATCCATGAGAACAGGAGACCCATTCTGTGTTGTCGCCTGGGAGTCTCTACCATTTCTTGGGAGGATTTACCTGAATTGCTGCTTAGTTCTGACGGTCCCTCGCTGTTAAACTTCATCAAATAAATCGTCGGGGCTACACGCGCGGTTAACGAGGCTGACATGGAATAGGCTCCTACGTTCTTCAACTATTTCTCAGACGTATATTCTAACCTTGTGTGTAACTTGCAGGGTACAATACGCAACTATATTGTTTTTTCTACATTTTTTTAAATGAAAAAAAAACGTGATAATAATGACCTAATAAAAGTATATGAGTGTCATTTGAACCAGTTTGAAAGAGTTGTTTAAATAGTTAATGAAAAATACTTTCGCAAATTCTTTCAATGCAGACCCTGCTACCATCCCATACATATATTATGATCAGTATAAACATAAAAATTAAAGCAGACGCTGCAGAAGAACGGGCAATATGTGTTTTGGTTAAGTGTTTTGTAGTGCAGAAAACATGGCGAGCCTTGCGAGGTTCTATGCATTCTGGTCACGTCCGAGTGTCTGTTCTGGTCATGGCCGCTGAAGTGGCCCAAGGCTGACGCGCTGCCTATCAGCGCCAACCAGCACAAGAGCCAGCACCGAGCGCAGAACCAGCGACAGCCTCGCCGAGGCCTTCACCACGTATATCTGCACGCTCTTTGGTTAGTCACAGCCACGAAGAATTCGCGAGCAAAGCAAACGCTATAAAAAACACTTGAAAATTGTGCTTTTACAGCACGATACGCGCACATTTTATGCATAACTAGCAGTGGAAACAGCGCATTCAGTTATGTTACTTGGAACTTGTAATTCATCATTTCAAATCTGAAAAAATGCAGAGCATTAACCTTTAAACGCCCAGTGGTTTCCTTACGGGACCGCAGATTTGCGTCGTTCAATGCCCTACAGTCCCACACAGGAGTGCTTATGGTTCATTTCACAATCGGATTACATTAATTTGTAATAATAGTATAAAAGTAAGTTAATGGAAGAATCTATTGTGCGACGAAACATTAAAAACATTGGCCTGCTAGGGCATTGAACAATGTAAATTTGCGGTCCCGTATGGGACCACTGGGCGTTTAAAGGTTAAAAGATTTTTTTTAAGAAAATGACGCGTTACGCCTGATAAACATCTACTTTTTCTTCCGTTTTAGCTTTGTTGTACTCTTATACAGATACAATCTAGTATCTGACAACATCGAGGATACGTTTGTTAACCAACATAAGGTCCTGAAAAGAGCAGCTAGATGGGCACATGAGGTTGATTCTTAGATAAGATGCAGTTCTGAATATCTCCGCAATCGCACAGCAGTGGATTTCCATGTTGCTGCACTCCCAATAGGTGTAGATTGTCTTGTATTCATAAGAATATGGTTGCCAATCATTTCTGTAATTTCTACGTCCGTCATTCAAGCTTTTACCAGAAGGAAGACTTTTCAATGCTATTATAATATGAAATGGTTTTCACGTTTCAAGTCGACGTCGCTTATATAATCGGAATAAATTTGCAGCAAATGTAGATAGAGCGACGGTAGAAGATTAGATTTACTCTTTACGCCAAGTAAATTCGATGACGTGGGAATAAATCAATGCAATCTAAGATGACGAGTTCTGTGGTTAGTATGTAGAATCAAGATTTTGTAACTAGTACGTAAAATTTGTCAGAATCGGTAATTCATAAAGCGGAACTGAGTAACTCTCGGTGATTATGAAAGAAGAATAACAATATGAAGATAGTCTTCTCCCATGTGCGTAACTCGATGGCGCGAAGTCTCGTGGTGTTGAGGTTCTGTCAGAGCGGAGGGGGAGTGATGACGACAGCAGCTATTTTCGCAGATAGCATACAATGCCGCAAAGGTGGACAAACGAGCGGCGAGAGTGTGGTGAGAGTGTGGTGACCAGAGTGGTGGGAGTGTGGTGACCAGAGTGGTGGGAGTGTGGTGACCAGCGTGTGCGAGGAACAAAGATCTTGGCAAAAGTGTGCGTGAGCGTCACGAGCTCTCCATCATCGACCAATTGGCGACGCGGCAGCCAACTTTCATCTAATGGGGCTGCTAACGAGCAGCTTAAACTAGCATTAGGTCCGACATAGTATATTAATCAAAATTGGTGTTGGGTGAAAGCCGAATGAACAACATCCACTCGCAGAGATGCTCCTTTAAATAAACGAGAGCCTAAATGTAAGATTATAATCAAATGTATATTAATATTACACGCACTACGCTTAGACATAAAAAATGCATATACCTGTAATCTACAGGTGGGTATTCTAATGAATGTGATTGCAAGTCAAGGCTCTCGCCCTAAAAGGAATCGGGAATTATATATAATCCCAGGTGGACCTCCGAGTGCAAAAATGTCTTCGGATAAAACATGCGCAGTGACAGCTGTTAGAACTAAATGTGCTCCATTTCTGGCCAGGGAAAAATTTGAAAGCACATATTTACATAGAAAAATACGCAAAAGTTGCACTTCAATCGGGCTTATCCTGCAGTCATACTTTTCAAATTAGGGTTTACAGTGCAATATACTGCTACGATGAGAGAAAAACATTATTTTTTAAGCATACCGAGTGTTAACACGGCGAAGACAGTTACAAAGTTAAAAAAATGTTATTGTTGTACTCAAAGATGCTTAAAAATGTTGGGTAGCTTCAGAACATTTTCGCGTACATATGAAAAACCATTATATTGATCTGCATCAAATTGTGCACAATAATACCTGATGATATCAGGTATTTTTGTTCAAAATTTGATACAGATCGTTACAAAAGTGTATCATCCACACTTGATTAAACTTTGTTACGCGTACACGTTCTAGGGCGGACTAACCATTATACTCGTACATCGTTGGTTGTGATGATTTGATCTATTTCTGTCATTCTCTGCACCCGCCCGAGTGGCTGCCGTGTGTCGTCTCGTCTCCGGATACAGGCCATCGATCCGCCGCTCTTGACCAGCTCCAAGGTCACGAGTTCATCCACGCGGCGACCTTGGCTGACCTCCGCCTAGACACCGTCACCAGAAACATCGGTGACCCAGTCTAGCGCCATATGCACCGGCATGCGGCCGCATACACACTCATGCAATCTTATAACAAGCGAAACATGCAAGAGAATGCCACATTTATTTAAGCATACACATAATGTATGTATGCAATTGTTAGTTACGTTACAATTAAAGACAAATACGTCTTATCCTTCAATATGGCAGGCACCTTTGTAGTGGAGCCCTGAAATACCTTCTAGACTTAATCGACTACGTTCAATAAAGAGCACTTTGTTTCTCAGCCGGAGAATATGCGGCACCAGTGTGGGGTCGATCAGCCCACTGTAATCAAGTGGATACTGCCCTGAATGATGCATGCAGAGTCGTCACAGGCTGCCTCAAACCAACACCCATTTCTAAACTATACCCCTTGGCTGGTATCGCACCACCGAACATAAGACGCAAACTCATATGCGCCGAAGAAATGCGTAAGGCAATCAACCAACCGTCCCACTGCTTGTATAATCAGATACCCCCAACACCAAGATTGAAGTCTCGAAGCAGCTTTCTGAAATCCACACAACCTCTCACATCCGGCCCTGAAAATGAGACACTCCAACTCTGGCAACAAATCGCACCAGAGGATTTCATTACTCCAAAGGAAGGCCTCCCAACTGGCAAGAGCCTTGACTGGCCAACCTGGAAATCCCTAAACAGATTAAGAACCGGAGTTGGTAGAACAAAGGACAACCTCGAGCGGTGGGGAATGCTTCGGCAGGGAGAGACACTATTGTGTGACTGTGGAGACCTGCAGACCGCCTCACACCTACGATGCTGCTCCATGTGCCCAACAAGTTGCACATCTCAGGACCTAATGCTGGGCAACACACGAGCTATCGATGTTGCCAGATATTGGGAAAAAAAAAATTGACGTCGCTGACACGAAGAAGAAGAATAAAGAGCAGTCTAATACAGTACCGATTTTAGATCCTGCGGTGCCCTAGGACATTTTTTTTCTAGCGCCCCATATTGTTGTTATTTTAAATAATCTAAGAAAGATTGGTTCCCCTCGGCGCCCCTATCTTATTCGACGCCCTGGGGCACCGACCCACTAAAACCGGCACTAGTCTAATAAATAATGGCACATTTACATTTATCCTTAAATCGTTCGAACATAGACGTAAGTTTACGTATTTTCTACCTCTGTACTCAAAAGATTAATTCAACATGCATCCACTTATAACCGACAGACGTACATATAAACACAATACACGTTTACCGAATGCAGCGTTCAGTTAAGCGTTATAGAGCCCACTAGTTTCGTTCGATTGTGACCGCCAGCATGCGATTTTATATTAAAAAAAAAACACATTTTTAAGATAAAGCCTAGAAAAACGTGTGCGATATTTGCAACATCAAAGCCTAGTACTCTTTGTTTTTTGAGAGGAACACCTTATCTAGGTTATTTTCTCGGGATAACTACGTATTGTCAATTTTGGTTAATAGCGAAAATGACAGACACTTACTTCTACGGGCAAAGCATAAGTTTAACAACCGGAAGGATTTGTACTTTTTTGAACAATTTACGGCTCATAAATATATGAAGAAAAAAAAACAGTTCAAAATGTTATTGGACATCAAAAACCGAACTTTCGCATGATATTAAAGTTCTTTAAGATCTCAGCATAAGTCGTTGTCAACATGGACGAGGAAACAATATGATACATTATCTTGGAATTTTGGAATATATCGTAAATACTAATGTACATCGGTGAGTAAAACACCGCGAAAATTAACAAAATTCAACATGAAATAACACGCAAATTTGTGTTTCGTTTTCCCAAAAATTATCGCAAAATTTGCTGGGTACAAGTCGAATCTTGAAAGCACAATGGTTACTTTGTGGCGCTGCTCAGGGTCACGTTCTGGGCCGGCGATGACTGTTGTGCTGACCGGCAGAAGATAACGCTCCTTCCAAGAAGGCTATCAGCCCAGACAAAGCAGCAGGAAATAATTTCTGGTATGCAGATGATGCAGACAATAGCTTCGTTGAGTCCTTTGTGCGGCGAAGTTGCAACCGAAATAGTATTTAGCGAGTGCATGCGTCTCGAAGTGTGGAATGTTAAATTTAAATAAAACGATGCATTATTTTTCACTGATTTTAGAAATATATAATTACGCACATACATTTGTTTTCGTGGAACACTGCAGCGTCTAAGAAGTGGGCACGTTTCTTTTTATTTCTAGAATATTAGAGAAAATACCACGACAGCAGAAATATTCAGAGTGGCTTATTGTTGTTAGAAACTGAATGAAAGAATGGTCTTCGTCTTCTTCGTAGTATCAATCCGGTGGATTGGTTTGCAACAACAAAATCTTGTATCTCAATCTCCACTCTTCTCATCCTCTGCAACCCTCAGCATAAGAGCTACAACTCGTGCAGAAGCTTAACTTGTCGTGAAGAAGACCATCGTGGCACATGATGTGAACGATCCATCGGGATCGCCTCTCTAAGATGGCTCTTACTAGGTGCCTATCTTTCTTGATTATGCTGAGAACCTCATTGTTCGTGACGTGGTCTCTCCAGCAAATTCCGAGAATTCTTCTGTATGACCACGTCTCAAAGGTCTTTTTTATCACGTTCAGATAAGCACCATGTCCCACAGCCGTACATCAAGATGCTCCAAACAAATGTTTTTGCAAGTTGCTTGCGGAGGCTTAAATTAATATTTTGGGACGAAAGGATTTTCGTTTTTTTATTGAACGCTAGCCTTGCTTGATGTATGCGTCTGTTGACTTCTCTTTTTGTTCTACCATCCCAGGTGATCGTACTTCCAAGGTATACAAAACTCTTTTGCACCTTTTAGGGTTACTCCTAGCATTGATATATTAATGTTCTGATGCTCATTGCGGCTTACTCTCATAACTTGGATTAACTATATAAACATACGTTGTTAAAGTCATGTATCAATGGTCTTAAACATATAGTGCAATTTGATAATAATTTATTATTCGCACGCAATTCAAAAACTCAAATAACATTGCGAGACGTCTTTTAGGGAGACATTCTAAATAGCGTCACTGAATAAATTTGTAGATCAAAACGGTGCTTTGTTATAAACGAAACAATAAATAAATTGTTAAATCAAAGTTCTACAGTTTACTAGTATACATTATCTACAGTGCTCACTATAACATATTACGACAGTTAATAAAGGTAAGTACAGCACTGCAAGATTACTAGCTTTGCTGGTTGTTTCAAGCAAAAAGTAAAAATAAATATTATCTGGAAAAGAGTCAAATATTTCAATCCGTTAATTTCTTCTTAGAAGCTGCTTGCTTCTCTCCGACGTTTAGTATAAGTTGTTCAGTCAGGAAAATTAACCTTTCATATCCGTATACTCGAGAGATTAATAAAACTATGTTGCTCATAAACGATACTTTTGAAGAATAATGGGATAGAAATGCATACAAAATCACGTTGCGGAATTACGTCACAGCACAGATTCATGCGACTAAGTTTTTAGTTAAAAAATACATTTTAATTGTAGCTAGACTCTTAACTAATCCACGTGTCAATTCTATAGCGCTTGCCATTTTAGAATGCCCAAGTGCTGAATCTGTACTGTTCGACGTTCACTAATGTATGTAACGGGTCCGCCAAATAACTTTTTTTTTTTTGAAAATGGGGCGCAAAACATCGAGTGTAGCTTCGGCTGTGTGGCACGTAGCGCCGTCCTGTTGAAACCAAATGTTGCCAATATCCTCCTCTTAAATTTTTGTGAACAAAAATGGCCCGATAACGATCGCCATTGACTGTAACGGCCGCTCCTTGCTCATTTTCGAAGGAAAATGGCCTGATTTTCAAAGTAATGTCGCAATATTTCCCAGCGTTGTTCAAGCGTATACACAACCATATTCGTTCAGCGGAAGGATAAAACTAATTATCTGTGAAATCAGACATGAGCTTAGTGTTACCATTCACGAAATAAGCACTAGTTGAAAAAAAAAACGTTAGATGGCGGACCCTATATAATTATATTTATGTGAAGTAAAGTGTAATGTACTCTTGTGTGAACTACCTTTAGGATCAAAAATTATTGATGCAATTTTCAGCAATGAATCCAATTATGACCATCGTGTTGAACTGGATGATGGATGCTGATGAATTATATTACATAGTTGCAGTTCAAATGAGAAAGGGAGAGAGGCCGGGACCGTGTCGTTGTTCTAGCGCCGGCTGCCAAACAACCTCTCCTTCTGCAGTTGTAACTGTTGGAATGTTGGCTGCAGTTGCGCGGGACGCGGTGACGCACGCCGTGACGTCATACGCGTCACGGTGACGCATTCCGGAGATGGAGCTTGCAAACACGACTCTGCACAGTCACCATGGCCTTCATTGGGGTTCCTCCAGCTGCATGCGTGCGCACTTACATCTAATATCCAATCATTGGTACACGGACGTAAAGGTATATCACTCGTCTACTGTTTCTCTTAACCACTTCATCGCCACGTGTTTTCAAAAAAATAAAAACACTACTTTCACTAATGACTAAATTATTTTAATATTTTTAACATACATTATTGGTGAGCTGCAATCGATTGAACTAAAATTTTCACGGAAAAAAAAACACTTTTTTTTTCACTAGGGCTACCACAAAATAGATCAAATAATCGATCGCTTGTTTCGACTGTCCTTGACTAACTACTTACAAAACTGTCTCTCTACATCGTATGTATCTCCAACGCATCACGTTTGTTGTAAATATTTAAGATTATTTAAGATACATAATTGTTTTCGAAAAAAAATAAAAATTATAATTTTATTGATGAATATCTCCCAAACTATCGAAAAATATCGAACCTTTTTGGTTTGTTAATAAAAATATTCATAGATATCGTTGTGAGAAAATCGGAATTAATTTTGAAATACATATTTCGAATATTGCGAAGCGCCCACGGGTGGGCTTACGGCGATCTTCGGGTTATTAGAAGTTGATTCGTAGATAAACTACTGCTGCTTCATAAAGGATGTATTCGCCCTGTTGGAACAATAGGTGCCGGAAGCTGCATGTAGGAGAACTGTGTTGTGTTTGTGTGTTGATTGGGAAGATTGCATGAGTATGTTGATATGTCTATTATAGAGCTGCTAATTGTATAAAGAAGGATACATAGATACTGGAAGAGTCTTCACGAGGCATTTAAGAAGGAATTTTGGAGGCTAAAAAACATCTTCTAAGATTGATTGATTGAATGATTGAATGACTTCAAATGACTTTTTTCCCAATGAATAATAAAGCTTTTAAATATATCTACCTTCTAATCCTTGCAACACAAGTATAACAAGGTTTACGTGACCTTTTCTAGAGTTATCATCAAAGAAGTTCCTCTCAACGCTCAGAATCTTCTTCTGAAAGCCTTCTGCTCCCACCCACAAATACAAGACATGTTGCTTAGCATCTTGCTGAACATGTGATCTACAATTTTTTATGCAATCGCATGCAGGAGAGCTTAGCCGGTCAAGACCAGTGCACTCTATGACGATCAGCCAGCGAGGCTGGACGCTGTATGCGGGAATCGTTTTAAGCATCACAGCTAGCTTAAAAAAAATCTTCAAGCAATGTATTAGACCATAGGTTCCCAAACTTATTTCACTCGTGGACCCCTTGACACGATTTTCGGTTATCCGTGGACCCCCTGATCATCATCATCATCAGCCTGTGTCAGTCCACTGTTGAACGTAGGCCTCCCGCATGAGTTAGGCCTCCTCCTGTCACTTTATAACTTAAAAAAAAAAAAACAGTAATTAACCTTTAGCACTCCTTTGTCGGGCGTCAGCCGACTTATCTACTTGTACATTACAACTCATTTGTTGGGTGATAGCCGACAAAATACGATATGCGTTTGTTCCAGAAAACCAGATCTACATCTTGGGCAGTGCTTAAAGAAATATCATACTTCATAAAAATATAATTAAGTAGTAATGACTCTTTTTTAATGTTTTTTATTTGAAATACATATTTTTTTGTCGTTATTTTAATGAGAGTTGGTTTTCAAACAATATTTATAATAAAAGGAGTGCAAAAGGGTTAAGTATATTGTGAAAAAGTTACAAAAATAACACATTTTACGTTTTATAATAATTTATTTATTCACAAAGCTTTTCCAATATAACAATCAAAATGATAATACTATATAGATTTTGGCGACAGGCACATTTTTATTGTTTCCTGTCCTAAATAGAATTTCAGAAAAAGGGCAACTTTTATTTATTTATTGTTTTACAATAGCCAAGCTTTCTCGTAAAAACATACGTGATAATCGTGTGAACACATAGTGCAGTGTGGTAATTAGAGATATTACTTTATTGCATTTTTATGAGGGTGTTATTTCAAAAGAGAGATGTACCCTATTGTATTAGTTCTCCTCTAAGGCTCCAGAAGAAATCGCACTTCAAGTTCGTGTCAGAACATTAAAGCTGCGGATTATAATTTAATAGTATTTGAAAAAAAATGCGCTTTACTTATATTTAATTGTTCAATAACATTTAACTTTTCTCTGGAAGCGAAAACTATAAAGCAATAATAATTAAGTAATTTGTGTTCTTCGGTGTCGGCGAGTAAGGAGATCCTGGCTAGATAACAAAATTAGAAGGAACCGGCGGTGAGATGCGATTCGCTTTGTAGACCTCCATTTAAATAAGGGTTGGACTCCAACCCGTATTTTAATTATTTTTGTCTCAGGCTAAGAAATTAATTCTATGCACTTTAAAATATTTACATCACACATATCTCATTTATATATTGCTATTTATTGTAACTTCCAAATTAATAATGATGTGTCAAAATTTTCAATAATTTTATATTGAACCCTCCGTGGACCCCCCTAACGATGTTCAGGGACCCCCAAATCAATTTTAATTTTCCATGGACCCCCTGGATGATCCCATGGACCCCTGGGGGTCCATATGGACCACTTTGGGAACCACTGATCTAGGAGAACAATACCATCGACAAAATAGGAAAAGGATGTAAGAAAAGGATCGAGGTGTGCTGGTAGGTCATTTAGGAGCGCAATTGCTGTTTTACTAAATTGAGTGCTCGAAGCTCCACAAGTATCAACTGGGATCAAAAACTATGTATAGCTACGAGCACGGGTGTACTTATCTGGAATATATAGGTTAAACATTCAAGAATCCCAGGGTTGTGAATTGCACCGTGAAGGAGAAGGAATGAATGTTTGAGAGCAGCAATTTTCCTCCGGGACTCGAACGAATGGAAAGAAAGCATCTCTAGAAGAAAAAGAGTTGGGTAATGTTCGGAATTGATTTAATTGAATGGATAGTTACCGTAAATATAAAAATAGAGACGTCGGAGAATTTTTTTATGAATTCTTCGAGCATGATAATGTATTTGAATTTATTGGGATTCCAAACTAAGCTCCCATATTTTTTAATTAAAAAACCTGAGTATTGTTTGTTGCGTGTATTCCGAGACAATTTTATAACTAAATTGATATTTTCAATGGCACGTGTAAACCCACATAGAGCGACTCGATTATTTTATTTTGAATTTTAGAATGCCGAAGCGATTTGTCACATCGGACTTTAAAATTAAATTAAATCGAATCGATTCCACAATAAAGACGTTAGAACTTTAAATTTATCAACAAGTTCTAAAATTGAAAAAATAATCTTATTTATTGAATTGATTTATTGAGTTATAGTAATATATATTTTTTTAATATTGGTTTTTAAATTGACATCAGCATGATATTGCCTTTGCTGAATGATACCGAAAACCTCGATATATTATACAATATTTCGTCTCTTATTTCTGTTCGCTCGACGTATATGTGTCGCCATATTGGCATTTTGGACAAGTCCGGTCTCAGGTGTGACGTTAGTTATATAGATTGCCACTTGCGGTGCTGGTGACCACCGACCAAGGCGCCGCACGAGTTAGTCGTGTACCGACCGCGAAACAAGTCGTATTGTGGCCCGGCCTGAATACGGTGACTAGGTCCGGGCCATACGTTTGTAAAGTTTATCGAAATATATAAGTCAATGTGATTCAGAAAAAGTCTGTGTATTATTAATCTGCTCCTAATTCTGCCACCACACGACTGAAAAACACATTTTAAAGAGAGGAGGATGTTAAAATGTATCTGATATCCTCGTACTGTGAACTGTTGCAGATCTACTGTTACAATTTTTTATGCTTTCACGTGACATCCACTTCTGAATTAGAAATGTCACGTGAAAATGTCGTAGTCCATTCCGTTTGATGGAGATAATTGCGATGTTTATTAGGGTATTAGTTATTTATTAATATAATAGTTTTATTATATTTTTAATAATAAATTATTATTTTTGTCCACAGATGGCGGATTTTACTGAACTGTTTCTCTCTTTACGAAACGTTTCGTGGAATTTAATTCACGTTCACGTTCGGAAGAAAGACAATTGGAATAACGCGTATGATGGGCCATACATCACCAGGTAAATAATAAATCATAATCTTAAATATGTAAATACAATTATATCTACAGGTATATACTTAAATATAATGATAATTTTACACATAATTATGAAAGCATTCTAACTTAGGATATTTACTACATGTTCTTGACCCTTTCGTTACGGCTCGGTGGAATACAAATCTGAGATGGTTCTTACGCCTTATTAGTGCCTATCTTCCTTGATTGACATATGATTACAGCACCGATATTGAAGCACTGTTCTTTTCTAAGGAGTTTGATGGGTGATGTCTTAGTTTTTCATTGTATGCTTCGTCGGTGATCGATCCCAAACCTCTCGTTTGTTAGTCGAGCGCTTTACCTCTAGGACCTAGAGTCTAGGACATTAGACACATGTTTATTAGACATTCGGAAATCGCAGATCATTAAAAACGATTTGTAAATTTTTTGCTGAATTTTAACGTTGCTAAAATAAATAATAAATGAACAAGCGTAATACGCGCTGGAAAAATAGCAAAGTGCGAATTCCGAAGCCGAAAAATCGGCGCACTTTTTAAATTTGAATTTTAAAGTCGACATCAACGAAATAATAATTAAAACAATCGAAGATGATATAAAAACGTTTCAAAATAAATCTCAATTTATTAAAATGTTATTATCATTAAAATGCTTATAAATTTTAATTAATACGATTAAACTGAGTATGTTGACGGAGAAAAAATATAGTAGTCCTCTTTAACCCCGTCCCAGGGTGCAGGGGGAAACATATGTTCCCAGATGTGCCTACGAATGCGCAGAGGTGTCTTAGTAAAATGTATAGGTAGTGGCAATTCATGGAATTAAGTAGCGGCAATTTGTGGTAACCACTTGCCTCAAATATGAAACGGATATGGAAATGATAATTGAAATGCGTTGCTTCGTATCGAACCGTATAATAATCCAGCTAGGGATAGAAGATGATGATGATGATACAACGATGTTGCTGTGAGTCTGTTAGCAACATTGCATGTAATCTAATTATAAAAATCGTATTAGTCGTTTTTAGTTGCAATTTTTTATGACTCTTTCTATGGCCAGTAAACTCGGCGCTCCACACGGGCAGCTGTAATTAGGCGAGGGAGCAACGACCCCGACCCTAAAATAATATGATAAACAACTTGCGAAAAAATGGCCAACGGACCCGAGGGTGCATGCGTGAGAACACCTGATAATTGTACTCTCATTCATGCGTGGTGAGGAAACATAAAAAATAAAACTATTCAATACACATCAAGCTCCTACGTTTTGGTGTACATACGAGTATTATCGGCAGCATGGAGTAATTACTACATATTTAGTATTTTTAGTGCATTTAATTTACACTGAAATCGTGAAGTTTCTTTTGACATATATACATTAGATCCAAAATAAAACGACAGGCGTATACAACTGGGATGGGCAGCATTTGGAAAACTAAAGTACATTTTTAAAGCGTAAATTCCGCAATGTCTAAAAACTAGGGCGCTTAACCAATGCATCATCCCTGTATTAACTTATGGCGCAGAGACGTGGAACCTGACAGCAAGTCTTACCCATAAAATAAAGGTTACCCAGCGTGCTATGGAGAGATCCATGCTCGGAGTGTCGCTAAAAGATATAATCCGAAACGAGGAAATACGCAGAAGAACTCAAGTAGTGGATGCTACCCAACCGATAGGCACACTCAAGTGGCAATGGGCAGGACATATCTGTCGAAGAGACGACGGTCGATGGGGAAGAAAAATATTGTAATGGCGCCCAAGAACTGGCAAACGAAGCATTGACCGACCCTCTGCAAGATGGACTGACGACATAAGAAGAATAGCGGGAGTGACCTGTATGCAGAAGGTGGAGGATCGAAGAGACGGATACAGGCTGATGATGATATCCATTAAAACGCTGAATGCATGGTAAATTAAAAATTTATATTGTCTGCAGTAACAGTTATAAGATCTGTGGGCCGGACGGTCGAAGAAAAGGGAGCTATGGTTTATGCTATCCTGCGCCATCTGAAGTACATACCTCAGGCAGGTATTTGACAACCTGAACCTTCCCAACAGTCTGACCTTGGCTTTTGTTTTACTAGTTTACCTGCATTTAATTAAATTGTATTTTTAATGTAAAAAGGCTAAATAATTGTCTAAGCATGTTCTGGAAATACATATTATAATTAGAGGAAAGGTGCAAGAGGTGGGCGTGTGGGCGGCTCAGGTAGAAAAATAAATCTATGCAGGTAAACTTCTACCTGGGACGGGTTCATATCCAAACATTTAATAGTATAGGTATGATATTATAACCTTTATTGCAAGATAATCATTTATAATATGATCGGGTTGTAATATATTCATATGGTTCTACTCCACCTTGTGTCGATTGTGATAATATGGCCACCACAAGACAACGCTAGAGACCTCAGTCAGCTAATAGATATTTTGCCTTTTCTTTAAGTCAGATGCATCCTGAAGATACATCGAATACATCGCGTAGTCCACGGTCTTCTAGAATGAGTTTTGTTTACGTGAAAGGAATTACATTATTTTTTATTAAATATTAATAAAGCATAAGTAAGTACTCGACTAACTTGTTAGCTCCGTCAAGGGTTCGATCCTCGGCATAGTTAAAAATATATAAATGATTTTAAATACAATCGATTAAAAAGCTCACAGTTTTCACAAAATACCACTTCGGTTGGTACGAAACTAATCCCTCACACATAAAAATGAAGTTTATAAATCTAGGTGGTAGACGAAAATTTACAGACTATTTACAAGGCCCATATTGCTGTTATTTGTGAACGATGTGTGAATATCGGGCTGTAGTCTGATAAAATTAGCGGACGAAAAAAAATATATGCGCATACAATTATAGAAAAAGTATCACAGGATCTATTAACTGAGTTTTCTCTGACACTAATTATTAAAAAAGAGTATTCATCATCATCATCATCAGCCTGTGTCCGTCCACTGTTGAACGTAGGCCTCCCGCATGAGTCTCCATCCTCTTCGATCCTCCGCCTTCCGCATTCCGGGGCTCTTGGGTGGTGATGCGCACCTACCTTCTGCTATTAAAACAGCAGTTTATAGCCTCTCACAACCAACTCCACTCCCACCTGTCACATCAAGATTGCGGTAACCAATCCCTTTGGCGATATGACGTGATGAACTGACGGGAGAAAGGAGGGCTGAGAGAGTTATCAAAAGAACTCTCCCAGCTTCAACTAGGCACGGTGTAAACCGGCCATAAACTCGCCAAGCCGCCTGGCAAGCGTGGCGTTTTAAGCCAACAACCCCGAATGAAAACACAACCTAAGAAAAGAGTATTAATAAGAAGAAACAACTTAGTCAGCAAAAATCCATAAACAGCATTTAGAGATCAGCTAGCAAGTGACATAATCCACAGATAATATAATCGTATGGCATTTTTGAAGTGTTCTACTGTATGCATCACTTACTAGTTAAAAAATGATCTTTATATGAATTAACAAGTTTGCTAGACTCAGATAGACGCAAGCGATGAAAAATGGGCACAGCTGATTGGGAAAAAAATCTGGACTAAAGTTGATGACCTTAATTTTTTACAATGTTCGACTCTCTTAAAGCCTTGCCGCGTGCTTCGGTTTATTTTTGCAAAGGTCACCGCCGAATGGTCTACAATTGCTGCATACTCTTTACACTGAAAGGTGCGACCATGGGCCAGTTCCAGAGGACATACCAGAAGAAGGCTTCTTCCAATGATACGGTCACATGTTGCTGGCTTCTTCATGAATTATGACCGTACTTCATTTTAAGAGTGCTGATCAACGTGTTTATCCACTTTTGTAAAGTACAAGGTTTCATATTAGGTACAATTTAACGTCTTAATGTATCTCTACATTGGAGAGACGTAGAACAGTGACTGACTTGCTGTTTATTTTTAAAATTATGAACTCCATAATCGATGACTCAACACTATTGCAGGAAATTACGTTCAATGTTCCCTCCCGGGTCACTAGAGGCAGTAACCTGCTACATGTAAGGATATCCAAAACCAACTACGGTTTATATTCTTCTATGTTGAGAATATGTAGACTAGTCAACTCCTCTAGTGACTTGGACTTTTTCGGGCAGGACCTTCCAGCATTTCGCAGATCCCTCTACTGATGTGTGTGATGTCTGTTTTATTTACTCATGTTTATGTTTTGTCCAAATGTATTGTCTTAGCTTATATATTTATTCTGTATTATCATCTTCTTTAATTGTATTTTCTAATTTAAAACCGTATGTATTGGCCTAGGGCCTAGGCTATTAATAAAAAAAATAAAAAAATCTATTGAACTCATTTGAATGGTCACTTCTCAAGTATGTCATATCAGCCATCATTATCATTACTAGGCAATTGAACTTTTTATCGATCCCTCCTAAACCTTCACATCTCTGCAAGTCCCGTCAAACTCTTTTGTATAATTTCCTAAGTAATTAACATATGAGTATATTAACTAACAGCACTATATCAACTCTTGGTATAACTACAGACCGGTATTTATATTTTGAAAACAATCTGCCGGTGGTCACAGCTCAATGGTCAAAGCGTTTGCTTTGCAAGCCAAAGGTCGTGGGTTCGATCTCCAACGGCGAGTAAAAAAAAAAGGACTTTTAATCGATTTATGAGTTCTAAAATACCCCCGGTTGATGTGAATTTGATCCATCACCCGTAAAATGCCAGTCATAGCCTATTAATTAAAATTGGTGGTAGGCGAAAGTCGTCCCGTGAAGACCACCCATTCATAGTAAATTCCTGTAATAATAAAGGATGATGCGTGAATCTCGGGCTGTAGTCTATGACGTTGTCGGATTAACACACCACATTTAGCGTTTAGCCATATACTCAATGGCAAGCGTCATAGAATTCCACAGATGAGACTTCAGAATTACTATCACCGCCTGCCGGTATTCTCCTTAATGTTTTTTTTTTTTATGTAAACGCATGCAGGAGAGCACAACCGGTAAAGACCAGTGCACTCTATGACGCTCAGCCAGGGAGGCTGGACGCTGCATGCGGGAAACGTGTGTTGTGTTCGTGTTTGTGTGTGGGTTGGGGAGATTGCAAGTGTATATTTATCTGTTTCTTGAAGAGATCCAGATTGTAGGAGGGAGGAAACACAGACGCTGGAAGAGCATTCCATAGCTTACCGGTGGCATTAAGGAAGGAACTTTGGAAGCTGCCAGTTCTTGGTCGACATATATTAACCGTGTATGGATGTTCGGCAAGTGTAAGACGAGTTTGTCGGCTGTGGGTGGGTGCAGGAGGAATTAGTTCTTTAAGTTCCGAAGAGCAGCGACCGTGGTAATAACGGTAGAAAAGACTAAGAGAACCAACCTTACGTCTGTGTTCCATTGATTGTAGATTAGACGTAAGGGTGTCATTGTTTATCAAACGAATTGCTCTTCTTTGAACTGAGTCAATTAAGTTTAGAAGGTATTTTGGGGCTCCAATCCAAAGGTGACTGCCGTATTCAAGGATAGGTCGGATTTGTCCTTTATATAGAAGAAGAAGTTGTTTATCGTTGAAATACCGACGTGATCTATATAATACACCTAGTTTTTTGGAAGCGAGTGTGTTTACATAAAAAAGATTCGTGCCTGCAGCGTCGTTTCACCAAATGCATCATGAAACAGTTTTGTCATATGCTATTATCCATACCTTATCGCATGTCATCTCTACACCCAGATCTATACTTATCCGACGTAGGTGTATTTGTTCGTTTACTAATCAGTTTGTTAAGAAGATTCGATGATTAGACAGACGATTTCGATGTCTTGACCTTTTACTATTATGGGAGGCTCGACATAACCAACAACATGCAGTAAACGTAAGCGATTTAATGTGACTTTTTTAATTTAACAAGGATCGGTGTTACAATATATACTATAGTTATAAGGTACGAAATAACTTCAAAGTGCAATAAAACTACAAATAATAAACCAATAACGGATCAGATGTTTCAATTTAAAATTGTATTTTATTATTCGAAATTCTGTTTAAAATATTACAATTCAAAATGGCCGCCGTGATCTGTCAAAATTATACCCATTGTTTGAAATGCCTTTTGTACCATATCCTAACCTTCAATTTTGTCTACGTGTCAGATGTTCAGTTCAATAATTATGCTGCTTGGCGTCGATTGCTTCCTAGATGGAGCATATATCAACTAAGTCTAAGGGTTGCTGCAATGAAATATTATGTATATATTTTGTAGTAGGATAGGATGATCAACTTAAAACTCACTTATACTTATCTTTTTATCTACTGCATTCACTGTTAAGTTATATATGTTGTATTGATACACGACCAACGTAAAATCAAATAACAAGAGCCAGGGGTCTCGCAGAAAGGTAGGTTTCATTTATGTTTTCCTGTAATATTTATTTACGCCCTGAATATAATATAATAGTCATCAAAATACAGAGAAAAAAACATTTAGGTTCGTGGTGCAAGTGGTTAGTGTGGTGCTGTACGTTAACAAGGGCTCGCATTATATAAAAACAAGCTTGGAAAGTCGGAGTTTTACAATATTATTACTCTATTACGTATACATAATTTGTTACATTTAATTTTATAAAGAAATCTGTTAGGTTATGTTTTGTTCCTTAAATTAACAAAGGGGGTTGTAAGTCTTAGTCAGTTTTAAGAAGAGGTTCTTTGGCCATCGTTATCCCATTCTGATGATCCTCAGCAACAGTGGTAAGAACCTAAAAGCCACGAATTCTAAATTTGGTCGCACAAACATTCTCGCACATGCATACAAATATTCAAGTACGTATACATTGTTAAGAGACTATGACTGGCATTTTTACGGGCGACGGGTCCCAGTCTCAGACCGACACAAAGCATGTCTCGTGGGTGATGGTGTGTGAGCTTGCGCTGTGGTTGTGTGCGTGTGTCCGCGAATAATCCGCCAGCCATGAGGTGCATACACATAATAATAGGCGGAGTCTGAGCGGGGGCCAAGGTGAACCGGCGTCTGGGTCCTTAGCCTGCCCCCCACCCGGGCCTCCGCCGCCCTCAACAGAGGCGCAACAGAGCTCGCCAAACACTTTCTTGAAGAGTTCAAAATGATTCATTACCTTAAGGCTTAATGATTGCTTGTGATAAGAAATTAACTTAGAGCGCACACAAATAGGATTTGTATCCTTCCTTACATAATTAAGGTTGTCTTACTGCTCCTGCTCTTACATATAGTATTGCTTTTGTAACATTTGGGTGATAATGGGTGATACACTCTTCTTCGGATATCCTCGTGTTGGATTATATCTTTTAGAGACACTTCGAGCATGGATCTCTCCATGGCACGCTGGGTGACCTTTATTTTATGAGTAAGACTTGCTGTTAGATTCTAAGTCTCTGCACCGTAAGTTACTGGGAGGATGCATTTGTTAAACGCCTTAACTTTAAGCAAAGTAATGGAGGCTACCCACCGAATATGTATACTCAAGTGGCAATCATATATGTCGAAGATAAGATGGGCGATGGCGTCATAGAATGTGCTAGAGTGGCGTCAAAGATCTGGCAAATGGAGCGTTGGTCGTCCCCTTGCAAGATGGATTGACTATATCAGAAGAATAGCGAGAGAATCCTGAATGCGGAAGGCGGAGGATCGAAGAGGATGGAGACTTATGCGGGAGGCCTACATTCAACAGTGGATGGACACTGACTGATAATAATAAGTGTCACACATTTGTCGAAGAAACAATGGTATCCAAGATCCGGCAAGAGGTGTCAGCCGAATCTCTGCTATATAAACTGATGTCATCAGAAGAATAGCAGGAGAAGGCTGGATGCGGAAGGAATATGCACGGATGGTGACTAATAAATGTGGCTAAGTCTGATTATAACGATGATCACGAGACAAAATTCAATAATACATAAATCTGGGAGCTCTCACACAAAAGATTCTAAGAGGAAATTCGAAGAAGAATAAGCATTGTTTCATGCATTTAAACAAATATTTGTTTACTGAGATTATTATCTTTTTCACTGGTATGGAAACATATATATATATATATTTGTATAGCGCTCTTTTATGACCGAATGATCATTCCAAAAGCGCTTATTTGCCTCTCTGAGTAAAAAGGTGGGTCTTGAGTCTGCTTCCGAAGGATGCCTCCGCTTTAAGCTCTCTTATACTTTCCTAATAACGATGAGTAATACGAGACAACAAAGAACACGAATTGACGCGTCTGTTTTAGAAACATTGTGCACCATCACAAGACCTCGGTAGCATGCTCGAAGAGGATCCTTATATAGAAGTGAAGGCGACTTCATGAAATAGATTACGAAGTCCCATTATAGTGTAGTAATCAATAAGAGAGGCAGTGATACAGTGATCTAAGATTCCAATAAACTGAGAATAAAGATATGGAGGAGCTCCGCCACTGGTATCTCTCGGCTCCATATAATCTTCGCCATAAACTTAATATTTTTATGCGACTCCAGCCAAGCTCCAGCGCGACGCGGGCCGCGCATTGAGAGCCGCAGATATGCGTTAAAAATAGATGTAGTTTTGTTTGATTTGTTGTATATTTTATACCGCGAGAGCGAGACGGCCAAACGAACTGCAGGGATGACGTGGGCGGTGCTGGACAACCATACAGGGACCAATACAAGCAGCGTTCTACTGACACAGTGTGCGTTGTTGCTGGGCAGGGATATCGTGTAAAAGAATGCCGACGGAGGCTTGTCGAAGGGTGTGACCGATTATATGGTTAATCACTCAACCTGTGATATGAAAACGCTAGAGGCCTTTGAGATGTGGTCATACAGAAGAATTCTCAGAATTTCCTGGAGAGATGAGGTTCTCAGCACAATCAAGGAAGATAGGCACCTAATATGAACCATCTCAGAGAGGCGAGCCCGATGGTTCAGTCACATCATGCGCCACGATGCTCTTCTTCACGACATTGTGGAAGGGATGGTTGAGGGAAGAAACTGTAGAGGGCGCCTTAGTCGGGAGTATTTGCAGCAAGTGTTCGAGGACATGAGTTGTAGCTCTTATTCTGAGCTGAAGAGGACTGCAGAGGATCGAGAGGAGTGGAGATCGAGATGCAAGATTTTGTTGCTGTAAACCAATCCACCGGATTAATACTACGAAGAAGACTCAACCTACTCTAAAGCATTGATAATGCTCCCACTGCAGCAGCTGGTTGTGATAAATTCACCGAAATAACAAATGACCTAACTACCCCCTGAGTTTGTCATCTCACAGGACCATATGCTTCATTTAATAACTAAAGAAATAATATAAAGAAATATTCAACATTGGTATACAAAGCTTTTAGTTTTAGACTTTCTCCATTGTTAATTTCCCGTGATAAAGACTTCTTTTTATTGATTTTCATTGTTTATCGTTATTTAGCGTCTAAACCAAGTATCACATCACAACTGTAGCGATTAAATATGATATAATTGTTTATTTTTATGTAAATACGTTACACAACTACTAGAACATCATATTATGAAAGAAAACAGCCCATCTAGTGTAATTAAATAATGACTATGAGTACCTAGGTTAAATCACGATGGTTAGGCCTACCGTGATTGTATTATAAGCTTAAACCGGAGAATATGCGGCACCAGTATGGGGTCGATCAGCCTATTGTAATCAAGTAGATACTGCCCTGAATGATGCATGCAGAGTCGTCACAGGCTGCCTCAAACCAACACCCATTTCAAAACTATACCCCTTGGCTGGTATCGCACCACCAAACATAAGATGCAAAGTCATATGCGCCGAAGAAATGCGTAAGGCAATCAACCAACCGTCCCACTGCTTGTTTAATCAAATACCCCCAATACCAAGATTGAAGTCGCGAAGCAGCTTTCTGAAATCCGCATAATCTCTCACATCCGGCCCTAAAAATGAGAGACTGCAGCTCTGGCAACAAGTCGCATCAGAGCATTTCATTGCTCCAAGGGAAGGCCTCCCAACTGGCAAGAACCTTGACTGGCAGACCTGGAAATTCCTGAACAGATTAAGAACCGGAGTTGGTAGAACATAGGACAACCTCGAGCGGTGGGGAATTTTTCGGCAGGAAGAGTCACTATTGTGCGATTGCTGAGACCTGCAGACCGCCTCACACCTAAGATCCTGCTCCATGTACCCAACAAGCTGCACCTGCACACCTTAAAACCTAATGCTGGGCAGACATAATTTTACGTCGCTGACACGAAGAAGAACGGCAATTTGTATAATAAATGTTTACTTTCTTTAAAAAAGCATCGTGCTGTTTCAATAAATGCATAAAAAATGAATATGCTTCTAGTAAAAAAAGTGAAAATTATCCGGCAATCTTTTCTTTGACAAACAAATATCTCCAAACGGAACAATTCTCCTGTCAAAAGCAAAGCATTCTGACGTTATGTTTTGGTAGTTTCCCGTTCATAACAGGACGTATATTTATCTTAACTATGACGTTTGAAATGTGTGTTAAAAGATGTTGTAGTATTCTTATCATGTTTTATCTGACATATCATAATGCTATATTTAAGCGGTACCGCTGTAGTGTGTGGTCTAATTTTGCTTTTAGTTTTGGTAAGGTTAAGTTTGGATTTGTACCGGTCACATTTTGGCAAAAATGATCCGAATCTAATGTAACCTCGCTTACGAGTATTTATCTTTCTATCGTATCCGCTTTTAAGATGAAGCAAATGGATACCGCAGACTAAAGTTTAGTCAATAAACAATTTAGAACTTCAATTTACCATTTCTGCCCACAACCTAACATTTCATTATTTATTTACGATTCTTTTTGCTGACGAAAGTCAATTTTTGTACTTTGAAGAAAAGACTTCACGTTAAAGTACCACCAATAATTGATATGGAAAAATAACATTGTTTCATTGATAATACATCCTTTGAATACGATACGAAATGTCTTTAAGGTTGTATACCGTAAACGAGGATATCTAAAGATGAAGTAAATTAGCGAAAAAAGTTGTGAGAATAGACATTCAAGTTGAAAATTGAAGAACACATTTGTTGAAGAAGATGGTGTATTGGAAAGAAAACATTGGATTAATGTCAGGATACGTCAGGATACATAGTATTCTTGATGGAGCCTACATCCAGCAGTGGATTATGACATAAAGTGAGCTTTGCCTAAACCAGGATAACGGTACATGCATAAATGATATATTTTGTACATTGCTCGTGTTAGGTTTGGAGATATTATGTTTAAATGTTCCTTGTAAATATTTATAAGAATAAAAACATTCTCGAAGATGCAAGTCACAAAAAGAGTTTTCAAAGCTAATCG
Organism: Glossosoma conforme; assembly: GCA_022606575.1. Classification (NCBI taxonomy): domain Eukaryota; kingdom Metazoa; phylum Arthropoda; class Insecta; order Trichoptera; family Glossosomatidae; genus Glossosoma; species Glossosoma conforme. The sequence continues at coordinate 283,921 of JAGTXR010000234.1, read as the reverse complement.
GCGGCGTTGAAAAATATATATCTTACATTACTTTTGATCGCTGTGTACCAAAAATATAAATTAGTATTTAGTAAAGGTATTCCGTAAAGTCATCTGCAAATCGGAGGAGAGAAATTTTCTCTCCGTTAATATTTATTCCACATTTTGTCCAGGATAGCAGTTTCTAGGGCGTTTCAATCTTCTAGGGCGGTTTCTAGGGCGTTTGTGAAGAGTTTTGGAGATATAACATATCCTTGTCTAACATCTTTGTTTATTGTTATATTGTTAGTGCCATCATGGAGCTGGACCATCATTGTTGCAGATTTGTAGACATTTTATTATCTCTATATACCGATAGTCTATTTTGCAGCGTTGTAGTGAATCTTGTATTGCCCATGTCTTGATTGAGTCAAATGCCTTTTCGTAGTCTACAAAGGCGAGGCAGAGTGGCTGATTATATTCTTCGGTTTTTTTAATGATCTGTCATAGCGTGTGGATATGATCAAAAGTACAATGATGATGATAATGCGATCACAGCTAGCAACAATCTTTCGAAATTGTCAAACTTTTGCAGCCAATCGCAAAAAGATCTCGACAAGATCGCGACATGTATTTCACCCAATTGTGATATTATTTGATGCTGCATCGATGTGCATCGCTAACTTTGTTTCTCGGCTTGTGATATTTTTCATTTGGCCGAACTGACCGCTCGTAAAACCACAATGCGCCGAATTCAAAAGACGAATAAAAGGAAATTTAAAAAAAAAACGTTGCAAAACCGCGAGCAGACGAACTGCCGGCCATGGCGGGGCCGAGGGCCGCGGACGGAAACATTTGGTGTCTCGTCTGTGTGTGGGTGAGACATGGAGTGCCATTTTTAGGTGGTGTGCAACTGTATATGTTCCACAGTGATACTAAACCATTTGACCGGAAATTATTTGTACATATTTCTTTTTGTATGGCATATCCGTTACAAATTATAGTCTCCTTAGCTATCTGTGAATTTGCAGATCTTTCAACCTGTCACAAGTCAGCACAATCTGAAATTCACATTATATGCAAAGTAATCGATGGTTATTGTGGCTTTTGGGTTTAGCCGTGTGTGGCGAATTTCTTTTTTAACCAATATTTCGAACGCCATTGGAGGGGTCTTCTTCAGGATTGATGATTTAGTTGCGAGTTGGTGTCAGATTATGTTTTATTAAACCAAATCACAACTAAATCATCAATCCTGAAGAAGACCCCTGCAATAGCGGTCGAAATATTGGTTAAAATAAATTCGCCACTCACGGCTAAGCCCTAAAGCCACAATATCAAATCTGGCCGTGAAAACCTAAGAAGTTATTGAAATCGATGGTTTTTTAAGATGGTTTGGGGGTTTGATGAAAAATACATAATTATATCCCATTATAGACCCATCAACGGGTCAACAAATCCCATAGTTGTTAGTAGCGTTGTGAGACATAATCGGTACTTTCAAAGACGCTTGGCGATTAACACGAAACTTGAATATTACGTAAACCTCTTCCAAAATCATGCATACAATCACAAAGCAACTAGATGATACTAAGGCTTAAAACAGGGTTCACTAACAGAGTCAATCCATTGATGTAAGCCTGATGTATAAAGTATTGAATCGTGTCGAATGTTTCTGAGGAAAAAGAGGCAACTTCATGAGCAGTGCTGCACTAAGGAGAGAAAATAGTGTGTAATTGCGGATCCGGGAGAACTAAACAATGTTTCTATTGAACAAAATTGGCAAGATCTAAATCAAGTGACACATTAAATGTGAAGATTAAAAATTTAACATGATTAAGCTTTCTGTTCACATAATGCTTGTATTGAATAATATCGCACCATCTCCGCTACTCACAGAGCAAATAATTTGCAGCAACTCGCGACAAGGATCCTTGCCCGCTACGTAAGATCGCATTATATGTGTTGTCTTGGAGAAAGATCGCCGACACCCGCTTGGCGATCGCTACGAATACAGGTGAGGGCAAACGTAGCCGAGAGATTAACAAAGCTCAAGGTTAACACTGCACTAATTAGCGCATCATCGAGGAGAATTTATTATGCGTCGGTTAGGTACAAGAGGAATGGTTTAGTAATACTGATAACTGATTTTTTGGATTTCTACTAGAATGGTGCGCGTGGTGACGATGATGCAGGTGGAAGGATATTTGTGATAAGTGAAAAAAGAAAGCTATGGACAATGGATTGCGAACTATATTTTAAGACCACATTGAAGTTCGACCAAATAAAAATCACATGATAAATTCAGAGTAAATTGGTTATGCACAGATTCCTTTAATGTACCTAAATACTGAGTATCTAACATATAAATATAGATCCGAGAGACCTAACACAATTAAAAATGAACTCATCAAATAGGTAATTAAAATCAGTACCGGTTTTAGACCCTGCGGCGACCTAGGGATTTTTTTTTCTGGCGCTCCATATTGTTTACATTAAAATAAATCTAAGCAATATTGGTTGCACTCGGCGCCCCTAGCGCATTCGACGCCCTGGGGCACCGACCCACTTCGCCACCCCCTAAAAGCGGCACTGATTAAAATTTCGGTTACGTTTCAAACTTCAATGTCTGAACGTTTTATAACTACTAACATCATTTTATTCCTTTAATTACATGATATGAATTAAGAATAGTGTCTGGAAAGCGCAATTTTAGGGTAGATGTTGGATTGAACGTCAAATAGTTTCAGATACTACTCTGCGACTTTATCACATTTTGCTGAATAAATTATATAAAAGTATACTCTAGCACGTGGCAGAAGGACCGGAGCGTAAGACACGCAACCGTACAGGTTAAAAGTGTTAATAAATAACGTTCATTTACTTAAAGTATTGGCACATAAGTTTTTAGATGCAATAAAGATGTGATGAAAACAATGCAGTAACTAATAAATTTTAAGAGTGGTTCTTGCAGTTTAAAAGATTACCGACCCATGTTCATGAGTTGGTGTGTGTGTGTGTGTATACGTATTACAAGGTTACGAAAGTGTGTACATACCTATGGCCCTCCATCTAGATGTCCAGCACGCGCGATCGGCACGTGGTGACTGACGTCCAGGCGCGGTTGAAAACTCGTGTTCGGGAAGGCTCGCAGAAAAAAAAATCACCACATTATTTAGAGACAGACTTTTCGCGAATGTTTTTCATGGCATGTTTCAGTCGATGCGTTTATATTTTTCATATTGTCGATTGCAGGAGAAGGCTCGTCCGCACCGGACGGTGGCTCGCGATTAAGTGACACTGGAGGACTTGTCGGCGAGACAGGCGGCAGCACGAGGCGCGCGCAGCCAGCACGGTGGTGACAACCCGCGAGGAAATGCTCTGGCCACACGGGTCGCAGACAGCTCCATCAACGTTCTCAGAGTCGCAGAGAAAGTCACACAGCTACTGTGTTTCGATCAAGACTTTCATTGATATGAATACGGCAGCAATCCATGAAATGATGCTTTTATGGAAGCCTCCAGAAATCATAAACGTATTATAAAGTTATGACAGCTCCATCAACGTTCTCAGAGTCACAGAGAAAGTCACAAAGTTGCTGTGTTTCGATCAAGTCTTAATTGATATTAATACGACAAGCACAGTCCATGGAAGAATACTAAAGGGTCCGCCAAATAACTTTTTTTTTTGAAAATGGGGCGCAAAACATCGAGTGTAGCTTCGGCTGTGTGGCACGTAGGGCCGTCCTGTTGAAACCGAATGTTGTCAATTTCCTCCTCTTCAATTTTTGTGAATAAAAATGGCCCGATAACGATCGCCATTGACTGTAACGGCCACTCCTTGCTCATTTTCGTAGAAAAATGGCCTGATTTTCAAAGTAATGTCGCAATATTTCCCAGCGTTGTTCAAGCGTATACACAACCATATTCGTTCAGCGGAAGGATAAATCTAATTATCTGTCAAATCAGACATGAGCTAAGTGTTACCATTCACGAAATAAGCACTAGTTGAAAAAAAAACGTTAGATGGCGGACCCCATACATCTAAAAGAAATCTCCAGAAACCATGAACGTATTATTATGTCAGCTGTTGTGATTTTTCGCCTTGTCCCATGTCAGCTGTGCCTCTATTCAGTGCCGGTTTTAGGGGGTGGCAAAGTGGGTCGCTGACCCAGGGCGTCGAATAAGCTAGGGGCACTGAGGCAACAAATCTTTCTTATATTTACTTTAAATATAAACAATATGGGGCGCTAGAAAAAAAATTGACCTAGGGCGCCGCACGGTCAAAATCCGGTAGTGCCTCTATGTATAGTTTCCAATAGCTTTTAAACCACAATAAGAGCTCGGGGAGCTTATAAAAGGCAGCTATAATAAACACTCTTCTGCAAATATCAGCTAGCTCTTCATCTTTGTATCTTGACTGACTGTAGGCTGGAAGGCTGCAGTGTTTTTAGTGTTTTAGAATATGCTTGTTTAAACCAATATGAGTTACTTTGTTGAAGCTGGGTGATTAGCTCGATGCTCACTGACGCATAATGGCAGCCAAACATCTCCATAATGTGAGGAATCTAATGGTTTTCTGCGCACTTACTCGCATTTGTCAGTTCATAGAGAGGCCTTTGAAATGTGGTCATACAGAAGAATTCTCGAAATTTCCCGGAGAGACCACGTCACGAACAATTAAGTTCTCAGCACAATCAAGGAAGATAGGCACCTAATATGAACCATCTCAGAGAGGCGACACCGATGGTTCAGTCACATCATGCGCCACGATGGTCTTCTTCACGACATTGTGGAGGGGATGGTTGACGGTAGAAACTGTAGTAGAAGTATTTGCAGCAATTGTTCGAGGACATGATTTGTAGCTCTTATGCTGAGCTGAAGAGGATTGCAGAGAATCAAGAGGAGTGGAGATCGAGATGCAAGATTTTGTTGCTGCAAAACAATCCACCGGCTTGAAACTACGAAGAAGAAGGTGCAGTTTTCATGATGCGGTTTACGCGTGTTTTTTTTCAAATATGACAATAGTCAGTGAGTTCCTGTTAAGTTTAATAACTAACTGTAGTCAGTAACTGAAATCATATCTGGACTTAATTTAAATTTATATCAAACATTGTTAAGTGTATGTTAAGTAACATTCGAATACTTTCATATTTCTTCGTATAATTGCGCTAAAGTGATAAAAAAATGCACTTTTCTGTGGACACCGTTAATAACGGCAACTATTTTTTTTGAAAGTATTTAATTCAAATAATGGACAGTAGTTATTTAACAGACGGGCATTAAAAAATAACTAAATGAGCAAGTAACAAATAATCATTTGGCAGTTAAAAAAATGTCAATCGGCAATAGAAAAATAATAAATTGACAATACATAATTAATGAATGGTTATTAATAATAGGTTCGGTTAGGTTAGGTTTCCATTTTATGGTTTAATTATTAATTCATTTTACATAAATTTTTACCAATATTGAATATATTACTGCCATTTTGATTATGTAACTGACCATATTCATACTGACACAGTGGAAACTGCCAATTTATTTAGTCTTCTGCTGATTCTTGAATTAGTCACTGAACAAGGAAATTCAGGCCGTTAATAACTCAAAAATAAGTGAGTACCTTGTCAAAGCATTGGTCGATGTTCGTACCTAAAAGCAGCATAAAATGATTGTTTTTCAAAGATGAATCCATGGGAGATAAGTCTTATAAGGTTGCTGACACGAAGATAACACGAAGAAGAAGACTTATGAGGTGAATTAGTCTGTATGTATTTTAGTATTGTGTCAATCTCTAGTCCAGACTGAATATTAAGGTTCAAAGGTGGCTGAATTATAGGGGATACGTTGTCTTTTAAAGGAGTATAAGCCTTTGTCTTAGATTCAAATGCAGTCAGTCATCAGGCTTTGCGCATCATTAAGGTTACTCCATTGCCGTCAAGAGCAGTGGTTGGCAGCGTTTTGATCATTGGTTTTCTTATCAGTTATTGACAATAATCAGACTGCACGCATCATGAAGGTGATTCTGGAGAGCTGCATCAGTCCAAGTCAGCTGACGGTTGCTATGGGCGCTTGTAGAGGGAGACAGAATATCGCAGACGAGTTGGAGCAAAGAAATGCTCCGCACACAAAGCTGTAACTCTTTACAGAGCAGAGCCAGACACAGGACGTCTAGCCTGGGCAGCGTGGCGTGTGGGTGACCATCCAGTACCTTTCCACCGCGACAGGTAGAGGTTAAAGCCCTTCACTGTCATGGGAGCGGTCGCAAGTTTAAATTCAAAATTGATTATGATAAAAAAATACGAGTGAGACTGATGCTTTATCTGTAAAATGACTGGCATAGTGTATTGATCAATAATGGGGTGAGATTTCAAAAAATATATGCCATATTATTATTCACCGAGTTCTTATTTTGCATTGGTCGCGACAGCTGCAGTTTTGGACTTGAAAATTCATTTCTTTTTTGGAACACCTAATCACATATTTTGCAGACGGCTTGACATTTTCATTTTTTGAGAACAGGTGCTAGCGTGCAGGCGTATAAAGGAATGGCAGTCAGACTATGTGAGGAGTACCAAAGTAAGGGTTCGAACTCGGCACTCTTCCATCCTTTACCTGGTCAACAGATAAAGGTGAGATATGTCAACCCGATGCCGCAGGAAAGCAAAATACATGCTGTCTCTCTACTATACTAGTCATTTGGAGTATAAATTAACGCTTTATTTAGAATATTAACCTTTCAACCCCCAGTGGTTTCGGGACCGCAGATTTGCGTCGTTCAATGCCCTACAGTCCCATACAGGAGTGCTTATGGTTCATTTCACAATCGGATTACATTAATTTGTAATAATAGTATTAAAGTAAGTTCACGGAGGAATATATTGTACGACGAAACAATACAAACATTGGCCTGCTAGGGCATTGAACGTCGTAAATTTGCGGTCCCGTATGGGACCACTGGGCGTTTAAAGGTTAATCTGCCAATATCATTAGACTGTCTAAAAACACGTCAAAATGACGAAGCTATTTGTGCGTTAATAGCCTCACTGTGAATAGGTTTATTAAATTATTTTTTATTTAAATGTCATGATTGACATATTAATCGTAAGGGTGAGAAATCAATTTCAAACCTATGACTAGAGTATTCATAGTAAGTTAAATTTATTTTAAGCTGCACTGGAGATTGAATAGTTACGGTCATTTTTTATGTTTAAGGCCTATTTAAAAGGCTCGCTTTCTACTCGTAACATGAGAGACCTAAAGGATCCGCCAAATAACTTTTTTTTTTGAAAATGGGGCGCAAAACATCGAGTGTAGCTTCGGCTGTGTGGCACGTAGCGCCGTTCTGTTGAAACGAAATGTTGCCAATATCTTCCTCTTCAATTTTTGTGAACAAAAATGGCCCGATAACGATCGCCATTGACTGTAACGGCCACTCCTTGCTCATTTTTAAAGAAAAATGGCCTGATTTTCAAAGTAATGTCGCAATATTTCCCAGCGTTGTTAAAGCATATACACAACCATATTCGTTCAGCGGAAGGATAAAACTAATTATTTGTCATATCAGACATGAGCTAAGTGTTACCATTCACGAAATAAGCACTAGTTGAAAAAAAAAAACGTTAGATGGCGGACCCCTTATAAACTAACCACAACACCCCATTACGACCTTTTACCGTTTAACTACGCTGTAGCTCACTTAGTACTGTTTTTTTTGCCACTTGGATTGCCATATATCAGGATTCGATTTAGTGATGAATTTAGGGATGATAACCTTGGAATAGAAAAAGAAGAACTCCTTCGATTTCCGTCTTGTTAAATTAAACTGGACATGAATTCTTAGATAGTTTTTCAAGCGGTTAGGCCTCTTTCTTATGACAATTAACCATGTGATCCAGTGCCGGTTTTAGGGGGTGGCGAAGTGGGTCGGTGCCTCAGGGCGTCGAATATACCAGGGGCGCCGAGGGCAACCGATGTTGCTTAGATTTTTATTAAGTAAAAACAATATGCCAGAAAAAAACACCCTAGGGCGCCGTAGGGAATAAAGCCGGTATTGATGTGATCACGGCAAAAAGCAGACTTTAATATTCGTACTTAAATAATCTGATGGAGTTTGTCATATATGAAAATTGGAAAGGCATTTTTTGCTGACGTTAATGAGTTTACGCCTAAATAAAATTATTAATGAACAGGTCAGGACGGTGTCTTGCTGTTAAACTACACCAAAGACATCGTCGGTATTATGCGCGCTGTAATCAACGATAAAAAATGTACACTTAGTATTTACTTTTATTTTTATGTAAGCACATACAGGAGAATACCGACAGATAGGAATTCTGTGACGCTTACCATAGTGCATATGGCTAAGCGCTGCACGTGGAATGTTGATCCGCCAACGTCATAGCCCGATATTCACGCATAATCCTTATTATTACAGGAATTTACTATGAATGGGTGGTCTTCACGGGACGACTTTCGTCTACCACCAATTTTAATTAATAGGCTATGACTGGCATTTTACGGGTGAGGGATCAAATTCACTCTAACCGGGGGGTTTTAGAGCTCAGAAATCGATTAAAAATCCTTTTTTTTTCAATCTCCGTCGGGGATCGAACCCACGACCTTTGGGTTGCAAAGCAAACGCTTTGACCATAGAGCTATTACCCGCCGAAAACAGCATTATGTGTTATTTACAGGATCTCATCCAACAATTTATACGTTTAATTAAATTATGAATTAAAAGAACTGATTGAATAATAAAAAATAATAATATACACACTCTGAATATATACTATAGAGACATCTATCGTTATATGATGGTAACAATGATATAAATACAACTTCTTACGCGCAACAGTTCGGGCAGAGGACGGTCGAGTGGTCTAGGGCAGTGCTCCGCAACCGGTGTGCCGCGGCACATTGGTGTGTCGTAAGCCGGTACAGGTGTGCCGCGATCAAATAAGGCAATATTATAAATAAATAATTTTTCAACGGTCCTCAAGCTTCCAGCGCCTATCGCCTATTTATGTAGACGTATAACGAGATACTTGCTTTATTAAGTTCTAAATGAACTTTAAAAAATGTGAAATTGATCAAATTAATATCTATTTTTGGCTTTTGGTTTGCCGCAGTATTCAAGGTGAGAACTTTGGTGTGCCGTAGAATCCAAAGATGTACTTTGGTGTGCCGTAGAATCCAAAGATGTACTTTGGTGTGCCGTAGAATCCAAAGATGTACTTTGGTGTGCCGTAGATGAGAAAAGGTTGCGGAGCTCTGGTCTAGGGTAATGAACTTGAGCAACAGTTGGTTCCAAGGCTCGCAGGTTCGCATCCCGCTTCTGCCGATATTTTTTCTGAACGAATTGATGCGTATAAAGAATTTGATGTATAAGTATGTGTATGTTTAATTACTAATTAAGAGAACGCTTAAGTCTTCTTTTCCTTCAGGTCACGCGAGGTCGAGGATTTGAGCTTCAGCGGTGTTGATTTAACACATTTCTTGGAGGCTCTGGTTGTGCTCACGGACCAGTTCTTGCTCCACTTGGATGCCTTATCGTTACGCGGCAGAAATGCGCCAACTGCTGAAATTGGTTCGCATTTCTGCAACACGTGCTTGAGCGTTCAACCATGATGGTCACACTAGTCACCACGCGGCATTGCAAGCAAAGTATCGACTTTCTCATTTCAATTGAAATAATCTCTTTATTCTTTACATTTGCTCCCAAATTGAAGCATTTCGGTACCGCGGCCGCAAATCATCTCATATAAACATCTATAGTAAGATTCCTAATTTTCCCTCATGTCAACAAACATTGTATCCATCCACATTCCATACAATGAGGCAGACAAGGTTTCTTTTAGACGAAATACACGATATATTACGCACTGCATATGTCACACAGATCACACATCGATATATTTGTGTATTGTTCATACATTTGTGATGGAATATTGATTCACATTTTCGATCTATGTATTCTCCGAAATACATTAAATGTACGTGATACGTATTATTTATTCGTATTTATTTTACTTATTTTTTTGCTAAAAAAAATCTATAAGGATAAACATAATTCTTTATTTTTATTTTTATTTTTATTGACATCAGCATGATGTAGTCCTTGCTTACTGTAACCGAAAACCTCGATAAACAACATTTCGTCTTATATTTTTGTCCCTTGCCATACTATTATGTATGTGGCCACACTGAGGCACTAGTACATAGTTTCGCCACCGGCAGCGCGGACGGCCTCGAGCCGCGCTAGTGCGGCCGGCGTCAGTGAGTCCCGAGCGATAAGCGAGACAACGTACACATACAGGAGAATACCGGCAGATGGTGATTACATAGTAATTCTGAAGTCTCATCTGTGGAATTCTATGACGCTTACCATAGTGCATATGGCTAAGTGCTGGATGTGGAGTGTTGATCCGCCAACGTTATAGACTACAACCCGAGATTCATGCATCGCCCTTATTATTACAGGAATTTACTGTTCACGGGACGACTTTCGCCTACCACCAATTTTAATTAATATGCCATGACTGGCATTTTACGGGTGAGGGATCAAATTCACACCAACCGGGGTATTTTAGAGATCAGAAATCGATTAAAAATCCTTTTTTTGTAAATCTCCGTCGGGGATCAAGCCCACGATCTTTGGCTTACAAAGCAAATGCTTTGACCATTGAGCTATACCCGCCGGCAAGGAGCTCCTTGCTCCTTTGCTCCCTATCGGAGAATACGGACCCCACAAGTATCCACCATAATGCTCTTACTGCCGCAATAATAAACGCCAGGTCTCAAGTCGTCACTTTTGTATTCGATGTTTATTTTCTGATAACTTTATGGGACGACAAGAGTACAGGGCTTGACGTATAGACAAGCAGCTTTCGAGAAATATCTTGAAATTTTAAATTAGCATAATTAAAGTACTGAGAGGTGGATCTACCTGATTTATCCACAATAGATAAAATATTCGGAAAATAAAAAGGTAAAGTTGAAAATGTTGACCGTTGGACTTGTATATAGTTCTGGCGATCGGAACGGATACCTAATGGTGGATTGCAGTAGCCATATGATCCAAATATGGAGCGGATATGGTATACAGAGATATTATGCAGAGGTTGCTTTCGTGGCCGACAGCTCACTGCCGTGGAATGCTCGATGTATTCCTTCCCAGGCATTCCTCGCTGACGCTAATGTCGCGGCCGCGAAATTAATATGCAATAAAAATTAATGCATCGGCGGGATTCGCGAAATCGCCACTTAACTACACATAGCAACGCTTTAATTTGATCACTGGCAGGGGCGGCTTAAATTTTAGTACAAATTGAGACAACGCCCGAGGGCACCAAACTAAAATAAAGAGGGCTCCATAATCAGTTTTTAATCGTGTATATTTATTGGGAACTATACGTTGATCAGGACGGTGGGTTGCTACGTGCGATTAGAGTTTGTATTTTGTTAATAACGTAAGAGGGTATTTGATATAAATTAGAATTAACCGTGTTTAGATATTCAAGACGAAAATTCTTGATGAGTTTGTCATTTGTGGGTAGTTGCAGCATGTAAGTTCAGAGGAAAATTCTAGACAATTAGGAAGTAATCGAACTTTGTATATGCGTTCTGAGTTTGTAAAAATTCTAATATTTATGGATTTAAACTTTAAGTGATTGTTCATTGGCTGGAAAAAATCATTAGATCAATTCAAAATGTGGCGGTTGGACACTAAGAATGTTTTTTTTTGATGTAGAAATTTTTGTTTCGCTATTATTATTATTATATTAGTATTTGTATAGCGCTCTTTTATGACCGAATAATCATTCCAAAAGCGCTTCTTTGCCTCTCTGAGTAAAAAGGTGGGTCTTTAGTCTGCTTCTGAAGGATGCCTCCACTTTAAGCTCTCATGCTTTCCGGTAGTGAGTTCCAGGCCATTGGTGCAGCGTAGCTGAAAGCCCGATTGCCAAAGACCGTGCTAGGACTACCTCCCATCAGCTGCAGGGTGCTTCTATTTGCTCTAGCCGATCTGAATGTCTCTCCACGCGCGCTTATTTCTGAAGGCTTGATAAGTTCTGTCAGATAGCCCGGTGCAGTTCCGTTGAGTGCCTTGTAAGCTAAGAGGCATAATTTGTACTGGATTCTAGCCGAAACTCTCAACTAAAGTGTGAAGAGGATAGTTTTTTTCTCATGGTCACCCAATATACTGAGGTATGCGGGGAATCAAACAATAAAAACATAATGTTATTTTTTGTAATTGCCTTTTTTATTTGTTTGTTAATAAATGGTAGTAAGTTAAGTAAACGATTTTTGGAGTAGTATTTTTGGTTAGCAAAAATGTGTGTGAGATGGGCAGATTTTTTTCCTCACGGGCACCCACGATACTGAGGTTGGTTCTGTTCGTATGCAGGGAATGAAACAATAAATACATTATATTATTTTTTGTAATTACCCGTTTCATAACGCTTGAAAGTTTGTTCCACTTTCAACATAAGGTGTGCGAATGTTGGCCCTGGTGTATTTCGATTTAAAATGTTTTATTCGTTAATATCTTTATTCTTCTTCGTAGTATCAATCCGGTGAATTGGTTTGCAGCAACAAAATCTTGCATCTCGATCTCCACTCTTCTGGATCCTCTGAAACCTTCTTAAGAGCTACAACTCATGTCCTCAAACATTTGCTACAAATAATCCCGTCTAGAGTGCCCTCTTCAGTTTCTACCCTCAACCATTTCTTCCACAATATCGTGAAGAAGACCATCGTGGCGCCTGATGTGACGGATCCAACAGGCTCGCCTCTCTGAGAGGGTTCTTACTAGGTGCCTATTAGTATTAAAGTAATATATATTGTTTTGAAAACTTTATTTAAAAAGTAATGTTCCAATGCATAAATATTAGGAAAATAAAATAACTTTGATAAAAAAAAACTTGAGAAATTATATACATACTTGCGCAACACCTGGAGGCAGAGTAAACATGGGATGAGAGGAAAATCTTTGCAAGTGACGTAGCTTTATGACGGCAGTTTGTAATTCCCATATGTTCCTCATATGGAGCAAGAATGCAAAAAAGCTTGCAGCGACAAGTCTAACAGGTACGAGTCGTGTTAGTTGCTTATTTCTACTAAAACCATGATTTTTAAAAATATTAAAACACACAGGAGGGATCACCTGAAGAGAGCCTTAGTTCTTCGTGGTATCTATCACGCTCTGCTAGGTCGTTCGGACGCTGCTCTTAGAAATGATACATTTAAATGTATAATACTTTAGTATACTACATTTATGACTGGTTAAGACACAGTGGCTTCCGCGTGGAATCTTCGGCGAATCTTCGTGCGCTTTCGATTTGTATGGAAGCTGCGAGACGCTAACAATCCTCGCGATCGGAATCTTCAAGGCAAGAGTGCAATGTATTATATTTTTAACAGGTGACGTCGTTATCCCTAAACAGACCGAAGGCGTTGCAGGCAGTTCGCTATTTTTCATTACGAGATCACAAACGAAATCATTTGTCGAGTAAAAAAGTTATCACAACCTCGGTCTTCTGGCAGATGCAGTTTTTTGCGAACGGTCATCGAACTCGAGATCCTCAGCTTCACCCATCATTAAGCATTAAGCTAATGATTCAAGAATGTATGAATACAATTTGGTCGAGCGAGATGGGTGGCGTTGTTTTTTTTATATACAAAACGAGACACTATTCGTTGCAAATTTTAATCTCATGAAAAAAATATTTTAATTCAATTTCAATTTTATTTCAATTTTATTTATTTTTTTCCTTGCAGAAACATTACAAATTTTATCAATTCATTGCATTTCTGAAGTACAATAATAATAAAATGAAAATACAATAGGTAACATAAATGTGGTGATGTAAATTTATTGACACATTTAGTATCACTGACCTCACACTCAGAACTAGCTTCAGGAGACTCAAGATAAATAGTTTGACTTGTAACAACAAAAACCCTGTCATAAGTATATCATGATTGACTCACAAATACCAAGGCATTATTGTCACAAAATAAAACGTGTAACATTTCGCCTCCATAAACACCAGTACTGAATTTAAAGCAATATTACACTAAATATGTCAATATCTTCACTCAAGTTGGTTTCAACCACTGTTCACTGCGACTCTTTCGTCTTATGTGTATCCAGGGTTGAACGATGGTTCTTTCAGGCCACACTTGAGGCTCCATGAGAGACTCCAGCGAAGCCGCGATGACCCCGACTTTGAAAGAAGTTGACAGCGTCCGCCTGCTGACAATCCTCCTGATGGTCATCCAAGAAGGATTGAATGCAGCGGTCGCTGCCAAGAAGCTCTGCAAGTCCTCAGCCGATGTATCTGGGTGAAGGCCCTTGGCGTGAAGATACGCCATCTTCACTCCAGTAACGTTCTTTGAAGGAGCTGCAGAACCCACGGATCATCAGACGTGCTGAATGTTGTTGCCTTTCCCCATGCGGAGAGGCGCGACTCAACTTAGAGCGTTGAACTTCTCCGGAAAGATTGCTCGGGGGAGGGAGAGGACATCCACGGAGAAGGCACTCAGGTCCTCCAGTTCCTCGAACGATGATTCGTCCCGGCTGAGAACGGGAGTCCTTGGGAGCCTTGCTCGAAACAGCAGGGGCTCCTTCGATAGTATCTTCCGAGGAGTCCTCTTCGGTGGCCTCACTCGAAGCGGATTCATTGACGGCAGGTTCGGAGTCTCTGCTGTCACAGTTAAGCGACATCGACACAGGAATGTTGACAGCTTCAGCGTAGGTAGCCGGAATTGATTTGCACGCTCGAGGCAAGCGCCTTCTGCGGGAAGTCGGCAGACTTGTCGGGTTGGGTGGAGGGTCCACACCAACGGATGTCAGTGCATCATCCATCCCGCATCCAACAGCCTTTAAGAGCCTCTCCAGCAGCAAACGGTGATCGTCTAAGCGACGATTTATTTGCGCGATATCACAATCGCAACGGTGCGCCATCCTGTAGGTAGGATGACTAGACACGTCCGCCCGGTTTGAGTGTCGAGCGACGAATCAAGGATAAAGTAAGGCCGTAGTTTTTGAGAAGGAAGGTTTGTTTTGTGTTTGTGTATTCCGACAACTAATTTTCAGTTGGGAGTAAGTTATTAAGAGAAATCCGGAGACCATATTGCATACATCCGTCGTCACGTCATTTGTCTAATGATGTTTTGAGAAAAAAAAATGGTTACATTCAACTTGATGGGTGGCGTGTTCTTAAAAGTATACTCGTATATGCAATCAACAAAAGTTAACAACCTTTCAGTAAGCTTTATGCGTACGCTTTGATAGTTATGTAAAGATACATTGATCTGTTTCGTGAAGAGATACAACTTCTGTAAAGGAGAAAACGGCTGTTCAAAAAATTGTTACGATGACTGAAACTGCATACAGTGTTGATATATATAATCGTGTCGGAAACAACAGGGTCAGATCCTGTCTGCCCAGAAGTGTGCGACGTCGATGTTGTTACTCTCGGCCATCATCAGGTCTTCCTGGGTGCAGCTACTCGGACACAGCGCACACTCCAGAAGGTGTGACAGGGTCTGCTCCACGCCGCAATCACATTCAGTCGGTCCGCTGTAAAAATGAAAGGCTTTTATTTGTGTCCTCGTCTTGCATATTTCGGTCCGAAGTCTGTTAAGGGACCTCCATATATTCCACCCCTGGTTGTGTCCAGGGGCTAGGTCCTCTTCCGGTGCAATCCAAGCATTCCCCTTAGTTGCGCCTCTCCACAAGTTCTGTTGTCGACTGTAGGAAACTTCTTCTTGATTTGAGCCGTGTGGTTATCTTTTGATACCCAAACATACGGTGGAGTGTGTCGTGGGTTGCTTTGGAGAGCTCAGAGAGAACAGTGTTGATAAATCCTGGGAGTATTATACGTTATTTTTTCTGATGTAAACTCTCATAAAAGTGGACCAGTTGTAGGTTTTGATCGTACAGTAGACTTTATATTACAACGACAAATATTACTTGTTTTTCTTACATGTTTTTTACTGTCTCTACAATTGCGGCCTTTGTTATCACTCATAACGAACCTGATTGGTATTTGTTGTATACACATTAGTGTTTATATGACTAGATATGGTAATTTTAATTCTAATCTCTTCAAATATTAATGACCAGCTGGTTGAAATGACTCGGAAAGTAATAACCGATAACATAATCTCATATCAACTAAATTAGATCGTAAGGACTCGCGTCCAAAGTGACACAGATTATTTTTTGTGAGTATTCCGGAACCGAGGTCGCGGTCCCGAAATTACAGCATCAGCTAAATGGTGATGTGGGAATACCAAGGTTTCGCGACTGAGGATAAGACCAAAGACCGGAGATGAGTTGCTACTAATTTATTTAATACGAGACCCCTTTTTATACCCTAATTTACAGCATGAGTAAGCAGTTATAAAAGTAATATTAATTCATTGAATGCCATACACTGCACATTCTTCAATACCATTTCTGGACCTTGATCCCTTCAATCTACATATAGTGGCAGATTATTGGGATGGTCCATGCTCTGTATCAATGCGTAAGTAATCCTTATTAATATTAATATTACTAATACATAGAATGTCGTACACCGCAAATTCCTCGATACTTGTTGTTTTGGACCTTGATCCCCTCAATTTGCATAGATTGGCAAAATGCCCTGTGTCGCACCTGACTGAACGAATCTAAGATAAAGAGCTGATTATAACAATTACTTTAAAGACTTTAGGATGTTTAATAACGAGTCCGCCAAATAACTTTTTTTTTTGAAAATGGGGCGCAAAACATCGAGTGTAGCTTCGGCTGTGTGGCACGTAGCGCCGTCTTGTTGAAACCAAATGTTGCCAATATCCTCCTCTTCAATTTTTGTGAAAAAAATGGCCCGATAACGATCGCCATTGACTGTAACGGCCACTCCTTGCTCATTTTCGAAGAAAAATGGCCTGATTTTCAAAGTAATGTCGCAATATTTCCCAGCGTTGTTCAAGCGTATACACAACCATATTCGTTTAGCGGAAGGATAAAACTAATTATCTGTCATATCAGACATGAGCTAAGTGTTACCATTCACGAAATAAGCACTAGTTGAAAAAAAAACGTTAGATGGCGGACCCTATACATCACAGTTATGTTCAAAATAACGTTTTGTGAGATTTGACAATATTAGCATTGTCAGATCTGAGTCCCCAGAAGCAGTAATTACTAGTTGCTAGTCACCAGGTCAGTTGCTAGTCACCTATAACAGTGTCGCTAAAAGATAGAATCTGAAACGAGAAAATACGCAGAAGAACTCAAGTAGTGGAGGCTACCCAACGAATAGGCCCACTCAAGTGGCAATGGGCAGGACATATCTATCGAAGAGACGACGGTCGATGGGGAAGAAAAGTATTGGAATGGCGCCCAAGAACTGGCAAACGAAGCATTGGCCGACCCCCTACAAGATGGACTGACGATATAAGAATAATAGCGGGAGTGACCTGGATGCGGAAGGCGGAGGATCGAGGAGGATGGAGACTAATGCGGGAGGCCTACGTTCAACAGTGGACGGACACAGGCTGATGATGATGATGATGAGTCACCAGGATACCTGGTGCAGGGTTGCTCTCATGCAGAGTGTTTTGAGGAGTGCGGAGATGTCGGCAGGTATGGCGCAGCAATCTCGATCCGCGCCATTCATAAATCTGCCAGGAATGCGGTCCATGGCAGGCTGCTCTTCTGCACCACACAACACTCGCACTCTGATGGCAGATTCCATCCCATCAATGTGCCTTCCATTTACTATAGATTGCTGAAATTTAAATGCTAAATTCTTTTTTATATCCTTATAAGTTTGTGTCACTGTTTCTTTTATGACATCGAAATTCAGCATTTTGCTATATTTTGGAGGGTCTTACTAGACTTCTTTCTTCGAGGTTCTCTTAACCCTTTCGTTACGGCTCGGTGGAATACAAATTATCCTGTCAATACGGCGTGAATTTTTCAAACCTGTTTTTTGCTTAAAACTAGTATTTGAACCATAAATGTACTCATCTGACCTATTTTCATATATCACATTGGTTCTTCTATTCTTTAGCTATCAGATGATGCAGAAAAAACTATTTTATTTAAGAGACGTTCATTACGTAACTCCATAAATGTGGTGGCATTGACAAATGTGGTTTACAGAAAAAGCGCTCCTGTGACGAAACCTAACAATATTTATTTACATCCTTTACAGATTCCTGAAAATAATACATGTAGGTTGATAAAGGGAATGACTGCAGTTCCAAGTTCCTACCGTATATGTCACAATGAGTACTGAAAGTAGCAAAACTATATATCACGGCTCCCGATGTCAACCGATGCGAAAGGGTTAATACGATATTTGAGAGATACAATATGTAATAATACAATACTCGTATTTTTGGGAGAGTTTTGTCTCCTTGTTGGGATTTGATCGTTAATTGGGAATATTCTAAATGAGTGTATAATCAAAGGTACTTAATTTATCTTCTGTGTGATGTGGCTGCAAGGCAGTTAAATTCCATTCCAGTTCATTATATAATAAAAACCATAAAATTCACGTTCATATTATCCCACTCTCCTTTTTCTATTGATGTTCTCATCCCATTCATTAGATCCCACTGTCAGTCTTCTTCTTCCTAGTCGGGTAGCTCATGAGTCATGACAAATCATCACGCTACCAATGATCTTGAATGACACTTCTCCACTCCTCTCTACAGTTAGTCTGACAGCAGGAATGGGTCACGGCAGTTCTATAGCCTTCTTGATTAGTTTGATCAAGCAAAGTGGAAGTCTACTCGTTATGCGCTTTTTTTGATTATCAGTTCAAGCAATGTGTCTTGTTCATGACATATTACATGTTAAATGGATTACGAAAAGTTTTTTCTATGTTCAATATTAAGTCTCAAAATGCCAGCCGAGTGATATCAGAGTGTATGTCGTTGCAATGTGATCCAGAGCCTGGGTCGCGGTGAAGGTTTCGAGGTCAATGCCTTCACCTCCAGACTGCCCAAACGAGGAATATAAGTGAGAGAAGTGCTCGACATTCATACTCGACGACACACATCACGGGTTCGATTCTCATACTTCAAAATAAAAAGGCATGTATTTATGTATCGGCAGTTGATTAAATAAATTGGCAGTGTCCACTGCGTCAGTATTAATGTGGTCATTTATAAAATTAAAATGGCGTTAATATGTTCAATAGTGCCAGTAATTGCCAGGGAGGCAAAGGCTCCTTAGCGTAATCCAACAGAAGTCTGGACCGGTTGGATACATCGATCTCATATCTACGGAGCCCAACTACCATGCATTTTCTGTATTCGCGGCGACCATCGGCGAAGAAGTCTAAAAGTACAAATCTTAACGTCTGAACTACTAACTTTTATACCCCCGTTTGGCGTTGCTCACCAAAACCCGTTACTTGTATAACGAGAATGTACTCTGAAAACAATGCCTTGGTAAGTGCTCCCAAGGAGCGTAGGTACAAGGCGACCGGCCCGGGGGCCTAGGCCCAAAAAAAAAAAAAAAGTGCCAGTAATTGTTGTAAGCTGCATGAATAATTAGCACATCATTATTATGAAATGCCATTCATCAATTATTTTCTGCCATTTTATTATTTTACTGGTTTTTTTATGTATCTATTACTGTCTATTTCGTAAATAATTACTAAACATTAATTGAATTAATTACCGATAAAATAATTAGTTGCCAAAAAAATTATTCAACGTATTCGCTTAATTTTTCACCAACGACAAAGCACATCGCAAGCGCGGTTCTCGTTGGATCACCAAAATGAAGTAACATTGATCGTCGACCAAAGACTGGATAGGTTACCACATGTTGCCTACCGTGTGTACTTTGTTGGGCTCATTCGGCATTTAAAAAAAAATCTTCCATTTCTCGGTAAATAGTTAATCCGTATTATTATTACATTGCTTTTGAAATCCACATTCTTTACAAAATTTTCAGCATTAATTGCCAGTTTTTTTAAATCCCACAAATATATTATTTTAATCTAATAATTATATAAAAAATATTTGTATGATTCGCGTGCTTTTCCAAATGTCAATAATGTGGTTGCTACGCCACGTTTTCAGTTCAAAATCATCTGTTGACACAAAAAAAGAGTCGATAAGTTATTTATGCAATCTTATTTATTCAAAAAGTTTTCAAAAAACTCTGTTTGATTCAAATCACCATGTCTGCGAAGTTAGGTAAAGTTTTTTTTCCATTCATCTTCAGTTTGGGGGGAGACAGTGCGTGTCAGAGAGGCTGAAGACGGGCGTAGCTGTAGGCGTAGAGACTCTGTAATGTACTTTAGGGTGGAGCTAAAAAAACTAACTTTACAAAAACGCTTATAAGTTGCCTGCTACAAAGCATATCTCATAATACTCCATCTCAGTTATTTCCATAGCTGAAATATTTGTTGTCAAATTACAAACATATGGAGTTTACAACCCGGCACTCAAAATTAGAACATTTTAATTCAAATATTAATTTAAAGCTCCGCAAGCAACTTGTCAAAACATTTGCTTGGAGCATCTTGATGTACGGCTGTGAGACATGGTGCTTTTCTGAAGTGATAAAAAAAACTATAAGCCTTTGAGATGTGGTCATACAGAAGAATTCTCGGAATTTCCTGGAGAGTCCACGTCACGAACAATGAGGTTCTCAGCATAGTCAAGCAAGATAGGCACCAAATAAGAACCATCTCAGAAGATCGGTCACATCATGCGCCACGATGGTCTTCTCCATGAGATTGTGGAGGGGATGGTCTAGGGTAGAAACTGTAGAGGGCGCCCTAGACGGGAGTATTTGCAGCAAGTATTCAAGTACATGAATTGTAGCGCTTATGCTGAGCTGAAAAGGGTTGCGGAGGACCGAGAGGAATGGAGATCGAGATGCAAGATTCTGTTGCTGCAAACCAATACACCGGATTAATACTACGAAGAAGACCGACAGAAAGTTTTTTTTTTTTATGTAAACACATACAGGAGAATACCGACAGATGGTGATAGTAATTCTGAAGTCTCAACTGTGGAATTCTATGACGCTTACCATGGTGCATATGGCTAAGTGCTGCATGTGGAGTGTAGATCCGCTAACGTCACATAGACTACAGCCCGAGGTTCACGCATCATCCTTATTATTACAGGAATTTACTATGCATTAGTGGTCTTCACGTGACGACATTCGTCTACCACCAACATTAATTAATAGGCTTTGACTGGCATTTTACGAGTGAAGGACAAAATTCACACCAATCGGGGGTATTTTAGAGCTCAGAAATCGATTAAAAATCATTTTTTTTTAAACTTCGTCGGGGATCGAACCTACGACCTTTGGCTTGCAAAGCAAACGCTTTGACCATTGAGCTGTACCCGCCGACATCTGTGGTCGGTAAGCCTTGCTACGTGACATGCCCATTTCCACTTCAGTTTTCAAAAACAGCAATATCAACCTTAAATAAAATCATATACTTTGTTTCTTATGTTGTCGTTTTGCTATGGGATTTTTCCCTCCACCGTGATGTGCGTGGCCGTGTTGCGTAGGCCTATAGACTATAGAGTCTTGTGCGTGGTGCCGCAACAAGTGTGGTGTCTGGGTCGTGCGTACAGTGAGGGTCGGCTTGGGGAAGGTCAGTGCTCGGGTGCGTGCTCCATCACTCCCCATCGCACGCATCTTCAGAGGGTCCATGATCGGGGATTAGAACACAAGGAGGGCGAGGATCAGAGGCGGCCAATGAGAATATTTAAGAAAAATTAAATGTGGATTGAACCGACTTTTAAAACCAAATAATCAAGACTTTGGGAGAATTTGGCTAATCAACCGATCTCCATAGTTGATTTGAAAATATCGATCTGATACTAAAGTCTTCTCTTCATGCTTTGATCTTTGATTATCTAAAAGGCTGCTGGGATCTACTGGGTACAGAGATAACTTGAGATCAATATTTGAGATTAAAGAAAGAATAATAGAAGGATTATTTTTTAACAACGCGCGTCCCCTAATGTTACTTAGTTTTAATCGGATCTTCTTTTTAAAAACTAAATATTATTATTTTCTCATATCCGTTCGCTGTTGGCGCATATGGTTGCCACAAATTAGCGCGACACAATGGCTTCAGTTGCCATTGACCTTGCTTTATCGTAAGTACTATCTGCAGTGATTAGATTACTTTCCATGATTAGAAGTGGGGGCTTAAAAATATATGATTTATCCATGCTGTAATAACCAATTTTATTGAATTTTTGGTAAATTATTTATTAATAAGATCAGGTGAGTATTCTGACGATCTTGAAGGTTGAAACATTTGGTTCTAATTGGGGGCTCGATAAAAAAATGTAATATGATAAAAAATATAGAGGTGCGTTAAAATCGGCTCGTGATTTTGATGTCTGCTACATTGCCACAAACGCATGCACTCACAGGCAGAGAGAAGGTCATATACAAGCTGGTAACATAAAAGTAATTGTTCCTTGTCGCGTCTCTTTTTGGGGACTCTCCAGACTTATTTGGGGGTCACGCCCCTCCAGCTGCCCCCCTTTAGAACCTTCCAGACTCCGGGGCGCAGACGTCTACCCCCTCCCCGCCCACCAGACGTCTGCAGCTTTGCACACACACACACACACACTAACTCACTTACTCACACACCCAAAGCCCAGCTCAGACGATTTACAAGAGAAATAATGCAACTAATAATCTTCAGTTAAAAATTAAAAAAGCGGATTATATTTTTCCGAAAAATTAAATCGCATTTAACTGTCATACGAGTGGTCAAGGGTTTATTACTGTAGTACGAATAAAAATTATACTATTTTACTCTGGGCTGATCACCCGATCTCATTAAAAGAAGCTCATTAAATTAATAAATTGGAGAGACACTCAGATCAGCTAGAGCAAAAAAAGCACCCTGCAGCTGACGGGCGGTAGTCCTAGCACGGTCTTTGGCAATTGGGCTTTCAGCTACGAGGCACCAATGGCCTGGAACTCGCTACCGGAAAGCATTTCATCATCATCAGCCTGTGTCCGTCCACTGTTGAACGTAGGCCTCCCGCATGAGTCTCCATCCTCTTCGATCCTCCGCCTTCCGCATCCAGGTCACTCCCGCTATTCTTCTTATATCGTCAGTCCATCTTGTAGGGGGTCGGCCAATGCTTCGTTTGCCAGTTCTTGGGCGCCATTCCAATACTTTTCTTCCCCATCGACCGTCGTCTCTTCGACAGATATGACCTGCCCATTGCCACTTGAGTGTGCCTATTCGTTGGGTAGCATCCACTACTTGAGTTCTTCTGCGTATTTCCTCGTTTCGGATTCTATCTTTTAGCGACACTCCGAGCATGGATCTCTCCAAAGCACGCTGGGTGACTTTTATTTTATGGGTAAGACTTGCTGTCAGATTCCACGTCTCTGCGCCATAAGTTAATACAGGGAGGATGCATTGGTTAAACGCCTTAGTTTTAAGGCATTGCGGAATTTTCGCTTTAAAAATGTACTTTAGTTTTCCGAATGCTGCCCATCCCAGTTGTATGCGCCTGTCGATTTCTTTTGAGAAGTTATTTCGCCCTAGTTGTATTACTTGTCCCAGATAGGTATAGTCGTTTACAACCTCTATTTCTGTTCCTCCAATGGAAATAGGATCAAAGGTCTGTGAAATATGACTATTAATCATGGCTTTTGTTTTATCCATGTTCATTTTCAGACCAATTTTGTTCGACGCTTCATTGAGGTCGTAGAGCATGTCTTGGAGCTTGTTAGGTGATTCGGCTATTAGCACTATGTCATCTGCAAATCGGAGGTGAGAAATGTACTCTCCGTTAATATTTATTCCACATTTTGTCCAGGATAGCAGTTTAAAAATATCTTCTAGGGCGTTTGTGAAGAGTTTTGGAGATATAACATCTCCTTGTCTAACACCTTTGTTTATAGAAATATTGTTAGTGCTATCATGGAGCTGGACCATCATTGTTGCAGATTTGTAAAGAGATTTTATTATCTCTATATACCGATAGTCTATTTTGCAGCGTTGTAGTGAATCTAGCACTGCCCAAGTCTCGATTGAGTCAAATGCCTTTTCATAGTCTACAAAGGCGAGGCAGAGTGGCTGATTATATTCTTCGGTTTTCTGAATGATTTGTCTTAGCGTGTGGATATGATCAATTGTACTAAAGCCTTTCCTAAACCCAGCTTGCTCTCGAGGTTGAAATTCATCAAATCGACCCGTCAGCCTGTTTGTTAAAATTCTGGAGAATACTTTATACACATGGGAAAGAAGGGAAATGGGTCGGTAGTTTTGAGCAGTGATTTATCCCCTTTTTGTGGAACAATATCACAATACTCGTACTCCATGTCGCCGGGGTTTCTCCATGTTCTATTACCTTGTTGAA
Source organism: Glossosoma conforme (assembly GCA_022606575.1). Classification (NCBI taxonomy): domain Eukaryota; kingdom Metazoa; phylum Arthropoda; class Insecta; order Trichoptera; family Glossosomatidae; genus Glossosoma; species Glossosoma conforme. Next base: position 259,577 of record JAGTXR010000234.1, on the reverse strand, counting down.
TAGTTTTTAAGCTCTTTCAACAGAGGGGTTCCTCCTACTTTCAGAAGCTCAGATGTAATTCCGTCTTCTCCAGGGGCTTTGTTGTTCTTAAGTTGTTTTAGGGCCGATTTAATTTCGAATATACTTATATCTGGGATGTCTTCAGACCAGTGCTTTGTGAGAGTAGCCCTCTTGTCGTCCGCAGATCTGTCATTAGGACCTGGCATCGTAGATGAATACAATAACCCGTAGAAATGTTCTATTTCCTTCAGTATATCATTAAGATTTGTTGTTATCTTCCCATCGTGTGTCTTTAATTTGGAAAGTTGGGCCTGTCCTATAGAGGTGTGTCTGCTAAATGCATTTGACCCTCGGCCTTGTGCAACAATCTCCATGATATACTCGGTGTTTGAACGACGAATGTCAAATCTCATGGATTTTTTCACTTTTTTGTTCAGGGTATTGTAATCTTGGATGCTTCTGCTTTTACGACGTTCGTCCATAAGAGCTATCGTTTTGTCTGAGAATTTTGACCCTTTTTTCTTTTTTGCACTGCTTTATGACTTTTTTGGCAGTTTCTTTAATGCTATTAATGATTCTTTCGTTAAGTTTGTTGACGTTGTCGGTGTCATCACTATCTTCCAGTGCTGCGAATCGATTTTGTAGTTCAAGCTGAAAAGTTTCCTCAAGCTTGCTCTGAACATTTAACGGACGTATAACTCTTTGTTTTATTAGCTTTTTCCTTTCCAGTTTGATGTCTAGGTGCACAGTACTTCGAACGAGACGGTGGTCACTTCCGGTACTAAAGCATTGCATCGCTGAGACATCAGTGACTATATTCTTCTTATTAGCCATAATAAAATCAATTTCGTTCTTTATGTTACCATCCGGGCTTCTCCAGGTCCATTTGCGTTTTGGTTTTTCTTGAAAAATGTGTTCATGCAAAACATTTTGTTAGCATGTAGAAAGTTTACCATCATCTGTCCTCTGTTATTTCGGAGTCCGGTTCCATATTGTCCTATAAATTTCTCGTTTCCACAGCACTTTCCAATCTTAGCATTAAAGTCTCCCATAACTATGCAGTAATGTGTCTTATTGTATTGTAGGGCTTTTTCGATGTCTTCATATAGAGCTTCTACTTCTTCATCGGTATGGCTAGATGTTGGGGCATATACTTGCACCACTCGTAAGGAGTATCGGTTCGATAACTTAAGCGTCAGGTATGATACTCGGGGGGATATACTATTAACTTCGGTGACGTTGTTGGCAATTTCTTTGTTGATAAGGAAGCCAACTCCACCTTGAGAGGTTTGATCCCCTTCTCTATAGTATAAGAGATGTCCTGAGTTGAGTTTAATCAGACCTTCTCCTTCTCGTCTAACTTCGGCCAGCCCAACGATGCTCCATTTGATTCTATCTAGTTCCTCTTCCAGTTCTACGATTTTCTCATCTAGTCTCAATGTTCTCGTGTTGTAGGTAGCAATAAATAGTCGTCTGTGGCAGCCTGCAGTAACCCAGTGATTCTTAGCACCCCCCGCCCCGCCGTTACCATGGCCGCTGCCGTGGTCAGGAATAGCGAAGCTGCTGGGAACTAGGGGCCGGATCTTTTGTTGTGTTTTCATTCGGGGTTGTTGGCTTAAAACGCCACGCTTGCCAGGCGGCTTGGCGAGTTTATGGCCAGTTTACACCGTGCCTAGTTGAAGCTGGGAGAGTTCTTTTGATAACTCTCTCAGCCCTCCTTTCTCCCGTCAGTTCATCACGTCATATCGCCAAAGGGATTGGTTACCGCAATCTTGATGTGACATGACTATGTAGGGCTCACCACGTACAGGTGGGAGTGGAGTTGGTTGTGAGAGGCTATAAACTGCTCTTTTAATAGCAGTCGGTAGGTGCGCATCACCACCCAAGAGCCCCAATTACAAAATACCGGAAAGCATAAGAGAGCTTAAAGCGGAGGCATCCTTCAGAAGCAGACTCAAGACCCACATTTTTACTCAGAGAGGCAAAGAAGCGCTTTTGGAATTATCATTCGGTCATAAAAGAGCGCTGAACAAATACCAATATAATGATAATAATAAGCTGATGATGGCCTTTTTTCTTAAGACACGTAAGAGTTTCTGAACCAAAAGCTGGCAGGTGAAGTTTATAGCAGCTGATAGAACTTTATGGCATCTATTTGTTGTGACCAAAAGCTTTTTCTGAGGAGTCAAAATTGACGAATAAGAAGATCATTTTATTAAATAGATAAAATTAATAGTTTTAGCATGGATCACATTGAGTACTGCTCAATCACTTGCTGGAAGACTTCATCAGTTCCCAACGTATATTATTAGCAACTGATGTGTAAATAGTTTTTTTGCTAGATGAATTTATAAGTGTAGCACATTATTGCACAATTTTTTCCTCAGTAGTAATGAACGAGAGCTGTTCAAAACATTATTTTGAACATAATTATTTTGTAATAAACATCCAAAAGTCTTTAAAGTAATTATTATATTCAAACTCCCTATCTTAGGTGGAATCTGTCGAGTCATACAGTCGGGTACGACATAAGGAAATTCTGCCACTCTATGTAAATTGAAGTGATCGAGGTCCAAAACGGTATCGAGGAATGTGCGGTGTATGACATTCAATATATTAATATCAATTTTATAAATTCATACTCATGTTGTTAACCAAGCTATAAAAAGGGGTCTTCTTCGTAGTATCAATCCGGTGGATTGGTTTGCAGCAACAGAATCTTGCATCTCGATCTCCATTCCTCTCGGTCCTCCGCAACCCTCTTCAGCTCAGCATAAGAGCTACAACTCATGTCCTCGAACACTTGCTGCAAAAACTCCCGTCTAGGGCGCCCTCTACAGTTTCTACCCTCAACTGTCCCCTCTACAATATCGTGAAGAAGACCATCGTGGCGCATGATGTGACCGATCCATCGGGCTCGCCTCTCTGACGTGCTTCTTATTAGGTGCCTATCTTCCTTGAAAAAGGGGTATCTTATTAAATAAATCAGTATCAACTCAACTTCTTCTTCTATATAAAGGACAAATCCGACCTATCCTTGAATACGGCAGTCACCTTTGGATTGGAGCCCCAAAATACCTTCTAAACTTAATTGACTCAGTTCAAAGAAGAGCAATTCGTTTGATAAACAATGACACCCTTACGTCTAATCTACAATCAATGGAACACAGACGTAAGGTTGGTTTTCTTAGTCTTTTCTACCGTTATTACCACGGTCGCTGCTCTTCGGAACTTAAAGAACTAATTCCTCCTGCACCCACTCACAGCCGACAAACTCGTCTTACACTTGCCGAACATCCATACACGGTTAATATATGTCGACCAAGAACTGGCAGCTTCCAAAGTTCCTTCCTTAATGCCACCGGTAAGCTATGGAATGCTCTTCCAGCGTCTGTGTTTCCTCCTTCCTACAATCTGGATCTCTTCAAGAAACAGATAAATATACACTTGCAATCTCCCCAACCCACACACAAACACGAACACAACACACGTTTTCCGCATGCAGCGTCCAGCCTCCCTGGCTGAGCGTCATAGAGTGCACTGGTCTTGACCGGTTGTGCTCTCCTGCATGCGTTTACATAAAAAAAAAAAAACTCCGGTCTTTGGATTTATCCTCAGTGCCAGACCCTTGGTATTCCGGCATCACAATATTCACAATTTAAGCTGATGCCGTCATTCCGGGACCGCGACCTCGGTTCCGAAACAACAGCTCTCCTTTATGCAAACGTTTCCTAATTTGAGCACATTATTGCGACAATCATATTTCTTACAGGGTGTGTGTTTGGTGTGAGCATAATCAATCTTAATGAATGACGCCGATTGGTCAACTTTACGATCAGTTAAATATGTTGAAAATTGCAATAGATTATTTAAATCATCCGTTTCGAGTTTATTTACGAGGGTGACAAATCTCAAGGGCAATACCCTGAAGAGGGTGCTTTGCTGGGAATTGTCCGGAAATCGGTGCGTCTGCTTCCCGCCCACCGGTGGAGTCCCCCGCCCACTGCGGCAGGTCGTCGCCCCGCCCATCTGTTGCAGACAGACCCAAACTTAATTAATGCTCCAGCCGCCGCGTTTTCGCCGCCCTCCAGTTTGCGTAACGTCTCACTCCTGGCGCCCCCAGACGTCTGCGCCCCCCGGGCCCGGGGCGGCGACCGGGCTCAGAGACACAAACGGTCGATCCATCTCTGTCTACCATACTATCAATATGAAACATCATAATCATCATTCCTCTCTTCTTTATCCGAGCCATTTCCCATTATCTGGGATCGGCTCTCCTTGTGAACATTCGCCATGTCTGTCTGTCCTGCGTTGCATTCTCGGTCGAACCCAAAGTTTTCAGATCCTTGTTTACAGTTGCAGTCCAGGTTGCCTGTGGTCTTCCAGGTCTTCTTCTCAGCGTGGGTATGTTGAGGGCTCTCTTCACCATGTGGTCCTCATATCTCCGTGTCACACCATACCATCTTAGGTGGTTTTTCCTTATCTTTTCAAGTATGGGGGCCACCCGAAATGAACCCCGAATATGCTCATTTCGAACTCTGTCCACTCTAGTCACATAATCATCATTCCATATCCGCTCTTTATCAACTGCATGCGATAGTCACAATCTGCCACCACAAAGGTCTGTCAGCCACCATGATCCTCCCCTCATTTCGTGTCATCTGTCTCTTGGAGATCCACTGAGTTCATACAATGTATGCATATTTATGTCTGATAACAAAGAAAAGTATTTTTTTTTGTCGGCATTCAACGAGCGGTTCTGCCACATTTGGTCCCCAGAAAATTCGTTCAACGACTCATCAGAGACATTTAGTCCCCGGACAACTGGTGCACTGGATGACTCGCTAACCTAACCTAACCTAGGCTAACCTAAGCTATTTCGTTAACGAGACCTATGGATCTCTGGACTCTACGATTACTGGACTAATCCTTAGGTTAGGTTAGTAAAACAGCTAGTGCACCAGTTTTCCGGGGTCCTTATTTCCCGTGCACCAGACGTCCAGTAAGCCCCACGTCGTTACCGATGACTCGTTAAATTTATTATCTGGGGACGATAGGTCATGACATCATTTCGGCATTCGAAGAGCATATTTCAATCAGGTCCACCTTCGTTTTTTAAGGGTAGGATGGAAAATAGTTTGTCCGCTCCGACACCTCGTCATTCCTCACAAAGCCTGACCAAAATTTTATCATTATTTTAAGCAAGAAAGTGTTTTTAAAACTCATTATACTTCGGTAATGAATTTTGATGAGTGGTGAAGAATCATAGCCGTATGTAATGATTAGGATAATACAGTTTTTATCGAGTATAACTGCGTGTTCCAGATATTTCGCAGGGTATTTTCTTTTATTTCGCAAAGGCAAGTATCGAGTTCCTTATGCAGGTCAACGCTCTCAGTGATCTGTACACCAAGATATCTGAAACACTTAGACAACAACAGCTACCACTGCATTCAATCCCTCTTGGACCATCAGGAGGATTGTCAGCAGACGGACGCTGTCAACATCTTTCAAAGTCGGGGTCATCGCAACTTCGCTGGAGTCTCTCATGGAGACCACAGTGTACAGCGGTTGAAACCAACTTGAGTGAAGATATTGACATATTTAGTATAATATTGCTTCAGATTCAGTGCTGGTGTGGACGGATACGAAACGTTGGACGTTAGATTTTGTTACAATAATGCCGTGTTATTTGTGTGTCAATCATGATATACTTATGACATGGTTAATGTTGTCTCAAATCTATCAACTATTTACGCTGCATATTCCGACACTTGTTCTGAGTGTGAGGTCATTGACACTAAATGTCTCAATACATTTACATCATCACACTTACGTTAGTACTTCAATAACAAATTAAAATTATATATTTTGTAATGTCATTGAAGGAAAAGAAATAAAATTGAAAATTAAATAACAATAACTTATAGACTCAGATTCCCGACCCTTTGCTAGTATTACCCAATACAAATCTGCCAAACAAAGCTCAAGAAATATAATTATTTTGAAATTGCAAATTCTTTAGAGTGAATTTGTGTTCTAAGAATTAAACAGATTTGATTAATGCTTTCATATGCTGAAGATGATTTAAAAAAAATGTATTAGTATTTATAATAGACGATCAATAAAATGGTTAAATTGTAGTGAATAGAATTTTTCTTTCATTCGAACACAATTAGCATGAAACGCAACAAAATACTTATGAGGGCAATATATTTAAAGGTGGGGGCAGACATAGGGGTTCAACCCCTAACACTTATCAATCTCACACCAACGAGGATATACATACATATTAAATGACAGCGATTCGATGAGGATTTGATGTTAAAGCGCACTTCACGAAATGACTTACATCTACATACGATATGCTTTGACAGCATGATGTAGTCCTTGCTTACTGTTACCGAAAACCTCGGAATACGATCTTTCGTCTCTTATTTCTGGCCGCTTGTCGTGCATATAGGTGCGCCGTGTTGTCATTTTAGACGGTTCCGCTAATGGGTGTGTTAGTTCTAAAGATGGCCACTTGAAGCGCTGAGCGAGCACCGCAGTGCCGGTAAGCCCATCACGGCAGTCGGTCCCCACCCTTTAACGAGACAAAGTCCGCGTTGCGGCCGCGCGGCATGTCATCCCGCGTGGTCAGAAACTTGTAATGTTTTTAACGTAAATATAATCAATGTGCTTATAAAAGAAAGTCTTTGTCTGCTGACCTGCTCCTCATCCTGCCCTCACGCGACGTAATAACTCCCCTTTTTGAGAGAGGAGGATGTTAGCTTGTATGGCAATGAAAAAAAATAGCGATAAGGAATCAGACTCACGCTAAGCATGGAGACTTTTAAATAAATTAGATATTATAACTGAAGCTCCCTGCAATAGTTATGGAATGTATATCGAAATAACATCTGCAGACGAGACTGATTGATTTGAAGCGTTTGTAAATTTAGATTTCTTTTCAGTCAGGTTAAGACCAAACGAACGACTGCTCATTCCATTAGCTTCTTCTTTAGCCTCGCCATTTCCCATCATCTGGGATCAGCTCTCCTTGTGCACATTCGCCATGTCTGTATGTCCTGCGTTGCATTCTCGGTCAAGCCCAGAGTTTTCAGATCCTTGTCTAAAGTTGCAGTCCAGGTTGCCTGTGGTCTTCCAGGTCTTCTCGTGCATCATGTTTTTTTTTACTGCCGGTTGCCACCAGACGCAAAGGCAGTAGCATTCTTGGAAAGCTAGAGAGCTGCCGTTGACCGCCAATTTGGTTCATCCTCCACCATCTCAGCTATGAGGTCCTGCCCACCACATAGATCCATCATAGCCTCGCCTCCAAATATGTCGGAGTAGCCTATGGATGGTCCTCCACTGGGAGCCTCTACTTCAAAATGTGTTAAAGAATTATTATTCATCACATTCTGCTCATTCCATTAGCATTCTTCCAAATTCACTCGGCTTGACAAACAGAGTTTGCTCTCTGCACTGAATTTGAAGGATTAGATAGAATTTGTATTCGATCGTTAGGTCTACACCGGCATCTATTTGTGAATTTTATTCTGCTGATGCTTATTGGATAATGCGATTGTAGAAGTGAGTTTTGTTGGGTTCAATCGCCTCTTAGAACCGAATGATCCAGTCTCCAAAAGGACGGGCTTATCATCCAAACTCATATTAAAAAATATTTATTAACAAAAATTAACATATATAACTCGTATACAATGTACGGAGACATCTCTGTAAGCCTCCTCTCGTCGTATAAGCCATCGGGAACTATGCATATGATGGAAGAGTTGTGGCACCTGACAGAACTGTGGAGAGAATATTCTCAAGTTAGCGAGCGTGTGAGGGAAAATAAGATATCCCGTGAACATTACCCATTTACAGAGAGTATTTTTAGCAAAATGCTATCATTTTGCGACGATGAGTGAGTGAAGGGTTGTAGACGCTTCAGCGCTCAGTTGTCTTAGTCAGATGGGTGCCATGAGCTCAAATATGGGCCCGCTGCGGGAAGCCCGCCAGTGCCGTGAGCACACCGGTGTGTTATAAAACTGTATATTTTCGCTCAATGTTATAGCTTGGGTCTATAGCGACATCTATCGTCTGCCCAAGAAAAAAAATGGTTAAAATTGGACACCATTTAGGGGTTCAAATCTTCGATAATCCACGCTGTAGACCTTGCGGCGCCCTGGGCAAAATAAAACTGGCGCCCCCTGGTTTTTTGGGTGGGAGGGAAAATCTTCAGAAAACACCTCCTGTCGGAGCTAAGGCCGCCCTTAGTTCATTCGGCGCCCTGGGCAGCCGACCACTGCGCCACCCCCTAAAACCGGCACTGGGCGTTGCCTAGATCTATTCAGGGTCATGGCATCCAAAAGGTTAAGAGCGTCAAACGACATTTTAATTATATTTACGTGGAATAATGTGCATTCTCTTCAATAGGTCAGTGTTTGCTCAGCTGAGTGAAGTGGTTATTATCAGCTGCCTTATCACGGATCTGCCTGATGACGTCATTATCTGACGTCACATAACCTACTTGGGTCTTGCTGCAATACAGAACACTTGCAGCGGGTCGCCATGAAGTGACTCAATGCTTGGTGCTAAGCCGGCTTCAGACGGGCTTGTAACGTAACGTGTAATGTAATGCGAGTTCGTTGTGTGAACAAGCATTACATTAAGATCGCGCTGAACAATTTTGGTATTCGTAGAATAGTGCACTGTAAAAATTTAGCCACTGGTCGCTTAGAAGGAAATAGCTTATTGGGTAGAAAGCTAGCTCTCTTTATTGTCTTGATCAAATAATGGAAAATAATAGTCACATTGTATTGCAAACAAAGAGACAAGTTATGTAGGTACGCCAAATAATGGTTTACAACTGAATACTAAAACACAATGTTAAAATTTTATTTACTCTTTTTCTGTTTATATCAAATTCAAATTCTATTAGAAGTCTTCTTGTTCGTAGTATCAATCGGTGGATTGGTTTGCAGCAACAAAATCTTGCATCTCGATCTACAATTCCCTCGATCTTCTGCAGTCCTCTTCAGCTTAGCATAAGAGCTACAACTCATGTCCTCGAACACTTGCTGCAAATACTCCCGTCTAGGCGCCCACTACAGTTTCTACCCAGTGGCGGCTCTAGACCCTGCGGCGCCCTAGGGCAAAAAAAAATCTGGCGCCCCCTGTCATTTATTTTTTCTTGCGTGGAAGGGGAAAATCTTCAGAAAAACACCACCTTGGGGGTAGAGGGGGCGTGTAAAAAATATAAGTTATTAGTATAAAAATAAAATATTATATTTAACAATTTAACAAAAACTAAATAAATAAACACAAAAATAAATTATTAAATACGCGATAACAATTAATATCAATCGGATAAATAATAAAAATTATGTGACTATTCTGTTTATTTTATAGACATAAATAAACTGATAATAAATATTTAAAATATTTAAAAAAAACACCATACCACAATTTCTCCTTTCTGACCGTAAATAGAAAATATGCTTACGTAACTAAGATTTTTTTTTACCAATATCGTTCTGAATCGACAGGGTTCTTAAAATAGAAAGCCTGTTTTGTGATACGGTTATTATGTGTTGATTAATTTTATTTTCAAAAACTATTATAATATTATATCAATCCATAAACTGGGATATAAATCTGTAAATTATGCTGTTCACTAAAATAAAGTATTTTGAACGAAAGTGTTTTTATTATTAATTCTGTAAATATAACTTTTTTTTGTATAATTATTAAAGTAACAATTAAATAACACTACTATACGGCTTACTTTATTATAATAAAAACGTATGACATCCATAAAAATAATAAACCAATTAATAACTTATAAAAGAAAGGAAAAAATAAGATAAATAAAAAAATTAAATACATTAATCAAGATTTATTAAATATTACGTATAGAAAAATAAGAATAGTAATATGCAGAAAAAAATCTTATGTGTTTTATTTTTTTACAAACTAGGTTAAAAATTTGATGTGTAAAAAACTTAATAAATTCACATAAGAAAAAAAACCCTATTATATAAATATATACTATATATATTTAAAAGTATATAAAAAGTCAGAAATACATTGTCAAGCGTTTAGCTACAAAAGTACATCGTAAGCGCGGTTCTCGTTAGATTTCTTCTTCTTCGTGTCAGCGACGTCAAATTATTTTTTCCCAATATCTGGCAACATCGATAGCTCGTGTGTTGCCCAGCATTAGGTCCTGAGATGTGCAACTTGTTGGGCACATGGAGCAGCATCGTAGGTGTGAGGCCGTCTGCAGGTCTCCACAGTCGCACAATAGTGTCTCTCCCTGCCGAAGCATTCCCCACCGCTCGAGGTTGTCCTTTGTTCTACCAACTCCAGTTCTTAATCTGTTTAGGGATTTCCAGGTCGGCCAGTCAAGGCTCTTGCCAGTTGGGAGGCCTTCCTTTGGAGTAATGAAATCCTCTGGTGCGATTTGTTACCAGAGTTGGAGTCTCTCATTTTCAGGGCCGGATGTGAGAGGTTGTGTGGATTTCAGAAAGCTGCTTCGAGACTTCAATCTTGGTGTTGGGGGTATCTGATTATACAAGCAGTGGGACGGTTGGTTGATTGCCTTACGCATTTCTTCGGCGCATATGACTTTGCGTCTTATGTTCGGTGGTGCGATACCAGCCAAGGGGTATAGTTTAGAAATGGGTGTTGGTTTGAGGCAGCCTGTGACGACTCTGCATGCATCATTCAGGGCAGTATCCACTTGATTACAGTGGGCTGATCGACCCCACACTGGTGACGCATATTCTCCGGCTGAGAAACAAAGTGCTAAAGCTGAGGTACGAAGAAGGGGTGGTTGGGCTCCCCAGTGAGTGTTGGTCAGTTTGCGGATGAGGTTGTTCCTTGTTGCAACTTTCTGTTTGGTGTTGCTGCAATGACGCCTGAAGGTGAGGGTGCGATCTAGAGTGACTCCGAGGTATTTTGGATGGTCGCTATGTTCCAGTACTCTACCTTCCCACGTGACACGAAGCTTTCTGTTAGCTTCCCTGTTTCTAAGGTGGAAACAGCAGACTTGTGTCTTTGATGGGTTAGGTTTGAGATGGTTGGTTTCGTAGTAATGGGACATCTCGTTGAGTCCCTGGCTTAGGATGTCCTCAACTTCTTCAAACGTTACTGCTTGTGCTGCCAAACCTAAGTCATCGTTAGATCATTGAAGTTAATCAATATTGATCGCGGATCAAAAAAATTATGGGTTACTTCGTGTCATTGCATCGGTCTGATCAACAGAATTAAAAAATCTCATTAACAAATCATCAAAAAAATATCTCGGGTACTACAGCAGCCGTTTCTTCCAGTTCCTCCAAGTCTGTGAGTTGTCAGGAACCACATATGTTCTCAAGTAAGCATTCGGGATCAAAGATGTATGAGGACTGGCTCATGAGGGGACATGGAGAATGATAACTGACAAAAATGTGTAGCGGAAATTTTTGTTGATAATACATTCAAAATACTAAACGGATATGGCAATAAAAACCTAGAGATACACCGACCCACAGGTAAAGGTGACAAAAAAGACAACGGTATACTTCAAATAGAAGAACAGTGTTTCCCAACACCATGATCAGAGGTTTGATGGTATCGAAAACTTTCCGCTGAGCCGCAAAAAGTATGACAGAATTCAATAAATCCGCCATTCAAAAATATTATATGAAAAAAACCCCGACATTTTAATTTGTATTTATAGTAATTGTTACATAATAAAAAACGGTTCGATAATGCAACGCGTCAGAATGGACAGTGTTAAATGGTTTCAGAAATACTCAGTGACGAAGGAAATATTTGTTCTTGGAATAGTAAGTCCACATGCGAAACCAAAACTTAATATATATCAAAAAAATTCGAAATCCATTTGTTTTTATTTAGTAATGAACCACTTGAAAAATAAATTTTGCAGTAAATACATAAATGTTTTAACTTAAACAATCTTTCTATCGCAATATTATATTGAATATACAAAATATATTTAAAAAAACAATATCAGCGGTCCTTGAGATTTCTTTCCTTTTAAACCGGTGCGTAGCTGCAAAATGTTCGGGGAGCACTGTGATGTACAATACCGCCAAAGAGAAACATTTTAAAAGCCAATATACTCCTACAACAATGAGATCTGCCGGCTTGGGTGGTTATTGTAAAATACCCTAATATAATACGTCAATTTACAAATAGTTATATTACCTGAACGTGCCGAAATATAATGAGCTGTGTAAAGTACAGACAACCTTTTCAACTTTTTCCGAAAAATATATCGTCATTGTTAAAAAAGTGTAGTTCCGTGTTCTGCTCCAATGTTTCCAATGTTTTGCTCGAGAAAAATTCTTCAACGAACTTATTTTATACTACATAAATATTAAATATGGAAAGGGCGCAATAAGAAAAATCTAAGTAAGTTGAGCCGCCCTCTGCGCCCCAGATCATTCGGCGCCCTAGGCTCCCGACCGACCTCGCTCCCCCCTAAAATCGGCACTGTTTCTACCCTCAACCATCCCTTCCACAATGTCGTGAAGAAGACCATCGTATCGCATGATGTGACCGATCCATCGGGTTCGCCTCTCTGAGATCGTTCTTACTAGGTGCCTATCTTCCTTGATTAGAAGTCTATGTTTACCAAAATCCAACACAAGAGAAAATTAGGCCAGGTGCTTTATATCCTAAGCACAGTTCCAAAACAGATTGTTATGATAGAGTTTAACCAAATAATTGTGTCGTCGACGGTATTCTAAAAAAAATGTGTCATTACTTTTTGTTCTCCTGCAGCAACTTCTCATTACGCATGGCTACCTGAACACGCCGAATCTTTAAATTTCTCCTTGTGGGTGATTGAAATACATTTAAATTTTATAATATTTATAAGTAATTAAATATTTATACCAATATTCAACAACATTGTTGCAAAGGTTCGAATTTCATCGTCTGTCGTTTATTTTTATCAAATTTGGTGATGATAGAAATGACATGTAAAACAGTGAATGCTGTGAATTTGTGTGTGTATCACTTGTTAAAGCAACTTAACTCTTTCCACTCCAATGTCGAGTGTCACTCGACATTGGAGAAAAATAGGCTTTTTTAATAATGCTACCGTAATGACATTAAGTAATAGAGAGACTTTTGACATATGCAAAGTAGAATTACAATAGGTAAGAACAGAAAAGAAAATAGTTATGACAGGATCGATTATTTTTGCACAAGTTTGAAGATAGATGCGAGACTAGGAAGATATGTCACAATGTAAGGTATTTATAATTTACTTAATGCACTGAATCCGTGATATTTGCGTAGGTACAACACTAGTTATCGATGGTTGAAGCTTGATTACGCGTGTAGACCATGGAGTACGCACTGAGCTTCAGTTTTTGTTTCGCCGGTCAATAACCTTCTAGAGCCAGCCTTGCACGCAACTTCCGGTTGCGATGTGCGGCCAGCGGATGTGCAGCAGAAGCATGAGGCAGCACTGCAGCGGAAGAGACGCTGACCATGAAGATGGACGATCTTGAAAATTGTTTTAAAGCGCAATAAGTTTCTAGCAGATCTTTTACTTCAGTACAACAGCTCTGCCTCCTGGAGCTCCGCTAAATTTTATGTAGAGAGCCCGGGAGCTTAAAGAAAAGAGAACTGTATTTAGGTTGCCCGTGAATACTGTCCAACTAATTATTTTAGTATTTGCCGATATTCGAATCGATACTCTTACGCTTAATTTAAGTTTTAATTTTAATGGTAACTATAGCAACAGAAAAAACATATTTAATTCTAATTTTAATATGAAGATAAACAGCACAAAAACCAAAGTCATTAGATTAAGCCGCAATGAGCAGCAGAACATTAATATATCAATGCTAGGAGTAACACTAAAAGATGCAAAAGAGTTTGTATATCTTGGAAGTACGATCACCTGGGATGGCAGAACAAAAAGAGAAGTCAACAGACGCATACATCAAGCAAGGCTAGCGTTCAATAAAAAAACAAAAATTCTTGAGTCAAAATATATTAATTTAAAGCTCCGCAAGCAACTTGCCAAAACATTTGTTTTGAGCATCTTGATGTACGGCTGTGAGACATGGTGCTTATCTGAAAGTGATAAAAAAGACTAGAGGCCTTTGAGATTTAGTCATACAGAAGAATTCTCGGAATTTCCTGGAGAGACACGTCACGAACAATGAGGTTCTCAGGATAATCAAGGAATATAGGCACCTAATGAGAACCATCTCAGAAAGGCAAGCCCGATGGATCGGTCACATCATGCGCCATGATGGTCTTCTTCACGACATTGTGGAAGGGATGCTTGAGAGTAGAAACTGTAGAGGGCGCCCTACATGGGAGCATTTGCAGCAAGTATTCGAGGGCATGAGTTGAAGCTCTTATGCTGAGCTGAAAAGGACTGCAGAGGATCGAGAGGAGTGGAGATCGAGATGCAAGATTTTGATGCTGCAAACCAATCCACCGGATTGATACTACGAAGAAGAAGCAACACATTGCGACTATTTACAGACAAATTCGGCTGGGATTGGTTGTCAACGCTGCGACAGCCGAATCTTGTTACAATGGAATATGTTTTATTGTGTTTTAGCAATTCTTTGGGTCATTTTTGTAGTCTTGTGGCAATGTCCTAACAACAGCTACGAGTGATGTCGTTAATGGCCGTGTATAGAGTTTACGATGCCGGCTGCGCGCGCATGCAGACCCCGGCCAGCCAAGGGGAACATTTTAATTGAAATTATTTAACGACGAAGCGCCACAACCACAAGAACCCACGGCGCGTGCGCAGACTTCCTGTACCAAGCTGCATTCTCTTCTGAGAACACGACGAAGGAGGAGGAGGAGGCTCCAGCACATTCCTGAAACCAAACTCTATAGAGACTCCATCCTCATACGCAAGACACACTCTAGTTAAATTGCTATTTAATGATTTTTGCTTCCCGGTAGTCTGTGACTAAAAGCCATATAAAATAATTATATAAATCAGACTGCTTACAATAGATTTACTGATAAATAACTTTTTTATGAGATCGCACGTAGGAGAGCACAATCGGTCTTGGTTAGTGGGTTCTATGACGCTCAGACAGGACACTGCATGCGGCAAACGTCATTTAATGTTTGTGTGTGGGTTGGGAACAATGAAAGTGTATATTCATGTGTTTCTTCACGATATATAGACTGTGTGAAGGAGGAAATATATATAATGGAAAAGCAGTTCAGAGCTTGGCGGTGGCATTTAGGAAGAAAATTTGGAAACTGGCAAATTATTGGTCGACATACATTAAAACCACGTTTTCAAAAAGTGTGTGAATAGTATGTCGGTTATAGCTGGGCGCAGGAGAAATTCATTATTTGAGTTCAGAGGAGCGACAGCCATTGTAATACAGATTGAAAAGACTTTGTAAGCCAATCTTATCTGTGATACAAAGATTAGAGGCTAGACTTAAGTGTGCCATTAGAAGAACTGTTCTTTTTTGAACCAAGTCGATTAAGTCTAAATGTATTTTGGGACACCAGCCCAAAGGTAACTGCCGTATTCAAGGATAGGACAGATTGGTCATTTAATGTGATTATGCGCTCTTTACTGTATCATACATATTGAGACCTTACATAATTGGGACCAGACATAAATCATATCAAACTGTTTCAAATCTGTCTAGAAGGGTAATTTATTTTTGTTTGTTTTATCGCTATTCTTAACCTCACTTTATATGGCTTCTGGACAAGAGTCCAAGGGATTGAAGAGATCGCCGCTGTAGTGGCATCCTTGACATATTTGGACACTAGTTCACAGACTAGAGTGTCATACAGAAGAATTCTCGAAATTTCCTGGAAAGACCACGTCACGAACAATGAGGATCTCAGCATAATCAAGGAAGATAGACACCTAATAAGTACTATCTGAGAGAGGCGAGCCCGATGGATCGGTCGCATCATGCGCCATGATGGTCTTCTTCACGACATTTAGGAAGGGATGGTTGAGGGTAGAAACTGTAGAGGGCGCCCTAGACGGCAGTATTTGCAGCAAGTGTTCGTGGACATGAATTGTAGCTCTTATGCTGAGCTGAAGAGGCTTGCGGAGGATTGAGAGGAGAGGAGATCGAGATGCAAGATTCTGCTGCTGCAAAACAATCCACCGGATTGATACTACGAAGAAGAAGTTCACACACCTTCAAAAACATTACTTGTAAGTATAGTTCATGTTTTTTTCTCTCTAAATGGGAAAGTATATGTTTGCGTTACATAATGGAATGATATTTTTTGCCAATATTGGAAATACTTGAAGTTTCACCTATTTATACAACATGGCAGCTTTCCTTCTTGTGGCTGATGCTTCTCCTGCAGCTACCTCATCCTCCTTCCAGTGGCGTAACCAGAAGTCTCCCCGCCCAGGGGGGCTGTCTGTCTCCATGGCAACGCCGGGCTGCAGCCTGCGCTGGAGGCCTGCGCCGGGGGCCACGGGTGCCACGGGGGCGCACCAGACCCCAGACTATCACCTACGCCACACTATCAGATATTAACCAGAAAACCGTTCAGATGCATTTGTCGTCGAGCTTAATTATTGAACCAAAATATCATAAATACAATTAATCTGTTTTACACACATAATTATTAACTAATTTACCCTGCAGCTTTCAAATAAAAAAAAACTATACATTTGTAAAACAGAATAATATTTCGTAATAGACTAGAGGTTGAATTATATGGTGGTAACAAGGGTTTTCTGTTCAACTTTAGAAAACTTGACAGTCCTCTTTATTAGGTCTGTCCGACATATTTGGGTGCATTTACACCAAACGAACACAAGAAAGAATGTTCATTTAATGAAAATTGCTTAGTTTAAACCTCTTAAATCTGCGGCGTTAACATAAATTCGCAATAATTATGCAGCGAAGGCAGAAATAACAACGTTACTAGTCGCGAAGAAGACCATCGTGGCGCATGATGTGACCGATCCATCGGGCTCGCCTCTCTGAGATGGTTCTTACCAGGCGCCTATCTTCCTTGATAATGCTGAGAACCTCATTGTTCGTGAGGTGGTAAGAAAATACTAGAGGCCTTTGAGATGTGGTCTTAACACGTTCATCGCCAAATAGCAGTTTGTATGGAGCGCGTGACTGACGGCGCAAAACGAAAAGTCAAATTTATGTTTGTCGTGTCGGCCACCGGTGGTCGACACGACGTGATTGTAATGAATCAGTGTCGGCCACCTGTGTTTGACATGGCGATGAACGTGTTAACCTCTCCTCCCCGATGATGTCTATCGACTACACATTGCTTGTAATAACTTAAATATCTCTGTAAATATAATACACACAGGGTTCAGATTTTAGGTATTCCTCCTTAATACATTTACGTATTGAAAAAAAATATATATTTATAATAATAGGCACTCATCGGGAGCAGGAAATATTTTTCTAAAATCCGGAATAAATTCACCACTACAATCAAGACGCGTCAACTGTCATGAATCATTGCACCTGCCGGAAATGTGTGCGAAAATAAAATTAAAAAATAACCAGATGCGGCGGCATCTATACTCCTCACTCTCGCTGACGTACTAATATGAGTGAGCGAGACGGGAAACCTCAGTTGGTCGCCTAGTTCGAAATGATATCGGCTCATCCATACGTCGACAGGCCAAGTAATGTTAGTAGCTCTCGGATGTTCACGCGACAAGGTGCGTCTGGCCGTTTGAGATCTTCGTCTGATGTTTTTCATGTTTTTAGCTATTAAATGTCAATTATTACTGCTTATTGACATCAACTATTGTAAAATTAAGCGATATCTTTGAATATTTTCATTTTTTCGAATTTCTACTCATTTTATTCACTTTAAATCACAATGTGTAATGAGTTGACACCATCGGAACGCGCGGAAGTTTTTAGCATCGTAAGCCGAGGGTTAAAGAAGAATTCTCCGAATTTTCTGGGGAATACTTCGAATATTAAAATTAAAATTTGATAACAAAATGAAAGGCATTAGTTTTGTATAAAAATGATTTATTTAATAATAATATATTATTTATATAAACCTTCACAATCAATTCCATATAACTACATTTCTCTTAATTACACCTAATTACAATACAGCTCATTTACGTCTGGAATATTTACAGCCGGACACACAACCCCACCTGCTCAACAGGTCATCCACCTCAGGAACACGACACAACGCGAAAGCCAGACATTGCACACATAACTCGTCACCATCACAGAGTCCATCAATAACGAAACTAAAGCCCTCGGACATCGAACGCGATCCGTCGCGGCGGTTAGCGATATTCAGTCGAGGCAGCAAAACATCGAATTGAATGCGAAGATTGACTATCGAAAGAAAGCATGTTGAAAGCACTGTGCAACACTCTTTACACCGTTCGAATAAAAGAAGTATTACATCTTTTTACGACATATAAACTATGACCATGTATAATTTCGCTAATAAACCTTTAGTAGGGATTATGCAATGTTGCGTAATACCACTAGATCGCCCTCTGCTTATCTGAGATCGCTTCCCACCGCGATATATCGCGTTCTGCGTCATTTTTTTACAGATCAACTGTTGATCCGTCAATCGAATCAGCTTATATGGTATATATACAAGTAAATATATACAGCATAATACTACCAGACAAGGAAATACGTATGTATTATACAGCTCTTGCCATTTGAAAGACGACTAAGCGCTGTTAATTTACAGAAGAGTTCTCTTCATCGTCATCTAATGGTATGATCCTGTATGTACTTACATGAAAATTTAAGTATTTTTTAAAGTATTTGGCAGACATTTTTAGTATGAGGTCATAAGAGTGAGGGTTTTCTTTTTATCTTTTTTTTTAACTTAAAAAAATGTATAAAAATATATAGATGCGTGTTGTACCCTGCAAGTTACACACAAGGTTAGATTATACGTGACAAATAGTTGAAGAAAGTAGGAGCCTATTCCATGTCAGCCTCGTTAACCGCGCGTGTAGCCCCGACGATTTCTTTAATGAAGTTTAACAGCAAGGGACCGCCAGAACTAAGCAGCAGTTCAGGAAAATCTTACCAAGAAATGGTAGACTCCCAGGCGACAACACGGAATGCGTCTCCTATTCTCATGGATGATGCACTCCACGAGAGAGAGTCTCACTGTCTGTTGTATGCCTGGATCACATGGACATGCGTCGCAAGAAGAGAGGCCAGTAGGGGTGTATTGTTGATATATTACAATAATAAGAGATTAAAAAATATTATTAACGTAGATAGAAAAAAGTACGAAATGGAATAGTATTTTACTGGAATGTTTCAAAAGAAAAGTTTAATTTTTTAAATATGGTCGAAAACATCTTCCCGAAAATTGATTAAAAATTAAAATAAAACTAAATTTTTACTATATTCACAATGCAGAAAAAACATCTCTATTTTTTGAATATATAATATTGCTATCAGCTTGATATGAATATTATATATAGCTCCTTTAGGCTGATGCCGTAAAGCCTCGAAAAACGATCTTTTGTCTCTTATTTTTGTTCGCTCGCCTGACATACACATATAATGTTAGTGTTTGCATACGCCATTTTATTTGTTATGAAATTTGGCCCATTTCCTGGTGGTACCACTGTCATCTTGAATTCGCTTTTTCTGGAGCGACGGTTGGCAGCGCGAGATGAGAGCGCGCCGTCAGTTGACAGTCGGAGCTCGTTCGCGACCGTCATGGCGCGCGCCCAAGGGCGTTCGCCGTAACGGGTGACGAAAAAGCAAGTGTTTGACAAATAAACGCGAATTGTGAAACAAAAACACGTTCTTTGTATTGTGAACCTGATCCTGTATCCTGTCATCCAGTAAATCGATATCAAACTTTGAGAGGAGGATATCAATATATATATATCGTTCTGAAAGGTATAGCGTGATGTACCATGTAATGTAATACTAATAGTATGTACAATACACGATGTGTGTTTTTAAATTTGATCCATTCTCGATATGACGAACAAAAAGGTCGGCATTTTAATCATTCAGTCGGGAACTGTAATCATAAGAATTAAAAAGTGGCAAGCAATAGATCAACACGAGCATTACATGTAATGTAACGTCCATAATTACGAATATTAAAAGCAGTTTTCAGATCTCTAAAAATATACAACTAATAGAATTATTATAAACATTACATTACATTCATTTGCGAAAATTGCCAAACAAGTCGATTTTATATGATGGACATTGATATTAATTTACACTCTACATGTTTATTGTCAAGTAGACACTGTATAAAAACATAATATATAATATTTACCATATTTTTTTAAACTAAAATAGAAATCCATGTCTATATACGAGTATTACTTTGCACGGAATTACTTGGAATATATCAAAACGTGCCAAAAGGATCAGACGCATTAAAAAATGAAATGTCATTGATGGGCATTGCTGTCGGTTTGAGAATTTGTGGGCTTTCATGTCAAGAAGGTTTCGGATCGCTGGCTCATGGGTGGAGTTCACATCATTACAATGAACACAGTTCAGTAGTGCTTAGTCAAATATATGTAACATCCTATAAAAATATATCATATCAAATAAATAAAACATGTCAATCTGCAATAAAATGTAGTCGAGTAAAACAAATATGAACTTGATACCAAGATACGCTTATTCCAGTGACACATAAGTTTTCAGAGATCTTACAAATGGCGAAAGATAGTAAAATCTTAACTTTGTACTCTAGGATTGACCTAAAAATATGATTTTGCGAGAACCAAATTTTAAAAATGTTCAAAATGTATGCTTTTGAATGCTGACCGAAAGAAAAAATATTGCAATTTATTTTCATTTCACGAAAGTTAAAAAAAATGTCCAAAAAACTTATTTTTAATGTTTCAACAGTTTAATATTTATTTCAGTTTCTTGATGAAAAAATGATGTTTACACATAATTTCTTATATGTTTGTCAAAATGTTTAAATATTTCAATTGCCAAATATTCGAGTTTATAGTTCTTTTAGAGTTGACTCGCCCAAAGCTTGGAAAAATTGTGCGGGTTTTCTAGAATATAGTAATACAGCGAAATATCAAAACTGCAAGCAGTAAAATTGCTCCGATTGTTGTGCAGTTTGCTTTCGTTCCAACTGTTACCGATTTTCTTAAAGCCGCTAATTGGTTGCAATTTCCACAATGTGTAACTCGGCAGTAATGACTTCCCGATGTCCGACACGGCGCGCCGGCAATTCCGTCAGAAATTCGGACAAAAACTCCAGTTCCATCATCCGTGACCAAGTCCGTGACCGAGGCCACACTGCACCGACTACTCTGAACCTGGGCTGGTACTCTTCAGCACCAATACATGGCCTCGAAACAGTGCCAGCTCTAGAATGAGTAAGAGGGCGATTTGAGGCAAAATCTTCAGCAAAAAAGAAGCAAAAATGCTAAAAATGTCATCAAAATCTTAACGAGACGCAATTGGTGCAAAAAATTGAATACTTGTTATTTGGTAGCGACTTTAGGTGAGGCGGGAAGTCTATTTTTACCTTGAAAGCAAAAAATATTGGCTGAAGAAATATAAACGCCCAGTGGTCTCATACGGGACCGCAAATTTGCGTCGTTCAATGCCCTAGCAGGCCAATGTTTGTAATGTTTCGTCGCACAATAGATTCTTCCATGAACTTATTTTAATACTATTATTACAAATTAATGTAATCCGATTGTGAAATGAACCATGAGCACTACAGTCCTGTATGGGGCATTGAACGACGCAAATCTGCGGTTCCGTATGGGACCACTGGGCGTTTAATGGCGCCGCAGATACTAAAGCCGGCTCTGTTACAGTGGAGCACGGATTCGTTAGCACAACAATGCTGTAATAAGAAATCGGTGGCAAATTATTGCAATAGTAATAAACATATTTTTTTTATGATGGTCATTAAATGCAAGCCGAATAGAATGTTCGAATGTGTAACTTTGGAAAACTCTTGGTCAATGTGAGCGACGTGTGCGAATCTCACAAAATTGGTGAGAGAAATATGCTTTGAAAAGGAGTGGATTTTTAAAAATCAATTTCTCATTTCTTTTCCTTCAATGACATTAAAAAATATACAATTTTAATTGGTAATTGAAGTAGTAACGTAAGTGCGATGATGTAAATGTATTGAAACATTTAGTGTCAATGATCTCACATTCAGAACAAGTGTCGGATACGCAGTGCAAACAGTCAGGATTTGTGACAACAAAAACCATGTCATAAGTATATCACGGTCGACACACAAATAACACGGCATTATTGTCACAAAATCAAACATCCAACATTTCGTATCCGTCCACACCAGCACTGAATCTGAAGCAATATTACACTAGATGACACATTGGAGGGTAATCAAGTTTCATTGGACCTTGCAATGACTAGAAGAGGATGGAGGAAGAAGATTTCTCGAACAAAGATTCCTTCTTTTAGTAAAGTGCACAAGTTGACGAGGGTCACTATAGTCCACCTAAAAATTTACTCCATATCAAAAGAAAGGTAAATAAAGTTAAACCTTTTTTAAAATGAGGCTAATAGTGTTTTGAATTTTTTTGATTTACCGGAAGAACATGGTTTCGGGTAATGATTTTTTTTAGATTAATTTTTCACCATTCATTTACACAGTAGTACAGGGAGCGGCAAAAAAAGCTGACGGTTGTGAATCAAAACAACGACGAAAACCGTCAGGTTTTTTTGCCGCTCGCTGTATAATTAAGGATTACCAAAGAATAATGCGTATCTTAATAAATAAACTACATACTTTTGGAAGGTATTATTGAAAATATACATTGTGAATACATGATAGTGTAATATAAGTATTCCCCGTGGGCGTTGTCGTGTCGCATACATAAATAATATTAAATACGTCATAATTTATAAGTGTTAATTGAAGATAAAACTATCTGTACATTGTTTAATTTTATTTTTTATGTAAAATTTGCACTTTTAAATTGCCTAACTATAATAATATTATTTTTAACTTTAGTAAAATTTACTTAAGTAGTTTTATCATTTAGTCGATAATGTTACTATGTTAAAAACTAACCGAGGGTCACAACGGCTTACGTCTAAAACACTGTACAACAAATCATTACATACGGTAATTAATAATACATAATATTTTGTAATTTTTTTTATATACCTAATACATCAAAACTTTTCCCGGTTACGTACAAGGATATTCAGATTTTTTTTTTTTTTTTTAAATTTAAAAAGTTAGTTATTTTAATAAACTTTTTAGATTTTCACGCTCAGATTTGGTATTTCGGGTTTAGCCGTGTGCGGCTAATTGTTTCTATCCAATATTTCGACCGCCATTGCAGGGGCCTTCTTCAGGGTAGACGACTTTGTCACCTGAAGCCCTGAAGAAGACCCCTGCAATGGCGGTCGAAATATTGAATAGAAATAATTCGCCACACACGGCTAAACACCCAAAGCCACAATACAAAGTTATTTTAACTTTGTTTTAAAATGGATCACGTTGGGTATCTTTTATCGAGAGGACCAAGGTTTCGCAAATATTGTACTCATTTATTATATAAACAGTAAACCATGGTCTTTGCGACAAGATCCCCTAAGAGTTTTACATTAAAATAAGTTTTTTTTTTTCTTTAATTTCTAAATATCCTTGCAGGCAATAAAAAATAATTTATATAATATGTACAATAATATGTCATTTAAAAATATTCAACAAATAAATATTTTACTGATTCATTTTAATTTGTGCTGTTTACATGGAAATACATAATAATAAGTATATAGATGGATGCCATATTTTAATGAGGCCTACCTTTAAATTTCTAATTTAGATAACGTTATTTGTGGCTTATGTGTTTAAAACAGTGTGTGGCGAACTACTCTTTTCCAATATTTCGACCGCCATTGCAGGGGTCTTCTTGAAAGTTGATGACTTTTTGATGAGTCGGTGTCTGGAGGTAGTTTAGCCGTCAGCCTGACGTACCTCCACGAGGTCATGTATGGTGGGTATGTTCTAAGAAGCATACTTCCACGAACGTCATGTCGGTCTGTGGTTGTTCTTGCTTGTCTGTGCAGATTTTTGAGTATGCGCTAGAGATGGAAGCTATGCTGTTTTGAGAGTCAAGCCGTCGTCCCTGTTTATGTTGATGTGATGTCTTTTGATTTCAATGGCTTCCCTTACTTCCCTTACTAGGCTAAGCACAAAAGCCACAATACCAAATCTGGCCGTGAAAAAGTTATTTGGGTAAGGTTAGGTTACGTTATTTAAAAACGCTTTCTAACAAGTGTAATTGAGGTATGATTAAAACAAATAACCTAACCTGACCTCACAATAAAGTAGCATCCAAAAATCTAATCGTTTTTTTTAATTTTATTTTTTGTATTTTTGTTTTGACATTATATAATTATTTCAACCAACTTTGTTGGCGACTTTTTCACAATTAAGGCTTGCAGAGCGACAAAACTGAACACTTCCAATAATAATTTATAGAATCATACTCACAAAACCGAGTACAACGACGATACAACAAAAGAAGAAGACAATAACAACATTTAAATCAAGAAAGGAGACCACACAATTGAGCAATTTTTAAAATTATATAGAATTTTTCAGTTAGTCCTGAAGAGTTATCTCCAAAACTGTTTGACCAATAAAAATATAAAACTCATAGATTTTACAAAGTGTATAATTTCATTTTACAAAATAGCATATTTAAATAAAAAAAATAATATTATAAGCAATTAAATATACACATACAATTATACATTAAATTTTATACGCGTCAATTTGTTCAGAAAAAATATCGGCAGACGCGGGATTCGAACCACGAGCCTTGCAACTTTGCTGTATTCTTTTACACCGCGCAGTCCACACGACTATTCTCTGCCTGAGCAGGTACGCGAAAGTTGATGTATTTATACCGTTGTTATCATCGTATAACGATAGATGTCTCTGTAGTATATATTCAGAGTATGTATATTATTAATTTTATTATTCAATCAGTCAACATTTATTCACAAGCTTTTTTTTATATTATTAGTTACCGACAGTCTATTTATTTTTTGAGAATTGATGCATATAAAATTTGATGTAAAATTGTATGTGTGTATTTAATTACTAATAATATTGAAATATAGTCAATGATCTATAAAAGAAGATTAGAGTATTGGAAAAAATATTCTAATAAAAATTTAAAAACCATTTTATAAATATTATATGTAAAATGAAATTCAAATAAACTTGGAATCAAGAGACAATATTTTACTATTACATAATTGTACATTTATGACTTACGTACAGACAATCCTCCTATAGCATTTTCATAAGATCAGGTGTTTAGTTCGATCTGCCCGAGATTTGGACCATTTAGTCTTAAAAGGCAGTTTAGTTCAAAATATACAATACTGAACCCTTATATGAAAAATTGCCGCAAACGTTATAGAAAAAATGACTGCTTAAAATGAAAAAAAAAAGTGTATTTAAAGTGCTATAAGAGGGTTAACAGTATATGTCAAAGAATTATTTGAGATACATTTTTTGTATCTCATTTTAATAACATTAAGATTATCAACTGACAATACTCGGTGAAACTGCATAATTACAATTTTAAATTAATTTTAATTAAAAAATAATAAATAAAAAATATTTAGTTTTGATTCACTTTTAACTGATAACATGTTTCGGCCTCCCCGGAGACCATTATTGAAGATGGTGTCCAGGGAGGCCGAAACATGTAATCAATTAAAATAAATGTGAATCATTTTTTTTTTTTTAAATTAAAATTAATTTAAAATTATAATGTATCTCATTTCCGTTGAAAATTGATTAAAATTGTCGTAATATATTATGTTTAAATACATTTACATGTACACATACATATAAAAAAATAACAAATTAATTCGTATATTTTTTTTTTTCAAATGTGTTAATTTTTATTTATTTGGTAAAAATGAGTGCATTTTTGCAATATGGTCAGTTTTAAAAAAAAAAAAATCAAATATAAAATAATAAATATGCTGAATAATACGTAAAATGTTTTGTCATCAGAATAAATGATTAAATTAATATTATATTATTATTGAAAAATTGAGAATAAAAAAAAACGATCACTGGTATTTATAATTAGCAACAAATATTAAAAATAATTAAAGGTATAAAAAGAGATTTTATCGCTTTGTCTAATTTCACTCGAAAAGTATTGACACCTCAACCTACCTGGGGTCTCCTGTCATCTGCCAGATGCACATCATATTTCCGAGCACTAAAAAGTTTCACCGAATACATCATTTAGTTGGCGATATTTTCAGAATGATAAGACGCATGCGAAAATCCACGTTAAGTTTGTGACGTAGTAATAAATAAAAGTGTTTTTTTAACACTACGGTTACGTTATAATCGACAACTGTACAAAAGTATGTAAAAATGATTTACGTTATTGTGTAAAATTCGTATGTATATAATAAATAAACATAATTTAATTGAATACATAGATAAAATAAAATTAATATAAAATTGCACTGTTTTAAATAATTCAACATCACAATCAACTATGTTCACTGCTAAACAAAATAATCTTATATAGTAGTCTAAATTACAAGAACTTTTATCGAGTTTATTAAGCATTCGAAGAGATTTTCAGTATTTTAGGTGTTTTCAGCATATTTTTTATAGTTGACACTCTCCTGCATATATCGCGGACAAATTGAAGCATATAGACAGAATAATCCAAAATGTGGTAACTAGATCTACGAGTTTAATTCGTTCCGCAACCTTGCTCGTATTTCAAATTACTCTTATCTCAAAGCAAATGTAAAATGGTCAAAAAACGCGACCACAAGTTATCAAAAATGCTTTGACAGCGAGAGCACACTGATAACTGATTATCTGACCGTGGCCGGGGGGATTCACGCGGGAAAGCGCGACGCGCGGTTAGTGTGCAACCGGCCGACCCGCCAAATTTTTCTCTATATCAAAGCAAAAAATCACTCGCTCGACTGCTCGTATTTCAAAAAACTCGTATTTCGGGGCAATCGTATGTCAATTTACCACTGTGTATACAAAATATGTATAGCTGTTATGTTTAGAATAGAATCAAAAATCAAATAAACGTAATAAAAAAATGCTTAGTATTTTTAAAAATTCGGTATTAAAATTGACGGGACAGGGAGTATACAAAAATAAATAAATCATTAAAAAAAAACTATTTTCCCGAGGTCGTGATCTAACGGGAATGTTGGTACCTATGCTAAGAAAAGCGAACCAACTCCGTGAATAATTTTAAAAGATTAAAAAAAAAACTATAAATATTCGTCGATTCAATTATATAAAAATTGTAAAATGGTAAAAAATAAATAAATATAATCATCTGGGATGAATTTTATAATAATTTATTTAAAAAAAAAAACCTTCAATGGCACTCGCCCAAGATCAATGTTACTAAACCATTTGTCTCTATAATCATTATCACCAGATCCTCTTTTTACACGATTTTAAAATTAATAACACGGTTTAAAGACACCAGATCTTTCGCTTTATCACAATTCAGCTCCGCATCTTATAGACACGACGAATACACTATGCCACGGACTTTAAAAAGATTTCCTTGAGAGCATAGACGTTATACTATGTAATATGTGTGCATATATTTAAAATGCGTGTAAAACGAAGATCGGGTGCATTTAGTAATTGTCAACATGGTTATTTTATTAGTCTATTGTTTACACAACAGAACATTCAATTTTAATATTACAAAGCGCCTTTAACCGTCGACTTCACACAACAGTAATGAGTTTTGTAATTGGTGCGATATGCCTCGGATACTACAGCGGCCTTCTCATCAAATACCAGCTTTGAAAGTGACCGGAAATCACATATGTTACTATAAAGACTATCAGGAGGAGAATGCCTTGAGACAAGGCATGTAAAATGGAAAAATACTAAGTGGCGGCAATTTGAGGTAACCATATTGTTCCACACATGAATGGGAAAACAGGATATTGCAGTAAAACTGACAGCAGCTTATGAAAATATAATTAAAGTATAACAAATCTGCTTTGGAATAGGAATATATGTTCGCCACAAAGACATTGTTCAGCCGCCTTTTCCGTGTACTAGTCCCAAGACATATTTCTATGTTTAAGTTTCTTGGAACACGTTAAACGGCTGCCAAAAATCACAGTATTTTTTGTGTTCTCCTGCGGCAATCACCGCCTAATTGTGCTGCAGTGTGAAGTCGACGGACGTTCGGTGATGCCAGTCGCAACGGAGACCGAAACGTCGACGCAAAGAACCGAGAGTCAAACTCATATTATATATACCTGTGCTTAAACTGCTAATGAATCACTTACAAGTACAACAACGGTACACACGAAACTTTAACAATAACATTATCTATGCAGTCCTGAGGAATATTGCTGCTCAACCATAGTACACTGTCACGAGGGAAGAAGTTCGAAGCTTCACTGAACACTTGTTGTCTGAAGCAGCCGCTTCCACTGTTCACCTATCAAGAGATGCCTTCTCGCTCGATGGATGCCGTTCATGGATGCGACGATAAACCAAAGCAAAAAGAAGTTACGAACGATTTTATGAACTCTTTAAATGGGACATAATAGCCAAGATTGACATACATATCTAATTCCAAATATCAAATTTTGTACAATATTAACATCGTAAATTTTAATACAAAATTTGAAACAGATCGTAACATAAATGTTCAAAATTTGTTATGTTACGTGAAAATGTTCTAATGCGAACGCAATATTAAACGTAACATATATTTAAATTGAACACTTACACTCGTATGCAGAGTCATTCCTTGGCTTAAGGTAACCAATTTTAAACTCGTATGCAGAGACATTTCTTAAAATAACCAACCTATATCTACTTTTCATTAGAAGTGAGGAATCTTAAGAATCGTCTCTGCAAACCGGTGTTAGGTTGCTAACCTAAACTCAAGGATTATCTCTTCATATGGATGTTTCTTATCGAACTGAGAAATATTATTTTTTGTTTGACATGCTACTCGTTTAGATATGTACTCGTATGTCCGTGGTTCATTTGTTTTCTTTTAAATTTAAATCGTTCCTTCTTTGGTTTTCACGCATGTTTGAAGGCCCGTCTCTTGGTGTCTGGTGTGTTGTGTGTGGTGTTCAGTGTTCTGGTGCTGGCTGGGGCGGGGGCGGGGGCGGGTCCGGAGGGCGGCGCGCCTTGTGCCGCCGTGGCCCTGCTCAGGAGCCCCCCTGGTGGGTGGTGGGTGGCACGAAGGGATCCCAACGAAGACACGCGCGGTCTATTTGCTTTACCTGTCCGCGCCTCTTCATCCGCTCCATGTACTCGTCGAGAACGTCCTAAAAAACGGACATTGCATTACCATCCTAGTAAAAAATACACAATTGAAAAAAATGTTGTCCTTAGATTCAATTCTCCTTCGTAGTATCAATCCGGTGGATTGGTTTTCAGCAACAGAATCTTGCATCTCGATCTAAATTCCTCTCGGTCCTCCGCAACCCTCTTCAGCTCAGCATAAGAGCTACAATTCATGTCCTCGAACACTTGCTGCAAATACTCCTGTCTAGGGCGCCCTCTACAGTTTCTAACCTCAACCATCCCCTCCACAATGTCGTGAAGAAGACCATCGTGTCGCATGATGTGACCGATCCATCGGGCTCGCCTCTCTGAGATGGTTCTTATTAGGTGCCTATCTTCCGTGATTATCCTGAGAACCTGATTTTTCGTGACGTGGTCTCTCCAGGAAATTAATTCAATTAAATCCATTTAATTGATCAAGCTTGATCAGGTTTCGTTTGTTAAAACAAACGAAATCCGATAAAACAATCGCTTTTACCACTGGACTATGCCGCCCGGCATGTAAGCACTATTTATGCTCCCGGTAGGGTTGAGCCACACCATAAGGACAAAAAATGTTCAGGCTTTGGGAGCGTAAGGCTAATAATCCGATCTTCTTAAAAAACTGATTATTGAACCCCCTAATATTTCTGTACTACAGTCTATGAAAGTTCGCGGGCTCGTGTCCTGAAGACTCCCGGGAACTGTCTATGTTGACATGCGGACTTCCGAGATACAGGTGTTCTGGGATACGGCATAGACAACTTAACCGGTTCTATGCCACAAGCGTCTATAGACGCTCTACAATCCCGTTCCCGGGAGGCCGCCCATACAAAAATCGCGTCTAAAGACGCTCCACTTTAACACTTAATATCTAACCAATTTTGACTATTTTTAATAATTCAATATTTTGAGCGTACAGTGACATCTCTTGCTGCCATGATGAAATAATTAGCTACGACGTATTGTTAAGAATTATCGATAATACATCGATTTTAAAAATAGCTTCTGATTTTTCAAAAAAAATGACGGCCCTCGGGGTCTCCCCATACGAAAACCGCTTGGCATAGAAAAGGTTAAGCTTACAGAATTGTGAAATGGCAATTTGGCAATATGTTCCAAATATGGAGATATGAAAAAGAAATGTCTTACTTGTCTCTTGAGGATGATGTGTTTGCCCTTCCAGTACTTCATCATGCCGAGCGCCTGCAGCGTGCTGACGATGTCGTAGGAGTTGATAGCCATCTCCTGGGAGAGGTCGCGGATGGAGAGTGCGGCGCCAGGGTGCGCGCACAGGTGCTGCAGCAGCACATCCTTCCAGTACGACCGGTAGGAGATCAGCCCCAAGTCCGACAGCGGCTTCTCTGGCGAGCCGATCTTGCCTTCCGCACGGGACAGCATGTAGCCTGGAGAAAACGCCACCAATCAATTAATTACACGAGAAAAATGACTACGTCGTGACCAAGAAACCAAGAAAAACATTTTTTTTTCAACATAAAAAAAATGGTTGCGCGTGGTACCCTTACAAGTTTCACACAAGGTTAGATTATGCAATGTGACAAACAATCAAAGAACATTGGAGTCTATTCCGTGGCGGCCTCGTTAACCGCGCGCGTAGACTAGACAAAAAACCTTCTGACGACAATTTGTGATTATGTTTTATCTATGGTTTGTTGTAAAAATAACCTATGTAACTAATGTAATTATCATTTAATATTAATTAAAGAATTAATGAATATGGATATTGATTCAAGGAAAGGTTTCAAGAAAAACAATCCGGAATAATTGTAGATATGTGTGGACACTCATACGTAGTAGTTATTTAATCTTCTTCTTTATCCTAGCTATTTCCAATCATCTGGGGTCGGCTCGCCTTGTGCACATTGGCCATGTCCGTCTATTCTGCGTCGCATTCTCAGTCAAACCGAGGGTTTTCAGATCCTTGTTTACAGTTGCAGTCCAGGTTGCCTGTGGTCTTCCAGGTCTTCTTCTCAACGTGGGTATGTTGAGGGCTTTCTTCACCATGTGGTCCTTATCTCTCCGTGTCACATGCCCATACCATCTTAGGCGGTTTTCCCTTATCTTTTCAGGTACGGAGGCCACCCGAAATGAACCCCGAATATGTTCATTTCGAACTCTGTCCACTCTAGTCACACCGTCCGCCCACCTCAGGATCTTCATCTCTGCCACATGAATCCTATCCAAGTCACGTTTCAGCGGGGTTCAACACTCCGGTTCGTAGTGAATAGCTGGCCTTACAGCAGTTTTGTAGATTTTACCTTTGATCCCAACTGGAATCTTGCTGTCACACAAAACCCCAGAAAGACCTCCATTTCAGCCATCTTGTGTTTATTCTATGCTCCATGTCAGATTCAGTTTTGGCGTCTAAGGATATCACAGAGCCAAGATATTTAAAATTATGAACCTCTTTTACGGGTGTATTCTGTAGGAGGAGTGGTGTGTTAACCGCGGTGCAACCAGAATTGAAATTGAAGACATCGTGGTAGTTATTTAATGGTTCGGATAATATTGGCGGTTTGATTTTTAAAGCCGTGTTCCGGGGACGATGTTCCAGTCTTGGGACCGCACACGATCAAGTACTAAATGATCGCGAGAAGCAATCTGCCGATGATGATAATGATGGGTCGGCATTGATTGCCAGGAAACTTATTTTCTCCGCGAATTTGCAATTTAATCGAAACACAACATGGCTCACCGTTAACTCAGATAATAACAACATTTAAGAGTCTTCTTATCGGCAGTAGATAAGAACGTATACGTACAATCAAAAACGTAACAAATGTAGGCTTTCCCATTATATTATAGATTCAAAAGTGAAGGAGTCTATCCAGATGGTTTCTGAAACATGTGCTCTCAACTTGTAGTGCTCTCAATCTCCGTTCGGAACTCTGTGTGCTGCGTTTTGTGGTTTTGTGTTTTGTGACAGTTGCGTTTTCTGTCGAAGTGTCCGCTGAGTAGTGGAATCACTTGAACGTGACATTTGGGAGGGAAGGCCGCGGACAGCACCCGTGTTTTGAACTTTGATAACAGATGGACTCGTGAATCCTGTCCGCTATCTTGCTCTATTTCTTTTTCCAGTTGTTCTTAACCTCTGTGTATTGTCTTTCAACAAAGTCTGACGTTTAGCAGTGTCCGCCATTTTCTGACGCCTCACGTGACCAAAGTGCATAGACAAAACACCATCTGTGTGATCACTTTAAACCTACTTAACTGTCATTTTTGTAATTGATATCTGTCTTCGAATCTGACGTTTAAAGTACTTTTATTGTGTTGTTTACGTGTGAACTGTCATTGTTGGACTTGTGTTAAAGCGGAGGCATCCTTCAGAAGCAGACTCAAGACCCACCTTTTTACTGAGAGAGGCAAAGAAGCGCTTTTGGAATGATCATTCGGTCATAAAAGAGCGCTATACAAATACTAATATAATAATTATGAACGATAAAACTATAAGATGACATGATGAAACTAGTACGAGTTTAACGTCCCGCGAAAGGTATATTGTAAGAAGTATACTAGTATTCTAAATACATATCACATGTGGCAGTTTAGTAGAATTATTATAAATAGTAGAATGCTAAGCGTCATAGAATCCACAGATGCTTCAGAATCACTATCACCATCTGTCGGTATTCTCCGGTATGTTTACATAAAAAAATATATATAATTATGGTGCATGAATATCAAATATTGAATGTGAAAGCTCACCAAAATATATTCTCCAAAATCAATATTATCTTCGTTATGGTTTAGAAATCATTTTGCCAAAATAATAAAAAATACTAAAATATTAAAGTAAAATAATTTATTTATTTAAAATAAAGTTCAGTTTTAACTGCAGTTCGTAAACCCTAATGACATAACGTCATTGACACCGACAACAGTTAAGTAAGCGTCATAGAACTCCACATATGAGACTTCAGAATAACGATCACTATCTGTCGGTATTCTCCTGTATGTGCTTCATCATCAGCCTGTATCCGTCCACTGTTGAACGTAAGCCTTCCGCACGAGTCTCCATCCTCTTCGATCCTCCGCCTTCCACATCCAGGTCACTCCCGCTATTTTTCTTATGTCGTCAGTCCATCTTGTAGGGGGTCGGCCAATGCTTCGTTTGCCAGTTCTTTCCCATTACTTTCTCCCCCATCGACCGTCGTCTCTTCGACAGACATGTCCTGTCCATTGCCACTTGCGTGTGCCTATTCGTTGGGTAGCATCCACTACTTAAGTTCTTCAGCGTATTTCCTCGTTTCGTATTGTATCTTTTAGCGACACTCGGAGCATGGATCTCTCCATAGCACGCTGGGTGACCTTTATTTTATGGGTAAGACTTGCTATCAGATTCCACGTCTCTGCGCCATAAATTAATACAGGGAGGATGCATTGGTTAAACGCCTTAATTTTTAGACATTGCGGAATTTTCGCTTTAAAAATGTATTTCAGTTTTCCAAATGCTGCCCATCCCAGTTGTATACGCCTGTCGATTTATTTTGAGAAGTTACTTCGTCCCAATTGTATTACTTGTAGATAGGTAGATCTCGTTATGTGTGCCTTTAAATCTACTCGTAACGCTAAATATCTAGAACACAAAATGTAAATTTCGTTTACATTGTCTTATCCGATATTACAAGAAGCGCTGCTCCTCTGAACTCTCTAAAATCAACCGCCAGCATCCTACCACAAGCAAAACTCTTCACGAATACCCTTTACTAAATGCAGTGGGTCGGCCAATGCTTCGTTTGCCTTTTCAATACTTTTCTTTCCCATCGACCGTCGTCTCTTCGACAGATATATCCTGTCCATTGCCACTTGAGTGTACCTATTCGTTAGGTAGCATCCACTATTTGCTTACATAAAAATAAAGTATAAAATGATTTTGATTATATTTAGGCAGTGACGCGTCCAGGGGGCGATGTACTTACTTTATTTTTATTTTTTAAACGGCTTAAATTTATAATTAAATTATCATTTTTAATGTTCAATTAGGTTCGGTTCATCCAACGTGGCTGCCGCCTCCACCCGTGATCCAGTCGAGCGCGGTGCTGACTCGCTTCAGCCGCACTCTGTTGCGAAATCCATTGCGTACAAATATATTATCCATACATATTTTAATAATTTCTATACAAAATGAATTACATTAGCTGTAGCTGCGCTCGTTAATTGGCCGAGAGGAAGCGGCGCGTGTCTCGCGTGCCGGCGGTTAGGCACCGCTGCAGGCCTGAACACACCGCCATAAACCACGTGCAAAAGGTAGCTCGCACTACAATTTACTTAAAAAAAAGAAGACGAGAATCCGCTGTATCCAACTGTTTTAATAATTGTACAATGATACAAAATACCAAACAGTTTTAATATTAAAAAAAAAAAACTTTGTAACGCGTAACGTTCTAATGCGGACGCACGTTTAGACGTGAGACTTGAAAGGTTATATTTACAGTTGATTTTGTGCATTGTTTTATTAAAAATTTACGTAAATTTGAATACGTATCACTTGTAGACGTTAGTCCTGAATCATCTTAGATAACACTATAAGAGTATATATGAAGGAGATATTTTATGTATGTGAAATTTTAACAGACTTATTAATTTATCAATTAACATCCTCCTCTCTTTCATAGGTGTTATTCAGCGAGGGCGTGATGAGGAGCAGGTTAGCAAAACAAAGACTTTTTCGGAAGCACATTGACATATATTTACGATAAACTTCCATAAACAACGTTGTGGCCCGACGTAGTCACAGCATTCAGCCGAGCCACAATACAAAATATGCTCTCGCCGAAGGGCGGGACACGACTGATGCGCCCGTGATGGGCTGTCGCACCGGTTCCACAAGCGGCGGTCTATATAAATAGTTCAAAAATGCCAATATGGCGGACACATTCATATCTGACAAATGCGAACAGAAATAAAAGACGAAAGATTGTATATTGAGGTTTTCGGTACCAGTCAGCAAGGGCTACATCATGCTGATGTCACAATTTACAACTGTTAATTATGTAATAAGCCTAATAATTCTACCACAAACATTATGATATAATTTAAAGATAATTTTCGTAATAAATAATAGCAACCTTTCAATTCTAATATGTGATTCAGATACATTCGATCGCTTCTTATATCATGTTTTTTCGTTATTATCACGCTGCTCACCTGAACTTTTTTAATTGATCCTTCTTGCACCTTCAAATCACTGACCCCGTTAAACGCTACAAGGCTGACGGTTCCACCGCATTTTGTCCCCAGACAATTCGATCAACGACTCATCAGTAACGACGTGGGGCCCACTGGACGTCTGGTGCGCGGGACACTTATCTAAATGCACTGGATGTCTCGCTAACCTAACCTAACCTAAGTTATTTCGTAAGCGAGACCAATGGATCTCTGAACTCTACGATAACTGGAAAAATCCTTAGGATAGATTAGGTTAGATTAGCGAGACAGCCAGTGCACCAGTTGTCTTGTGCGCCAAATGTCCCATGTATTAAACGTCCAGTGTCCCCCACGTCGTTACCGATGAGTCGTTGAACGAATCGTCTGGGGATGATAGGTCATGACACCAAGGCTGACACCACCGGTAGGTGTTGGATTAATATTTCACCAAAAAAAAAAACAATATGAAAAAATAAATAAAAAATATGTCCGGTTTTGAGTAATAAATTGATGGTCACTCTTACACCAACCGTATATAGGTTTCATTCATAAATAAAAAATAAAAAAAACACTATTGTGTGAGTAATGTGTCGGCCGCAGCCGATCGAATCGCAGTGAATTCGGCTTTACGACTTCCGGGGCATTTGCATTCTCAGCCCAGCTCTTCCGGTGCGGTTCTACAAGGCGGGAGGCGGGCTTCTCCATCTTTGCCGCGTCCACTACCGAGTCCAACCACGTGTACATACATCCAGCATTACACGTGGACTGACAAGAAATAAGCAAGTGCATCGTGTTCGAGTTTAGCAAGGTGCAGTACCGGCTTTAGACCCTGCGGCGACCTAGGGCATATTGTTTGTATTTTACAAAATCCAAGAAAGATTAGTTGCTCTCGACGCCCCTAACTTATTCGACGCCCTGGGGCACTGACCCTCTTCGCCACCCCCTAAAAGCGGCACTGGCAAGGTGGCCAATACACAATATCGATGTAAAACTGCATGGTAGGCTATTATAGTATAATACTGCTATGCGAGAAGGGCTTAGATTCAATCCCTAAGCAACCTTTAAATAAAGCGATTTTTAAAATCACGTTCTAAATTATTCAGAAAAATATATATACGAGTGTTTCAATGCCCCGTAAAGAGACACTTATTATTTGTATTAATTGTTTTTATAGGTCGGTACAAAAATAAATGTTATCGTGACAACAAACGATACTGCAAAATGTTACAATAATACTCAGGAAATGATTATATTTGTATAGTTCTGTTATTCTTTACAAGTTGAGCAATCTTGCAATTCGTATTCCCTTTACCGATGAAAACGCACCTGTGGTATAAACACAACGAACTCTTATTTGTGCTTTTAAATGGACAATGCGAAATTCCGGATTGTATTCTAATGCTGTTAATTTGTGATGTCCATATGTTCCTATTGGATGCGGATATAGCAGTGAGAGACTGCTGAGCATCGTGGTAAAAATAAAACACTTATTTTCAGTGACGAGTAGTGAACGAAAAATATTAATTGAAATGTTGTACACTGTCTATTCTACGTCAATAAATTTGAATTTATTAGAGAAAAATTTTACTGAACACATTAATTAAGTAATTATCATCATTAATGGCGATTAATGAAAGCCATAAATTATACATGAGCAACGGTCGTTAGTAATTTGTGGTGACCAAACGCTCTAAATTGTGTATCAATGCTGGGTGTAAATTGTTGTACATTATAATTAATCTATGCTTTAGACTATACATATTATCTTTTATATTAGAAAATATGGTCTATAAACATTTCTAGAACCTCTATGAGTTGCCAAGAGTTGAATGGTGAAATCAGCTGTTTCTGAATACATTCCACAGTCAAAGATTCTCAAATATAACGAGAGCCCGGGGGCTTTATAAAAAAGCAGTTTCGCTTTGCGTTTTCTTGCGATAGATAATGCATAATTGGAGCATATAGCCGCCGAAGTACATAAAAGATACTAATTATACTAATCAGATTAAGTAAGGGCGATAAAGGTGTTGGTAGTGGGCAGTTTTTTAGGTGGCCGGGTCATTAACCCGACGCTCCATTTACGTTACGCGAACGGTGCACGGGGTTCTTCAGGGCTCTTCAAACGGGGGTCATAATTAACGGGCCGTGAACGGAGCAGGAGCCTCCACCTGGCGAACCCTGGGTATATCAACCTGCAGGGGAGCTCATTTAATGCCAATAGCCTGATGAACAGTGGCACTCTAACGTCATATCTAAAATCTATAGAACACAAACGTTCACTTGGTTTTAAACACATCGCAGAGTTGATGGTCAAAATAAAATTCGTCATGTTTACGAAACAAGGTACGCCTTCTCGGTTCCAAATGATAATTTTTAACCTTCCAGGTGAAGTTGTGTTGTCAGTATTAAAAATAAATAAGATCGTTTTTGCTTTATGAAAAAGAACCTCTACAAAAAACGCAATGGTTTCAAGTCAACTCGGATCTCCGCCAAGTACCCTCTATGTATAGTTCACAGCAACCTTCCAGTATACAAACATTCTTGGGGTGTGAACTTGCCAATTAATTTTGAACAATAATAAAGAATAATAAAGTAAATATTTGGGTAGATTGATAAATAGTTTTATAAAACTTTACTAAGGCGATTTGATGTACATATTTATAATAATAAATACTTGAATGTCCCTGATGTTTAAAAGTTACAACGTAGACGTAAAGAGAGAGAAAGAGAAAGAAAGAGACAGAGAGGCGGTACGTAGACCATCCAACGTAGATTGCAAGAGGAAACGTAAAATGCTATATTGTTACGGTTAGACCTATGTGTGTATACATCTTTGCTTAAATCAGTGGTCGTCTGTACGTGTGTGTTGGTATCTACGTGATTGCACTTGTATCCGTGTCCGTCTGCATCTACGTGACTGTTTATATATGTGTGTGTGTGTGAGTACTACGTGACGTAAACGTAAAACGTAAGAGGGCGTGGCTCTGCGCAGTCTGGTTCGTTTTTGGCAGAATGTCTGACAGTTTTTGTGGCAGATGGAAGTAACTTAAACATCATATACGTACATAATTTATCATATTAATGTCTGTAATATCTATAAGTCAGGACGAAGTAAAGCTCAGTTTAGACCAAAAGAACGAACGACTATTAAAGCATCACTTATGAAAATACACCATCAAAAAATAAGATTAACCAAGCTGGGAAATTGTCCTTGGATACCGCAAAAAACCATTCAATATAGCAACGTTTATATCCTCAAAACTCCCCCTAAGCAATACATGTAATGTACTCGTCGAAGCTTCGCAATTCGGACTTATGCGGTTTACAAGGTTTTGCGGCGCATTTGAAACAACCGTATGTTCAGGCTCAGTACCGACTTCAGACCCTGCGGCGCCCTATGGCATTTTTTTTCTGGCGCCCCATATTTTTTACAATAAAAAACAGCTAGGCAAGATTGGTTTGACTCGGCGCCCATAGCTTATTCGACGCCCTGGGGCACCGACCCACTTCGCCACCCCCTAAAACCGGCACTGTTCCAGCTAGAGAACGGATGATGATGGGAATTTTACTATTTTACAACCAAAACTAATTTGAATAAGATGGAATAGATTTGTAATACAACAATAGTGGACCTAAGCTGTTTGCGTGGTCACTACACATTTACAGTGATTCAATTTAAAAACGGACGTTGGGTGAATGTATACTAAAAATGTTAACAGATGAATACTTAATATACATAGACTAATCACTAACACATTGTCACGCGTTATAGAATCGGCAATTACACATTAAAAAAAGCTATGAAACAATACTGAATTCTAATGAAATATATTTTGGATTATTTTCCTCAATTCTATAGTTCTGAGAAGTCACTTTAAAAAAAAAATTTAAGCAGAAACAATATATGTATTTCAATAAATGCGGGGGCTACAAGAAATGTCGTGTCATACATGTATAATCAACACTTGCAAGAATATCAGATTCTTCTTCGTAGTATCAATCCGGTGGATTGGTTTGCAGCAACAGAATCATGCATCTCGATCTCCATTCCTCTCGGTCCTCCGCAACCCTCTTCAGCTCAGCATAAGAGCTACAACTCATGTCCTCAAACACTTGCTGCAAATACTTCCGTCTAGGGCGCCCTTTATAGTTTCTACCCTCAACCATCCGCTCCACAACGGCGTGAAGAAGACCATCGTGGTGCATGATGTGACCGATCTATCGGGCTCGCCTCTCTGAGATGATTACTAAAGTCTATCCAGTGTATGAAGAACCCTACGACACATTTATTGCCCTGTGCTAAATATCGTCCGATATAACGTTGTAAAAACATTCGCTACCTATATTAATTTTATCAACATAAACAAAAGCCTCTCTTCTTATATATAATGAGTTATTTAGTTAAATATATCACAATAAAAACAAAATAATAAAAAAATATACATATTGTTACAAATTAGAAAAAATACGGCAATTTGTAACTATAATACTATAATATCTGACGCACGTAGAAGGCCATGTCACATTACTGCGAAAACCAGTGTTGGGGTATAGATAATCGTATTTTCGATTGTTTTTGTAAATACCTACTAAAATGAAATATTAGAATTATTATCAATTATAAGTGAATATTAACAGGTTTTAAGAGACATGTAAAACAAACTATAAATAATAATATTAGTAATATGAAAATTAAAAATCAGTTTAAGAAGTGTTGGTATTTCGTTGCGGTCATAGTATGCATACACGTGATTCCAAATTGCCGCCAAATTAATGCAATCAGGTTTTGTAATTGAGCATTTCCTCTGTCGTTTCTTATTTGGTGTTAATATTTTTTTCACTTCTAATGAAGATTCACCGTATTTCTCCTGTGATCCGAGATACTGTAGATTTACTGATTCCTAGGGAATCCGCGACCCGATCTCGAATGTTTTCAATAGACAGCAATGGTCCACCATTTTGTTTTTCTCGATGAAAATAATCACGCAAACGTACGACAAATTCGCGTGATTCACTGCTGAGAATAGTTCTTTTCTGTCTCTTCGGCATTGTAAAAACACAAAAATATGATTCAATGAAACAACTTTAACAATACTAACAATAAATATAATAATTACAACAACAAAAACACGAATCGATCGAAGAACAACACGCTACTGAAAGTCAAACATTTGTACTGATCCGCCATGACGCCGCCATGCGGAAATAGAGATGTTTATATGCGATTCATTTCGAATTCAAATTCGATTTTTTTCGAAGAAGAAGAGAAAAAAAATCGACCTAATCGAAATAAATATTTTTGCCCCGTCCCTTTTACAAGGGGCAATAAATGTGTCATAGGGTGCTTCATACACTGGATGGACTATAGGTGCCTATCTTCCTTGATTATCCTGAGAACCTCATTGTTCGTGACGTGGTCTCTCCAGAAAATTTCGAGAATTCTTCTTTATGATCAGATGATTAACCAGACG
Organism: Glossosoma conforme; assembly: GCA_022606575.1. Classification (NCBI taxonomy): domain Eukaryota; kingdom Metazoa; phylum Arthropoda; class Insecta; order Trichoptera; family Glossosomatidae; genus Glossosoma; species Glossosoma conforme. The sequence continues at coordinate 218,628 of JAGTXR010000234.1, read as the reverse complement.
TAAATCAACAAGTGTGCGACGTAGGAAGTAATTCTGTAGTGGGAATCCCTTGAATACAAGTTATATTCGTGAGTTATAATATTTCTAAGAACGCAAGTGCAAATTTAAATATTCAATTAATATATGTACTTGTACAACATAATTTAATATCCTTATTTATCACCAATATAATTTATTCTGAGCATTTTCATTGAAAACGTCTATACCTGTATAGCTTTTTCTTCCGCCAAATATTAGATGTAGTATTTAATGTTGATTAAGAAGATAATTCCAATTAACTTCAATTAATTAGAAATTATATTAGTAATTAAATACACACATACGCATACGCATCAAATTCTATACGCGTCAGTTCATTCAGAAAAAATATCGGCAGACGCGAGATTCGAACCACGAGCCCTGCAACCTTTGCTCTATTCTACACACCGCGCAGTCCACACGACTATTCTGTGCCTGAGTAGATACGCGAAAGTTGATGTATTTATACCATTGTTACTATCGTATTACGACAGATGTCTCTGTAGTATATATTCAGAGTATGTATATTATTAATTTTATTATTCAATCAGTCAACATTTATTCACAAGCTTTTGATATTATTAAGTGAGCACATGGAGCAGCATCGTAGGTGTGAGGCGGTCTGCAGGTCTCCACAGTCGCACAATAGTGTCTCTCCCTGCCGAAGCATTCCCCACCGCTCGAGGTTGTCCTTTGTTCTACCAACTCCGGTTCTTAATCTGTTTAGGGATTTCCAGGTCGGCCAGTCAAGGCTCTTGCCAGTTGGGAGGCCTTCCTTTGGAGTAATGACATCCTCTGGTGCGATTTGTTGCCAGAGTTGGAGTCTCTCATTTTCAGGGCCGGATGTGAGAGGTTGTGTGGATTTCAGAAAGCTGCTTCGAGACTTCAATCTTGGTGTTGGGGGTATCTGATTATACAAGCAGTGAGACGGTTGGTTGATTGCCTTACGCATTTCTTCGGCGCATATGACTTTGCGTCTTATGTTCGGTGGTGCGATACCAGCCAAGGGGTATAGTTTAGAAATGGGTGTTGGTTTGAGGCAGCCTGTGACGACTCTGCATGCATAAAATAAGATTAGATAATTAAATTTAAAAATCCATTTAAGAAATTATATATTTCTAATATAAATATTACTCAATAAGCCGGTAAACATATATATGTTTCCATGTGGACCTCCGGATATAAAGGTGTTCTGAGACAAGGCATAGACAATCTGAGTTAACAGAACTGTGAAATTGCAATTTACAATGTCTATATGCTTCAAATAAGGAGTGGTAAAAAAACATTTAAAAACTTCTTTAATATGAAATATATACACGTTCAAAAGTAATAAAATGCTCTTAATGTCTTATAAGTGACCTTTTCTTCAGACGCTCAAGCTCTCACTGACACGGACGACCGTCGGAAACTACTCGTAGAACGTACTCGGCGGAGCTATAAAGAGACAGCTGACATGGGATGAGGTGTGGACCATGGGTGTCGACCGACCTTTATGATGGCAGTTTGTAACAAAACATCCATATGTTTCATTTAAGGGAACGGATATGAAATGGTATTGTAATTATTTCTCCTATTAAATAATTTAAATAGGAGACTTGTTTGACAGTTTTTTTGCCAATCGGGAGTAGAATATTTGTGATGATAATGTTTCAGTAGCAAGACGATTTTTTAAGAATACTTTCAGTAGGCGTATTGAATACTGGGTGTGTGTTATCGACCTGATTGCAATGTCTTGAGATGCGTTATGGCGGAGTTAGGGGCCGGGGGCGGAGGCGGCGGTGGCGGAGCTCCTCTGCACCAGGCTGAGCCTCTGCCCAGCAACAACCCACAGCCGACGAAGAGAAGAAATAAAAAAAAAACAGTCGGCGTCTTTGGCCGCGGCAGCGTCTCGCCTCGAATGCCTCCTCAAACTGTGAAGCCGCAACATTAATTTTAAGGTAGTAATTAAATATCCACATAATATACATCAAATTCTTTATATGCATCAATTCATTCAGAAAAAATATCGGCAGAAGCGGGATGCGAACCGCGAGCCTTGGAACCAACCGTTGCTCTTTTTCATTACCCTAGACCACTCGACTATCTCCTGCCCGAACTGATGCGCGGAACAAGTTGTATTTATACCATTGTTAACATCATATAACGATAGATGTCTCTATAGTATATATTCAGAATGTGTATATTATTATTTTTTATTATTCAATCAGTCAGTATTTATACACAAGCTTTTTAATATTATTACTTTCCGACAGTCTAATTAATTTTAAACCTCAAATCTAACTGGTCTCTGAGAGGAGACTCCAACTGCACTTGACTAACTGATCATAATCTGAATGAGCGCATCATCAAGGGGACCTAATTGTTCTCCTATGCGAGGCGGGTAAAATACAGTCTTGGTCCCCGAGTGATCCATACATGAGTATATATTTAAAATATTATAATACAAGATTGCCTCTTCAAAAACAGAGTTTCTATCATTATCGATCGAAAGCCACTATTCTGATTCCACCTAGTGGAGATCAACGTACGACAGGACATTTTTTTTATTAGGAGAATAAGCGTAATTTACGAATACATAATTATATATTATAACGAGTGTTGTAGTAAATAAATAGGCACCAGGTCGGTCATAAATTTGATTTGACTTTCTTCTAATAACATATAACATGTGAAATTTAGTAAATAAATATCGTACTCGTTGAACATGGCTAATTTTCAGGTGCCAGGTCGCTGACCTGGCCCCACTACACCACTGATTATAACGACAGTCGGAAAGCACTCTAGAGTCTGTGGTTGTTGGATAAGCCGAACTTGATTAACAGGCGCAAACGGGATCAATTAAGAAAGTTCGGAAGAGCTGAGAACACGATAGTGATGATAAAAAGGCTAAGTGAACCAACTCATTACTATTCTAATGCAAAGTCAATAATAAGCTACCTACATTTCTGCAACTGAGGATATTTTGATCAAACGGTAATCGCATGTAGAGACAAACGTTATGAGAGAAAAAACTGTACTTGAAGTAAAATTGTAAAATGAGGCATAAGGTAAGCTAAAGTAGCCGCATAAATACTCTTATAACCGTATTTATTATACATTTGAAGCATATGGTCACCACGATGCAAATTACATTTAGGGGCGATGAGTTAGAAGCTGTTGCGGCGAGAACAGTAAAAAATGATTAAGAAAGAAAAGTTTTTCCGGAACCGAGATCACGGTCCCGAAATTGCAGCGTCAGCTAAATGGTGACGCCGAATACCAAGGTTCCGGCGTCACCAAACACCGGAGTTGAATTGGCACTGATTTATTTGATAACATATCCCTTTTTGTATCTACAACATGAGTAACAATTCTGTATAATTTTATAAAATTAATATCAACAAATTGATTTTCGTACACCGCAAATTCCTAGATACCTGTTGTTTTGGACCTTGGTCCTTTCAATTTACATAGAGTGGCAGAATATTGTGATGGTCAATGCCCTGTGTCGTACCCGACTGTATGAATCGACAAATTCGAGCTAAGATGGAGAATTTGTATACAGTTTGACAATTAGTACTTTAAAGACTTTTGGATGTTTTATGCAAAATAATTTTGTTCAAATGACGTTTTGATCAGAGTTATTATATTAACTCTTCAAACACATATAGCGTCGGGCTAATCACACGGTTGCATGTGAAGTATTAATCCGCCAAAGAAGGTTGCAGGTGTTATAGCATGCTACGGGTGAGGACCTAATCAATATTTATAAAGCCGGATGATTGACCTTACGTCTATAATAAGACTTACAAAAATATATTTTTTTCGCGAAAATCTTTGAGGGCGTTAAACTTAAAGTTTAAACAAATGGAAGAAAAAAGCTCAGTCTGCCCGATTGCTATTCTAGTCCGGGGCTCTCGCTCTCTCCGGTGCTGTCTCGCTCGCGCCTCCACGAGCCCTGAAATAGGGCAGGAGGGACCCCACCACAGCAGCCTGTAGCCGTCTGCGATTAAAACAAGACAGACTAAGCAAAATAAATATTTTCAGCTGATATAATCGAACGAAAGCATGGTCTCGATTGATACTGATATCTCTCTACTCCAAAATGATTATTTTTTACTTTTGACAGTTTGCTTTTTATTTTAAACTAACATATCAATGCTAGGAGTACTCCCTAAAAGATGCAAAAGAATTTGTATACCTTGGAAGTACGATCACCTGGGATGGCAGAACAAAAAGAGAAGTCAACAGTCGAATACATCAAGCAAGGCTAGCTTTCAATAAAAAGCCAAAATTCTTGAGTCAAAGAATATTACTTTAGGGCTCCGCAAGCAACTTGCCAAAACACTTGTTTGGAGCATCTTAATGTACGGCTGTGAGACATGGTGCTTATCTGAAAGTGATAAAAAAAGACTAGAGGCCTTTGAGATGTGGTCGTACAGAAGAATTCTCGGAATTTCCTGGAGAGACCACGTCACGAACAATGAGGTTCTCAGGATAATCAAGGAAGATAGGCACCTAATAAGAACCATCTCAGAGAGGCGAGCCCGATGGATTGGTCACATCATGCGACACGATGGTCTTCTTCACGATATTTTGGAGGGGATGGTTGAGGGTAGAAACTGTAGAGGGCGCCCTAGACGGGAGTATTTACAGCAAGTATTCGAGGACATGAATTGTAGCGCTTATGCTGAGCTGAAAAGGGTTGCGGAGGACCGAGAGGAATGGAGATCGAGATGCAAGATTCTGTTGCTGCAAACCAACCCACCGGATTGATACTACGAAGAAGAACCTTTAAACGCCCAGCGGTTTCCTTACGGGACCGCAGATTTGCGTCGTTCAATGCCCTACAGTCCCATACAGGAGTGCTAATAGTTCGTTTCACAATCGGATTACATTAATTTGTAATAATAGTATTAAAAGAAGTACTTGGAAGAATCTATTGTGCGACGAAACATTACAAACATTGGCCTGCTAGGGCATTGAACGACGTAAATCTCCGGTCCCTTACGGGACCGCCGGGTGGGTAAAGGTTAATTGAATTAAATATTGCCAAAAAATAGTTGCCTTATAAGAATGTGTCCGTGACATATTTGGTCTTTGGTTAATCAATATATTGAGCTATTTACACATAGAAAGTATCAGGGTTCTCGTCCTGGAAGCCGTCGGGATACGTTTACGAGTATATATGTACCCAGGTGGAGTTCTGGATGGGTAGATGTTAAGAGCATAAATAAGAGCACAGCTGTGTGGCGGAATTTATTGGTTGTCATATGCTCCAGCTACTGAGCGGATATTGAAAAAATACATTGTATAAGAAAACTGTTTAATCGCTAAAAGGAGATTGATTGTCTTCTTTCCGGATTCAAAAGCGATAGAGTAGGAAGATGAATTATTTTGCCTGGCTGCATTTGAGAGGTGTTTCGTTTATTTCTCTCGCACTCGTTGCAGACGTGCGATTTCAGGTGTTGCCGTCTCAGTCTGATCGAAATTTGTGCATACACCAACAAATGACTTCATCTCGCTTGCACTTACAAAAGTAAAAATCGTTTTTCAGCAGGGTCAACAGGACAGTGACGAAAAAAAAAACAATTTTAATACCTAAAATGAAAATTACATTAAATGTTTATTCGAGTGCCTGCGTTATAGAAGATGTTAAAAACGATACCATTTAAATTCACACGTGTAATTTTGAACGTTTTTAAGGCCATAATTGGAATTATCATGGTTTTTTTTATGTAAACACATACAGGAGAATACCGACAGATGGTGATAGTAATTTTTTGAAGTCTTATCTGTGGAATTCTATGACGCTTACCATGGTGTATATGGCTAAACGCTGCATGTGGAGTGTTGATCCGCCAACGTTATAGACTACAGCCAGAGATTCACGCATCATCCTTTATTATTACAGGAATCTACTATGAATGGGTGGTCTTCACGGGACGACTTTCGTCTACCACAAATTTTAATTAATAGGCTATGACTGACATTTTACGGGTGATGGATCAAATTCACACCAACCGGGGTATTTTAGAGCTCAGAAATCGATTAAAAATTCTTTTTTTTTTAATCTCCGTCGGGGATCGAACCCACGACCTTTGGCTTGCAAAGCAAACGCTTTACCATTGAGCTATGACCGCCGGCAAATGGGTTGAGCCTGATATTTTGACTCGAGCACAAGGAAATCATGCACGCCTAATAAGGGAATAGATTGAAATTACGGCGTGCAACCAACATCAACAGGGATTAAGGGCTGATTCATAAGACAACATGGCTTCCACCTCAAGTACTCGTCCAAAAGTTAATACAGCGTATCAAAGACAATCCATATGAGAGCAAAGCTACTTAAGAACACCAATGCATTGCATTAGTCAATCCTGAATACGACCCCTGTAACAGCGGTTGAAATATCGAAGAGGAGAAATTCACCATACATAGCTCAATCCAAGAGTTACGATTCTTAAATTTACATAAAAAAAGTATATTATTATTTTTTGTCACTGGTTAATTTGTAGTATATTAAAATTATTGATTATAAAAATGCTATTAAAAGTGTTTCACTGTGCGGTGCACCCTAGACCACACTTCTTGCACTCAAAACGCCCCAACCAAAATATTATCTACTGTAGACACAAAACAAGGTTCAATGTTGAGTGTCGCATCTCTCTCGCACTCGCTGTAAGCGTAGCCGTATTGCTCTCTCCCTCTCTGTCGTCAGTGGCGGTGCAAATTTGTAGACCGCTGTCCCTTTCACAAGCGCTGTCTGGCTCCGAGTGCGTCCCTCTCACGCGCCGGGTATACCGAATCAAGGAGACGCGATCGCGAATATTTCTGATGCAACTTTTGTGCCTTCTCTTTCCATGAAGAGCGGCGGCGACATCAAAAATCTCAATATTTTCTTCAACATGGATTATTTTCGACAGGTAGAATTTAATTAATTTTCGGTGAGAGAAAATATATACCTTTAATCCCTTAATTACAATATTTTTACTGCTTTTAAAAAAAAATTGAAAAAATATGTGGAGTAGCTACAATTGCACACACTGCATTCTGTTGCTAACTGACAATAATTAAAATGAACGAATCATCAAGAATCCTGGTCCAGTATGATGCGAGATTTAGATTTTTTTTAAAGTTCAAAGCACCAAAATACACAATAATCACAATAAAACTTATCTAAGAACTAATAGGACGCATTCGTTCCATAGATGGAAGTTCAGACGTTAGGGTGCTCTTATTTGTATTGAATCCTCATCTTCTCCGTAGTATCAATCCGGTGGATTGGTTTGCAGCAACAGAATCTTGCGTCTCGATGTATTGAATCCCCATAAGACTAGTTAATACCAAACGAACTAATGTTCATTACATGTCAATTTTATAAATTCGCTTGGTTGTACCACTCAAATTCGTAAAAGGGCATTCGTTTGATAGAAATCAGCCTTTAATCACATTGGCAGAAGCAAACAAGGTGTATCATTGATTGAGTTATGTATGCTGCAATTTATACAATGTGTATATATTATAGATATTTAATACATTTCACAATTTATTTGTAAGTGTAAGTATTACGCAAGAGAAAAGATCTGCTGGGAAGAGGAGGAGGGGGCGGCTAGACGCGCGGGGGAGGGTCCATGGAGGCAGACGACCTCCCCGTCTTGGCAGCAAATATCCAATAACTCCACCCACTGGACCATCTCCAGACATTTGGAAAGTGGAAAGGTGCTGGCCTCCTGTTGCCGGGGCCATTCTTCCAGAGCCCCGAATATCGATTCTTTGAAAGTATTTTGCCCTTCGAAGTGTCTGAAGCTAGATGATTAACAATTGCCGGCGGTCATAGCTCAATGGTCAAAGCGTTTGCTTTGCAAGCCAAAGGTCGTAGGTTCGATCCCCGACGGAGATTAAAAAAAATAAGATTTTTAATCGATTTCTGAGCTCTAAAATAGCCCCCCGATTGGTGTGAATTTGATCCATCACCCGTAAAATGTCAGTCATAGCCTATTAATTAAAATTGGTGGTAGACGAAAGTCGTCCCGTGAAGACCACCCATTCATAGTAAATTCCTGTAATAATAAAGGATGATGCGTGAATCTCGGGCTGTAGTCTATGACGTTGGCAGATCAACACTCCACATGCAGCGTTTAGCCATATACACCATGGTAAGCGTCATAGAATTCCACAGATGAGACTTCAGAATTACTATCACCATCTGTCAGTATTCTACTATATGTGTTTACATAAAAAAAATTAAAAAAATATGCCATTCAAAGCATGCTGAATTGGAATTTTAACACCTTATCCACACAAAGCACCGGAGGACAATGAAATGTGCTGGAAAATGAACTGTTTTTTATTATTATAAGTTAGCATATGTAGGGCTCCCTCTGAACAATTACTGTAAAGAAGTGTAAAATATGCTCTTATGTACGAAAGAGCTAAATTATTTAATATGAAAACATGGAAATTTAATGTTTATTTCTTTACAAGTTATTTACATTAAATGAGTTGAGAGATGCATAGTAGATTATCTTACCGAATAAATTGAATAAATGTATGTATTGTAATAATTTTTTAATCTCAAGCTGTGTAACCAATCTTCAATTGGTTATCAATAACCTGGCTAAAGACTTCTTCACGTGTGCGACCAACTCATGGCTGAACATCCAACTAGCATAGTACCAGCTGGTGTTCCACTATGAAAGCTTCGAGGACTTTCAAGACCTGCCAATCAATTCTTCCCTGACTTCAGTACTACGAGCCAATCCTTCGCACAGTATTTTGTATTCAAATACTGGTATATATTTTTAAGTGACATCAGCATGATGTAGTCCTTGCTGACTGTTACCGAAAGCCTCGATATACAATCTTACGTCTCTTATTCCTGGTCGCTTGTCGTGCATTTATGTGCGCCATGTTGTCATTTTGGACGGGTCCGCTAACGGATGTGTTAGGTATAAACACCATCACTCGTGGCGCGCTCGAAAGCCGAGACCTAGCGCGGAGATCGGTAGTCGGTCCCCACCCTTTAGCGATACAAGGTCGCATTACGGCCAGCGGTATGTTTCCGCTTGGCCGGAAGCTTGTAAAGTTTTAACGTAAATATAATAAATGTGCAGAAGAAAGTCTTTGTTTGCTAACCTGCTCCTTATCCTGCCCTCACGCGACGGAATAACACCCCTTTTGAGAGAGGAGGATGTTACAAGCTTACTTGCGCTTTGTGTTTAGCATTTGTATAAAATTACGTCTTGATATTCTTGCATTTGAATTCGGAGTCGTAGAAAAGCCAGGAAAATACATTACACAAAAGTGTCAAACATATGGAAACAACTTTTTATAAAAAGTATACAAGTTCACATAATGGCAAAGTTTTCTTTTGAGCACTGTGCTGCTCAAGACGTCCATTACTGTCGAGTGCTTGCGGTTGGGAGATGGGCAGGTTAGTGGACAGCTAGATACTGGATGGTGTACATAAGCGGGGAAAACGGAGACCGCTTTTACTTTAGAAACGTTACAAAATGTGTCAAACGATCAGAAAAATGAGATTGAAATTTTGTTCAATGGAGTCAGTTCGATGGTTACGACGCTGGTTTAGACGCCAAAACTGTATCCGACGTGGAGCATAGAATAAACACAGGATGGCTGAAATGGAGGTTTCTCTCTGGGGTTTTGTGTGACGGCAAGATTCCAGTTAGGAACAAAGGTAAAATCTACAAAACTGCTGTAAGGCCAGCTATGCTCTACGGATCAGAGTGTTGGACCCCGCTGAAACGTGACTTGGATAGGATTCATGTGGCAGAGATGAAGATGCTGAGGTGGGCGGGCAGTGTGACTAGAGTGGACAGAGTTCGAAATGAGCATATTCGTGGTTCATTTCGGATGGCCCCCATACCTGAAAAGATAAGGGAAAACCACCTAAGATGGTATGGCATGTGACACGGAGAGATGAGGAGCACATGGTGAAGAGAGCCCTTAACATACCCACCTTGAGAAGAAGACCTGGCAGACCACAGGCAACCTGGACTGCAACTGTAAACAAGGATCTAAAAAATTCTGGGTTTGACCGAGAATGCAACGCAGGACAGACAAACATGACGAATGTGCACAAGGAGAGCCGACCCCAGATGATGGGAAATGGCGAGGCTAAAGAAGGAGTCAGTTCGATGGTTAAGCGCTGCGTATGGAAGTAATGTCGTGGTTGTGTGCGTGGTGGGTAGTGACTAAGTAGGCAGAGGATTTCTCGATGCTTTAAGACATTGCGGGATAGATCAGTTGGCGTGGAGAGAGATGCGGAGTGGGGTCGTCGGGGCTTATGCAGGTCCTGGGACGGGAGGGTCGATGACCTAGCAGGGCGGGCGGGTCAGAGGGCGGCTCAAGGGTCACAAGGGAGGAGGTCTGTCTGAACACAGCACCAACAACTTCACTACATTGAGAGACGAGCTAAAGGATGATCGAACAACACTTTACCGACGAGTACGGTTAATCAAGAGCCAGGACGCCCGATTATCATGCAAATATGCAAGGGGTTTTATCTGTAGTGAATTACTAGTTATAGCGACTTTTGAGTGTATTTTTTAATTTGTGTATGATTTTAATGTTCTCTAGCGCCTAAATTGTTCACCAGATCCGGTCGCGGTGGGTGCTTCTTAGCATAATTAATTGCAAAATAATTTTAATCGAAATTAGTGGTTGTGTTCAAATTATCTTGAACAAAAACCATTCATATTAACCCTTTCGCATCGGTTGTCGGCATATGCCGTCAAAGATTCCCCGACCGTTGACATCGCTTGATATCGTTTTGCTACTTTTAGTACTCATTGTGACATCTACGGTAGGAAATTGGAAGTGCAGTCATTCTCTTTATCAACCTAAATGTATTATTTACAGAAATCTGTAAAGCATGTAAATAAATATCGTTACATTTCGTCACAGGAGCGATTTTGCTGTAAACCACATGTGTCAATGCCACTATGTAATTCCATACATGTGGTACATAATGCTAAATGTATAGAGTTACATAATGAACGTTTGTTAAATATAATAGTTTTTTATACATCGTCTGATAGCTAAAGGATAGAAGAACCAATGTGATATGAAAATAGGTCAGATAAGTACATTTATACTTCAAATACTAGTTATAAGCAAAAAAAATGGTTTGAAAAATTCACGTCGTATTGACAGTATAATTTGATGACACTTAAATCAGATGTTTACGTGTAAAAATTACCTGACTGTAGGTGTAATAAATTTGCGTGTCAATACTAAATATATCAAGACACATATCTGTCGCGGACAACTGCAGTATCAGAGGCATATTTGGATGTTTGTTAATCATCATTCCAATACAATGTTTTACCAGACGCTTCCAAGGCAAGAACGACTCGGTTCTAAGGCTGGGTTCAACCTAAAAAGTGTTTGTGTTTACATTTGAAAATAATTGATGTCACTGATCATGAGCAGTCCGCCCTAAATGTTTACGTTCCCTCGTCACGCTCATCCAGACTGCTACCAGGGGGCGGGCTGGGGGCCCCCTCTGTGTGCGGGCGGCGGCACTAACCTAGGCCAAGGGGGCGCAGACGTCTGGCCTCCGACCAGACGATGGCACAGCTGTTACTACGCCACCCGCAAACCCCCGCCCTCCAAGCGTTTCAAAGAAAATCTTCCACAATAATACAATAGTAACAATCACTGCGTACCGTGAGAATAAAGCAAGCGACTGCGACAAGTCGCGGGATCGATTCCTGTCAAAGGTAAAAAAATAATTCATTAAACGATTAATATTAAAAAATACTCCGAGTTAATGTGAAAATGAATTCTCAGCAGCAAAATGCCTGTCCAGCTCATTAATAAAAAGATGTAAGAGCAATAAATCATTCATCTCCAGCGAACCATTGACAGTGAGTCTTCTTAAAAATGGACGAATGCGTGAATTTTTGGACTGTAGTCTATTGGCGGTTACTCCTAAAATACTGCTTAGCCATTTTTAAAAATGACAAACTGAAATGTTTAATCATAGATAATGTTTTCAGAGTCATTGTGCGTAGGAAGATATGGATACAATTGTCTATTCTATCTGAAGGAGTATCAAGTACATAAAATTAATTTCAGCTGACTTTATATGAGCCTGCATCGCATGTATGTAGAAGATATATTGGCTATGGCAGGCATGTTTAGGTGTCACCATTAGATGAGTCTCACGCCGAAGAGTATTCATAAGAGCCTTCGTCGTATGCACATCATGGAAGAATCGGTCTGTCTGGTGTAGGTTTGTTGGGGCGGGAGCGCGGGCGCGGCCGGCGAGACGCCCATATCGACCCGCGCCGAGGGCGACGACCGACGCCTGCGCCCCCACAGACCCTCTCCAGGGCGCCCCCACCAACGCAGACAGTGCAGATCGAGCTGCTGCTGCGAGATTCGCAGCACTGGCTATGACCATTACCTCGCCTGATCTGGAGCACACGACCAACACACAACACTGCAAGATTCTCTGACAGATCATCATCTACCATTTCTCTCGCTTTGTATCCCGTTACAAAAAAAAAAACTGTGCGATATGAACAATACTTTTAGTACTTTTTTGTTAAGCAAAAGATTGCCATTTCGATAAAAAATAAACCTAAAAAAAAATCTAAGCTTGGAATATTGTTAAAAACTATATTTTTAAACCTCGATTTTATGGAAACATGTAGTCACATTTCACACAAAATCTTTTAATATAAATTGGTGATGAACATGGTCATTCACATTTAAAGTTCTTTTCAAAACTGATGATGCAGGAATGCCGTGCCGTATGTAGTCTGAAGTTAACGGATCAATACTCGTTATAAAATCCAAATATTTCTGTATTGTTGTACACCCATATTATCGTCTTTAACCCTTTCATTACGGCTGGGTTTAAATACAAATTATACTGTCAATTATAAAACTATTATAGTATTTGAAGCATAAATGTAATTATCTGGTCTATTTCCATATATCACATTGATTCTTGTATATTTTAGCTATCGGATGATGCATAAAAAACTATTCTAAGAAAGTAGGAAAACCATATACATGTATCACGTTAACCGATGTCAACGGTCGGGGAATCTTATGACGGCATATGCCGACAACCGATGCGAAAGGGTTAAGAAAACATTATGGTGTATCGCAGTACATATAATGCAGATACAGAGGAATGTGGATATAAGGAAAGACATTTTTGATTCATTTTATTTTGCGACTGTGAGCGCTGCTTTCTAATTGAGACCATATTTTGGAACTACTAAACGGATAAACAAATTTATGATGTTAAACCCCGCGAACCACTAGTACACTGTTTGACGAAATTAAGGCTATAACATGTGTAATACAATACGAATCATTAATATAAAAATTGAGTTGATTAAATGATTAAAAATGGTTTTGAATCGTTAACTCGTCCTAGATATTGTTTTCCGAGTATGTTAACTACGAATAATCAAAAATGCAAAAAAAGTCTGCAAATTTCTCAAAAAAACGAAAGTTATTCGATAACGATAACTTTGGTAACAGCTGATACAAACACAAAAATATTCGTCCACTTTTTTTTTAGCCTCAAAAGTTCCCGTATAGTGTATTTAAATAATGAATATTTTTAAAAAGAGCTAGTGATCAGCAGGGCACTTTTAAAAGAGCGATAATTGTCAAATATATTCCAAGTGAGTCATTAGTGTTGTGGTGGTAGTGTAGGCCTATATTCTCCATCAGCTGTTTTTACTCGTCTTTAACAGGGAGGCAGGCAAACGTAAAAATGCCACCCCCACCTAGTGGCCTGCGTACCCCCACTACACCACCAACACAGTCTTATCACACGGGCAGAAGATAGGACTAAATACACACAAATAACTTTTTGTATAAAGATACGTTCGAAGTACAGTCAAACCTCCTATAACGCACGCTTTTAATATAATATATAACGGTTTTTTTATGGTACGAGTATTTGCTAAGATTTTTCATACAACGGTGCCATATACAGGCCTGTATGTTGTTATTTTGGGTTGATCCGTCTCTTAGGCCTCGGGAGCATCGGTCGGATCATCCGATGTTATAAAAACGTTATAGGAGGATTCTTCTTCGTGTCAGCGACGTCAAATTATTTTTGCCCTGTATCCGGGAACATCGATAGCCCGTGTGTTGCCCAGCATTAGGTCCTGAGATGTGCAGCTTGTTGGGCACATGTAGCAGGATCTTAGGTGTGAGGCGGTCTGCAGGTCTCCACAGTCGCACAATAGTGACTCTCCCTTCCGAAGCATTCCCCACCGCTCGAAGTTGTCATTTGTTCTACCAACTCTAGTTCTTAATCTGTTCAGGGACTTCCAGGTCCGCCAGTCAAGGTTCTTGCCAGTTGGGAGGTCTTTCTATGGAGTAATGAAATCCTCTGATGCGACTTGTTGCCAGAGCTGGAGTCTCTCATTTTCAGGGCCGGATGTGAGAGGTTATGTGGATCTCAGAAAGCTGCTTCGCGACTTCAGTCTGGTTGTTGGGGGTATCTGATTATACAAGCAGTGGGACGGTTGGTTGATTGCCTCAACCCAGCGACAACAAAAATACTAGGACTGACTCTCCTTCATCTTCTCTATATGTACTACCTTTAGTATGTGCAAAATTTTAAAATGATGACGACACAAACCACCATAAAAAAGCTCTGTCAAGTGCCAGAAGTTGTTTTGACCCGTCGTGTATATTAATTTCCGCCAAATACGCCCTGTCATAGAGCAAGAACCACGACACGAACAATGAGGTTCTCAGCATAATCAAGGAGGATAGGCACCTATTAAGAACCATCTCAGAGAGGCGAGCCCAATGGATCGGTCACATCATGCGCCACAATGGTCTTCTTCACGACATTGTGGAAGGGATGGTTCAGGGTAGAAACTGTAGAGGGCGCCCTAGACGGGATTATTTGCAGCAACTGTTCGAGAACATGAGTTGTAGCTCTTATGCTGAGCTGAAATGGATGAAAGGACCATCATTCAACCCTGGATACGTGTAAGACGAAAGAATCGCAGTGAACAGTGGTTGAAACCAACTTGAGTTAAGCTATTGACATATTCAGTGTAATATTGATTCAGATTCAGTGCCGGTGTTGACAGATACAAAATGTTGGACGCTTGATTTTGTAACAATAATGCCGTGTTATTTGTGTGTCAACCGTGATATACTTATGACATGGTTTTTGTTGTCCTACTATTTCCGTTGAGTATCACGACACTTGTTTCGAGTGTGAGGTCATTGACACTAAGTGTGTCAATACATTTACAACGCCACACTTTTATGTTGGTGCTTCAATAATGAATTAAAATGTAAAATATTTTGTAATGTTATTGAAGGAAAAAAATAAAGAATTGAATTTCAAATTACCGCCACTCGGTTATCTCAGTTACCATTCATTACCCATGCATTGTCCCTAGCCATCTCTGCACGCGAAGAACATATATAGTTTCCGACGAACTTAAGGAGAACACTCCAGCGGCTTACAGAAACGGCTGTATTATCCGAGGCATATTTTGGGTGATTTGTTGATGAGAATATTTAAGAATATCACATGATTAGCCGTCCTAGACAATATTATATTATTTAAAAAAAAATGGTTGACGAGTGTGTCTCGCCTGCGGTTGCAGATCTGCGGTCATTGACTTCTGTGTTGGGCGGTGCGTTTCTGTGTGAGTGGGCGGGTGACGTCACACCATTGAAGCCTCCGCCGCCCACCCCATGAATGGCCCCGCCCCCTCCACCGCCCCTCAGAAAGATAATGATGAAAATTAAAAAAAACTACGCCCAATCGCGACTCCTTCTATGAAGACTTCATAAGCTGCAGTCTGACTTCAATGAAACTGATGGAGATTCAGCTTTACAACAAGATACGTTTCACCCAATGTAAAAATATATGGGAGAGATGTAGTCTTATATATTTATATATTTATTTTTACTATATATTAATGCTATTAAATATATATATATATATATTTATTTTCATTATCCGATATCCTAGCCTGGGGGGGGGGGGGGCATTTGAAATGTATATATTTTTTAATTTTAAGAGGGGAGAAAAAACCTCTAAAATACAACAATAATTGTTTTCTTCACATTACTTACGGATAAATTTAAGTGATTATTAATTTATTTTGTAAGAAATATTCGCGTAATAAATCATAAAATAGCGAAAAAAATAAATAATATAAAATTTATTCTTAATAATTTTTATATTCTAGTTACAAAGTTGTGCGATTGACTCAACGAAACAATATTTTATATTAAAAAGTATTCTTAGTGAAGATACGTGGTGACTATATGACACGAAGACGGGTCATCAACCTCTCTCCTGCTGGTCGGCGTGAGACCTTTGATATTCATTTTCACACGAAAATAATACAAACGAAATTGCCGAACTGCATTCGCCAGACTGTTGTACTTTATTACGGTTGTCTGCAGAGGGGTCGCTGACCTTTTCGTCTGCCCCCCTGGGGGGCGCCTCCCGAGCGCCTCCCGAGCGCCTCCCGCGCCCCCGCGCCCCGGTGGAGCTCGACTCCGAGGCTCTGTTTATTAGGAGAGCGAGAACGGATGCCATTTTCGACACTTTTCCAGTAATACGAGATGACGAAAAACCTTTTTTGTCACAAATGACAAATGCAGTGAGTCGGGCTGTTTACCTGAACTCTTCAATATATTTATCATCTTTTCACATTATCCAATCTGAGGTTTAGTTTGCAGCATCCAAATCTTGCATCTTGTGCTCCACTGCACTCTACATTCTGTGGCCCTTTTTAGTTCAGCATTGTTTTGAAACACTATATTATATTAAAATCATAAATTAACTACAGTTATCCGATGTTCCTCGCTACGAAAATATTCTGTCTATCTATTTCTGTCTCGCGCACCTCCTCCTTCAAATTATACTCCCCTCTCCCACTTCTTCGCCAATCGTAAAAATACGTTAAATAAAAAATAAAAACATAAATGTTGTTTCTACAACCACCTTCTCCTTGATGTGAATAATTTTCTACACTGCACTTATTTTTACGAATATTTAATTCAAGTAAAGTACGGCTCTTCAGCATAATTCATATCAAATATGCAACTTTTGGATACGTAAACCTCATCCATATAAAAGGCATACAAGCAAGGTTTCCTAATATATGTGCAAAATATTCGGCGAAAAGTAAACAATTACATTTTTTGCAATTACAATTACGTATGATATTGCTCGTGGAAGCTCGTTACTCATCGTCATACAGTGTTTTTAAAACAATGCCTTGGTTATTGTTCCTAAAAAGCACAGGTACAAAATGAATGGTCAATAGGGACTTATCGCACAAAAAAAAAACAATCCACATGAATTAAAACGGGATACATTTTCAGGACACATAAAAATCAAATTCTCATAAAGTCTTGAAGCAGATTTTTCATCGCCTTATCACTAAGTATCGGTATTTGAATGTCAGCGAATTTTTCTACTGGACCACCATTTCGGGGACCTGTTAAAGTCACATAATTTAAATTTATCGAAAATTTTGTATTTTTGATGCATAAAGATGAAGGTAAAATGTGTCTCATTAGATACTGACATGGCATTTTGGACAAGTCCGGTCACGTGTGTGACGTTAGTATGTAAATGGCTGCTGTAATTGGTGCGCCATTGATTATGTAGATCGCCACTTGCGGCGCTGGACGACAGCCCTTAACGAGCGCGCTTAGTCGTGAGTTAAGTCCCGTACGACCGAGGCGAAAGCAACGTCATGTTACGGTCGAGCGGGGAAACCAAGTATTCATCGAAAATATATGTGAATGTGCTTCGGAAAAGTCTGTGTGTTGTTAATCTGCTCCTCATACTTCCACCACGCGATCCGATAACTATCCCGGCGACGTGTGAAGTCGTTTCTCCCGTAGAGAGGAGGATGTCAATATACAAATGATGTGTGTTATTAATTGACAATGTGAATAAAATAATTTGACTTACTGAAGTCGATGAGAAGACGGCCATAGCCCTGTCGCTGGTAAGGCGGCAGCGTGAGTATGCAGGAGACATTGTAGTTCAGCAATGAGTTTTTCTCCTGTAATAAAGACCAAACAATCAATGTTAAGGCATGAGCAAATAACCAATTGGAGCACAAGATCACCATAATCAATCAACCGTTACATGTGACAGCCGCTAGTTCCATGTGTTAGTCTGAAGTCAGTTCCCCACAATGTTAACCCTTTCGCATGTTAGCCTATATATGCCGTCTATGATTCCCCTACCGTGGATATCGGTAGCAGTGATATACAGTTTTGCTATTTTTAGTACTCATTGTGACATCTACGGTAGGAAATTGTAACTGCAGTTATTCCCTTTATCAACCTACATATATTCTTTACAGGAATATGTAGAGCATGTAAATAAATATCGTTAGGTTTAGTCACAGGAGCGATTTTTCTGTAAACTGGTTTGAAAAATTAAAAAAAAAATGGTTTGAAAAATTCACGCCGTATTGACAGTATAATTTGTATTCCACCGAGCCGTAACGAAAGGGTTAATGATTGGTATATGGTGACGATACAAGGTCCTGATGTGCTTTGGTTATTCTTCTCCTGTAGCAATTGCCATTAAGGTAGGCCAGTATAATGCAAAATAGTGGTTTTATTCTTAATCTAATCGAGTCAAATTATCTTACAGCATTGAAAGGATTTCTAGATTTTACTGTCAAAAAGACATATCAAAGACAACGTTGACAGAAGAATGACAGATCATTGAAAGTTTGAAGATTGAAAGTTCAATATTATAAATATAATAAAAAACCCAGAGACTCCAGCTCTGGGAACAAGTCACATCTTGGCAAGAACCTTAACTAACGGGCCTGGAAATCCCTGAACAGATTAAGAACCGGAGTTGGTAGAACAAAGGACAACCTCAAGCGGTGGGGAATGCTTGGGCAGGGAGAGTGACTATTGTGCGACTGTGGAGACCTGCAGACCGCCTCACACCTAAGATTCTGCTCCATGTGCCCAACAAGCTGCACAACTCAGGACCTAATGCTGGGCAACACACGAGCTATCGATGTTGCCAGATACTAGTGATGATGATGCTACATAAATTTATAATAAAATAATATTGGCCTCTTTAGATTTTCACACAATTCTATATAGCATGTATTAAAAAATAATTAACAATATTAATTAATTCACAATAAATTACTGTTTAATTGGTCTATTTTAAAAAATATTTATATATATATCGTCAGTATAAATATCTATACAAATCAATAAAAAACGTAGACACTGCAACGTTGGTTATAACCAAAATATAGGATTCATAAGCTTAATACAATTGAGTCAAATATTTAAACAATTGGACATTCTTGAAGACAATGATTTTTTGTGTTATTTTTTAGGCCTTTCGTCGGATATAACAATTTTTAAAAAGTGCTATCAAATGAATGATTTCGTACAATGTAAAAATTAAATTCAAACAATAATTATTTACAAAAGATACGGTGTAATACTATAATGGATGTAGTTGTAATGGAAAGATTTTTATCATCTTGGTTTGTAGCATTAAATGTTAAGTCCAGAGTCGCCCGTTTGTATGCTTTATTATGTATCACGTAAGATTCGAAGTGATTTTTAACTTGGTTTAACATGAATCGGTTTCTGTAGAAATTGCTAGAACACAAGACGAAATTCAGTTTCGTCTGCAAATCCAGTTTTGGTTAGTTACTGGTACATACTTCGCTCTCGATCTTGCTCCTTGCTGAAGCCCTCGGCCACATTCTGCGCATAGCCAGGCCATGACGCTGTTGCATCCATAGCTGCTGACCAAGAGAAGCTGGTGCCTTCCCTCTTTTTTTACTTCATATAAACACATACACGAGAATACCACCAAACGATTTGACGAAGCGATCTGATATTTGTATTCAATGACGATTGATAGACCAACGACTATAGCACGTTGTCAGCGCGATTCTCTTAGATCACCGAAGTTAAGCAACTTTTGATGCTTACCAAAACGTGGAAGGGTTGTTTAGGCATTGGGAGCATCGAGTCGATCAACCGATTTAATTATTTTAATGAATTTTAATTGAAATATGTCGGGAATCATATACATACACACGTTGCGAGGTGGGTCTTCGAGACAAAATATGTCTTGGTGATCCACCAACGTGTCAAAATGTATTTGAACCAAGCGAATATAGAAGTTAAACATGATCAAGAATGTTCATTATCGGTTTTCTTATAACCTGCGACGCTTGCACCAAATTATTAGGGAATTTTTAGGAATGGTAGACAGATCCACATTAGAATACGGATTTCTAGTTTACACAGAACAAATCGTAAAAAGTGTTTTGCGAATACTCGTTTGCTGTAAATGCACATTCGCATATAAAATTTACTTTTAGTTGAAAATCTTCCCTTGGGAGGATTGTAGTGTATGACGAGTGTGAAACTTCTTCGGTGATCGAATCTGTGACTTCTGGCATAACAATCGAGTGCTTTAACCCCCCCTTCCTCTGGTTGTTGTGTGGTGTGTCATGTTAAGCGCGGTCAGACGCTGACTCACACCAGGACCGGACATTGCGATGACGTCACAACATCAAGCGGACAGGCATGCAGGAGACTAGCATGAGACAGTGTTGAAAATGAAGCATCATCAACGTACATTGCTGGTAGACGAAAGTCTTCTCGTAAATACCATCTATTCACACTTAAAAATGGGCGACACGTGAATCTTTGGATGTAGTGCAATGCTATTAGGAGAACACCATTATAAGGGTGAGCTAAAAAGGACTTGGAAGGACTCGCAAAAGACATTTTTTTTTAATTTGACATAAGCCAGCAATTATTGTAGATACTTTAATTAACGTATATATTATTATATATTGTTATGTTGTAATAGTTTTGAAGTTAGGCGAGTTCCTTAACACTCTGTATGCAGCGTTAAGCTACCCTCAAATTGGCAAGTATCACATAGTCAACAGCTGAGATCTGTCACTACAAATTGTCGCCATAAAGTTCGGTCAGTCGCCAATATCACCGTCTTTTTTAAAGTCAGTTCTGAGGCTCCACCGATTACATATTTACAATACAGTAACCTTATTGAATGCCATTAAAGAAGACGAGTAAACAGAGACCTGAAGAAAATGCAAATTCAGTTTATGCTCCCCTTGGGCATATACAGGCTAGGTATACTTTCGTCTCTCAACAGACTGTGGGATAAGGCTGACGGTAACATTCCATATTATTGTCATTCATCACAAAGTTAAACCATCGTACTTCGCGGAAAGCCCTTCGCTTTTAGTATACATACTGACATCAGCACGATGTAGCCCTTGCTGACTGGTACCGAAAACCTCGATAAACGATCTTTCGTCTCATATTTCTGTTCGCTTGTCATACATTTATTTGTTGCCATATTAGCATCTTGGACAAGTCCAGTCACGGGTGTGTGAGTTATATAATTTTGCCACCGACGGCGCTGGTGACCGACCACGGGCCGCACGGGTCAGTGGCGTGTTGACGACCGAGTAGGTCGCATTACGGTAGGCGGCATGTCATTCCGCCTGGCCGGAAGCTTGTACGGTTTTAACGTAAATACATGTCAATGTGCTTCTGAAAAAGTCTTGTTTGCTGACCTGCTCCTCATCCTGCCTCACGCGACGGAATTTGAGAGAGGAGGATGTTAATATATAATATGATAATCCTTTAGGGATGCTCATGATTTTCATGCTGTGATAAATGTAGAAAGTTTAAAATTTATTAAATTATTATAAATCTGCTTCATTAAAAGCAGTTATATAATCGAGACTGCTTGAGAGGGTGATCACTGATGCTGGGAGAGCATTCCAAAGCTTACCTGATATATTAATGAAGGAGTTGGCAAAAAATCAGTGTATCACGTAAGAAATACGTCGTCTTGATCTTGCTAGGCTCGGTGTTGGCCACATTTGGCGCGAGGACCGGTTTGTCAGGTGAGGGCAGTGGGACGATCGTTACCTGCATGGAAGCACCAGGTATGGGAGAAGACCTTCAGTCAGCAGTGGATACAATCCAGCCGCAGAGAAAGACGATCAAATATTCTGCAACACTTTCGCGATAGTTGTTTGATATGATACAGCGCATTCAATTGATACGAGGTAGGTAGTTTGGTTGGGTGCAGCCGCTCCTTAAGACCAAATGGTCGAAGCCTCGGAAGCATCAGCCATATATTTCAATCTCTTTAAAAAGTCTGATTAGAAAATCGCCCAAAAATATGTCATCGATACTGCAGCGTCTCATCAAGTCTCCGGGCACTAGAGGTCGTCGTAGGGAAAAGAAGGATAGTTTGATTCTGTAAGGTTTTTATTACTTAGTGTGTTCATTAAACCCTCGATCTTTTGTCACAGAGAAATAATATTGACAGCACATGTTTAGAATATTAGGCTGACAAAGAGAGGTCTATAGTCATGGATTTTAATATGATCTAAATTATGAGAATACGACATGAGGAGTACGTAGAGCGCTACATGGATTGCCTATAATTAGGGATAACCGGGAGTATTTGCAGCAAGTGTTCGAAGACATGCGTTGCAGCTCTTATGCTGAGCTATAGAGGGTTGCAGAAGATCGAAAGAGTGGAGATCGAGATGCAAGATTTTGTTGCTGCAAGCCAATCCACCGGATTGATACTACGAAGAAAAAGTTTAGTATCTGCATAGATTATTATAAGGTATCGGAATTCTTCATTATATGAAATATTGAATGTTATTTGTTGAGTTTGTTTTATTCGATCGCTGTTTTAAGATATTTTGTTATGAAATTTTACATTGTCACCATCAGCTTGTGTCCGTCCACTGTTGAACATAGGCCTCCCACATGAGTCTCGACCCCCTTCAATCCTTCGCCTTCCACATCCAGTCTACACCCGCCAGTTACATTGTCAATTATTAGATATTTTGCAGCTTTCTTATGCTGAGCTAAAGAGATGCAAGATTTTGTTGCTCCAAACAAATCCACAGGATTGTTACTACTACGAAGAAGATATTTTGGCATGCCGGAGATATTTTTGTAGCCACAAGGTTTGGTTGCGAATCTCGTTTTTGTGTCAAATGTTTGAATGTGTACGAATCAGTGACCCCGCCCGGGTGCAGTCGGAGTTCACGGCGTCTGGCGGCTGGAGGGTCGACGCCCCCGCCGCGCCCTTGGCCGAGGGAATGGGGCCAGACTGTCCCCCTCCCGGGCGGTGGCTACGCCCCTGGCTGCGCTTTGGCCGGCCCCGCTCGATGAACGAATTTATCGCCGAAGATACTTCGTTCGACGGATAACACAACTGTCAACCGGTATTGCAGTTTGTGTTGAGGTGCATTGAGACCAAACAAATGGTTGAGCCACCCCTTAAGGACAAAAAATGTACATGCCGCGGGAGCGTCGGGCATAACAAACCCAAATATTTCTCTGATACTACAGTCACAGTCTATACAAGTTCGCGGGCTCTTGCCCTAGATGGCTTCCAGGAACCATCTTATGTTCTCATGTGGACCTTCGGGATACAGGTGTTCTGGTACAAGGTATAGACAATTTGACCTTACAGAACTGTGAAACGGTAATTTGAGCTGTCCATGTGCTTAAACGAATATATAACAATTATTTAAGCCATACGGCGTTTAAACCGAATACGTAAAAATTTTGCAGCTTTAGTAGGATAGAGCAGCGTTAGAAGACGTATTTTCCATTTACACAAAGCAAATTGGAAGGAGTGAGGAAAAAATGTGCGAACTTTCGTTTTATCAAATGCACCATTACATGTGAAGCTAATACGAGGACCTTAAGTCCTTACAACGGCTACGGGAATGTGGTGGAGTACACGCCTACTCTATCTCGTAATCCAGCATTTAATTGTTTGGAATAAACTCAGTGTTGTAAAGTTCTTGTGAATATCGCATTGTAGTAAAATCGGATTTTCAGTCGATAACGAAATTTCAACTCTTTCTAACCTGAATCAAATTTTTGGTCGAATCTGAAAAATTGATTGGTCGCCTTGAATTTACCTTTCTGAGAAGCGAGGCATTGTTTCGAGATCACTCTATCGAATTGACTTTAAACGAATCGAATCGCATTTGGGTGTAAAATTAAAGAAAAAGATTTTTAAAAACGTTTTTTTAGAAGCATAAATTGAGAATACATACACGGTAATCGCTGTGGAGGTGACGTCTACGTATCCAACAGGTATTATAATAAGGAGTCGTTCTCTACTTGAGTTCGATTGCGAGCAATGAAAGTTTCCTGCAAGGGGTTACCTCATGAACAGTCTGGCCTGCTTTACCTGAGTTTGTTAATACAAACATGTTGAATTTTCAGTCGAAATGAAAAGATTGTTTGCTTCTCACAGACGCCGTCGATTCACATCCCGACCAAGCTAGTTTTTTCATATCGATCTAATTAAATCTAAGCTCTTTACATGCCCCGGTAAAACAAAAACTGTCGAGGCTTCGGGAGCATCGGGCTGATCATCCGATCTCCTTAAAAACCCTTATCATTTGATACCCAAATATTTATCTGATACTAAAAGTTCACGGGCTCTTGCCCTGGAGGCTCCCGGGAACCATCTATGTTCCCACGTGGACCTACGCGGATACAGATGTTCTGGGACGAGGCATGGACAGTCTGAGCATACAGAACAGTGAAACGGAAATTTGCGGTGTCCATATGCTCCAAATATGGAGCGGATATGGTAAAAAAATTAGAATCTAATTTAATTTTACATTAATAACAGTAAATTATTTATTTTCATTTTTCAAATAAAAAACAGGAATCACAAAATACTCTGATTAGTTTTTCTTTTAATTCTGTTAAAGATCCATTATTATTCATAAAATAAAATATCCTATAACTCATATGCTTAAGTAAAATACTAAAGGTTAGAGAATAATTTATGTGCATAACTAATCACTCATAATAGTCTTATTGGTTAGGTTAGTTTCATTATGATCATCATAATTTCCATATTCGCTCACATAAAACGGAAAAAATACATCAAGAGTAAATACTAAAAAAAATATTTAAGGCATTCATTTTAAATAACTAAAATTCTAAGAAGATTATTTTTCATAAACATGAGACATCTATGAAATTAAATTGAAAGCTTTTTATAGAGAAAGAATATAACCTCAAATTTAACTCTCATGTAAAAGCAGCTTGGTTATTTTATATTTATACCTCTTAGGTATTACGATATAAGATATTTTTTACAAAAATAATCATGTAAAGATATCTGAGCGGGATGAAAATAATTCACATCATAGTTATATCATACAATACTGTGTACACATACCTGTATTTGTGAATATTTTTGGTTATTGTTAATTTCATACAATAGTAATATGTAATAATAGCATATTATGTTCAATGCGATCTGCGAGTTGGAAATAAAATGAGTCTCAAAATAACTTGAATAATTTTTATTTAATTTTGGATAATCCCACAACTTGTGCTTTTCTGAAAGTGATAAAAAAAGACTAGAGGCCTTTGAGATGTGGACATACAGAAGAATTCTCGGAATTTACTGGAGAGACCACGTCACGAACAATGAGGTTCTCAGGATAATCAAGGAAGATAGGCACCTAGTAAGAACCATCTTAGAGAGGCGAGCCCGATGGATCGGTCACGTAATGCGCCACGACGGTCTTCTTCACGACATTGTGGAAGGGGTGGTTGAGGGTAGAAACTGTAGAGGACGCCCTAGACGGGAGTATTTGCAGCAAGTGTTCGAGGACATGAGTTGTAGTTCTTATGCTGAGCTGAAGAGGGTTGCGGAGGACTGAGAGGAGTGGAGATCGAGATGCAAGATTCTGTTGCTGCAAACCAATCCACCGGATTGATACTACGAAGAAGAAGAATCCCATAACACAAGTATTTCATACGTATGTTTTAAAAAAACGAAATAATAAAAACTAACAAACCCTACAGTACCCAAATTAACTGTCCAGGTGAGCACCATACGACAGGGCAAAACCTTTGCCAGTAAGTGTTTAATTACCCAAATATATTGATAGGTTTAGAAATGTAAAAATCCAATTATGTGACCTGACAACAATGTGATTCTAATTTTATTAATTATTAAAATTTTAAGTATTTTGTAGATGTTCGTTTTTAAAACAAATAAATACAGGTGTGTTTGGCAGAGGTTAAGATGTTTGACTGTGCATAGAAAAATTCCAGGTTTTGAAAACTGATAAAGGTCAAAACAGAAATTATGTTCATCAATTTATAATTTACGAGTTCTTGCTATACTATATCTATTTTCTAAAAAAATAAAATTTAAACTTTATATGCGTATTTTGATAAATTCATATTTCATGTTTTATTGGATCATTTATCATCATTTAGCATCATCATAGCCGACGGGCGTAGCTCAATGGTCAACGCGATTGCTTTGCAAAGCCAAAAGTCATGGGTTCGATCCCCGATGGAGATTAAAAAAAAAAATTTAATCGATTTATGAGCTCTAAAATATGGTTGGTGTGAATTTGATCCCTCACCCGTAAAATGCCGTTATGGCCTATTAATTAAAATTGGTGGTAGACAAAAGTCGTCCCGTGAAGACCACCCATTCATAGTAAAGTCCTGTAATAATAAGGATGATGCGTGAATCTCGGGCTATAGTCTATGACGTTGGTGGATCAACAATCCACATGCAGCACTTAGCCATATGCACCATGGTAAGCTTCATAGAATTCCACAGGTGAGACTTCAGAATTACTATCACCATCTGTCGGTATTCTCCTCTATGTGTTTACATAAAATAAAAATAAATCGTTTTGTAAATAAATAAATAAAACCCTGCCTAGCAATAGGGATTGAAATATTAGAGAAAAGAGTTGGTGGGAGTAAATGATTTAGCCCATAAGTCACGAATCAGAGAATGAAAAGAGTGTCTTTGCTCACCTTGCTGAAGTAACCGACGGTATGACAGCCCTCGGAGTCGGCTAGCGTCATGACGTAGAAGAGGAAGGGTTCCACGTCATAGTAGAGCGTTTTGTGGTCCAGGAAAAACTTGGCAAGCAAACACAGCTGCTGGCAGTATTGCTTGTGGCGCCGACCGTCCACCTGCCACACGCCCAGCCGGCCCTTGCGGTAAACCTGTGAAAACATGTTACAAATGTTAATCATTAGATCACTATTCACACACCAACCATTGGAATTAATGTATTGTTGTATAAAGTATATCCTTTATAAAGTAGAAATGTTATTTTTAACCTGTTAACTGGGTATGACATAATATTCCGTCATTCCAAGAAAGTAACTGTAGCAGGTATGACGATATATTCCGTCAAGACACTTTAATTATTAAAATTTAAATTACACTTTAACGGGCTTGACGAGCTATGGCTTATTTTGTTTGTTCATCATATCTATGTACATCTAGGCATCAAGTTGCACGGATTCGCCGCGTGTTTTTTTTTTAACATTAGCAAAATTAAATTCCCCGGTAAACAGGTTCAACAGGTTGAAAAGGCTGCAGTTCTTGATAGCAACACTGTGGCTTAAACAAGGCATTGTTCTTTAATATTTTTTTTACTATTTAGTTATATAATTTTCTGAAGATTAAGTTATATTGAGATAAAGATTCTTGGCTGATAATAATTTTAATACTATGAACATAGATTATAATGTCATTATCATCAGCCTGTGTCTGTCCACTGTTGAACGTAGGCCTCCCGCATATTTAGTGTAATATTGCTTCAGATTCGGTGCTGGTGTTGATTGATACGAAATGTTTTCAGATGTTTGATTTTGTAACAATAATGCCGTGTTATTTGTGTGTCAAACATGATATACTTATGATATGGTTTTTGTTGTTGCAAGTCCAACTATTTGCGTGAGTGTCCCGACACTAGTTCTGAGTGTGAGGTCATTGACACTAAGTATGTCAATACATTTACAATGCCACATACAGTATGCACTTGAAATGTAATATATTTTGTAATGTCATTTAAGGAAAAAAATAAAATAAATAGAGAATTGAATTGTGAATGAATCTCCATCCTCTTAAATCCGCTGCCTAATTATAATATACATTTAAGTAAATAAATATCTATAAATGTCATTTGCAGTGGAACGGTTGATATAAAATATTAAGTAATGAATGGTTCAGACCTCGTCTCCCGGTGGGTGTCTCCAGACACACTTGGCACGGTGCCGCGTGATGCCGGTGACCGTCTTGTGGTGATTGAGGCAGAACTCGCAGAGGTAGAGTTGCGGCAAGCGCGCTGCGTCCGCCGGGTAAGGACTCTGGTACCAAGCCTCCATGCAATACTTTCCCATGCAGACGTATCTGTTGAGAAACATTACATCACTTTAACAATTATTACAAGTTATAATTAACAAGAATATGAGTGAAATAAAATGATTAGGTACTTGTAAAGTACAAAAAAAAAACAATGAGCGTAGAACACGAGCATTGGAAGTAGGCAAATATTCATTGAAGTCACCAAACAGACCAATTATGTCAATCAAATAGATCCAGAAAACCATTAATTGGGTGTGAATAATGGATCTTAACGTCGAGCCCATTTAAAAAATGCAATCAGTTGGAAAGAATTTGGTATGCAAAATCCTTCAAGAAGATGAACATGTCTCTTGAAAGGGTTTCACGATGGGGTGACCTCAACCTTGTCAGTTTCAACATTTCCAAAACCCAATCATGTACTTTCTCCACCGAGAAGACTGCTATGGATCCTGTATCTTTCAACGGTTGTTCTCTTCCAAAAGCAAGCTTCATCAACATGCTTGGATTATAAATCTCGAATAATGACAAATATTATGAGGCAATTAAGTATAAAGCCGGTCTCGCTTCCAAAAAAATAGGTGTATTATATAGATCACTGAGGTATTTCAACGATAAACAACTTCTTCTATATAAAGGACAAATCCGACCTATCCTTGAATACGGCAGTCACCTTTGGATTGGAGCCCCAAAATACTTTCTAAACTTAATTGACTCAGTTTAAAGAAGAGAAATTCGTTTGATAAAAATGACACTCTTACGTCTAACCTGCAATCAATGGAACACATTCGTAGGATTGGTTCAGTTAGTTTTTTCTACCGTAATAACGGTAATAACCACGGTCGCTGCTCCTCGGAACTTAAAGAACTAATTCCTCGTGCACCCACCCACAACCGACAAATTCGTCTTACACTTGCTGAACATCCATACACGGTTAATGTGTGTCGACCAAGAACTGGCAGTTTCCAAAGTTCCTTCCTTAATGCCACCGGTAAGCTTTAGAATGCTCTTCCAGCGCCTTTGTTTCCTCCTTCCTACAATTTGGATCTCTTCAAGAAACAGATAAATACACACTTGCAATCTCCCCAACCCACACACAAACACGAACGCAACACACATCCTGCATGCAGCGTCCAGCCTCCCTGGCTGAGTGTCATAGAGTGCCCTGGTCTTGACCGGCTGTGCTAAAACACATTTATTAAGGGGCTGGAAGTAAGGGCTGTGTGCATAAAAATAATGAGTCTGTCGGAATGGATGTTGTGTGTGTTGCAATCAGGTTTGTGAGAAGGAATCGGTGCGTGTTGTGATGTGGTCAAACGACACGAACATTCCGAACATTAAAAAATGAAATACAAACACTAAATAATGTCATGAAGAATTTAATTCACAGGTAAGCAAGTTAAATATACATTTACACAAAATTGAATTCAGGATAATATTTTATCGGATTTATTTATAATCAGATTTGAGCGGTTGTGTTTAGTTAATGAATGATTTTAATATTTGCAATTTGTAAGGTTCTAGAATTTATTTTATAAAGGTTCAAAAGTTACGTAGATAATGCTAAAATGTGGTCAGACAAAGAATCAGCATAGAGACGCAGTAAACTGGCAGCGGATCTTGTGGTGAGGTGGCTGAAGATGAAGAACCCTGTTGATGGTGAGATGCTGAGAAAAAGGTCATGGTCCATATGATATTTTCCTTACACAAAGGTTGAGGTCTCCCACGTGACAAATGTGACATCTATACCAGTGATTAATCCGCCACAACCGACTACTGCAGTGTGGATGAATTTGGAAAGCTAAACTAATACTTTCCCAGAGAGAAAAATGATAATATTACGAGATCGAACCCACAATATATTGCATGACAGTAGAGTGCATTTGAATTTGCATTAGAATCGCAGTGAACAGTGGTTGAAACCAACTTGAGTGAATATATTGACATATTTAGTGTAATATTGCTTCAGATTCAGTGCTGGTGTGAACAGATACGAAATGTTGGATGTTTGATTTTGTGAGAATAATGCCGTGTTATTTATATGTCAACCATGATATACTTAGGACATGGTTATGGTTTTCACAAAACCTAACTATTTGCACTGCGTATTCCGACACTTGTTCTGAGTGTGAGGTCATTAACACTAAATGTGTCAATACATTTACATCAACACACTTACGTTGGGACTTGAATAACGAATTAAAATGGTATATTTTGTAATGTCGTTGAAGGAAAATAAATAAAAAATTGAAATTAAACTCATAATCATCATTTCAAATACTATTCAGTGCTGATGAAACATATGTTTGATACAAATTGTCAGTGTATATTTCTGTCAGCCGCCATGGTATTCGCCTCTTCTCATATTAACATTGAGTCCTAAAGCTCAGTTGCGTACGTTTTACATGTAGCCGACTGCCTTCTAGGATGGAGACAGCCTGGGGAATTGATGAATGGGCTGCTGTAGTTCATGACCTCTGCAATATTTGAAGAACATGTCCCAGCAAGGTCCACTTTCGCAGTCCTTCGTTGCACGGATTGTAGGATAGAAGGCTGCCGTGTTTATTCATACACCTTATTATTCTTTACACCGCCAAAACCGTCATGATATCTTTAGCTTTTGGTTAGATGCCAGGATCTCATATAGAAGAACGAAGATAATATTTGTTATTAAGTTGTTGTTTTGTCTCACCTGGTGCCCTTGGAGGGCGGCATGTTCTTGAGCTCCTCCTCGATCTTGTAGGCTGCGGCCGCCTGCGCCTCACGGAAGAGTGCCAGGTCGTAGTCCGGCACGAAGCCGCTGAGCTGCGGCTCGCGCTCGCCGACACGCTCCGCCTTGCCCGGCCCCACGGCCCCCGCGCCCCCTACCGCGCCCGCCTCCCCCTCGGCCCCCGCCGCTCCTTGCTTCACATCCCCAAACGATGTCTGCGGCGGCTTCCACTTGGAGCGCATATCCTGCAACAACACAAAATACCGTCACAATCGAAACCATTTATAAGTAATAATAAAAAAACAAAACCATTAATAATACTAGTGAAGAAACCACTTTAGCTGCTTTCCTGCTTATACTGACCAAATTTTGGTGAGTATTTGAAAAAAGTAAGGTTGTAATTATTTCCTGCTCCATTGCGAGATATCGAATCGCGATTAAGGGGGGCAACCACTTTAGACAGTTCAATCTTTTATTTTTTTATTCCTTATATCATTAGTAAATATATTCAAGAATATGCTAAAAAATATGCAAGGTGATATTCGACGTCCTTCATATATTACGGATGTAAATTGGAAGACTTTAAAAGAAGATTTTAAAACTCAACAAAACTTATGAGGTACAAGAAACCAATGTTTTAGAAATTGTGTGTAAGAATGTGTTTTTTTTTTTATTCTTTATATATTTTTTATATCCGTTTTTCTCAAAATGACTTTTGTTCCTATCGGCGTGCAGAGTTATGCAAAAAGTAATAGTTTGACAATTGCCAAATAATTTTTATAACTCTCTATTAAATTACATATTAGTTAAACCTAAGTTTTATGAAAAATGCACTATATATTTTACTAATTTAAAATATGAAAAAATGTGTAATTTTTTTTCCTTTTTTGAAATTTCTAAAATAAATAAACCATTTAATTTTTCATATTTGTAAGGAAATCTTAGTTTCAACTACATTACTACACCTCGTAACTAAACTTTTTATATCACTTCTAGGTTAATATTCTGAGCCCTATCGCACACGCTAAATGTACGCCTAAATTTCAGAACAACCTGTATATCAGCTTTTAACGAGGACAATATCGAAGAAAATCTTCTTAAAATATTTCATTACGTATCATAACATACATAAAAGACCTCAAAGACTCCATCACTTTTCATCATTCCTTATCCTTGAAAAAAAAAAACATGTTTGAAAAGAACAACCTTCTTCAGTGGTTGCCCCCTATAAGTTTTATTTTTGATATAATAAACAATTGAATTCAATGATAGTTGGCTGTTGGAGGATCGCACCTTGACTTTAAGTTGGTAGGCCCGGTGCTCCAGGCTGGGCTGCGCGGCGCGCCGGGCCGAGCGCGCATGCGCCGCGCGCCGCTGCGCCTCCTGCAGTGGCCGCGTCTCCGCGGCGCGCAGCCTGCAGGCCTCGGGGGAGCTGTTGTGGTAGGTGGGGCACGCCTCTATCGTGAAGTGCTTCTCCATCCGCCCGCCTGAAAACAATCACCGACCATAAATAACATGATTTTAACCCTGATATCCACTCGAACTCACTGAAGCGCTGACATCCATAGAAAACACATTTAATTCCAACTTCAATATGAAGATAAACAGCACAAAAACCAAAGTCATGAGAGTAACCCGCAATGAGCAGCAGAAAATTAACATATCAATGCTAGGAATACCCCTAAAAGATGCAAAAGAGTTTGTATACCTTGGAAGTATGATCAACTGGGATGGCAGAACAAAAAGAGATGTCAACAGTCGCATACATCTAGCAAGGCTAGCTTTCAATAAAAAAGCAAAAATCCTTGAGTCAAAGAATATTAATTTAAGGCTCCGTAAGCGACTTGCCAAAACATTTGTTTGGAGCATCTTGATGTACGGCTGTGAGACATGGTGCTTATCTGTAAGTGATAAAAAAAGACTAGAGGGCTTTGAGATGTGGTCATACAGAAGAATTCTCGGAATTTCTGGAGAGACCGCGTCACGAACAATGAGGTTCCCAGAATAATCAAAGAAGATAGGCACCTAATAAGAACCATCTCAGAGAGGCGAGCATGATGGATCGGTGACATCATGCGCCAGGATGGTCTTCTTCACGACATTGTAGAGGGGATGGTTGAGGGTAGAAACTGTAGAGGGCGCCCTAGACGGGAGTATTTGCAGCAAGTGTCCGAGGACATGAATTGCAGCTCTTATGCTAAGCTGAAGAGGGTTGCGGAGGACTGAGTGGAATGGAGATCGAGATGCAAGATTCTGTTGCTGCAAACCAATCCACCGGATTGATACTACGAAGAAGAACCCTGATATCTACTTGATATGATTCCTTCAGGCTCACACTTAAAAGACTACGACAAATGATCTGTTACCTGTGTGCTTTGCTCGCCGTGACACACAAATAACAAACTGTATATATTAAGATCTAGAATTAAGAAATAAGTAATTAGATTCAAGTCAAATATCTTCTGTAAGCTAGGTTGTCATCTATGTGGAGCGGATACCTTATCGAACAAGCATAGATGTCATTTTGGCTAGCCAGGTAGCTTGGTAGTTTGGTAACACACCCCCCACCACTGACTCACACAATAGTGCCGAGAAAGGACAGTCGTATTGCCCCACTTGGTTTCCGCCATCTGCCGCAGAGACTTTACTCTTAGACGTCCATTGTCCCGCATTCCAATACTTGGTCTGTACCTCGGTGAGTCTTTGTAATTACTCATGCATCTCTTAACATTTTGACTCTTCGGAAACTAGCTTGTATTTGGAGTTGTGTTAACCCTTATCACTCGAGAGGCACTGCTAATGCGCTACAATATTAATTTCACTCGTTAGGGGTCATGAACAATGGGCATACATTTTAATGTCCATACAAAATCCTAGGGTGCACGGACAGGTTTCTTCATGTATGCAGTTTTTTGCCTAGTACTTGCTACTGAATGCTTGTGTATTGTTCTACATTTGTTTAATTTAAATTTGTTTGTTTATTGAATTTTTTTGTCATACATTTGTTAAAATTAATAATAGGTTAGGTTAAGTCAGGTTTCCATTTTATGTGCTATTTATTCATTCATTTTACATTAATTAGTGGCAGTATCGAGTCTATTACTGATATTTTAATTTAATAACTGACCACATTTTTGGTACACTGAATACTGACAATTTATTAATCAACTGTTTTTATAAATTTATCCAAATTAGGTTATATAAATTTGCTGCCAAAACATTAAATTAGTCACTGAACAAATAAATACAAGGTAAAAAACCGCCTCTTGAAGTGGTTGCCCTCGTTAAGAGCTGGCTATCGTGCTGCTGACTTACTGAGGTGTCCCAAAGAGTCGCAGCCAGGCAGCGGACAGCGCAGCTCCGCCCCTGGAGGCAGAGCGGCGCGCGGGGGCGAGGGGCCGCGGCGCTCTGGCGCGCCCGCCAGGGGACAGGCGGTGCCTCCGCGCCCCTTCACGCCGCCCAGTAGCGCCGGGGGGCCCTTGCTGGAAACCGTCGCTCGCTTCACCGGACTCTTAGACGCCGATCTGTAAACGTAAACAACATTTATTAACACTTAATCCCGTCACAAATAAAACCAGACTCTAAAGCAGGGGTTTCCTAAACTAGGGGCCGCGGCCTCTTAGGAGGCCGTAGGATTTATCGCGAGGACTACGAAAATATTGAGTAAAAAATAAAAACATATTTAGGGAATGTATATATTTAAGTCTGTTAAATAATAACACATTATATGAAAATATAATTATATAGACTGAGAAGATGAGGTAAGCACCTGAACATTGTAGGAAAGTGCAATTGGCCTATATTTTTCCGATTGCTTTGTCAAAGTCCATTAGTCCAACATTTGTCAACTTTTTTGTTTGTATTTTGGAATTAATACAGTATTATATATGTATGATCGTGCCGCCATTTAAAACATTTAATTATTTCATGTGCAAGTTTTTATTAAAAAATGTTTTTAGGCAAGTTCCTATAATCTTTTGCTGAATAAAATAAAAATATAATAAATTTGTGCATATTTATTATATTTTTTAGGGGGCTGAGATTTTTTTTTTTCCGATTAAAGAGACCGTGACATGAAAGTAATTGGGAAGCACTGCTGTAAAGCATACGGTCGCATAAACTGCAATTAGCAATACTTTAATTGGTATATAATTACACATTTTGTAAAACAGTAATTAGGACAATTATGCTCTATTTTTTGGGCTATAAAAAAAACCATGGTAAAAAAAACTTCATAAAGCTAAGATAGGTTTGCGACGTTACAACTGGACTTGATTGAATTTTCAATGATTTTTGATAATTTGGGCTCAAGCATGCCCAGGATAAATTAAAAGAAAATTGCTTGAGGCGTCGCTGTCCCATCACGTGCAGGACGGATGCATACACAGTTAAATAAGTAATGCTAATTGCAAATACACAAGTGAAGACCTGGAAGGCAATAACATACTGTAAAAAGCATTTCACTTCCTTTATATCAAATAACCATATCTAATTTGAAAAATAGCATTTTTCTATTGACCATTTATTATTTTGTTACATTTAATTTACTCTGACATTATGTTTATAGAATATATTGGTAAATTTATCCTAAGACATATATATTAATTCAGTACTTTTTTTCACATAAAGTAGATCAGGTATCAAGCTCACACAAACCTGTCGAAATAAACAAATAATATTTTTATTAAGACACTGGATCTAAAAAAGGGTACTGATGACAGATTTGTGTTTACAAATAAAAACAACAGATAACAGGGTTTAGATTACAGGTGATCCTCAAGTTGTGACGAGAGAGAGAGAAGTTACCTCTTGGCAGCGCCCTCCGTGTCTGACTCGCTGTCGGTGGCGGGCGCACGGCCAACCACGTGCCGGGACTTGCGTGCGCTGGCGGAGCGCGTGAGCTTGCGGGTGACGCTGGCTGCGTTGGTGGCAGGTTTAGTGTTCTCTACATCAGAGTCTGTGCCGGGGGCCGCCACTCCGGTCGTAGGCTCCTTGGGAGTATTCTAAAAATTTAAGAGATGAATTCATTGATATGAGTGACTATTTGGTCTTTATCTTTAACCCTTTCCGGTCCCCAAAAAAAATAAAAAATGTTCTGTAATGTCCACAATAAATTTATAGAATTATAGGTAAAACAATATAACGGGGGTTTTTTTTAATAAAACTATAAATAACAATTTTCATTAAATGTGTTTGTCTTATGTCAAATGACATAAGACATACGACTCACCGGAAGAATGTCCATGTCGAATGATATTCAACATAGGACTCACCGGAAGAATGTCCAAGTTTAATGACATTCGACATAGGACTCACCGGAATAATATCCATGTCGAATGACATTCGACAGAGGACCGGAAAGGGTTAATAAGCAATACTCATTTCCCTATTTTTATTGTTATCCTTGCAAAAATGCATGATGCTTCATGAAAACCATCAACCCACTCGACCTCAGTATATTAAGCTATGTTCATACTAACTTCTTTTCCATTCTTCCCTAAGTGAACAAAGGTAAAAACATTTTTTATTTGACTTATAAAATACTTACATAAATCAATTATCTTAAATATCTATCTATTATGGTCCGGCCTATATATCGGCGTATTACAGTCGAGAGACATAATTATATTATAAAATATAATAATCATATTATTTTTTATTCATTATTCATTCATATATATCATTGTTTATTGAAAAATATTTGAATGCTTTTTTGTTCACAGTTTACAGAGATTGGAAATACAATATGGAAGTCCGGATTGGGATATATTGAGCATATTATAATATAATATATAATACCTGGGTAATAATAAAAAAGAATAAGTACCTTTTCTGTTTTGACGGGTTCTACTTTTGACCTGGAACGGCTAAGCTTTGCCGTGACGATTGCAGCTCTCTTGGGTGGAGGCGCCGCCGGGCCGGGGCCGGGGCGGCGCCGCGGCAGCTGCTGGGGGCGGCGCCGCAGCAGCCCCCACCGCGCTCTTGTCCGCCTTGTCCGTCACCTTATCTGATGTCCTCTCCGTCACCTTTTCTGTTACTTTCTCAGATGCCTTCTCTGTCGTCTTCTCGGTAGCTTTGTCTGGCTTTGCGCTACTTTTTTCTGCTGGCGTGCTGCTCTCCGTGTCCGAGCTGGAAGCCGAAACGGTTGACTCGGAGTTAGTGGAGCTGCACGATGAAACAAACGCTTTGGATTTGTATTGGACGTTTTTGTCTTTGTCAGGTTTTTTCTTGACGGCCGGCGGAGGTTTGGAGGCTCCGGAGCGTTTCTGTCGCGTGGCGGTCTCGCTTTCTTTGACCGGAGGAGCGGGTGTCTCCGGTTTCGATTTAGCGTCAGCAGAAGATGTCGAAGTCTTAGATGCGCGGCCTTTCTGTTTAGTGGAAGCGGCAGGCGCGTGCTTCGCCGAAGGTTTTGTTTGACGCTTAGACGAATCGGCATCGCGATCTGACTCGGAGCTGTTATCCGGAGAGAAAATGCTTTTCTTTTTGAGAGGTTTTTTGGGATCCGTCTTTTTGTCCGTAGATTTAGGGGGAGGTTTGCTTGGCGCGGAGGCGGCGGTTGTCGCGGTGGCGCTGGCGGGGGTGGGGGCGGGAGCAGGACGCGCGGAGCGAGAGCCGCTCGGCCGACTGGGCCTGCGGAGCCCGACTGTGACGCTGCTCTTGGGCTTTGTCGGCGCCGAGGAGCGCCGCCGAGGAGGCAGCTTGGTCTCCGTGCGGGGCTCGTCATCGCTGGAGGAGACGGACTGGCGCTTTTTGGGTTCCCTGCGCGGCCTCTCAGGCGCGGGCGGCTCGACGGCACTGGCGGAGGCGGGGGTGGGCGTCGGAGCGACAGCGCTGGCAGCCGCGCTGGCAGAGCTGGCTTCGGTGCTGCGGCGTGGAGTAGGACGACGCGCAGGCGGCAGGGCGGGTGGCGGGGCTCGCGGAGATCCTTCAGAGCTGGAGCTGTCCGTGCTGCTTGTGCTGCTGGTTGAGCTGCTGCTGCTGCTGGAGGAGCTGCTGCTACTGCTGCTCGAGTCCGAGCTGGTCTCCGAGCTGGACTCGGGGCTGCTGTTCGCCTGCAAAACGGGGAGAGCGCGCGCATAATAAACATTGTCCACTTAACCTAGGAAGATCGATGGCGGCGGGGGCTTTTTGCGCTCCGGCCGCCTGAGGGAAAGTATCGATTCTAGTTACCTGCTTTTTCAGTGTCATGTTATTCAAATTGTTTCAGGATATCGGTGTTATATTTGACAAGTTTCTAAAAAAACGTAAACAGACATAGAGAGGACGCCATTAAATCTTTGACATTTTCGCCAGTGTTACCATAGCGAGGGCGACCGTTCGGGAATGCACTTTCAATTATTTTTATTACACTTCCTCTTTTTATCTTTTTATGAGGAGCTCGTATTAGATTCCTTATAATTAAGGTTGTTTGAATAATGAAAAAACGTCTTGAGAATAATATAGTTTTCTTAAAACTTATTGGGAAACCGTTTATTTTTAAGTAATTAATTGAAAATATATTTTTATGTAACTTTGAAGAAAAATTACTCAATTTTTCAAATGCCTTCAAATTTTTATAAAGTTATTATTTTTATATTTATATGAAAGAATTTTTGGAGTAAAGAGAAAAATAATAACTGGTGAAGACTTAAGAAACTTGACCTTCACGAACTTTCCGTATGTTTAGGGAGATGATACAATATAAATAAGGTCATCTTTTGGTTTAAAAAATTATCAACGGTCTTTTGTAATTGGAAATTTAAGCTTGGCTAACCATCAAATAGAAGTATAAAAATATTTCGAGATATTCTTACACCTTCACACATGCAGTTACACGACAATTAGTTGAATTTAAATAAAATCACGTAAAAGAAGAAGAAAGATATACCTAGTCCATATCTCTCGAGATTGCGCAAATAATAGAACACAAGAATTGCTCGATTGTTAGAAGTGTCAGAGGGGGATGTTGTGAATATTTTGTTGTGATATTAATTAATTTGTTAGATTCCCCCATGAATTATTACTCGAGGGAGCAAGCAGCTAACGAGGTAAATATCTCCAGCTCTACTGCTATAAGTCACACTAGCATTTACCCCCGGGCGCCTGACAGCTCAACGCTCGTTGAGATCTTTCAGAAGTAGTCTTATTTCGATATAAAGATAAAAATAAACAATGTATAATTTTTAACGACACAAACGAAAATATACTTTGCAGTCTATCGTTTGGTGCGTTTTAATTTGATAAATTCATTACATAAAACATTTTTCTCGGTGCTGGCCGATCCCCGGCTAGATGGACTTTTTCAGAAGTATGAATCACTTCATTGTAGTGTAATCAAGCTTTATACAAACACTGTCATGCAGATATTATCAACGGTAGCGCACAATTTCTACAAAAGTCGATTATATAGGTTTGTAATCACGTTGTTCTTTCCAGCTATGGGTTGCGTGCAGAGTCGCAAGGACATTAACGACGTGCATCCAAACGTGTTTCGCGTAATCAACTTGGACGAGTGCGGTGCCGAGCTGTGGGCCGGGCAGCTGGAGGTCACTGACCTGGAGCTGGCGCTGTACCGGCGCCGTCGCGAGCCGACTCGCTGGCCGCTGCGCTCCCTGAGGAGGTACGGCTTCGATGCCGAAACGTTCAGCTTCGAGTCTGGTAAGTTACTGATATTCAAACTTTCGGCTGAAGAGTCAGTCATTGTGAAATACTTCTTTTGTATCTAACTGATAACCTTCTTCATACAATTGAAATGTACCTTCATAATCCCCACTGAGATACCATCCTTCGTATGCAAATAAAAGAGTTATTTTTCTTATCCACTTGCTCTCATAGGATCTATAAAATTATTTCAGTAAATAAAAATATTAAATATTCCGTTAGAAGGCGTCTTCAAATTATTTGAAAATAGTAATTACTGATGAACTTTGCAGGTCGAAGATGCACGACAGGTGAAGGAATTTACGCTTTCAAGTGTCGCCGTGCAGAGCAGCTATTCAACACGCTACAGCAGTGCATCCAGGCGCGCAACCTCAATCCTGAGGGTGTGGGGGCCCTGGAGAGCCTCGCGTTGGAGGCAGGGCGCCCGCCCAGTACGCTGCCGCGCCCCCCACCGCAGCCGGCGCAGCATCCCGACTACCTGGTCCCCGCCCTGCCGGCTCCAAGGCCTTCACGCTTCTCCGGAACCATCCGCCTCGCTCCGTCGGCAGCGGCCCGATGAGCCCTGAAGTGCATTCTCCGGGATCTCCTTCGAGTGCTAATATTTTGGAAGTGATGCCTCTCAACCCGCTGCCGTCCGGAGGAGCGCACGTTACCAATCTGTACCACTCTCAAGACTTCTCTTTACAGCAACGCGAACACAACAACAACAGAAAAATCAAACCGGACTCGACGAACCATTCGTATTCGAACACCAGTGACGTGAGCCTCGATTCCGACCTCGCTACGCTGAGACACTCCTTGTTGCGAAGGCAGTTCACGCAGAATGATGAAGATGCGGCGTTCATCGAAACTGTCGAAACGATCAATCCTTCAGGAGCAGAGCGAGCCCCGCTGTCTCCGACGCCGAGCACGGCCAGCGAGCGCTACGCCACGCTCTCGGTCGAGGAAGCCAACAGTCGGCTCTACATGAACCTGACCCTGGGGGACGCCGGGGCTCTGCCGGCCATCAGGGAAGAGAACGGGGTTAACGGTTTCGAGTACAACTATCCGTTGACGACCCCTGACGCGGGTAATTTTAACTTTGTCGACTTGTCGCATATTATAATCGAAGAAGAGAAACACGATTACATAAATCTCGGGCCGGGAGAAGTGAACTATGATCCTCGTTTGCTCATCCGTCAGCCGAGCAAGCCGCCTCCGGGAATAGTCATGCCGCCGATAGACCCCATGAAAGAGGAAGCCGTCACAGAGATCAACTATGCCGTCTTAGATCTATCCAAAAGTCAAGAAGAAGAGATCGCGGAGGGAGCGGGGGCGGCGCTGCCTCCGAGCAGCCCCAAGAAGCCGGCCATCGGCTACACGACGATAGATTTCAACAAAACAGTGGCGCTGACCTCGGTGGCTCTCGGTACAGAGGTTGACACGGAGGGCTCCAGGAAGACACGCCACAACTCTACGGCGCTGCCGCCGAGCCCCACAGTCACCTAGCGGCGGTGGAAGGGGCTCAAGCGATGAGCTCCTCCCCGGTGATCAGAGCACCGCACCCGGGGGAAACTGACGGAAGGGGTCTCTGAGGCTCTGATGGGTGCACTCTGATCCTTTATATTATGCAGATAACATTTATCTACATATTATAAAACGGCACCAAAGAAATGATTCGGCTCTGACTTTCCAGCGATCCCATTGTTAACCACAATATTCAAATGCTCTATTGGTAAATTCTGGATTCTGGATACGAACACAGCCGAGTCTCTATCCTGAAACATTAACTGTCACCAAAAAATATATTTAACCTACATGTAAATGTGACATGAAAACTGCCAAATATTATTAATAATGTATGCCATTCAGTTGTGAACTTTACCGGTGCCAATAACTGTCTCTTTTAAATGTGTCCTAAATTCTTAGAAGTTTCTGCAGAATAGAAAGGAAAAAAAAACCTTGAAGACCCCTAAAAAATTAAGCACCCATAAATATATATTTTTGATGACGATTTCATTTTAATGTTCATCGATCCAATTATATATGTATCAGGTATTGCTGTTGTTCGCTGCCCTTCAGTCCATATGGACCATCCTTACTGGTCTATATTGACCAGTAAGGATGGTAAATCTTTGCAATAATTAATTAAAATAATTTATTAAAATTTTTGTAATATATAAACGTCTTAATAATGCTCTTTTCCCCAAACATATTTACTGGTTTTTTATATAAATATAAATTTATCATTCTAAATGTTAAAGTGTGCATTTTAACATTTAAAATGCAAATAAGTACATTTTTTTTTTATAATGCTTTTCGTTTTCTTTTAATGTGTGTTGTAATATGGGAAATGTTATCATTAAAAATGGGAAAACATGGCCGGGCAGAGAAACACCTGTCCTTATGTATATATAAAACTTCCAGTATTGTATATAATTAACATTATTTTATTCCAAAAATATATTGATAAGTAATTTACAATATAACAAAATGTGGTTTGTAATTAAGTTATATTATATTTGTATATTGACATTTTAAAAATGTATATCTCGGTGCTTGTAATGTGTTTATGTGTATTGGTCATGGAGTAGTGGTTTTCTCCTTTCACCCATTGACGAATTTACAAAAAATAATTAACCCAAAATTTGAGAAAAACTTATATTTTAAATTACGCCATTTATCTTTGGCAGGCGATTCCCCACCGGTAGGGTACTACAACCATAGAGTGTAAAATATTAGTTGTACTGATTATTGTACAGGAATAACCTGGTTTAATGGACTATGCCCACAACAGCAACTTTGTACATTTTAGAAACTTGGTTGGGATATGTTGGCCAAATTTTCAACTAGGAAGTCGTTTACGCTTGAGAACACATACCAAATAGAGAGGATTTGAATGTTAACAGGTGTGTTGGAGACACTTTTTGTAGATATTTTTCGTAATCCGAATATGTCAATAAATTTTAGACAAAATGTGTAAGAGAAAATCAACATGCTGTGAGGTTATCAATGTTTAGTAATAGTCTGCTAGATATGGAGATAAATGTATTTAAATTTAAAGTAAAATAATACATTGATTAGATGTAATGATGGACAGCTTGAGTATACCAAAATAATCATAATTATTCATAGAAATGTATAGAATATCTAAAATGCTATATGTTGATGAAGTTTGTAGTTTAGAAATACGAACTATTATTCAAATGCTGTCTATTTGTTGGTATTATTTTATAATCAATAAAATAATGCAGATCACTTTGTTCAAAGTAGGTTAAATTAAAAATTCAAATCATAATTATGTTTATAAAACTATTTCAATTTCAGCATGTCTAAATATACTGCTAAACATTAACCTTTAAACGCCCAGTGGTTTCCTTACGGGACCGCAGATTTGCGTCGTTCAATGCCCTACGGTCCCATACAGGACTGTAGTGCTTATGGTTCATTTCACAATCGGATTACATTAATTTGTAATAATAGTATAAAAGTAAGTTCATGGGAGAATCTATTGTGCGACGAAACATTACTAAAATTGGCCTCCTAGGGAATTGAATGTCGTAAATTTGCGGTCCCGTATGGGACCAATGGGCGTTTAAAGGTTAATAAAATTCTAATCAATAAATAAAATAAATTGTTCTTAAAATTATGTGAAAATAAAAAATTCAAGCTGAATACCAAATAATATTTTTTTACAACCTTATTTAGACTATTAATGTTAATTGTCAATTTCTCTATAAACTGAATTTATTTACAACTATTTATTTAATAT
The DNA here is from genome assembly GCA_022606575.1 of Glossosoma conforme. NCBI lineage: Eukaryota > Metazoa > Arthropoda > Insecta > Trichoptera > Glossosomatidae > Glossosoma > Glossosoma conforme. Next base: position 175,278 of record JAGTXR010000234.1, on the reverse strand, counting down.
ATACTGACCATTCATGAATAAAAAACTGACCAAATTATAATTTGCCAGTTAAATATATTTTGGGGCATATGAATTTTGTCATTCTTATCAAATTCCAATTATTTTTTATTTGAAAATGATATAACTATTTTCTTGTATGGCAAATTCGACATCTATTGATAAATATTTTTCTTCTGTTAATTTTTATTTTAATTTGTTAAATCCGTTTACATGAGTGACATGTTCAAATGCAAATTTCCATGCGAAATGCACGTCGAATAAAATATTTTCTGCCGCGATTGTATGTGAAAGAGAGGCAAAAAAACTGTTAAATTTCAAAAATTTATAATACTATGTGATGCTGTTTAAACAGGTTTTTTTTGCCCGTCTTTCGCTTATACCAGGCAATAAAATTAGACTTTTCTTTCTCTGTAACTTATAGTTTATATAGTTTAATTTGTCCTATATTTAATAATGCCAAAAATTATTATATTCTCTCATGTTTGGGATTTTTGTCGCGCACAAGAGCCGCACAATATTTATGTTTTACCTATCTTTAAAACCATTGACTCTTAACCCTTTGGTTACTAAGAATTTTCTTCTAATCTTTATTACTGTAAACTTAGCGTCGAATATTCGACGCATCATCTTTTTCTCACAAGCATCGACCGTCGAATATTCGACGCCTAGTAAGCAAAGGATCCAATTTATGCATTAGTTATTTATGATGACTTTCTAACAACACATTTTAAAAGCTTGAAGTATGAATACGTATATGTTTCAAACTAGTATTATTAAAATATCAAAGGTCCAAACCTTTTTATGGAATACCAAAAAAAAAAAAACAAAGGTGGTTGAAATATAAACCTTAAAAAAAATGTTTAGATGAGCGTCGAATATTAGACGCTTCGTCTTTTTCGCAAGAGAATCGACCGTCGAATATTCGACGCTTAGTAACCAAAGGGTCAACTATCTTTATAAGGTATTTGAGACTTAACCTTTCTTTAAACTATGTTTTTTTAAATTTTATTTTTTCATATTTATAAATAGAAATACCTAATTTCTTCCAATAAATTTACTAATTGCTTAGATTGGCATTCTTAAGTGTGGCAACACTGGCAGTTTTTTTTATAATAATCGATAACACCAATATTATTTTACTCTCATGTCCTGGCTAATTTGTAACACCGGACATAAGATGGATATAAGATGAGTGCTATTGTAGGTAAGTCTTGTATATTATGATACATCCGATGGTTGCTTTTTATAGTTATTTAATATTGCAACATTCACAATCAAGGATCGATGTATGGCAACTATATAAATGACAATAGCTTAGTAATGACATTGCATTTGAAATGTGAGGTTGTATATTTTATGTAATCGAAGTTAGGAATGAATTAAATTTTTATATATATTCTAGACCAAAAACATTTTACAAATATAATCTAGTTTTATGAATTGTTACCATAAGAAAAGTATATTGTATTTATTATATTTATACATATATATTGTTGTATATGTATATAATATTTATATATATATAGATATATGTAAATGTTATTAAGTGTATAAATTAATGCCTCTTTAATACAATATTGATTTAATCCCTACCACAGCAGCCTAAGACATGGTACATCTGTGTGGAATACATTATTTAGATGTTTGTTGGCTTTATAGTTCATATGCTACAGGAGAGCATAGCCAGTGGGCTCTAAAATACTAAACCAGGACGGCTGGACGCTGGCTGCTGAAAGGATGTGCAGTGGTACGTGTGGCAGTTTATATACGAGTGCCCGAACATATGAGTTTTTTGAGATACGAACTGTTGAGCGAGAGATTTTATGCTTTGAAATACGAGTAAAATTTGAGATACGAGCAATCGGCTTAGCAAGAAACACCCAGAAAAAGTCGCAACTGGTCGTGCATCGGAGCTATTTAATGACACTTTGAGATACGAGTAATTTGAAATACGAGCAAGGTTGCGGAACGACTTAAACTGATAGTGCGGTTCGTAAAGAGATAGTGCGGTTCGTAAAGAGATAGTGCGGTTCGTGTGCAACTGACCGAATCGCTAAGCCAATTGCTCGTATCTCAAATTTTGCTCGTATTTCAAAGCAAACAATCACTCGCTCGACGGCTCGTATCTCAAAAAACTCGTATGTTAGGGCACTCGTATGTCAAGTTACAACTGTAATGTGTTCATTTTGCCCTAATTAAGTATGTTATAAATATTTATATTTCAACAAGATTTAAGAACTTATTTTAAAAAATAATTTGCATTAACTAAAAAACATTAAATTGACACAATTTGATTGATTGTATTTGTACATCTTAAGTTGTCAGATAAATTTGAAACCATGATGAAACACTTGAGGAAGGTTTCTTGACGAAGCCAAAACATGTCTGTTATAAAATCATGGATTTTAAACTAAAAATATTTTTATAATTTAAAATATTGTAGTTATGATATTTTGACAAAAATGATTGATCCAAAAAATATAACAAATGATATTATTTATTGTATATCTTACGCAAATCAATAATTTGATTATGATAATAAATTTTAATGGTTGATCAAGTGAAGAATATTGCATATAATCTAACTCAAGGAATGGTTAAAATAAATAAACCTTAATTTTCTGCTTATGTTATTCTGAAACTTTGTTAAATACTGAATTTATATCATAAACATTTGACATGTGAAACTATATTGGGTCGTACAGGAAGACCTGGAATCTGAAAGGGCATATGATCCATATTTTATGTGAATATGGTGTTTTAACTCTTTGGGACATTGTGGTATTAAATGTGTCCCACTTTTATTGATACTTACGATGCATGGCGGGTTATTTTATAAACTACCTAATAAAAATGAACCTTTACAAGCACAGCAGCTGGAAATTTACCCCACCATCCGAAATTATTTAGCTCATACAAGTTTTTTTTTGTTATTAACACATTCGCATCGGGAATGGTATTAATACCCGTTACCTCGACTGACGGTTAATTACGGGAAGGGTATTTTTACGTTTTACGCACTTTGATCTTTAAAGTCACGTAGGGTATTTATATTTGTTTTTTACAAGCATTTGATTTTTTCTTGCTTATAAGGGTCAACATTATCAGTTTTACAAAAGTAAACACATATTTAAGAAACAGGGTTACTACAAAATTGTTTCATATTTTAGCATAAATAATGTTTTCTTATTTTGTAAAATCAACATATATTTTTAATTTTATTGCATAATCGCTAGTATTTTTTGTGATAATACCCTTTATAAGGGTTATTATTACCATGAATATCATACTCTAAATCTTAAATAATATTTATAACTCTAAAAAACGTACCCTTAAAAGTTTTAATGTATATTTTCAAGTTGTGGACATAATTGAAAATAAGTGTAAGAAGTTCTATAAGTTTTCGATGATTTTGATGGTGGTGATGTAATTGGTGAGTATCATATTGAAAGAAATATGTAGTTATGTTGGATATTTTTAAAGTTATGGCAGTTTATGTAGAAACATATTTTTTACACGCAACATCGATTTATCGCCCGTATTAGAGTATCAGCAGAACGCGAATGTCACCCGATGCGAATGTGTTAAGATCCAGTAAATAGTTTTGATCAATTTTTAAAAACATTTTTGAATTAAAAATCTGTGCAACTTGGTTGTATTTTTCCACCAAAAATTCTGTGCCTCAAAGAGTTAGGCTGTAAATGTCTCTCTTCCTTATTCTTGTTTACTTATTTGATTTTTTTCACAAAATAGTCTATGTACATAATGTAAGACGAAACGTAACAACTTATGAAATACACCTTTTAACTCTAATACACTATGACCTGTAATGGGCAGCTAGTGACAGCTAATAGATAGAAGCCATCCCTAAAGAACAAACGGCTTAGGTCTAGGGAGTATGGAGCTTATCACTCAATCTTCGTAAAATCTGATCAAGAAACGTTCAAATATGGCTCTGACACTACAACTGTCTATTTTTCAAGTAATCGGGTTTTTATCTCCTTGAAGATCATCTACTCGGGATGATGAACTGGTGATTTGGGGTCCGATCAAAATCATGGCAATTAATATAACTTTAAGGCTTATTTTTTATTATTATTATTCAGACCACCTTTCAATACATATTTGTTTATCATATATTTTTTAAATAATCCGTGAATGTGATATATTTTTTCAAAGTAATATTTTAGAAACGGCTTTATGTTAAGGTTAACGTGGTGTATTATAAATATAGTATGTGACAAATTTAAAAATATGCTTCCAATGTACTGAAATAACCATAATCATTGTGTAAAAATGAGTGCAGGAATATGGTGCAATAAACAACCTGTTTTTATCTGTGTTTATATTAAATGTGGGTTTATAATTATAACTATATAAATATTATGTAAATTAATTATTTAAAATAGATAACCAAACAAAAGGCCCCAGTCGGCAACGTTCTTTCTTGTGTTTGGCTACAAAAGATCGATCTTGTCGGACAGCCAATGTTACCATTTTTTATATTTTTTAAATGCCTCTGGCCTAATTAAAAAACAATGTTTATTCACAATCAAATTGTTAACCATCGTTCCGGTATGGTGGCTTGTTTTTGTGAGAAAGGACGAGGTTAGAGAGCGGACGGCATAGCCTTTTATAATACAATCTGTCAAGAGGCGAAGGTGGACCTTTCTGGAACATATATTAAGGATACAGCAGGAGAGCATAAATTATAGCTGCCTTTTCTTCAAGCCCCCAGGCTCGCGTCGCCCTGGAAAGCCGTTGGGAACTATACATAGAATGTACTGTTCGGAGCTGCGCGACGCGGAGCTGACTAGGGATGAGGCAAAGATTCGTGAATGCCATATGCTCCAGTTAGGGGGGCGGACATGGTATGATTGATGATGAAATTGTAAACTGCCATTTTTTGTGAAACTGCAATATTTATTATATTGGGTTAATTAAAATAAAAACCAAATGTAGTTTTATCTCACAATTATTTGATGACTGGACATGTTTCCGTCTGTGTAAGAGCATCTATCGACAGCGAATATACACAACATGTACAGTAAAAAATAACAAGAAAGGAATTACTTGTATTACAATTAGTATCTCCTTTATCTACTTGTGTCTTCAAGTATTATTTAAATTATTTGAAGTAATTACACTTGGGAAATCATAATATAAATATGCTTTACCCTATGACAGTTGCGTTTTTTGTTTCTGTTTTAAAGAGATGGCCGGTTTTTCTTTATTTTATTTTGTAATTTTTTTCTTCTTTTTTTTTGGAAGGATCTCATGAATCACTTACATATGAGTAAAAGTTTATATTTTTTAAAATTGAATCTAATTTAAATTGAATATTTATAAGATTTATTTCACTATAACAAATACAAATTTATATTTTTAGGCCATTAGAAGTGATTTTCGGATTATCTGTACCTCATCAATGACTTTAAACAGCAGAATTAAATAAATTTCGTTGCAAAATAATAAATATTAAGTAATTTTATTAAATTTATACATATTTCCTAATTTGTTAAAAAATGCATCATTTTTTCATATAATATATTTACCTAAATAATATTTATCAAAGCAAGACTTGAATAAATTTTGATTAATTGTCATAGGTATCATGCTATAATTTTTCAATAAATTTGTCTGTCAGTTAAGGTACCAGGGTACTGTCGTTAGGTCACATCAATTATTGTTTGCGACAATGCATGTGTTTCCGTATTTGAAATAATGGAGAGTATATTTGTAACAATTTGCTGTAAATAATGTGATAGACTCCAAATATGTTTACGTGTGATTATATTTTTTATTAAATGCCAAAGATGATTTAGTAAACAAAACTGTTAGAATGTGTGGAGAGTGATGGCGGCCTGACCGTGCCAAACATGTAACAATCTGTGGCAAATATAAATAAGGAGTTATCAAAAATATGTCTTTTCTTATAATCTCCTCCTCCAATTAGCTGAATTGTTGTTTTAGTAATATTAGTACTGTCCACCTGTAATAACGTTTTCATAAGATTAGATAGGCACACTCAAGTGGCCATGGGAAGGACATATCTGTCGAAGAGGCGACGGTCGATGGGGAAGAAAATTATTGGATTGGCACCCAAGAACTGGCCAATGAAGCATTGGTCGACGACCCCCTACAAGATGGACTGACGGCATAAGAAAAATAGTGGGAGTACCTGGATGCGGAAGGTATAGGATCTAAGAGGATAGATACTCATGCGGGAGGCTTACGTTCAACAGTGGACGGATACAGGCTAATGATGAAGATTGGATGATTAGCCCGATGCTCCCGAGGCCTGGACTCTTAAGAGGCGATTCAATAAAAAATATTAATATAAAAGGGTATGTTATACGAAAAATCACTGCAAACACTAAAGGAAGAATCGCCGTTATAAATGAAAAAAGCATGCGTTATAGGAGAGTTGACTGTTTAGTTATTTGGAATAAAATTTCTGTCCTTGAATATACACAAATAATTTAAAAAATGAAATTTTGATCGATATTGTTATAATTATTTTTCCTTACTACAAGTATATATATTACAGACATATTTGATTATTTCAACTGTAACAGATTGATCAACGGCGTAAGTAACAGTGACCCTTCACAGTTATAAATTAAATTGTAGAATTTAATATCTGCATCCATACAAACAAATAAGGTTTATAATTGCTTTTATTACAAAAAAAACGATATATTATAGAATACTACCACATGGTGACGGAGATATTTCATTTGAGGATACTATGACACACTGAGGACCTTTTTAGCATTGGTGTGTGGAGTGTTGATCTGCCAATCTTATTAGATCGCACCTTGGCAGCTATGCATCGTTTTTATAGTAGACTCTCCGTGAATGAATGAGTGTTGTTCATGGGATAACATTAGCCTATACGGGGATTTTTTTTTTCCAAGTAATGTGTCATATATTCAAACAAACAATAAAGTGGTAGATATATTTCAGGTATTACTTAGGAAGTTTCCCATTATATATTTTTTAAAGAATAGGAAAAGAACAATCTAATAGATTTGAAAAATTTAAACCAATTAATTTAAAAAATATTGTTTTGAAGAAAAACAAACATTCTTCATTTTTAGTTTTGTTTTATGTGATGAGAATTTTTAAAAATACGATTGTAAAATTTTACAACACTTGAAATACCTACCTAACTTGTTGAATGGAAATAAAATACAATATTACTGTATTTTGGTGTAGAAAGTTACATAATTGATTAAAATAATTGTGTAGTTAAACAATTGGTAAATTTTTTATAGTGATTTACGATGCATAAAAAATTCTGAATAATATGCGTCGTAATTTAATTAACCACAGCTTATTTTCTTGGCAGACGGATTTTTTTGGTATTACCTTAATATGCGTGACTTTTACCGAAAAGAACGATCGTAGCGCCGTCGTTCCAATGCCACGTTGATTTCTTGTGATGCTAGCCGGCCACAGTAATTGATGAGGCGTTCGACTATTTTTTGATTACGAACTATTTTACAGAGTGCCACGTTTTTAGTATATTGCGACAAGTGCTAGATGGATAGCTGTGAGAAGCAAAAACTTGGAATATTCAAATATTTTGTGTAAAATAAAAAATAACCATTAAATTTATATCATTAAACATACTTTCCGTCATCCAATCTAGTAGAAAAAATTGTAAGTCGACTTGATTACAATGTTGATCAAAATGTATATTGGCAAAAAAATGCATTGTAATCAAGTCGATGATCATAATTTTTACTCGATTGGATGACAGAAAGTGTGTTTGACTATGGCCCCAGCCAGAATGATCGTTAGACCGAATAAATAAATGTACAATAATTCATGGTCATTGACATCAAGTGCTGAATCCAGATACAGAATTTTCTCTTTGTTATATACCTGTATATCTCCCTGTCAAAAATGCGGCTTGGTTTTTCAGTACCACCTGGAAATTCACAGGCTGAGAACGGGTTGCCTAGAGGAGAGTCGAGTCCTGTACTTTAATTTATTTTTCCTAGCACAAAAGGAGAAAGTAAGCACAGAACTAGACGATTTGATATAAATAAATAAATTGAGATACATTGTTATTTTGGTGAAAGTTTAATTGCTAGGTATTGCTTTTTAAAATATGTAGGTATTTTATTTATTGCTTTCTCTTTATATAAAAGCATTAATATGCCTGAAATAAAAGTAATGTGGAGTTTAAAAGTATTAATAATGTGAATAGGTATTGAATTACCTTGATTACGAGGGGGTGAAATGGTATTAAAAAATATCACTGTTGGAAATTACATTACCACGTGGATATAATAATTAAAAATTAAATAATTTGTTTTATATAAACTTAAGAAATTAAAATACTGTTGAAAATAAATAACAATGTTATACAAATGTAAAATAACGATAATTAATAATGTAGGTATTATTGAATTGCGTCTATGGTACAGAGTTGTGCGCCACAATGTTCCTTGCGCTCTATGTCGCCTTCATACATAGCTGTTAACTTAGCAAAACAACGGTCGCTGTGGACTGATTGCGAGCCAGGATTATCAGACGCACGTCGAGACGGGGACCGCGCCGCAGATGAAATACACCAAAGTGAGTCGCGCTCCACCTGAGCCCGGGCGCTCCACATCCGCTGCTCTTTCGGATCCATCGTCGCTCGTTGCGCGAGGCGCCAGCTCTCCGGGCGCGGATCAGCCAGAGACGCCTCACAAACAACGATGCGAATGTCTTCTCCAATTTAAAAAGATTCCTATGTCACAACGAACAAGAATTGCGGAGTATTTGAAGACCATTTGGTTGCAAGCCTCCGGGCTTCCGCGCATTTTGTTAGGTTAGGTTTCCGCTGCGGCGGAAGAACAGAACTACACCAAAATATCTTTCGAGTGAGAGACGAAGAAAGTGGGAAATTTCCTTAACTAATCCAATAATACTTTGGGAACAACACCGGCCAGTTGTTTATGGCGCATCGTATGTGCGATGAGTGATGACGCAAAACAGTGCCTCTTCGTTGTTGCTTTGATTTTTGACGTTTAATTATAATTTTAAACCTTATTTCCATTCCTTTAATTGCGGAGTAAATGAGACGGTTGGGATATTCTAAGTTTTTTTTTAACACGCCTAAGAGTTCCTAAAGAGGGTTTTGGTCTGCCAGTGGACTCTGTCATTCAGTTGGGTGACAAGGTGCTTTGTGGAAAAGTTGTGTACTGTTTATGTTCTTTTAGAGATTGAGTGGATTAAAGGGGTTAATTAATCTGGTTCTTGATGAAATTTTGGTTGTATTGTAAACGTTAGTTTCGCATAGCATTCACCTAGTTTATTACAAAAATGAAGTTAAATAATTAATCATTACAGAGGCTGTTGATCTACACTTATTCTAGCCTGTGTGCTGCTCTTCATGTGATACACTTGGCTGCCGTGATGCTTCACTGTTCAGGATGGTTTAGGACGGACGGTTTTGTGTGTCAGTCAGTAATTATTGTTTTTTGGTATTTCAGTGCGGCTTTAGGAGAGGAATGATTGCGCCCCTTGCGAAAGAGCCGTGCAAGAGCCAAGTATCTTCAGCTCGTTCCATCACTCCCAAGTAGCGGACCATGGCGGCCCTGGCGGATCAGGCTTCCAAGCTGCTGGACTTCAACCAGAAGCTGGACATCGGGCTGCTGGACAACATCGTGGGCTGCCTGTACGCCACAGTGGGCGAGCAGCAGCGCGCAGCGCAGGACATCCTCACCACGCTCAAAGAGCACCCGGACGCCTGGACGCGGGTGGACACCATTCTGGAGTACTCGCAGAACCAGGAGACCAAGTACTATGCGTTGCAGATCCTCGAGCAGGTCATCCAAACAAGATGGAAGGTCCTTCCGCGCAACCAGTGCGAGGGCATCAAAAAGTATATTGTCGGCCTCATCATCAAGACCTCCTCGGACCCCGCCACCATGGAGAGTAACAAGGTCTATCTCAAAAAACTCAACATGATCCTTGTGCAGGTCCTCAAGAAGGAGTGGCCAAAAAACTGGTCTACGTTCATCGCCGACATTGTGGGCGCCTCTAAGACTAACGAGAGCTTGTGTCAGAACAATATGGTGATCCTCAAGTTGCTCAGCGAGGAAGTGTTTGTGTTCAGCACGGGGCAGGTCACGCAGACCAAGGCCAAGCACCTGAAAGACACCATGTGCTCCGAGTTCAGCCAGATTTACTCCCTGTGCCAGTTCGTGCTGGAGAACTCCCAGAACGCGCCGCTCGTGGAAGCGACGCTCAACACGCTGCTGCGCTTCCTGAACTGGGTGCCGCTCGGCTACATCTTCGAGACCAAGCTCATCAGTACGTTGATTTACAAGTTTCTGAACGTTCCCATGTTCCGGAACGTCACATTGAACTGTTTGATGGAGATCGCCATCGTGCGCGTGGACAACTATGATGACATGTTTGTGGCGTTGCTCGTGCAGAGCATGGAGCAGCTGGAAGTAATGCTGCCCTTCAACACGGATATCCGCGCCGCCTACGCCGAAGGCCGGGACCAAGAGCAGGAGTTCATCCAGAACCTGGCCATGTTCCTGTGCAGCTATCTCAAGGAGCACGGCGCGCTCATCGAGCGCAAGGGACTGACCACAGTGCTCATGAACGCCCTCAACTACCTCGTGCTCATCTCGGAGGTGGAGGAAGTGGAGGTGTTCAAGATCTGCTTGGAGTACTGGGGCATCATCACCTTCGACTTGTATCAGGAGGCGCCCTACGCGGTCAACTACGCGCTGTGCATGCCCAAGGGCGGCATGACTCGCCGCCAGCTGTACTCGGACGTGCTCACCAAGGTGCGCTACATCATGATCTCCCGCATGGCCAAGCCCGAAGAGGTGCTGGTCGTCGAGAACGAGAACGGCGAAGTTGTCCGCGAGTTCATGAAGGACACGGACTCCATCAACCTGTACAAAAACATGCGAGAGACGCTCGTGTTCCTGACCCATCTAGACTATGCCGACACGGAGCGCATCATGACTCAGAAGCTGCAGAATCAGGTCAACGGCTCCGAGTGGTCATGGAAGAACCTCAATACGCTTTGCTGGGCTATCGGCTCCATATCTGGCGCCATGATGGAGGAAGACGAGAAGCGATTCCTCGTGACGGTCATTAAAGACCTTCTCGGCCTCTGCGAGCTGAAGAAGGGCAAGGACAACAAGGCCATCATCGCCAGTGACATCATGTACGTGGTCGGGCAGTACCCGCGCTTCCTGCGCTGCCACTGGAGGTTCCTCAAAACAGTCGTCAACAAGCTGTTCGAGTTCATGCACGAGACGCACGACGGCGTCCAGGACATGGCCTGCGACACGTTCATCAAGATCTCTCTCAAGTGCCGGCGCTTCTTCGTCATGGTGCAGCCGGGAGAAGTCTCCCCGTTCATTGACGAGATCCTCGCCACCATCAGTTCCATAATCTGTGACCTGCAGACGCAGCAAGTGCACACGTTCTACGAGGCCGTCGGTTACATGATCAGCGCCCAGGCGGACCAGAGCGCCCAGGAGCAGCTCATCGACAAGTATATGATGCTGCCCAACCAGGTCTGGGACGACATCATATCGCAGGCCTCGCGCAACGTGCACATCCTCAAGGACCAAGATGCCGTCAAGCAGCTCGTCAGCATATTGAAGACTAATGTTCGAGCGTGCAATGCTCTTCAGCACGCGTACGTGTTCCAGCTGGGCCGCATATACCTGGACATGCTGAACGTCTACAAAGTCATGTCGGAGAACATCTCGCATGCGATCGCCCTCAACGGAGAGATCGTCACCAAACAGCCTCTCATAAAAAATATGAGAATTGTGAAAAAGGAAACTCTGAAGCTCATTTCGGGCTGGGTGTCGCGCTCCAACGACCACGCCATGGTCCTCGAGAGCTTCATCCCCCCGCTGCTGGACGCCGTGCTGCTGGACTACCAGCGCACGGCCGTGCCCGTGGCCCGCGAGCCCGAGGTGCTGGCCGCCATGGCCACCATCGTCAACAAGCTCGAGGGCCACATCACCTCCGAGGTGCCCAAGATCTTCGACGCCGTGTTCGAGTGCACGCTCGAGATGATCAATAAGGACTTCGAGGAATATCCGGAGCACCGGACCAATTTCTTCTTGCTGCTGCAGGCCGTCAACAGCCACTGCTTCAAAGCTTTCTTGAGCATTCCTCCCGCCCAGTTCAAGTTGGTGCTGGACTCCATCATCTGGGCGTTCAAGCACACGATGCGGAACGTGGCCGAGACCGGCCTGCAGATCTTGTACCAGCTGCTGCAGAACGTGGAGCAGCACCCGCTGGTCGCGCAGAGCTTCTACCAGACCTACCTGTGCGACGTGCTGCAGCACGTGTTCAGCGTGGTCACGGACACCTCGCACACGGCCGGCCTCACCATGCACGCCACCATCCTGGCCTACCTCTTCTCTCTGGTGGAGGCCGGGCGCGTCACCGTGCCCCTCGGCCAGCACGCCAACAACACGCTCTACATCCAGGTACAGCTTAACCTAACCCGACTTCAGTTTATTTTTGACCGTTTGAGTGCCAAAAATTCATATAGATAGTCCCAAAAATGCCAACAAAAATTCTTATTCTTGTAAAATATATGATATTTCCAAACAATCTTTTAACTTAATCAAAATTCCATAGTTTTTTATGTTGTTAAACTTACTGGTAATAAATTGATACAAAAAAAATGTAAGCAATGAACTGCAGCGAGAGTTTGGACTTGTATTGACGTAATCAATGATTGGCATTCCTCTGCAAATTTTGAATCAACGAAAATCGACAATTGGCAGTCAATGGTCCACCCCTTCTACTGAAATCACGTGTGTCATGCGTGGTGGGTTTTAGGGCGTATCCGGTAATCACGAGCTACACTAGTAATAAACATTAGTAAATTTCGATATACACTGTATTTTTGTCATTACTTTTTTATTTATTTATTTATTTTAACGACAAACAAAAGCTCAAACATTATTCTACGTATTTCAATAATTATACAGTAATAAAATGATAAAAAACCAACAAGAATGCTATTTAATTGCAACAGATGCACATCACAAATGCATGCCTAATGCGTTTGACAATGAATAGTGCAAGTCAAAACATGCGTATCTTTCAGTTGTCTTTGTTTAATTGAACATTTTAGTCGGCCTTATAATTAATTCTGTTGATGTTTTGTTTTTTTTTCATAATTTCTTTCCTTAATTTTAATGTTAAATGTAAAGTTTTTCTTGCTTTCCATCAACTAATTTTTTGCTTTCTTAGTTGAACATTAAAAAAAAAACCATTGAAATGCATTGAGATATTGAGTGTTAATTATTTTACTGAAACACAATTATTAAAAAAATTATGTAGTCTTGCAAAAAATAATATTGTAAAATTAAATTTCAGTTGAAGGGGTTAATATGTTATTTATAAAAATAATAATTTATTGGAAGCATTTTGATCAATTATTTGTCTTGGATAAATGAAGATGTTGTGTCTCGGTTTGCAGGAGTATGTGGCGACGCTGTTGAAGGGGGCCTTCCCGCACCTCACTGACAGCCAGATCAAGATCACCGTGCAGGGGCTCTTCAACCTCAACCAGGACATCTACGCCTTCAAGGAACATCTGAGAGACTTCCTTGTACAAATTCGAGTGAGAACCTTTTTCCATTTCTCATTTGACATCAAAGTTCGATGGACAGAAGTCATTCCTATTAGACGACAGTGTGGCATTTACGCATCATCCGATTTGAAAGGATTCGCTATGATCGGTTATCGATAAGATTGCTATGATTTTTTATGTAACAACCGTTATATTATGATTAGTTTCCCAAGAAAGTTGACGCATGTCAGTTGCCAATAGGTTTAAGTCTAATAACAATAAAATAAGCAAAATATGAGTAATAGGTTAAAACATGGGTCGGCAACCTGCGGCCCGTGGGCCGCATTCGGCCCGCGAGACATCTTGGTGCGGCCCGCGAGATTCTCGCCGCAACGCACATGACGGACGATTTATACACAATCGAGTGAAAGGAAGCGAGAAAGGGAGCGAAAGGATAGTGAAGTTGGAGCGAAGGGGGAGCGGGGGGAAAGAGAAGGAAGGCAAGAACGCCACACGCACCTCGCATCATTCCGTTGTCGACCGCCAGTAACACTACTCGCTCGCTCGCGCTGCGCTAACTACCCACCCACGTCGGCATTTACATTGATGAAACTAAAATTATTTATCAAGCATATCGATGAAAGGAAACTCGATCATTTTCCAAATTTTATAATAATATTTATTTAGAATAAATTTTGTTTGGCAAAATACTAAAATGAAAAGTGCATTAATGCAACTACAAACTGAGTTTGAAAACCGGTTTGCTGATTTCAAAAAGATCTCACGTAAGATGGAGATTTTCGAAAACCCCTTTGCAGTAGATATCGGTAATGTACCAAACGATTTGCAAATCAACGTGATAGATTTGCAAAGTGATAACACACTTAAAATGGCTTTTAAGGAAAAAACTAATTTGGTGTATTTCTATGGGAGTTTGCCTTCTGAAAACTACAAGGATTTAAAAAGGTTTGCTCAGCAAATAATGACTATGTTTGGTAGTACATATATTTGTGAACAAACTTTTTCAATTCTGAATTATCGAAAAAACAAACGCTTCTCGGTTATCGAATTCACATTTAGACGCAATACTACGCGCCTCTACTTCAAAAATGCAAGCTGATATTAAAAAACTTGCAAGTCAAATGCAATCACAAAAATCTCATTGATTTTATTAAATACAATAAATGTCGTTAAAATATACACTTAGCGTCTTATTTTTAAAACTAAAATATTTGTACATAAATATTGTATGTATACCTACTGCAAGTGCGGCCCGCACTGATCCCCATGAAAAATATTTGGCCCTTTTACAACAAAAGGTTGCCGACCCATGGGTTAAAACATCAAATTACGTAAGAAGATAATAAAATTGGGAAAAAAAGAATGAAAAGAATTGACAATTTATAAATATGATTGCAGGAGTTCCAGGGGTCAGATCACAGTGACCTTTATCTGGAGGAGCGCGACGCCGAGCTGCAAGCCAAGCAAGAGGAGAAGAGACGCGTCCAGCTGTCCATCCCCGGGGTCGTCAACCCGCACGAGCTGCCCGAGGACATGCAGGACTAACCGCACTGCAGCCCCCGGCCCGACATCTAGGAAGCTCCATCGTCTCACGTCATCTGCACACTTGTCGATGACACCTGTGACGTGGCATCTCCTAAATCAGATTTTGCCTTCGGTCGCATCTCTTTACGCTCAGACGGATGAAATGTTAAATAATAAGTATCCAACTTTTAATGCGATTCCACAGAAACATGTATTTTTACTGATCGTCGATATAATTGTTGGGCCGACTAAAGATTCCTTTCCTTTGTGTCGGTGCCCGCTGACAACAATCTATGGTTCATCAAGAACACTTCTGTCCTTATGTTAAGACAGATATTTGTTTATCGATGCGGCTCCGTGTTTACTCGAGAATATGATACGGTGGAGTAATGCCCACTGACGAACCGAAGATGAAAGGCGGCAGCTGTAAACGAATGTTGTATTACCGGTGGGTAAGAACTGAGAAGAGACTATCATTTCGTTCACGTGTTAATTAAGCCTATCGGGCTCTAGGGATGCTGTAGGCGTAGGCACGGACTACGGCCGTAGAATATTTCTGACTCTCACCCGAAATGAACGAGGATACAAATATATGACATTGTTTAAATCGGATGAAAAAGCTACCGTTTAATCATCAGTTATTATTTGTTTCTCTGTTTTTAACTTGCTGACCATTAAAATATGAAACCAAAGTTTCAGTTATTATTTTAGTTTTGACATTATTATTATAACTGCATCGTTCTAAACTGATGCCTTGTGCTTAGAGAGCAAAATATTTTATGCTTTTAAGTTGAATGCCGAGGACTATTGATACCATCTGTTGCCTGTTATTCATATCTGCGACAGCGTAATATTATATAAATCATCACGGTCATAGTTTGTTTGATATAATGTGATTGTATGAAACCTGAAGCTATTGGAGTACTGGTGATTTAGTCAGCACCCATTATATTGAGCCGCCAATAGTTAAGATAGACCAACAGCAACTCAGATCAATTGTCTGTTCCCTCTTCGCGTCACACTCTCGACTCTGTGCACATTGTTGTCGTGTCATTCCTCGCCTCTTTTTGTTCCATATATAAATATCAAATTGGAATATTTGTCCACTCAATCAGTTGCTTGGATGTTTTGCATCGTTCCAAGAGAATTTCACAACGGATCAGCTATCTGATGTTAACATTGCCAGTAAGGTGGGAAGCCATAATGCATTTTTTTAATGAGCAATTTTTAATGTTAAAAAAGGCAAATATTGATCACGAGAAATTCATTCAACAGAAAAAACAGACTTAAATTTTGGAGTAAGTTTCGATACCGAGTCTTTTATATAATTTTATATTGTGTTAAACAAAATTTGCTGCATTTTTTACATTAAACTTATATTTGGTACTTTTATACAAAAGGTACTTTAGCATTTGATCTTTGTCTTTTTAATTTATTTGAGGTTAGGTTAGTTCAAATTTTATTTCAATCGCCTTTTGATCGTATATTTTAAAAACCTTAAAAGAATAAACATTGACCGACCTTATCTCGCATAAAGTAAAAAATATATAAAGTTAGTCTGCTTGCTAAAATGGTACCACTTATTTTTGTGTGTAGATTATTATTTTTGATGCTCTTCGACGTTTTACGGTGGCATTACTGAAAAACAAATTTTCATGTTGAACTTACATTTGTGCCTTTGGAAGTAGATTACATATTACGAGTAGTGAGTTTTGCATTTATTATACTTTGCTCTTGATAGGTTTTCTTTACTACGTATCACTAATGGTCAGTTTACATTTAACTGATGAGATTCCACTTTGCATTCATTGTGCATCATTTATTATTATGTTTGACTTTTTGCTACTGAGAGCATTGTAGTAGTGAAATGGTATATCAAAATCCCTACACCGCAAAAAATAACATTTAACATGTAAAACCAGAATTGGAACAGTTATTTTTTTAAATGCCTTTTGTCCCGTCCTACTTATTTTCTATGAATACTGATATTAGTTTATTTTTAAATGTATAAATATGGAAAATAAATGGAACACTTTAAGGTCAATGACTTGTAGTCTGTATTTGCTGCTGGAATCATTTGTTCAAAATCAAATAAAGCCAAGTCTCCAGGCATTAAGGCTCGTTTTCAATTTTCTATAAATTAATTCAATTTTTTTTTGTATTTACTCTTATATGCACCGCTTTTTAATTATTTAACTTTAGAATTATCTCCCATGTATTTCTTAAATATAGCATTTAATGAGGTTTTACGTTTTAATTATTTTATAACAAAGACTTGAGAGACATCGGACGGTACTCGGAGCAGAATCGGTTTTTATATTTGCATTGTATTTTATTTTTATCACTTCAGTCCCAAACTTTATTTTTATTTAGCATTTAAAAAAAGCAAAATACTAGGATTTTTAGTTTCGCAAATAATTTAAATACCGATATATTTTGTTTAATTTATAAGAAAATGGGGCAGTTCAGGCGTTAACCGTCCTAGAGCTTTATCCAGATTCCACAAGAATCCTTATATGTTTTCGTTCTATTTAAAAAAAAAAATCTTGAGAGGATCAACTAGCAATTTAATTTTTTGATTTATCAAATTGAATTTAGAAAATGTGGTATCGACTTTAATGTGAAGTTAGGCTGGCCTTGGATATTTTCAATGCTTTCCAATAAATGTGATTGAAATGATCACTAACCTAAGCTAACCTAACTTATTCAAAAGTATAAATGTAAATATAGACCACACTAAAGTGAAATTAAAACAATTATTTTACATCAATTCGTTATTCTTTGAATTTTCAGGAGTGTTTTTTTTATATTCGGTTAATTCTATGTAATACATGACCATTAAGTATGGCATCAGCTTGTGAAGTGATTACTACTTAAACAAGATTTTACTTAATTGCAACATTTCAACCATTTTAAGGGTTGTACCCTTGTTCAGAACAATTGAAAAACAACCTTATTGGCTCTATGTTTCGGACATTATATACATATGCAAGACATCATGCATTTAATATACTTTTGAGGCATTTGAATGTCAGAAATAACAATCGTTCAGTACAAGCAATTGTTTATTTCTCATTGATCGCCTAGATGTAAAAAAAACATTAAAATGTTCTCGACGGGATAATCATACTATTTTTTTAAATTGTGAAATATTGGTAAAATTATGTATAGATTTACATTTTAAATGTCCAAGTGTTTATGTAATGAATATTTGAAAGTACCTTTTTGTTTTTAACTCAAAATGTGTACGATCTGTCATTGGCCCTTCCAGCACTTGGTCTAATGATGGCAATGCTTTATTGTGGATATATTTATTTTTCAAGGTTAATGGAACTAAATAATCACATACTTTATGAATCAAATTGAAGTTGACATTAAGAAGTGTAGCTTGAAGCTAACCGAAAAGATTATTTTATCTGAAATATATTTTGTTGGTTTATAATCATGAAGAAAATTGATATGTTTACCGACCTGTTGGACGTAGCGGTTTAAAGTTTTACTTACTATTAATGATAGTTTAAGTTTAAATTTAATTAATTTTACTCAATTTTCAATGCATTTTAAGTTTTGATTTCCTCGTATATTATTTTAAAAGTATTTTCTTTTTCACACAAATAAATATATTTTATATTAGAATTGTGAGTATGCAAGATACCACTATTGGCATGAGGACTCCTAAAAGTCTTCATGAGATGTTCTGATGATATCAGCAGATATAGCAACTTTAAAAATTATAGAATGTTACAGGACATGCTATTTATGCTATTTTTTTTATCCAATATCGACAAACAATTGTTCCACGGTTTACGATCTTAATTAATTCAGTAATGCAGCTAGTTAAACATTACAATTCTTTTTAGTATAGATATATACAGATTTATAACAAATTTTAATAAAACACTAAGAGGGTGGTATTAAAAAAAATGCATCTCCCTCAATTTTGCGCAGCAACTTTCATTTACCATCAATCTGTGGAAAAAACGCTTTATTAAACTTATACCAAATTATGGTTTTGAGTACTTCATTATACATGAATATTTAAAAGATATCATTGATTATGAATGACTTGCATAAATAACTTCTTAGGTTTTCACGGACAGATTTGGTATTGCGGTTTTTGGGTTTAGCCGTGTGTGTGAACTGTTTCGATCCAATATTTCGACCGCCATTGCAGGGGTCTTCTTCAGGGTTGACGACTTTCAGTCGTAAAGGCCTCTGCTAAACACAAAAGCCACAATACCGATGACTTACATGTTTATTTTAAATAATAATGTTTTAAAATTACACATTTTAAATGTGATCTTCACCTTAAAAAAATATTGTCAGGAGTGCCGGGAGTGTACTTGTCATTGACTGTAATCAGTCATTGACCTCCCAGCTGATGAGCGGTGCTCGGTGGCTGGTGAGCAGTTTGTATTCAAGTGTTCAGTTGTCACGCGAGTGATATTCCACTATGTTAGCCTTCACCTCATCAAATGCATTTGTTTCAATGTTTTAGTTTAGTAGTTACGTCCCTTAAATGTACATTTCCTTGCCCCATTATTACTATTATTTATGTTTAAGTGTCGCCGTTGAGAGCATTGAATGTTTAGGGTAATAGAGGGCGGGTTTGTTGTACAGCTAGCTTAATAAAAAACTGACCCTGCGGCTTCTACTAACAGGATCTTGAATTGTCTCGTCAGCGGACGTCTCTGCAGAGCACCTACAATAGCACCCACAAAGCTCTTATTGCACTCATCCCGAGAATGTCTTCAGAGATACACAATCCAACGTTTACATCACAAAATAGGAAGATTATTCAAATAGTTAAGAAGTGCTGTGTTATCGGTGACGAAAATAAGTGAAACAGTTTGCATCTGTGCTCTTGGTTTTACGTCCTCACAATGTTTCTTAAACATTTCTACCAGCTACCGCTGCATCAATAAATACTGTCCAGCAAACCTGCTGTCTTCATAGGCTTGTCTGTCGAGCTTCTGACTGCACGGTGGCCGTCACATGTTCAACCGGCTATTATATGAAAATCTACTACGAGTGATATGGCTTTGTGAAACAAGTAGAGATTAAATTCAGTTTTTTTTATTTTGTAATCTGTTGCCAGTGGCGTTATCTCTTGTTGAATCACTTGTTAAATTTTAAAGTGTATTTTCAGGATGTATCCGAGCTCATGAGAGCTCCGAAGGCGACACCATCTGAATTGTGGTTATGGTCACTTATTACTTTTAGGAAGTCGTTCCTATACGAGTAATGAGTGAGTACAAAAATCTGACTTGATTTAAAATCAATACAACGTTGACATTTAACTTTTGTCAGTCTGGCGTGTCGTGAACAGCAGTCCGAATGGTATTTTAGACAGACTCATTTGTCACCAGAATCGTTGCAAATGCTGTACACTAATTTTTCTAAATTTTTCATAATTTAAAAATATGTTTTAGCTAATATTAGTGTTGTTATTTTATATATTTACGATTGCGAAAAGGGGTGTATTCACGGAGTCGCATTTTACATATTGTAACCGTCAAGCTGCGCGGAGTGATAAACTTTTTGTTTCAGATTTAAAACTGCATTTTTGCAACTTCAAAGTGTATAAAGTAAGAAAATACTATAATTTCTGATCTGGGGCAGAAGAAGGCGATCAGGAACTCTGCCGCTCGACATGAGACCTCGGGTTATTGGTGAATAGAGAAGGAGGCGGTGAGGAGGTGGCGAGGTGGCCGATAGATGAATGCAACGAGACGATCGGGAGAATTTATTATATTAATAATATTGTAATAGTTTAATTAGGTGATGTTCGATTGCGCGCTGTATGGATGTGGCGAGGAAAGGCGACCGGTGCTGCGGCGTGGCCTGAGGAAGCGGGACGTGGCGCGGGGGGCCCGGGGCTGCAGGGTGGTCCTACGTCATGGCTCTGTCCGCGCTCCGCCGCGCGCCGCGAGCGATGCTGTGATCGGATGGATGTATTGTGTTTCTTACTTAAATGAACATTGAACGGGATGTTTTTTTACGTGTACATTTATGTAGTGTTTCTAATATTTGAATAAGTTATGAACACGCCCCAAAGGGGCCGCAGTCCCATCTTTTTGTTACGAAATATACTGTTTGCAAAAATTCACAATCATAATATTTTAGGAATAAAAACATTTGAAAACTGTGACGTTCGTGTTTCATTTCCGTCTCTTCCTTTCTGATAGTTTCCACTTATTTATTTATTGACAATTTCATTGATGATTGTGATTACCACCCGGTATTGGCTTAACTCTTTACGTGCGAGATAAGATTTCATAAAAAGTCACGAAATAAGTCGATCAGTCAATGAAAAATAAAGTTGAATATTTGAGGACAATTTTTTTAATGTGTTTTGATTGGTCGGTGCTGCATTTATATTCACCTTCAGAACTGAATTAAATAACTACATTATTATTTAAAAAAAGGGCAAATTTGAAACACGTGTAGAATGACCCACGACTCAATACGTATAGTAAAAAAAAATTTTGATGAAGGAATGTCGGAATACGAAACAAAATTATGTTCAATATAGTATTCCGATAAATCCTCATGTCGCACTTAAAAGGGACATGTTTTTTTCAGGGCATGGGATATATCCGCACCTCGCATCTAAAGGGTTCATATATTGATAGGTGGATGCTTCCTCTAATGTGCCGGACATCCACTTGTCTCAGACACTCTCTGCAGTTGACTGTCGTTGTGACTCAGATTACTATCGGCTTTAGTCAGGACAGTAAGAATAGTAGAACGCAGAAAAAAGATTTAAATGATTGAATAATGAAAAATACTCGTACCATTTTCTATAAATCTTTATTTAAATAAATTATACTTACATAATAATGTTAATTACCTAAATTATATAATTAAAAAAACAAATCATAAGTCTGCATGTTCATGAATGCGACAGGTCTCTCCTTAAATTGCACGCGATGGCATCCTGTTGATTTAATACATAGGTAATAATTATAAAATAACTATTCAAACTTTCGATTTGGTCATTCTTGAGATGGCATTATTGAATTGCTCTCTTATACGACTTAGTTTGAAACTCCTATTCTTTTTTTGTGATTGTCTTCATCTTTTTCCCATATTTAGATTTATTTTACACATATATTTAACCCAAGCTTTCGCAATTTTCCGATGGCGACACTGTTATGTATTTATTCTTTATTTGGCTGAATTTTATGACTGAAATCAAATTTCCGAACAAAAAAAAAAGTGTATTTATAATACTTGGTGCGGACAGCAAAGCGCACTAATGTCTTAATACCCCAGGAGCTGAAAATTAGGGCTGCCATGAGAATTAGTTGGGAGAATACAAGAAAGAAGTTTAAGTGTTTATATTGTTACCAGATGGAGTAACTCACCTGGAGTGAACAATCTCAGAAGTATTTCAATTGGCACAGGACCACTCTAGGTGGAAGAATGTTCTATAGAACACTAAAACATTGGGAGATACTACTCGCATCTTTAGCATTTAGGAAGACGAGAAGATATCACTTATATATTTTTTTGATAATTGTACCCAAGTTTGGGGTTTGAGATCCCGGAGCGTATCTACAAAAACAAAGTTATGTAATAATTGTTATTATATATAACTAAAGGATAATTCTATGATACTAACATCTTATAGTGGCAAGGAAAGTCTGGTCTTTGAAACGTTTTATTTTATTTATTGACAGGACTGAAACCAAAAATTGGAATTCATTGAACAACAATTTAATGCTTTGGAAAAATAAAGCAATATAAAATGATTTAATTAAGCCAGATTAAATAAAATTAAGCGAAAGTAACACTTTGTAAATCTAGTTTGTTTCTTTACATTTTCTTTTATTACGTTGTCATTTATAAATACATTTTTGTTATTTAAAAACACGTAATAAAAATGACTGGGGGGACATTTTGGGGCCTGGAACAGATTAATGGCAGTTCAATTAATTTCAATGGGGAAGTTTGCTTTGAGATGCGAGTAATTTGAAATAAGAGCAAGGTTGCGGAACGAATTAAACTCGTATGTCGAGGTAACACTGTATATATATGATCTTTATAGGTATTTTGATTTTATTAAAGCTGGCTTATTAAATCGTCATTTTTTAGATATTCTCTATATTGTCATACAAACAATATAAGTGTGTTGGTATCTAGATTGCGCTATTGTATATTAAGAATGTTAGTGCGGTCGCTCATCACGCCATTATCAAGGCTGATGAGATGGATGAGGACGCCTACAATAGCGCAAATGTAGAAGTAAAGTGGTCTAGGAGTCTAGAAGCGGATGCTGAAGTTCCGGATGTCTTGGCGGGAGAGGTGCTCAAGGTTGTTGATCTCGCAACGCTCGATCTGGCAGCCTGGGGAGCCGGTGTTCGTCAGCCATTGGATCCTGAAACCGATAAGGTCACGCATTATTATTAAAAATTGACTTTGTATTAGACAAGATTACCATATAAGGGATGGGTGTGTCAAGTTGAGGCAGCTAACATGTCGGTATACATTGAAAATATAACAAAATACAATACTTAAATAAACTTACTCTGAATATTAATGCCTTTTGTATATACTTTAAAGGAGAACTAATGATCAGGATGAATTTCGTTAATATTGTGTTTAATCTGCTTAATACTAACGGTTATTTTACACGGACTGTAATAACCTAACCTAACCTACGAAAATAGAACACTGTAAACGCGGTTTTCGTTTGATACTGAAGTTAAATATCATTGGATGAGAAATAAATATTGTCTGTTTAACTGTCCGTTGCTTACCGCGTGTCGTTGATTGTCGCCTCTTAGAACCTAATGGTGCAAGCCTCAAAAGCGTTGGGCTCTCTCTTTAATCGTTTTAAAAAATCAATGAAGAAATCACACAAAAAATATGCTTCGGATATTGTAGCTACCGTCTCTTTAAATTCTCGGGGTTCTGCCTAAAGGTCGTCGGGAACCATATATGTTCCCAGATGGATCTTCGAATGCAGAAATGTCTCGAGACAACTGGCAACTATTATAACGGAATGGAGTGGCGGAATATTATAGGATCCATATGTTCTGCTGATATGGAAAGATATAGAAAAAGACAGTAAATACTGCGGGTAAGAAATTATGATGATTTATATACATATTGACATACCTAATTGAGTACTCTATAGATACCTACCCATATAGCTATAATACATTAAAAAGACGCAAACAATAATTATTCTGAATATTTTGAATTTACATTTTTTTTATCAAAATAAATATTTATTATCGTTATTAATTATGAAGTTGAGCCTGTCAGTGCGACTAATGATGAGAAAAATGTAGCAAAATGTAGCCATGGCGGTGTTGGCAGCTGCGTGACGAACATGCGGAATATCGACAGCCAATTTATTATAATAACACGCAAGGCCGCCATTGTTTTACCGATCACTTTGGCAGGTTAAGTTTATTAATATTTTGCCTATTATTTATTGGCATCGTATTTCGTGGTCGTTATCGCCGATTGACCGTGTCCCATTTATTATCATGCGACAAAATAATATGCTTAAGGTAGATTATAATGATGCTAATCGGTTATCTGTGAGAGATTATGTATTGCTTACAATGTTTGCAAATTTTACTTTTGTTTTTCAGTCAAAATACTCGTTTCTGCCAGGATATGACAGCTGCTTTCTTTTCAAGCCCCTGAACTTTGGTTCAAGAGCCTCGTCGGGTGGTTATGCAATATTGTCAACGTTACAAAATATAATAAACATCCAGGCATGTAATGTACATATTTGGCGGAGCTCCAGATGCAGAGATGACTTGGGACAAGGTAGGGTAGCTGACAGAACTGTATGCTGGCATTTTGTGGCGACCATTTGCTTTTTTTAGGAAACGGATATGCAAGATAGAGTGCAAGAGGCGTTTTGAAAGAAATTTTGTCATAGTAGGTATTTAAACATGCCCATTTTTTTCCACTGTCACACATCTATTTTTTAAATACATCCACGGATGTGATTTTTTCATCACCATCTAGCGGTATTTTCCTGGACGTTATTATATGCAATGATAAAAATATCTACCCATTATAATTTATTATTCCGAAGTCGTTATATTTTTCATATGTATCTATTTTTAAAACATGTCCGCGTTAATTTATAGATAAATCCTACAAACGGGACGCAATGAACGAATTTAATAGGTGCATTATTAGCAGTTAAATATGTATAGACAACATCGGTGCATCCCGGGAATAAACATGGCGGCTGGAAATGCACTTTCCTCTCGATAAATCTCATTAGCGTCGGAATGGCCGATTATCTGTCACAAGAGGAAATTGCATTAACGGCGACATTAGCGGACAAAGCGGGGCAAGGGCCCGCGGGCCGTAACTGGGGCAGCGGGGGCCGCTTCTGGACCTTTGTGGTCTTCAGATGCGTCGCAGCTCGCTTAGCTCCTGACCTGCTCGGGAAGAACCGGCACCAGGGATAAGAACATTGATGATGAACACGCGCCTATTTTATGTAGAAACAAACCTCATCCTTATACGAGTGCCCCAACTCGTATGAGGATGAGGTAGACTCTACTACCTAGTGTGCTGATCAGCCAATATTATAAGTACAGCCCGGTATTCATGTTTGTACTATCCGTTTTTAAAATGACTCTGTGTAAATGGGTTTTGATTATAATATACTTACGTTGACATCCTTTTAAAGGCGACGGATAAATTTCCCACAATCCGAAGACATTATTATATAGATGCGGAGTTTACAAATCTATTAAATACAACCTTTATTTTAAGCTTTGTTTGCATGACAGGCAGTGAGTTAACCTTTCAATCCATTGGTATAAAATTGTCAATGAACTGAGATATTTTAGTATATTTTAGTATATGTATAGTAAGACTTAGGGCCCTTTCCCACGTACAGTTTTGTAGGATCACGTTTAGTAGTATACGTGCTACTGTAGTAACATTCACACGAGCATTCGGTTTGCAGGATACCGCAAAAATTCGATCCGTTCGAAATGTGCCACTACAAACTGGACGAATGGATCCAATAAAAAACGGTATCCAGTTCAGTTACGTACATAGTTTAATGGAAGTTTTCCCACTAGCATCCTATTTACCATCGATACCATCCATGAGATTACGAAATGTTCATAATCTCGATCGTAGTTTTAGGATCGAGTGAACCCGAAATCTTGTTTTTTTGCATTGCTTTCGGCGGCGAAAGTACCAATATAATATCAGAAGAGTATTCACATCCATTGCGTCTGAATTTTCTTCTCCGACTACCAATGCTATACCGTAAAAAACAGGATGAAAACTTCTGTGTGTGAACACAGGTATGACTTTTGCGGTATCCAATAAAAAACTGATCCTGCAAAACTGGACGTCCGTGGGAAAGGGCCCTTATGTGACTAGGTCCAGGTCTTTACCTAGACTCCTGACCCCAGCCGGCCCTGGCGACTGTCGGCCTTTTGAACGAACGCACATTTAAAAATTAACTCGCATTACTCTGACAGTCGGATGTCTTTGGTAGTTTGGTAATCGGTACACAACTGACAGCCTTGATTTCTTGGACGCGGTCGAATTATGGATACGCCGGGACGGAAATAGCAAATAGGCCATCGGAGGATGACTTTCCTCGCTCAGTTCACGGGTCGCAGAGTCGTCCTATCTCACTACAGGACCTTTGTCCTCCTTAAGAGGATTGTAGACGAGAACTTTTATCGAAAAATTATAGCTGCATTTGTGGTTGGAGCGAATGAGATTTATTTATAATGTGTACATGGGCGTATCTATACCCTCACATATATAATAGTACAATTGGAGATATACTTTAACATGTTAGCAAAGTTGCATGTCAACAAGCCGATTAATCAATGGCATCTTAGTCCGCATGGCGACCTCGGCCATTCTCTTCTGGATGCTTCTAGTTATTTTTGTGACTTTATCAAATTGTTATCCATTTATATAATAAAGGTAATATCGTCTTTTTTACTTCCTTCTGCATGCCAATTTGGTTTGGCAGCCTCAGCAGTGCCTTAACTCGCAGCACCTAAAGTCGGCACTGACTATGACTATTTTCCAATAGTTTTATTATTATTTACTGCATTAGAAAACCATTTTTCCCATGTGTGTGATGATCGGTAGTCACATCAGTGGATTGGTATTAGAGTCTCAACAGTGTGGATTATGGTGACCTACTTGACGTCACACGGTTTTTTCCCGGGGATCTTATGCTCATTAACAGAGAAGCTATCGATGTTCCTAGACATTGGGGTTGAAGACAGTGACTCTGTGAAAGAATCTGGTGTCTGTTAAAGATGTTTCTATGAGTGTATATAATCAATGTTGGTGCCTCACATGACATCCACGCGGTCTTTGGGCCCCTGGAGCTTGCCCACAATGGTGCCCCGCTTGGAGTTCTTGACCCAACCGCCCACCTGCAGCTGATCGCCCAACTCTCTGCAGTACTTAGTGAAGTATTGTCCTGCAATCAAAGGTCATAAGGTTACTGCCTGGAATACAGCATATCAAGAATCAACCTCGGGAGGAATAACCAAGTCTTTCTTTCCACCCATCTTACACTTACTGACGTGGAAAAAGAAGAACTCCGTGGACTTTCATCTCTCTCAAACGTTTACCGGACACGGAATTTTCAGAGAATTCCTAAAAAGATTTGGCTCTCTTCTTGCGACGCATGTCCATGCGATCCAGGCATGCAACATACGGTGAGACACTCTCTCGTTGAGTGCATCATCCATGAGAACAGGAGACGCATTCTGTGTTGTCGCCTGGGAGTCTCTACCATTTCTTGGGAAGATTTACCTGCATTGCTGCTTAGCTCTGACGGTCCCTTGCTGTTAAACTTCATCAGGGAAATCGTCAGGGCTACACGAGCGGTTAACGAGGCTGACATGGAATAGGCTCCTACGTTCTTCAACTATTTCTCAGACGTATATTCTAACCTTGTGTGTAACTTGCAAGGTACAATTTGCAACTTTATATTTTTTTCGACTTTTTTTTAAGGGGAAAAAAAAAAAGTTAATTCCGAGGGGATCAAACGGCACTTCAGAAGCTATTCGTCACTCATTGCGGATTAAGGAAGTATTATACCTACCAACAATAAAGCATACCTACAAAAAACGGCATTAGATATATATAAGGTCGTTTATCTGATATGTATCCAAAATTTCAGCTCAATCAAATATCAGGAAGTCATTTACCTTGTTACATTTATATGCGTAACCAGCCACGACAGACAGATCAAACTTAAGTCTAAAATGTTCATTAAAAATAACTTCTTCAGAATTTAAGACAAATATTTCCTTCGTCAAAAAAAGTGATGCTAGAGAAACGAAAATGGCTGAAGATGCTTTGCGATTTATGCCCTCAAAAGTATGTTAAGCATAATATTATTTGAATAGTATCTTCCTGAATTAGTCTATACTCGTAACCGCCTGTGCTGTATGTAATCCGCGACATTGGAACGTGCGTAAATAACTTTCATTTGTGTAAATTACATCTGACGCGCGGAGAGTAAAGTCCTCTGTCATCCGCCATTCCTATTATTAGAGAATAAAAACTTATGAACGGTTAAATAATAATTGATTATGCGGACACTTGGCAGAGCTTATGGCAACACTGGCACCTTTGTCAATCGTAAACAAAGATTAAAATAACTGAAATTCCCGAAGAAATATATATTTTATTATTACGAGTATTATGTTCGCAACTCAAGCCGTCATTTTGACTTATTTCCGTGTGATTTTTTAATAACTCAAGCAACTAATAATAACACAATAAACCAGAGTCTTGGGCTTGACAAATTAGCGAATTTTGAATTTTGCTTTATTTTGCGGTTGTTGCCCAATGTAGATATTATTTATATTTATTATATTAGTATTTGTAAAGCACTTTTTTATGACCGAATGGTCATTCCAAAAGCGCTTCTTTGCCTCTCTGAGTAAAAAGGTGGGTCTTGAGTCTGCTTCTGAAAGATGCCTCCGCATTAAGTTTTCTTATGCTTTCCGGTAGCGAGTTCCAGGTCATTGGTGCTGCGTAGCTGAAAGCACGATTGCCAAAGACCGTGCTAGGACTACCTTCCGAGATAGTACGTATATTTCAAATCATGCAAATCTATGGTGGAATATGTTAAGAAGTACGGGTGATTTACCCGAAGCTTTCATACAGGAATTCAGTTTATCTAAGAACTAGGTTTTTTCATAATATGTGTGGCTGTTTAATTGTATCATCACATTTTTATTTAAATTTGTCATTTTTTTTCATTGAGCTTTAATTTTTTTCGCGTGAGCTTTTATTTATTGATTTTCAAAATAAAAATAAATGTTCTGATCACTGAAATAGGGCGTCTAAACTATTTAAAAGAAATCGAAAAACGCATAATATTGACATGAGCGTTATTTGGACTAGAAAACATTCAAAGCAGTACCGGTTTTAGATCCGGGTCCTAGGGCATATTGTTTATACTTGAAAAAATCTAGGAATGATTAGTTAACCACAGCGCCCCTAGCTTATTCGACACCCTGGGGCACCGACCTACTTCGCCACCCCCTAAAACCGGATCTGTTTCAAAGCAATCACTTTATAGTACTTAAAATCAGCAGGTTATATCCACAATAAGGTTGTTAAACCTGCTACGGATAGGCTCATGAAAGAAGTGGCTTAAAAATATGTGCAATTCGAAATTAATACATTCAAAGAAAACTCGACTAGTAGATGTTGTCGAAAGAATAACACACTCAAGTGTTAATGGGCGGTAGACATTTGCCGAAGAGACGCGAGACGGTCGATGGCAAATAAAAATGTTGAACTAGCGCCAAAGAACTTCCAATCGGCGTGTCGGCTGCAATCTAGACTGATGGCAGTATGATTATAGAAAGACGATACTGGAGACGGAACTCAGAGGATCGAGAGGAACAGATTTGAGTACCTGACAGGTGATGAATGGACAACACGTTGATGACGACGATGATGACATATTAAATGAGAACGCGTAGAACATAGTCAGTTTTATCCGAGGTAAAAAGTTAGCGTGTCTCTTGATTGTCGATTTAATCTTTAATATAACAGTCACCCTTGTCAACAAAATTCGTCACGTTTCGCTTATGTCGCTAGTCGCTTTGTCGCTTTCGATTGATTACTTATCGATTAGCTTAGCGAAGTACGCGACCTTAGCACGAGAGCCAACTCTATTTGGTGAGGCCAAACTTTAAGGTTACTATATTAATAAGAAGGTCGACTAAAACAAAAACGTCCATTGCATGCAATACGTTTATAAATATTCAGGGCCGCACTTATTATATGTGTAATGCTCACGGGCGGTCATTTTAAGGGTAAGCGATTTTATTCAGTCGTCAAAATTTTAAACATAATTAATGATATAACGGTTAAATATATGTTTTTAAATATGGCGGATCATGCCTGACGCACAAATTATCGCAGCTGTAAAATAAATAAATTAATACTTAATATTTTTTTTTAAATAAAATAGCGTTATTGTAACAGGGAATGTGTTAGGTGGGTCGGCGGAAAGCATTAAGAAAATTAATAAAACAAAGCAACTGTTCAAATTGTGTATTGATCGATAGCCATGTCAATATATTCGAACGAGCGAACTTTTAGTCTTCTGCTGTATGGATGAAGACGAGAGGCCTTCACATTCACATAGAGCTGCAATAAATCCAGACACTCTTGCTCGCAATATTGGAAGTTAACTTTACAAGCGTGGCACAACAGGAAGAGAAAAAAGTTCATTCCGGCGGGTATAGCTCGATGGTCAAAGCGTTTGCTTTGCAAGCCAAAGGTCGTGGGTTCGATCCTCGACGGAGATTAGAAAAAAAAAACTATTTCTCAGCTCTAAAATACCCCGGTTGGTGTGAATTTGATCCATCACCCGTAAAATACCAGTCATTGCCTATTAATTAAAATTGGTGGAAGACGAAAGTCATCTCGTGAAGGCCACCCATTCATAGTAAATTCTTATAATAATAAGGATGATGCGAGAATCTCGGGCTGTAGTTTATGACGTTGGCTGATCAACACTCCGCAAGCAGCGCTTAGCCATATGCCCCATGGTTAGCGTCATAGAATTCCACAGATGAGAATTCAGAATCACTATCATCGTCTGTCGGTATTCTTCTGTATGTGTTTACATAAAAAAAACGGGTCGAAAAATCGTGACTATTTGTACTATTTTCCCCATCTTTTCTCAAATATGAAGCGGGCCGCGAGTTTGGCAACCTTGTTACTAAACAGTCGCACTGTGTCGGTTCGATCCAAAAATACATTTCTCTCTTTTTTAAAAGCTACGCTTCACAAAAATGTAATCAATGAAACTAATTCGTATCCGCGAGGCTTATCTTTAATTCATGGATTAAATGAGATTAGATATTGGCTCATTGTGTTTCTTAATGAATCCGATAAATACTCGTAAATTACAAAGAGCCTGGCATTTTAAATTTATTACAAATTATAATCATTATTTACGTTGGACATTCATTTTACAAGCTTTTTAGTTTGTGTTTTATTCATGTAGGTCGCGTAACACATCGTTTTGTGTATACATTTTGTGCTGAATCGAAGAACTAGATAACTCGAAATTCTATTTTCAATGTTATTAGATAATTTGTTCTATTTTGTAGATCGATTATTCTTGGTGGAACTTTATAATTACAATTAGGGTATCCACATACTCGGGTCAATTCCATCACCCGAGTATCGAGCTTTTTTTAAACAACTACTCGTGTACTCAAACGAGCATCGCGAACTGCAGTTGTAGTGTCAGAAAAATAGTAATAAATAATCAGGGTTTTTAAGGATATCGGATGGATTAACCGATGCTTGTTGCAAAAAACATAGATTAAACTAAAACTAAACATTGACAATCTTATTATCAATTTTATCTATATAGTATAATAGCATTTTATTAACCTGAATGTAACAAATTAACCTGAATGTAAAAAATTAACCTGAAACCTAAAACCCTATGTTCGAAAACCCATTAAGGTGTTACTACTCCTCATACCAGGATTATATTATTTTGAATAGGTTTGATCTTAACCAATCCCTTTGATGTTCTGAAAAATATATTTTCTGTTAAAAATATAAGCTTGTTAACCCAATGCAGCTGCATTGGTTCGGTGGGAATGTACGAAAACTAATAAAATGATAAACAAATTTAAAAATATGAAAAAAGACCGGGTACTCGGCCAAAAATTACAAGAGTATCGAGTACTTATTTTAAAATGGCTCGAGTACTCGGGTACTCGACGTCAAGTATGCCCGAGCTGGATACCCTAATTAAAATGTGTAAATTTTTGAAGTATTGAGAATGGCTTCTCGACAAACCAAAAGATGCCTTAAACAAAATCATGAAATTCAAATCAATGGAACATTTATTCAATATAATTGATTTTCGTTGTTTTCAACGTACAATTTGATCTGTCAGTGTGACTTAATGTCCCAATTCAATAAATGTATTTTAATTAAGACACTTAGATTCCATGCTGTGCTTAATATTATTTCAGGTGGTCAGATTAGACTTTATTATTTTCCTTAGTTAAGTAAGTATTTAAGTAGCGGCTAGGGTCAAAGCTAAAGGGTCCGCCAAATAACTTTTTTTTTTTTGAAAATGGGGCGCAAAACATCGAGTGTAGCTTCGGCTGTGTGGCACGTAGCGCCGTCTTGTTGAAACCAAATGTTGCCAATATCCTCCTCTTCAATTTTTGTGAACAAAAATGGCCCGATAACGATCGCCATTGACTGTAACGGCCACTACTTGCTCATTTTCGAAGAAAAATGGCCTGATTTTCAAAATAATGTCACAATATTTCCCAGCGTTGTTCAAGCGTATACACAACCATATTCGTTCAGCAGAAGGATAAAACTAATTATCTGTCAAATCAGACATGAGCTAAGTGTTACCATTCACGAAATAAGCACTAGTTGAAAAAAAAACGTTAGATGGCGGACCCCTTAGTAATGTCAAAATAAACACTTAATATATAGGAACAAGTCATTAACCTGATGCTCGTGATATTACATAGTTATTATTTGGAAATTTAAGGAATGTTCCGGATCCGAGGTCGCGGTCCCGAAATTACAGCATCAGCTAAATGGTGATGCCGGAATACCAAGGTTCCGGCTCTGAGGATAAGACCAAAGACCGGAGCTGAGTTTGTACTTATTTATTTGATACGAGACCCATTTTTATATCCTATTTTACAACATGAGTAAGCATTTATAAAAGTAATATTAATAAATTTAATGTCATACACCGCAAATCCCTCGATACTTGTTGTTTTGGACCTTTATCCCCTCAATTTACATAGAGTGGCAAAATGCCCTGTGTCGTGCCTGACTCTAAGATAAAGAGTTTGATTATAACAATTACCTTAAAGACTTTTGGATGTTTAATACGACACAGTTATGTTCAAAATAACGTTTTGAACAAGGATAGTGTGTATATTTTATGAACTTGAATGTAGTTCTTAACGCGGTATGACCGTATTGACATTTGTCAGATTTGCGGCGCCTGTTATCTAATAAGAAGAAGAGCGGCTAATTCTGTAGGAGATCAGCTGAAGAGACCGGCGCTCGATCACTATCGACGTTTCCTGTTGAACATGACTGCTTCAAAATAACACACTCTGTAATGAAACGGCAACAATTAACGAGTTTGAAACGTTCCGAATGTAAACATATAGTGTGTAACCCGCCGATCTACAAATATGATAAATTGTAATATAGTTTATAGCTTTCATTACGGTTTTTCTATTCCATACTCGCATGAAATAGAGATCGTATGGCCAAAATAAACCATTATAACCTATGTTAACAGTCAAATCGTTTAACAAGCTAATTCACTACATTAAAGTATCATCGAATGCATTATTATTAACATTATTAACCGATTGGTGAATCATTAAACGCGACCGATTATTGTAATAAATATGGGATTGATTTGTATTTTATCGAAACAACTCTTTTGTATGTAAACCACTTTAATATGTAGAACACGGTATTAAGAAATTCATGGCTTCCGAGGCTGTTGTGGTGGGGATTTAATATGTTTAGAGGCTTTTAAGGAGGCTGGATGTTGATCATCACGTGCACAGAATTACACAATACGGAATTATTACATTAATGAGTTAATAAGGTCATTCTTCTTTAGCTGAAAAAACTTTTATGTTGAGCCACAATTATAGATAATTTGAAAGTAATTTTGGTTAATTAAATTAAACTAAATTGAATATTACTAGTGAAATTAAATATATTTATTAAAAATAGCGGCAATTTAAAAAGATCAAGTGCTTTAGAAGAGGAAATACTCTACATAAAAAGATTAAGTAATTAAATTACTTTTTCTAATTGAATTAAATTTACTAATTTAAAACGTAAGGAGTTATTTAATTAAATTACTGTTTGAGAATTACGAGTAGTATAAATTTATAGCGAAATGTATGTAGTCAAAGAAAAAACAAGCTATTAAATATTAAAATAGAAATCTGTATCACTTGATGAAAAACTCAGCTCTGGTTCGAACCTTTTTAAATGATTAATAAAACGAATCATATGTTGAATTTGAAAGTGTATTTGACATGTGGCTTTGATTGCACAAGTTATAATAGGAAAAAATAAATAACTTATACGGATATAAAACCTAAAGAACATTGACACTCTCATATAACTATTAGATATAATAGTTATAATTAAAAATAATTATGAGATATTAAAGAACGAAAAAAACTTCCCATCCTTGTTAACAACGTATTTTCTTGAACACGATGTGAATGAAAAAAATAAACCATATAATGTGTAGGATTTATTAAACAATTAAAAATATTTATTTAATCTTTCTTCCTTCACTGAGCATTGAGGTTCGTTGATCATTAACTATACATACTATTAAATTGCATATTTTATAGTATGTATAGTTGTTATGGATAGTTAAATGCAAACACATACAGGAGAGTAAAAAACGTAGGTTGACAACTTCTAATGACGCTCAACCAGATTTTTGTGCAGTGTAAGAATGTGATGTTATGATTCTTTAATATACATAGATTGTAAGAAGGAGAAAACATGTTTGAGAATTCTAATGCATATAGATGTCGTTTAAGATGTCGTTTAAGATGTTCAGAATGAGTTAAAGTCTGATAGAACTGCTATATTGAATTTTTAATTTACTTACGCAGGAGAGTATCATTGTAGGATCAAGATTGTCGAAGGTTCAATAAACTCAACGACAGGTTTGTTATACGTTGAGTAAGGAAATAGTTGGTAATATTTGCATGCGTGATGGAATTGAGAGGGCGTATAGAGTTTAAGATCGTATGTGGAAGGAAACACATATCCTTGGGTAGTGGAAGCAAGAGCAAGGATAACGGTTACAAAAAAATCAAGATTGTTAGATGAGCGACGTATTAGATAGGTATTTGTTAATTCATCTTAATACACTTGAAATGGTCATGTTTTAGAGTTAAGAATCATGGCGAAACGATTCTTTTTTAATTTACGATTATTAAATTAAATATTTGTTAATATCGTTGACTCTATTTATACAACATTTAATACGTTTTTCCACAGGTGGAGCAGAGAAACAAAATGCAATAAAGTTTAACGTATTCCACTGAATTAACGGAAATTAATTTTCAAATCAAATTAAATGATGATTGTTTAATTTATATTTTGACTGTACGTGTTTCACTCTGTATAAAAGAATCTTCGTGCAAAACGTAGATGCTCTCACGCAGAGTTAGTCACTTTCGAACATACTCGTATTGAGTGAAACGATAAATCAAAATAATATACTTAAAAAAGATATTTATGTTGTATTTTTTTTAAAATAACTTGATATTATAAGCAGTATCACCAATAATCAATAAAAAAAATTGACAATCTACACGTCACCTCACTTAAATTTACACAAAAGAGTCGTTAAAAGCCAGTAAACATCTGAGAGTGTATTTTTAATGGTTTGAGTGTTTTGACAGTTGAACGCGCGTACCTTGGACATTGCCGAAGACTTCGAACTCTACGGATATGGGGGACGTGTCAGCACCCATGACTGCGACTGTCGCTGCGGGCACTGGGCCCGCGGGCAACTTTCCTTTCCCTAAAAATAGCGCCCCCGTCTGAAGCGCCGCGACGCTATTTGGAAGCGTCTTCCCCGCGAACTTCACAGCTGCAGTTCCGCCGCTCAAGGCCAAGCATCAACCGACATCAATCATAGTTTGTCTGCAATACACACCAGGACATCTGACAACCAGCAAGGCATGTCTATTCACTGGGATAGTAGGATAGTATACAGAAGATTATGGCTGAGAGCTTAAGAGCTCGATACTCTAACACTCTTGTTAGAGTATTGTAGGAGCAGAGGATCTTAAAATTAAGAAATATCAGTTTTTAATTATTTTTTTATTGTTTATAAGTAATTCCTAACTAAACAGGTTCATCTTAAATTGTCGTTTTACAAACCAAATTGTGCATTTTCAAAATAAAATTAAATGATATACATATTAAATTAGTAATACTATATGTACCGTCAGTGTGAATACCTACCCACATCTTTGTGTTCTCAAGACTAGCAAGTGCGTTATTCGTCAGGTTGAAACAATTAAATAGTCAGGTCATACACTTTTTGTTTTTCCACCACATTAGTTAATTATGAAGTCTTCTTATCCATCTTAGAAGTATTTTGAAAATGAAATTTTCAGTTAGGAATGTGTTAGCGGATCCAGTAAACATTCCCAAATTGGAAGATGAAAATAAATGAAATATTGCAAACATAACTTTAACATACGGTAACAAATATTTAATAAATATGTTAATTAAATTACCAGCAGCTGTCACAAGAGAAATTATAAATTAAATATTTTTATTAAAATAACAATTATGTCTTTGACCTTTTGTTCTGTTTTGTTTATTGCAAATCTCCTTTTTCTGTTACACAATCTTAATTTACTCTATAATTGTTTCTTTCTGTGTTACTTCTTTAGCATTTTTACTTTTCTCATAATGCACAGTCAACGACTTGGCTCTGCTGTCAGGTGATAGAGTGGGATTATGATACCTTAAAAATAATTAAAAAATACGAATTCAATTTTAACCTTATTTACTATGTGCTTATGCATATTTTGTATGTATACTAACATTAAGAAATACTTAATTAGTAAAATTAGTAGTATTGTGTATGTGCAATTTTATTTTCAAAACGTCTAATTTGGTTTATAAGACCACCAATTCGAAGTGAAAACCTTTATGTAAGGCTTCCACAAAAACATTTCTGCTAATTTTCAAGATTCAAATCTTCTAGATTTTGTTTGGAACTTTAAGAAACATTATAATACACTTTGTTTAATAAAAAAAAACTTATATTTTTAATCGTAATATGTACTTAAAGCTATAATTTTATACATTACTATCGATAATGGAGTTGGGTTCAAATGTGATAAACAACGTTCTTTCAGATAGTCTTACATTTATAAATACCCCAGTTGGTATAATACAGATTCCTTACTCGTAAAAGTGTACCCTGCCATAGCCTAATAATAAGAATATATTTCAGAATGACGAGGAGTAGTCGAATGATTTAGATGAATCAACACTCCACATACAGCGCTGGGCTATCTTAAAAACGACAAATATCATAGAATCAGATGAGATATCTTCATTGTTAGGCTGTATGCATTCATATGTATATTTATGTAATCGCATGCAGGAGAGCACACCCGGGCAAGATCAGTGCTCTCTATGACGCTCAGCCAGGGAGGCTGGACGCTGCATGCGGGAAACGTGTGTTGTGTTCGTGTTTGTGTATGGGTTGGGGAGATTGCAAGTGTTTATTTATCTATTTCTTGAAGAGATCCAGATTGTAGGAAGGAGGAAACACAGACGCTGAAAGAGCTTTCCATAGCTTACCGGTGGCATTAAGGATGGAGCTTTGGAAGCTGCCAGATCTTGGTCGATATATATTAACCGTGTATGGATGTTCGGCAAGTGCAAGACGAGTTTGTCGGTTGTGGGTGGGTGCAGGAGGAATTAGTTCTTTAAGTTTCGAAGAGCAGCGACCGTGGTAATAACGGTAGAAAAGATATGTGCTTTTATAGGTAACGCGTGTTTACATAAAAACATAATGCTTAACGCATTAAATTTAAATTGAAAGCATTTAATTTGCTAATCGATTATTCATTAGTTTTTTGCGAAATTGCGTTCGTACAAAAATAGTTAGTTTTATGATTGATGTTGTGTTGTGATGTGTACTTGTTGGTGGTTAATGTGTTTTAAAAATATCGAATATCGTTCCACCACATGGCTGGCTGGGGCAGTAAAGATCCATTACATGTAACATCAAATGTTTTATTATATTTTCAATAGACTACATCGATGTATTAAAGATATTATAGTTCTCAACTATTGATAAACGTGAGCAATGTCAACAGAATGTTTTATAATTGTAAATGTTATCTTCTTCTTAGTATCAATCCGGTGGATTGGTTTGCAGCAACAGAATCTTGCATCTCGATCTCCATTCCTCGAAATTTTACTTGAGATGCAATCATTTTTTTTGCTGATACATGGGATGTCTTTAAGACCTTTAATGTGGTATTTTCCCCTTTATTTCCACATCCTAATGCCATTGACCATAAAGGTTCATCCGTCTTAGGAGAGCATTTACTACCTCCAGGACAATAGAGTGCCCTAACCAGCTTGACCTGATGAGGTTAGCTGGGTGTTAGCTTATTGCGGCCAACATTCGGTCCCTGTCTATATTGGCCGACTGAT
This sequence comes from Glossosoma conforme, assembly GCA_022606575.1. Classification (NCBI taxonomy): domain Eukaryota; kingdom Metazoa; phylum Arthropoda; class Insecta; order Trichoptera; family Glossosomatidae; genus Glossosoma; species Glossosoma conforme. Next base: position 136,379 of record JAGTXR010000234.1, on the reverse strand, counting down.
GTCGCTCACCCCCCACCACGAGAAGGAGATAGATCAGGATTTTCCTTTCATCGAACCTGTGACCTTAAGGCATTTCGCAGAGTCCTTAATTTGGTTAACCACTTTATAATTTTGAATACTAGAATTTAGAAATAAAATAACTCACATGATAAATCACATGATATTTTTTACAATTCTTTGTGTAATATGAAAATTTTAAATAATAAATAACAGTAAAAGATGTTGTATTATAATAATAATGTTGTATAAATGTTATATTGGTGCATTAAAATTTGACAGTGGAATTTTAAATCGACATCATGTCATACGAGTCCTTACAATTTATTTGGAAATAGTGTGCATTCAGTTTCACTCTCGCTTTCAGGAAAATGAGAGCTAGGCTTGAAGAAAATGGCCGTAGTCAATGGTTTTCTATGACATCCTGGAAACGTTTCTCTTTCAGATCTAGCTTTATTTGTTGACTATTGGGTTAAATGAAGGGCTGCTGGGTCCATACCCTAACAAACAACGCAAACAATAACACCCTTAATACTTAGTCATATATTCTCGAAATCACGGTATTATTGGCTTTTGATTAGATTTCAGGTTACGTATTCGGAAAAAAACTGGAAAGATTGTAAGCTTATTGTGTAGAGGTATTCTGCTTCAAAATTGAGAAAGTATGTTCTAGTGTTTCGTTTTGAAAAACAGTGTACCAAGGTGGGTCACGAGCTCCCTGAGCAGCTTCTTGTTATTGTTTGTACGACAAAATGCCTCGAACTCTCAACTATCTCAATGATCAAAATAAAATCTCGCTGTTTAGTGTTTTATCTTCATCTCGGCAGATTCTGTTACATAAGAACATGGTATATTTTACATTAATCTTAACGAAAACTCACTGGGAACTTGGTTGCCATCTGTCAATGATGTCCTGTTCTTTAATATATAATAGAACCTTCAATGATGATTCTCATGTAGAACCAAATTTAAACCTACAGATATTGAGACTGTTTAGTAACTAATCATTAAGTTGATTGTATTGAAACTACATGGGATCAACAACAACAGAGTATTTTCATGTTTCTACTTTTCGTTTGCATAATGTGAGGCCACCACTGTGGGACTCCACGTCGACCTTTGCCATTATAAATTAGGATGTTTGGCAATTAACTGATTACCCTGAATACATAATTGGCCACCAGGTGAGTCATGGCTGCCTTCCTCATTAGTTCAGATGTACGCAAAGGAAATGGTAATCAAATTGGACCAATTATCGGATTAAGCACCAATTTGTGGAACTGATTTTCCAATAGCGGATAAGCTGTAACAGCAAATTGTGAAACTGAAGAGCAATAATTTCTTGTGTCAAACTATTTTAATATTTTATAGAAATATTTCCAGGTATATAATTGAAAAAAAAAACATTTACCAATAACTTAACGTTTAATGTAAGTTATAGTTGTACATTTACAAGTATATTGTGCTGACTGAAGATCGAAATTTAGCTTTAGATGTATATTTAGAGTGAGGCTAGGTTATGTTAGGTTTTCTTTCGATAAATAATTTCTAAGAGTATAAAAGGTGATATTGTATTTTTTTCTTTGACATAGATTTAAGAAATCTGTATCTAGATAATTCATATAAGGCATATTACAAGCTTAATAAAATATTACACTTAAAAAAAAACTCATTATTTTATTTCACGTGTTAAAATGTGCTTCAGGTGTGATTGAAACAAATTCAAACCTTACCAACTTTAACCTAAACATAATATAACATGCATAAATATATAGTATAAAAAATATAGTATAAATGGCATTACATTGAATAAAAAATATTTAAATTTTCTTGATTTCAACATATAATAAAAACGCAATATTTTTTCTCAGTAGAATGTTTATTTTATTTAATCCATAAAGTAAATAATTTCATTTATATATATAAATATTCTCTCAGAAAATATATACTATTTAAATATACACAATGATAATATTTACAATTCCATCCTTTGTGTCATCGACAGATAAATATTTAAAATTATTCGTTTTTGCAATCGTTCGCAATGTAAATATTAAATATAGAAAGTTAACTACTTATGGGAAGGTATTAAAATAAAATATTATTCAATTTCATAACATCGAGACATAAAGTTTAGCATATAATAAGTTTAATAATACATTTTTTAAATACAGCTTCTGTCTTTTTCTCATATTTCTTTACCGTTACATGAAGCATACGGCAACCAAAAATTTCCACCAGCAAATTAGAATTCGTCATTTTCCATATATAAGCTAATAAAACATAACCACACGGCTCAAATCAAGAAAGAAGTTTCCTACAGTCGACAACGGAACTGGTGATATCTGAGGCCACCCTGCGGCTGAGCATGTGCAGAGGCGCAACTGAGGGGAATGCTTGAATTGCTCCGAAAGAGGACCTAGCCCCTGGACACAACCTGGGGTGGAATATATGGAGGTCCCTCCAAACAGACTTCGGACACGAGTATGCAAGACGAGGACACAAATGAAAGCCTGGCAGTTTTACAGCGGACCGACTGAATGCGACTGCGGCGTGGAGCAGACCCTGTCACACCTTCTGGAGTGAGCGCTGTGTCCGAGTAGCTGCATCCAGGAAGACCTGATGATGGCCGACAGTAACGCCATCGACGTCGCCCACTTATGGGCAGACAGGATCTGACCCTGTTGTTTCCTACACGACTATATATATATAATATAAGCTAAGCTTTATGAAAGCAATCGCTGTTTCTGCTGAATATTGAGTGGCCAGGGCTTGAATAAACTCTGCGATTATTAGATGTTTTTAAAGCATATTATTGAATCTCATTTTGTCATATGCTTGGGAGAATACAATTCAGACCGATTAATGGACTCAAACATTTGAAATGATACTATATGTATCAATAAATAATATTAAAATATATTTATTTATATCAAATTAATATAAAACCATTTTATCACGTGTGGTGGGAAAATCGGATAAAATCAGAAAATAAAAATTAGAGAACAACGAAAATCATAAAAAATACAATTTGCCTATTTATTATACATTATTTAGTGTTTTATTTGAAATAAAAATTTAAACCTCTAAGTAACTTTACATTTATATAACATACATATATATATTTATATAAAAACACTTGACATACTATAGAAAAATATTATTGAAACCGCAATGGTGAATATTAAATATCTTTTTAAACTAAAATACGAGCTTAGCACGGGTTTAGGTTTTTGTTTTGTTTCCAAGGAACATAGATTTGAAAATGTACATTTTTACAACTAGCTGTGTCTCCTTACAGTTTACAAACGATGTACAGTACAAGTAATCGGCTTTCACGAGAGTTATGGCATATATTGTCTATTGAATAATGACCTCAATTAATTAGGTCTTATCGGTTCGGGGTTTTGAAACGAAAATATGCGCAAGTACGTTGTAAATCCCTTGGACATAACCTGTCATCACAGCCCGAGGTTAGTTTGCATACATAATGATGTTTAGCGGCTTTCAATCTATTTATAATATATTTGTAAAGATATGACACCGTGTTTACCGCATTTTAGACGCACGTAGTTCCCTCCCCCTCCCAGAAGGGGCTGGGGGTGGGGAGGGGAGGTCTTGCTTCATACTGACAAGTGTCAAACGTAGAGTATACTCGTAAAAATCAAGATGTGGCTTACGTGAAATATTGTATTGTTTTCTTAATATCCGTAATTGACACGTTTAAAAAAAATTTGGGCGTTGGGCACATAGATTTATTTATTTTATTTTCCTAAAACGATATTTAACAGCTTTATACAAACATAACTTACAATTCACTTTACGACTGACTCAACTTACGACCAATCCTATTTACGACCCAAATAACGTGATGTGTCTTAGTAGGCAGTTTATTTAAGAGAATCAAGTAAACCATTCTTAGCTACAAAAAAGGATGTACTAAAATATGTGGAAAAATATGTAATAAAATTACCAGTAAAATACAATATTTCAAAAGACGGGCATTGACGAATTTGTAAAAGATTTTGAGCTTTCTTGTTTTGCGAGATCTTCCCAAACTTTACTTCAAGATGGTTTTAAAAAAGAATCCGCGATTGCTCCCAAAAGAAATAACGCTACTCGCTGCGACCAGATCACGTTCCGAGTCTCAGATCCTTGATTATTATTTTATAGAATCTTTATCTTTTCAATCTCCTTTTTTACCGTTTTTCACTTTTGTGCAGTATCCGTGATTGTGGTTAGTCCCCTATAAACAATTGCTTAGATGAGACTTCAAATGGAGTCTTCACTTCTTAACTGTCGATAATCTCAACAGTGCATCTGTGTGTTTATTTGTTTCAAGCGGGATTTTTCCCAATAGATTAAAGCTGCTTCGATTACATTGTTAAAAAATTGATTACGGTTTTCTTTTTCCAAAATACATAGTTGAATCATGAAAGGGATGATTTACATCGGGTGGAATATTTTATTTATTTATTTCACAGACCCAAAAGATAAAAAAAACAGTACAATTGATAAAATGAAATCGTCTAAAAAATGAGCGAAAAACAAACAAAAAAATACGTAAAAAACTAGAAAAATAATACAATCGACGAACGAGGAAAACTAAATATATCAAAGAAAAGGATCGAGGTGTGCTGGTAGGCCATATAGGAGCACCATTGCAGTTGTACTAAATTGACTGTTCGAAAGCTTCACAAGTACCACCTGGAATGGAAAACAATAGATGGCTACGAGCACGGGTATACTTATTAAGCATTCAAGAATTCCAGGACTGTAAAAAAAAATCTTATATAATGTGAAAATAGGATAGCTTAAAATAGTACGAGTACTCGTTATATACTATAAATTATTAAATGATAACATTAATATAACTTTGTTTTAATAATACAACAATATAATACATTCGTACGATTAACACGAAATAAATATGATAATTTAAAACTATATTCATCACAATACGGAAGATCCATCTTTCTATAACAGAAGACATTAAACATTAAAGCTTACATTAACAACTGTGTTATATTTTTGACTCTAGGGGAGGGAAGAGCGTCCTTTATTATTGGGTGGATGGTAGTTGGCAATCTCGTTCAACATTATCGTTTGTTTCGTATTGTAAGATTTCAATCTTACAGTACGAAACAATACATTTTTTAACAGAAATGTAAAAATATTTTTTACCTTGTAAATATTGATCATGTTTCTTAAAAACAAAAGCTCTTACAAGTTATATGCCATCAATCCAACAATTATGGACGCCTTTTCCTTGCCTTGACAATTTTGTGTAATCGTTTAAATAACTTTGCTAAAGTGATCTAACTAAGAACTTAAATAAAACATTTTGTAATAACAACATTATAAACCCTACACAGATAAGTGATCGAAAAAATAGATTATATCTTTTTACCTACCATAATTACTTTGAATTCGTCCCTGTGACTAGTTTCATGACTTTATTTATAAAAATACATGTTTGATAAATTAAATATTTTTGCTCGAACACATCACAAAGAGGAAAACACATTGTTTTAATGTCGAAAGCTTTTAAAAGCTCGTCACATAAACGTGTCGGTTCGAAGTTCTTCAGTTTGTTTGCCGTACAATACACAATAATGTCTTCCAATCTTCGAAGCGACGACAAAGCTCAACATCAAGTTGTCAGCTCAACTCACTAAATGTATCACTAACGGTTAGTTTATTTTTAGCCGAACGGATATTTGACTAAACGGACATTAGTTAAACGGACGAATGAAAATATTCATCGTTAAAATATGTTCTTAAATTTAAAAAAGGTTAGTTTAGTTAGAAAATTGAAAACGCTTTTACTAATCTAACTTAAAAAAAAACGACTGGCGCTGTCTGTTCCGTAAAATTAAAAAAAATCGTTTGTTGGATAAATATTTGTTCAGTCAATTATGCGTTCGGCCAAATGTATTTCGGCTGATAGTTCGTAGTCGCTTTTACCGTTAATATATTCAAAAGAACAAAAGTACAACGCGAAATTATCACCAACTGTCACTTTGCTTTTGAATTTTGACAAATGTTTAAAAGTCACAATGCGATCAGACGGTAACAAGAGAATTCACACTAAATCGCAACCTTCTTTAGTTGCAGAACTGTCAGAAATGTTCATTTGTCGCATTTGATATTGTATTAATTTCATTTGACTCCATCGGCGGCAGCTAGAAGGGTCTTCTCGGCGTCTGGAGTGGCAGCCTGTGGTTGGGCCCCCTGGTCTGGTAGGGCCCCCGTGGCCTGTACCAACTGTAAGGCGGGGTCTCCGGCGGCTTTTTCCAGGCGGCGGCGGCGCTTCTTGAGCCGCTCCCTCTGGAAGTGCAGGCGTAGGTAATAGCAAGGGAACACCACGCACTGTCCGCCATCTTCTTCAGCGTCTATATACACGCCACGCACTAGCACGGAGTTGGCGCAGTTCAGCAGCATCAGCAGCGCCAGGCAGCCTCCGTGCGTCAGCCAGTTGCTCAACAAGGGGTCCTCTGTGGAGGAAAGAAAAACAATTATGAGGTCGTAAACTTTCAAACCGCGACTGAATTAACTTTTCATTGTATTGTAAGAAAAAACACGATTGATACAAGATTCGACGGTGGCTTTACGGCATGTCTGGCGAAGATGTTCTTCAAGTGAGATGATAGAGACCATTCTAACTGATACTCAGTGAAGTTACAGATCTTAGGTGTACTAATGGCGATCTGTAGATATGTTTGAAGGAAAATTATTTTGGACGTTGAGCTTTCTCACATTATTGTGGAGAGGATTTTTAAGACGATTTTTAGTATTAATTCACAATCAATGATTTGATTTATAGTGACTATCATTACAAGCGCATGTGGAATATTGTTCAACTATAGTCTATCCAGCGTATGAAGAAACCTGTGACACATTTATTGCCCCTTGTAAAAGGGATGGGGCAACAATATTTAAATCGATTAGGTCGATTTTTTTCTCTTTTTCGATTTTTTTTTTTAATTTGAATCCGAAGTGAATTGTATATAAACGTCTCTATTTTTAAATAATAGAATTTAAAGTGAAGCGAAAATTATATTTGGGAAGTTTTAGCTTGATACGTATGGCACTTTTATTGCTCTGTGTAAAAGAGATGGGGGGAACATTTTTTATTCTATTATATCGATTTTTCTTCTGTTCTTCTTCGAAAATAATCATATTTTAGTATAATTTTTTCCGCATGGCGGCGTGTGGATCAGTACAAATGTCCCACTTTTAGTAGCGCGTTGTTCTTCGATCGATTCGTGTTTTTTGTTGTTGTAATTACTATATTTATTGTTAGTATTGTTAAAGTTGTTTCATTGAATCATATTCCTGTGTTTTTACAATGCCGAAGAGACAGAAAAGAACTATTCTCAGCAGTGAATCACGTGAATTTGTCGTACGTTTACGTGATTATTTTCATCGAGAAAATCAAAATGGTGGTCCATTGCTGTCTGTTGAAAACGTTCGAGATCGGGTCGCGGATGCCCTAGGAATCGGTAAATCTACAGTATCTCGGATCACAGAGGAGAAATACGGTGAATCTTCATTTTCATTAGAAGAGAAAAAAATATTAACACCAAATAAGAAACGACAGAGGAAATGCTCAATTACAAAACCCGATAGCTTTAATTTGGCGGCAATTTGGAATCACGTGTATGCATACTATGACCGCAACGAAATACCAACACTTCTTAAACTGGTAGGTTCTCTAAAGTCAGTCGGATTATTTCAAGGCAGTGCGACGTCTCTTAGTAAGTGCTAAGTTTAGCTTAGTTATGTGCTTATATTTATCTTTATACTCGCTTTTCTTCATAATTTTCATATTACTAATATTATTACTTATATTTTGTTTTACATGTCTCTTAAAACCTGTTAATATTCACTTATAATTGATAATAATTCTAATATTTTATTTTAGTAGGTATTTACAAAAACAATCGAAAATACGATTATCTATACCCCAACACTGGTTTTCACAGCAATGCGAGATGGCGTTCTACATGCGTCAGATATTGTATTATTATAGTTACAAATTGCCGTATTTTTTCTAATTTGTAACAATATGTATATTTTTTTTATTATTTTGTTTTTATTGTGATATATTTACCAAAATAACTTATTATATATAAGAAGAGAGGCTTTTGTTTATGTTGATAAAATTAATATAGGTAGCGAACGTTTTTACAACGTTATATCGGACGATATTTAGCACAGGGCAATAAACGTGTCACAGGGTTCTTCATACGCTGGATGGACTATGACGTCATTATACTGCAGCCTTACATTCACGCTTTGATCATTAAATGAAACTTTTAAAAAGAGCGGGATGACTTTCTACTAAGGAAGACAAGTGCTTATTCTTAAAGATTTAAGTTAAACTTTTGGTTGACAATTAACTTTTATATTAAACTCTTATTTTTTCCATTCAAAAAAACATAAACATGCGACCGATAATTGTTATTCGTTCGATAGTTAACCGCTTAGGACGGTAAATTTAATAAGGAAGATTTTACTATTTTTTTCATTTTTTCTCTAAGCTTCAAACATTTCCGTTATTATTAAAATTTTGAATTTAAGCACTTTTTAAATGAATAAATATTTATTTGACGTTCTCTTACTTCAATATTTGGTTTCGCTCAGAAAAGTATGATACTTTAGTGACGCGAAAATACTCTTAAAGCTTTAGTTTATACTACCGACACTGTTTCGAATTGAAGAGAATCGATTTTAACCTCTCCTCCCCGGGGATGTGTATCGACTACACATTACTTGTAATAACTTAAATATCTCTGTAAATGTAATACATACAGGTTTCAGATTTTAGGTATTCCTCCTTAATACATTTACGTATTAAAAAAAAAATTATTTTTAATAATAGGCACTCATCGGGAGCAGGAAATATTTTTCTAAAATCCTCAATAAATTCACCACTATAATCAAGACGCGTCAACTCTCGTGAATTCATTCGACCTGTCGAAAGCGTGTACGAAAATAAAATAAAAAATACCCAGATACGTAGGCATCTATACTCCTCACTCTCGCTGACGTACTGATATGAGTGAGCGAGACGGGAAACCTCAGTTGCGTTGGCTACTACTTCAGTTGCGCCGGCTCATCGATATGTCGACAGGCTAACTAATGTTAGTAGCTCTCGGAAGTTCACGCGCCAAGGTGCGTCTGGCCGTTTGAGGTATTCGTCTGATGTTTTTCATGTTTTCAGCTATTAAATGTCAATTATTACTGCTTATTGACATCAACTATTATAAAATTAAGCGATATCTTTGAATATTTTCATTTTTTCGAATTTCTACTCACTTTATTCACTTTTAATCAGAATGTGTAACGATTACACATCACCGGAACGCGCGGAAGTTTTTAACATAGTAAAGCGAGGGTTAAGATGGTGACAGCTACACGCGGGATATATAGCTGAAGAACTGACCTGGGAGGAAGTATATGTCGAGTAGCGACCAGATGCTTCGCCAGACGTTAACCGTGGCCACGAAGCTCAGCAGTAGGAAGACGTCAGCTACCAGCAGCCGGCGCGCTCCCGTCAGCCGCTCGCACGCGCAGCGCCAGCGGCTGCAACACAAACGTCAGCGCTGCCAGCCCGTACCCCAGCACCTGCCACACACATTCATAACATTTGTATGATTCATAGTGAAAACTCACCGAATTCATCACATTAAATAAAAAAAGACCGGAATAAACCTTTTCTAATCTAAAAGGTTATCGAAAATGTATTGTACTAATTTTATGACACTTCTATATCCTGGTACATCAGTTCCCGGACCCATTATAGACACGTACTATACATTAACTCAACTCCGGTACCATTTAGTCACTAGTGGGTCAATATTTTTTGGAAAGTAAACATATATTCTAGGTTTGAATTTTCCACCTGGACCGCACTAGTCCACGTGTCGGAATCTAACCAAAACAAAATTTGAAATTTTTTGTAAATTTTTCGATATTAGCAATAACTAATAAATGCACTCTCTTTTGTAAAAACATATACTATACATGATATATGTCATATATATTTGTTTTGGTCAACTAATGACAACTCTAAGTTTCATCATCATCATCATCAGCCTGTGTCCGTCCACTGTTGAACGTAGGCCTCCCGCATGAGTCTCCATCCTCTTCGATCCTCCGCCTTCCGCGTCCAGGTCACTCCCGCTATTCTTCTTATATCTAACTCTAAGTTTAACTCAATTATAAACAAGGTGGAATATATTATGTTTATCTGTTGTCTGGCTTCCCGCTCGGTCAAATAGTTCTTGACTAACGTATATCGCGGCACCAATGATTACGCACTATTCTTTCTAATAATTTTCTCCTTAGCTTAACGAGTAACAGAAGTGCGGCTTGTGGGACTTTGCCCATAAAAATATTCTCACGCTAACGCCTCGCGTGCATCAAAATATTCTTATTCAGTTTGAACAAAAAGTCGATTCAGTGAAAACATTAACCCACGCAATAATAACATCTCCAATGTGAACGAACTAAAAGAAAAGTAATTGCGGACCGAGGAAGATGTAACTTGAACGTTTGCCAACAGACATTATTCTGCAATCTTTTACTTGACCCGTCCATCAATTCTTATATTTTTAAAATAGACCCGATGCTCCCAATTATGAACAATTTATAGATTCATAATAAAATATGTGACACGATCTTTTTTTATGAATCTGTAATTTATATTTGAGATTGAAATGATCAAAATTATTTATTAATTTAGTAATGTAACAGAAGAAATATTGCACAAAATCTACACAAGCATGTATTCATTTATATGCGAGATAAATAAAGATTGACTCAAAGTGGACAGTTTCAGGCGTATGCCATTATCAATGTAAAATAATTCACGGAAATCCTTTATTCGGAATTTTTCAATTGTAGTGAAACGAATAAAAACAGAGCAATCATTTATTCAATTATATCAATTATATGAGATAAATGTTTCAAAGTGAAGAGCCTATTCCTCAATCTGCACGATGTTTCAAGGTCTTGTAAAGTAATAATTTTATATGATGGTGAAAAGTCGAAAATGTAAAGGGTTTCCCAATTTTGGACCAAGAAATCCACACGATTCTTAGCTGACATATTTGTAAATTTAATAACTAAGGGTTTCTGAAAAAAAACAATTGCTGTGTAAAAGCTTACTTGAAAATATCTGGAAAACATAGATGATATCTTATAACTGTCAAAAAGAAAGCAGAAGAAGCAAACACCGAAAACACAAGCAAACAATTAAAAATAATTGAACTAGCAATACTTTTTTGTTGATATCATTATGATTTCCGCCAGCAGGAAAAAATGATGTGCTAATATAAAATCTTTGTACTGCTTGAAATTTCCATTGGTTGTGGAATTAATGAAGTAGGCCTTCCATAGCAGTGGGGTGGATACATGTTCAACGAGGGAAATATTCCTGAGCAGCTGAAAAATCTGCGATGCCCTTGATGTCAAATTGTAAAGCCTGGAATATACTCGCAGATGGATGTCATTCCTTGTCGCTTAACAGCTGTTGAATAGCGGCCATTGTCCAGATATCGTGCCGCGTCAACAGATGGCCGGCTCAATGCCGCAATTATTGTGGTCAGTTATATCAGCCACACAAGCGACACTTCTTCACTTCCGTCAATTGGACATTTGAATTACTCACTTACGCACTCACACGTGTCCCGTCTGCAGGTGGACAAGGCATTGGAATTGATTAAAACAGAAAGAGATTAAAACAGAGAAATAGTCGAGTGGACTGGGCCGTGCAAAAGAACAAGAGCAAAGGTTGGTTTCAAGGTTCGTGGTTCGAATCTCGCATCTGCCGATATTTTTTCTGAATGAATTGATGCGTATAAAATTTTGTGTATAATTGTATGTATAAATTTAATTACTAAAACATAATTTTTAGCTGAAAATGTTTTTGTTCTAGCCAAAACCGAAAAAATATATAATTCTATAATCTGAAATTAATTCATTGTATAATTTGTAAGGTATTTACACCTATAAACAGTGGTGTAGTCGGATCGGAGAGCATCGGAGCGGCGCTCCGGTACTTTTTAAAGTATCTTCAAGCAATTCGAAATAATAAGATAAGTACACACCCGTGCTCGTAGCCATCCATTGTTTTTGATCCCAGTTGATGCTTGTGGAGCTTCAAGCACTCAATTTGGTACAACGGAATTGGCGCTCCTAAATGGCCTACCAGCACACCTCGATCCTTTTCTTACATACTTTTCCTCTTTCGTCGATGGTATTGTTCTCCTAGATCTCTATGGTCTTTGACACGTGTTTTATTATCTTTTGTATGTATTGTATATTTATGTATGCTCTGTTTCTCATTTTGTATATTGAAACTTCGATTCTGTGTGTAATAAGTAAATAACAACAAAACGTATTTATTGCCGATAATTGGCAAAAGCCTAAACATGTCACATCGCAAATGTTGTACATCTTTATTTTTGTATTTTGACCGAAAATACTTACAAATGATCCCCAGGCGCTAGCGGTGGGTTGTCCTGGATAGATGTAGACGTCTAGGAGGTCCCAGGCCCCACGCCACACGAACACCACCAGAGAACCGACCACCACCACAGAGAACGTGCAGTCCAGCACGAACAGTAGTGGCTCACGTGCACTCTGCAACAAAACGTAACACGAAGAATCAAGAACAAGCTTAAATAATTTACTTTAACAGGCAGTCAATCTTTAGTTAGCATTCTGTTCTTTAAATTTGATTTTACTCTCCAGAAAAGCTGTCGAGCTCTGACTCGAGGGTCTGAAATCGTTCTGTATTTAGTATTATTTAAACCTTTCATTACGGCTCGGTGAAATACAAATTATACTGTCAATACTGCGTGAATTTTTTAAACCATTTTTTTTTGCTTAAAACTAGTATTTGAAGCATAAATGTACTTATCTGACCTATTTTCATAAATCACATTTGTTCTTGTATCCTTTAGCTATCAGATGATGCATAAAAAACTATTCTATTTAACAAACGTTCATTATATAACTCCATGGTGGCATCGACACATATGGTTTACAGAAAAATCGCTCCTGTGACAAAACCTTACGATATTTATTTACATGCTTTACAGATTTCTTTAAATAATACATGTAGGTTGATAAAGGGAATGACTACAGTTCCAAGTTCCTACCGTAAATGTCACAATGAGTACTGAAAGTAGCAAAACTATATATCACGGCTACCGATGTCAACGGTAGGGGAATCTTAGACGGCATATATCGGCTACCGATGCGAAAGGGTTAAATTCATTTTCAGATTAACTTGACTCGACGCTACATTGATGTGACAAGGCTTCTTTAAAGCTTTTGTCGTTGTATGTCTATATTATATTATGACATATAAATTTCCTGTCTGGTTTTTTCATATGTTTTCGGTCATAATTTGTGTTACCTGTGTCTGAATTTATATAAAATTGTAATTAATTTTGAACTCTTTATTCTAACATCGGTTAGAATACAGAGTTCAAAATCTATACATTTTTTTATGTAAACACATACGGGAGATGGTGATAGTAATTCTAAAGTCTCATCTGTGGAATTCTATGACGCTTACCATAGTACATATGGCTAAGCGCTGCATGTGGAGTGTTGATCCGCCAACGTCTTAGACTACAGCCCGAAATTCACGCATCATCCTTATTATAACAGGAATTTACTATGAATGGGTGATCTTCACGGGACGACTTTTGTCTACTACCAATTTTAATTAATAGGCTATGACTGGCATTTTACGGGTGAGGGATCAAATTCACACCAACCGGAGGTATTTTATAGCTCAGAAATCGATAAAAAAAATATGGCCAGAATTGAAAAAAAATACATATTTAATATTATAAAGTTTATTTATTCTATCACCAATCAAATAACATTGTGATATTTGTCATTTGCCCTCTAAGGTCGTGGGTTTGACTCACACGAATATCAAAATAAAAATGATTTTTCATGATAATTAATAAATTTTTAACCTCGTAAATTGTTTAATAATATCTATAAATACTTCTGGTTGCTGTAATACTAATCGCTCAGCCGTAATCTTGCCTGTAATAGCGTATTAATAACTATAATGAAAGATGAAAGTCGCCCCGTGAACACCACTCATTCATTGTAACCGAATCCTCGTAATATGAACGATGCCCAAATGTTGGATTGCAGTCTAATAAATCGGATCAACACACCACAAGCTGTTTTAAAAAATGAAACGCTTATTAGAAACCATCAAAAGATTTATGTTTCAATTACGGTTTAATTCTTTTGTATGTTTGTAATTGCATAAAATGTTATCTGAAAATTTATGAGAGACGCTTGATGTATTTTGTGTTTATTTAGTAATTTATATATATTACAAATTGATAATGAATTATTCGGTATGAAATCAAATGATCATTTTATTGATTTGTTGACTTGAGCAGATATTTGCTTAATGCCATCTGTTTATTTGCGTTGTAACGTATTAATTTCATTTTATTCGAGATTCAAACCATAACGTGCTACACAACCGATTAGATTATATTTTATTTAATCATTGTACACAACATTCTAATCCTGTGTATGTAAATTGTTGATATAATACATGCGTACATAATGCTTAATAATAGTAAATAAGAGTAAGGATTAATACATTTTATGTGTACGTCTGTAAAAAAGTATTTAAGTTCAATTAATACAATGTAATATGTACTAATAATGTAGCATCTATGTAGAATCGTAGGGTTGATCACCCGACCTCCATAAAAAAATAGTTTTTTTTATCTCAACGTAACCCTTTAATGCAACGCCATGCTAGTTCGTCATAATTCCACTTGAGAGAAGCCCAGTTTCGACATGAGCTCCACGAATTTATTTATCAAAGTAATTTCGTGGAGTATTCTGTTTAGCGGGCTCCGGGACTTTTTAAATGATCCTATTATTATTGTGTTATTTATAAATTCTTATTTATCCTGTATCCTGTTTTAGAAATGAATTAAATATTGTTATTTGTAATGTTTCTAAAAGAAAAAATAAATTGAAATTGAAATTGATAATCATGTTTGTGGCTACTGTATGCTCCAACTTATTTTGTATTAGCTATATGCTCCAAATACAACACACGTTTCCCGCATGCAGCGTCCAGCCTCCCTGGCTGAGCGTCATAGAGTGCACTGGTCTTGACCGGTTGTGCTCTCCTGCATGCGTTTACATAAAAAAAAAAAAATCGAAGCGAATATAAAGAAAAGAAGAAGACAAAATAAAGTTCGAGTATTTGTACTCATCTTTAGTGCCAATTAGCCTGTTCGCATCGGTACCCTTTATATGCCGTGTAAGATATCCCTACCGTTGACATTGGTAGCCGTGATATATCGTTTTGATACTTTCTTAGAATAGATTTTTTTGCATCATCTGATAGCTAAATGATACAAGAACCAATGTGATATATGAATATAGACCAGATAAGTATATATATGCTTCAAATACTAGTTTTATAATTGACAGTATAATTTGTATTCCACCGATACTTAATAAAAGGATTAAGCCTGACATCATTTATTATGTGGTATGTAAATATCATCATCGGTCTTAGGTATAACAGTAATACATTTTTTAAATATATATTGCTTTATCATATTTGTAGGATATTTACATCTGAGGGTTTGGCCCTCTAGTGCAGTACTCCGAAACTTTTTTTCACATACTGCACATCAAAGTTCTTCCTTGAATATTAAGACGGTACACTAAAAGAAAAAAAAACCTTATTTGACTGTGGCACACCTGTATCGGCTCACGGCACACCAGTGTGCCGTGGAACACCGGTTGTGAAGCACTGCTCTTGTGGGCTCTACGGCGTTACGCCTAGTATACAGGCAATTGTCATCACGTGAGCGTAAATGAGTAATTTCTTGTTGTGCAGTGTCCCTTTCACACGTTCAATTTACATGCAATTTAAGCACGGAACCCCCTACTAACTTATTCTTAAAAAAATACGTTAATGCAATGGAAGTCCCCTGCTTGAATGTCTGAATATTTGTCAATAAACTTCTTTAAGTAAGCACATACATGAGAATATCGTCATAATGAAGGATATGCATCTATGAATACAAAACGGTTGTTATTTTGAGGATAAGTGCTGAATGGTGGATATTGGCCAAGGGGAATCAATTTGACAGGGAGCTCACCGTGATTGGGTGATTTCTACTCAAAATATCAATTTCTGGTATCAAACCAAAGAATGAATATGATCCATCGCACTCCGAGGGGAAACGCTTATTGCTTATTTGGAAGCCGAGTTAAGTCGAGCGTTTTACGTAACTTAATATAAGATAATATTGTAGTTTTTTTGAAGGTAAGAGGTTTTTATTACACATCCAAATTTTCGGAGGCACAAAATTTTCGCAGAGACGACTTTTTTTCATATTTTTTTTTGGATTTCATAAGGATTTGTCCAGTGATGGTAGAGTCCAGAGATCTATAGGTCTCGTTAACGAAATAACTTAGGTAATGTTAGGTTAGCGAGACATCCAGTGCACCAGTTGTCCCGTGCATTAAATTTCCCGTGCATCAGACATCCAGTGCGCCTACGTCGTTACCGAATTCGAAGTCGTTGAACGAATTGTCTGGGGACGAAATGCAGCAGAACATTTTTTTTAAACAGAGATTTTGATTTATTTGAATATGTTACCATGACTCACTGTACATAAAGGAGGCTGGGTGATTGACTGAACGCACTTAATCTAAAACAGTAAAGCTCGATCTGGAAAAACCGCAAACGTAACCCGGTGTGTAATCGTCCTTATAAGTGTTATTATCCATGCTTTATATAAGTAATTATATATTACAATGCAATTAGAGACAGTGGGCTATCACAAGCAGACAAAATGATAATATTATTATTGTTTGCAAGGCATTACTTTAAAGACTATTCAAATACTGACCATTTAATATTAACGGCCACTATCAGCAGAAAATGCAAATAAGGATATAACGAGCGCTGATACGCACTGCCCTAACACTGATAACTACAATCTGTTCAACTTGTAAGGAGGCAGTCGATCTCAACAGAGAGTTGGGCGAACATTTCACCACACTACCAAGATTCAAATTTATTCTAAAATCATCTGTCTAGAAAGTTGAATATTTTTTTTATGGCAACTATTTTTTGCCAGTATTAAATTCGATTAATGGGGTGTAATTATTTATCAAACGGTCTGTAATAAATACCAAAAAAGGTAAACAACAAAATTAATAATAATCACAAATAAACATTTAGCAGCAGAAAAATATCAATCGGCAGTAGAAAAAAAATGGAAGGAAAAAATTAATGAATGGTAATCAATAAGAGGTAAGGTTAAGTTAGGTTTCCGTTTTATGGGTTAATTATTCATTCATATCATATTATTTTGTACCAATATTGAATATATTACTGCCATTTTAATTTTATAACTTACCATATTCTTACTGACACAGTGGAAACTGTCAATTTATTTAGTCTACTGACGATGAATTTTGTTTACTACCAGATGATTTAACTTACTGCCAAAACCTTGAATTAGCTACCGAACAAAGATATACAGGTTATTTTGTATTGCCTACCTTACGTTTCATTTCGGAGTATGTAAGACAGAGACATTTAAAAATGTTTGTGAAAATTCTTATTTTTTAGGACACATTTGAGAAGTCAAATGTTGCGATCAAAACGCCTGAAGTAATGTTACTTTCGGTAATTTTCTTTTATAGTAGTATCGAATTAATAAAATATCAAGATTTAAAAAAAGGTTTGTCCAGCTCTAAAATCATTTGACAACATCTGATATACTTAAGGTGAATGAATCGTAGTAAGTTTTATAACTATTAGTAACTATTGTTATCTTTCAGATTAGCATTTTGAAATTATTTAAGAGAAAAATTAAAATATATTTTGTAGCTTTTTTTTAGATTATTGATAAAAAATACAAAATTTTAATTTTTGAGAAAACAGTTAAATAATAATAAATTAACAACTTTAGTTCATTAAGTTGTGTCCTTTATAAAATTTTCACACAAAGACATTTGAAACTACAAGTACTTTAATAAAAAAATACCTTGCTATTTTTGAAATTATTTACAAGAGTTGTTCATGCTTCTGTTTTTGTAAAAGTTTACGACTGACATTTTTCTATAATTAATTATTTATTTTCTTTTAATAATTGTCTGATATGAGTTTGCTTCTCGTGCGATACTTTTCATTACTAAATCTTGTGATGGTTTTCCAAAATTCCTTTCATAGGTTGGAAGATTAAGGAAACCATAACTAATGCGGTTAATTCGCATTAAAGAAATGCACAGATTGATTCACACGTGGACAGTAAAATGGAAAATTAACACAAATGTTTGCTGAATGCCTGAAAACCGTTCATTTTTAAGTCACTTGAAGACTTATGTACTAACTGTGCATTTTACTGTGTATATCTGAACCATCCTTTACTTACTGGTTTGTACTCAAGTTAGATTTATAACTACAAACATGAAATTTCAAAATAAGTTACAAATAAGATTAAGCAAAATGAGTTTGTTTTCAGTTAAATTTAAGAAAAGTGTAGCTGGTCTCTTATTCTATTCCAATTCTGTTTTTTTTTTTAATTTCTTCATTGCATTCACACGCAATGTAATAATAATTTTAAATCAACAGTAATGTATTTCTATTGAAAGTTTATACCAGGTCATTCATAATTATTAATAGACTATTCAGTAAAACATTAGGAGCTAAGATCCCTTTTATCCAATAGAAATATGACAAAATGACATACAAAAACGTCTGCGGCGTATATTTTGCATTATCGATGAATGTAAAAAGAAGTTATATGGGATTTAATATTATACAATGATTTCAGTGGCCTAAGAAGTTGTCGTTCATCAAAATTCTTCTTAAAAATATTAATAACTTTGATTGACCTGATTTATATATTGTATAATTTTAGTATTCTGTAACTGATTGAAGGTTTATGATTAGCGCTAGTGTATCAGAGAGACTCAAGAGCCTATTAATGAAAAGTGGTGGCAGATAAAAGTCGTTAGTGAGTTCTTGAGCACAACCCTCATTTAGTCCCCCTTAAATATGAACGATGCGTGAATGATGGGCTAAAGTCTAAGTTGCAAATAGTTGCAGTATTTAGAGTGTGTAAGCACGAATAAGCGTTCTCAAAAATGACATGCATCATAGTATCTACACATGAGATTTTCAGATCGCCGTTTGTCGGTTTGTTGATAGGTGTCCCTTGCTGGGTTGATCCAGGTCGAGTGGTGCTCCTTGCTGTTAGCTGCCGGCTGTTGACTCCACAAGTGTCCGCTGACGCTGGTCTCTCCTCGCTCTCGCCCGTCTGATCAAGCGTCTCCAGGGCAATAGAACCAAACATTCAATAATGGGCTACGAACTATACGTAGATTTAACATCGGATATATAATATGTCAATAAGACATGAAATGTTGGTGTTCTTCGGCATACGTTTACATTAAAATGTATCTTATGATTAATGGATATAACGTGTGAAAGATAATGATAACAGATAAAATAGATAAACTTGCGATGGAATGTTTATGTTTACAATGTCACGATCAGAAATCAGTGGAAAAATAAAAATAAAAATGATGGCGACGCATGTTTTGTTCCTTTGAACTGATGAAAAATATACGCTTCCTGTATTATTTTTGGTCATACAAATTTTTCATTTAATAATGACATGCTCGATAAAACCATAAGAATGTTCCGCCGCAGACTCGGCGAGCCACAAAGAGCTCCAGCGTTACAGTAAGGACGGGAAGTTCTTACCGAGACTCGAAAGACGGTCGGCACGTCGAAGTATTCCTGCACCTTGTCCGTGACGAGCGCGAAAGGGGGCGCAGTGATGTTGCGGAGGCAGCGCAGCGCCGCCAGCGCCACCAGCGCCACCCACGTGGGGGCCGTGCTGCCGCCCTCGCCCAGCAGCAGCTCCAGCAGCTTCCAGGGCCCCCGCCACGAGTTGACGCTCACCACGGCAAACACGTAAGTGTACAGGCGCGACAGCGCGTAGAACATCAGCCGCGACCTGTCGGGGTCCAGCGCGTCGCGCAGCGCGCTCTGCAGCAGCATGAGCGCCATGTGGCCGGCCACGCCGATACCCATAGACACGAGCGCGCTCAGCACCGGTGAGTCGCGACACACGTAGAGGTCGGCCAGGTTCCACGTGCCGCGCCAGTAGCCGACCACGGCGGGCGCGACCACCGCGCACGAGAAGCACGTGTCCAGCGCGGCCAGCAGTGCGCGGTGCGGGCGCGAGGCGCCCTCCAGCGCGTCCGCCAGCCCGGCCGTGCTGCCGCGCATCGCGCCGGCTGCTGCCCGGATCCCGGGACGCCCGAAAACTTCTTTTATTACCGTCCGTCACAGAGTTCAGTTTTCTTTTACGATTATCATTTCACTTCAGTTCGATAACCGTATGCGTTTTAAGCGCGCGTCCGTTTCGCATTAAATTTTTCATTTTAGGTCTTCCTGTCCTGTCAAATGTCCAAAGAGACGGCGCGCACTTTCCCGCTACGCATATTCGCGAGAGTCTCCGCCGCGCCCGCCAGGTCCTCGACGCGGAGCCGGGAGTCAGAGCGAGAAGCCGATCTCCGTAAACATCACGACAGGAGGCGCGATCGCCGCAGATCACTGCGAGGCCGCATGGCCGGAGATGAGGCGCCTGCTGCAGCTGCATCCGACTGCATCGAGTGGAAGCTGGAGCGCGAGTGAGAGCGCACGTGCACGGGGGCCCGCGGGCTGGGGCTCCTGCTGCTGCCGTGCTCGTCAGCCTGCTCGGCCGCGACTGGAGCGCGGCGCCGGCGGCCCTCGTCCCTCCGAGCTGAGGGCAATTATCCTGTTACCGGTCACCGGTCACTGTCAGCGGCACGTCACCGCCGTCACCGCCGTCACCGCCGCCGTCACGACACTTCGCAGGATCTCTTCTCGCGGAGCTCCTGCGACGATCTCCTCAGCCGCGGCGCTGGTTCTCTCGCCGTTCTCACGCTATCCGATAATGGGAACTCGCATCGCGTCGTGTGTTGTGGTCCACTTATCCGTTTGAATCCAGGATGTGGAGACAGGCGACGGCGTTATCCTCGCGCAGTCGGGATCCTCACCTAACCGCTGATGCGGTTATTGCTGCAGTAAAGAGATGTCGCCGACCGCTAGAAAAGTGATGTCAGGAACCCGACTTCTTTACCTTCACCGTGTGTCGGGAGGCTTTTCCTTTCTTGATAATATTCTATGCCAATTTTTTATTCACATATAAATAAATACATTCGTCGCGTTAAATTAATAACGATTACTAATAAATTATAGGCCGATCGAGTGTTTTATGTGATTTTAATGTTTAATGGCAGGAAATGCGCACTGTTCAAATGAAAAAAAATATATTACTCTAATTTACAATTCGTTCGATAACCGTTATAGAACCGAACGCGGTACACCCATATAAACAAAGAAATAATTTAAAATATAAATTCGCTTCTTATTGTATTTTTAAGTTTCTAACTGGCGATCTTGAAATTATAATGAATTCGAAAAACAAAAAATATTTTCAAGTCAAACCACCGGTCATAAGAAATTTATAAAATAAAACGGTCGCAACGCATATTGACTAAATGATAAATTGATAATAACGTATTACTATAAGTTATTATTCATGCGACACTATCTCCGAATGACTAGGCAATTTTAATTATTTTCGTATTAATTAAAACTATTCACCTCACAATTGTATCACCATATTTTCACATCACGCGCTAATAAACGACACCCAGGTGATAAATCACTCGTAGGAACCTACAAATATGGATTACACAAGATTCAGAGTGAATTATTTACAACCTTAGTAAAGGTGGTTACTATTTGTTTGCGCGTCACTGCGGCCCTCGGGGACACGATCGAACCACTGCATCAACTGCAGCAAATACTGCAGGGAGGCTCCGACCCACCTGAACTACTCACTAACTGAAACCGTTTACTAACGTCCACTGGCAATCTTATCTTTCTGATCTTCTTTATCTTAGCGTTCAATGTCGACATTCACCAGATTTCGTTTAAAAAATACTACGATGCGCACTTTTCTTATTTATTATAACACACTTTCAATTTATTTATATATACTTTTTTTGTATTAAAAAAAATATTCAAAAATTATATTTAAAAAAATAAAAAACAATTACACGGGTCACCTTGCAAATAATACGTTGTAAGACAATGCAGAGGGATCAACAATAAACAAATATATCAAACAGTCAATTCCATTTTAGTTTCGTTAAAGTCGCGTGTTACCCTGACAATGTTTTTTGCAAATTTAGTGTAACGTCAAGGGACCATAAAGACTAAACAGCAATTTAGATCTTCCAAAAATAACTTAAATTCCTATACGACATTACAGATAACGTATTATTTTTTTATGGATGATGTACCCTATCAGAGAATTTTTTACAGTCAGGCTGGTTTTGCAAATGGAAAGGCATCACCAGAAAAGTAGCCAAAACTTTTGAGGAAATATTATTCGATCTATTTTACTTTTTTCATATCAAATGTGCTCGATGAAAGGAAAAACATACTTGAAAGAAAAGTGATTCCCTCTAATTTGACGCCTGAAAAGCGACACTCCGCTTTCCATATGGCAAAGAAAAGCGTATCAAGAATTTTCAGTGTAGTAACGCGGAAAATTAGTCACAATGGAGTGTTGTGTTTAATTATTTTTCCATATTGCGACATACAACGTTATTATATCTTGCATTTTAAATTGAAGAACATGTCAGGTCAGAAAACAATGCATATATTTTTAGGACGCTGGGGGATAAATAGGATAGTAGTTTTTTTTTTCAAATGATTTGTTTGTCTTTGCTTCTAATATTATTTATTATTTTTACGATCGCTTAATTCGACAACTGTATATTTGTGAGTTTTTCTATCCTTCCGAATATTTTGTGTGAAAATTCGACCATCAATTATGTTTATTGTATTAAAACTATTGATTATGTCCTCATTACATTACTTACATTTCTGGATTTTTCAAAATAATATTATAAAGAATATGTATGTTATAGCATGTCCCGTAACGGTGGAGTTTTCCGATAATGGTTCAGAATAGAAAACGGCCGAAGAATACCGGGAAGGACGGAGTTCACACATGAGATAATAAGACGATGTGCTGGGTAAGTAAAGTGAGTAATGGTAAACATGAATTTAGAGAATATTCGACCTTCGATATCCCCAATCCAGGCAAGCGATCACAGACAGGCCTGCTTTTGAATAGAACATTTTGATTTGAATAAATTTATGATAATCTTCCTTAAAGTGGCTTTCCTTTTAGCCTCGGTGATGAGGCTAAAAGAAAAGACGGTATGCCTGAAATCTTAAGGCGTTAGTCCGTCACGCGGAAGGTCACGTGTTTTTCCTCAGCAAATTTGAAAATATTTATTATAATGCTTATTTCTATTAATAGCGACGAATGATGTGAGGATGATTCGTCACCCGTAAAATGCCTGTCACAATTTAACTTGAAAAAAATCATAACATTATTTACGTATAAACTAATTACATTATATTTCTTATTATTGTTTACCCGTATTCACTTACTGCTGTATATATAAATGTTTATTTTACTAATTGGTTATTATTTAATATTTTGAGTTTTCCTCAACCAATACTTTCCGGCAATGAGTGCCGATATTTTCTGCCTATCTATCGATTGTCGGCCATTTCTGCATATGGTTCTTGGTCACTATTCCATCATTTTTCTGCTCCGTCTCGCCTGGATATAGCGGGCTCACTACAAGTTTATTTACGCTTACAATAGTTGGCAGACGAAAGGCTTTCCGTGTAAACCACCAATTTTCAGTGCCTAGCCATGTTCAAAATGACCAGCGACCTATCATTTACATAAGGGTCATCCACTGTGTGGCAATATTCTCTTGTATGTGCTTACATATGTTCAGACACGATGTGCAGGGTGGGCGGCGGTGAGCAGTAGGTCAGCGGTGGGCGGCAGCTGTCAGGCTTCCCGCCCGCTAATAATTGATATTTACCACAGCCTTCTTGCACTTTCGTACTTGACAATCCTCATCAGACAGATCTTCGTGGATACGTTAGATACACTCGAGCCTTTTCGAACAAAAAGCTAACAAAAAAAAGATGTAATATCTTGCCAACACTATACTTCTGTAGGGCAACTATACGAACATACGTTATTTTATACACTTATTTATAGTTACTTAAATATACATATACTATACATAAAAATTCTTTTTTCAACGCGTCAATCCAAGCACAAAAATAACGGCAGAAGCGGGATGCGAACCGCGGGCCTTGGAAACCAACTATGCCCAGGTATTCATACCGCTCGGCGAACTGCGCCATTGCCCTGCTCATAAAAGTAGATTAGAATATTGAAATAATAAAATAATATTCTAATAAAAAATTAAAAAATTCATTAATAATGTCTCCTTGAGACAATATCAAGAAGGTAAAAATTATCCATCAGTAACACAGGTAAATGATTGGTTATAAAGTCCGAGTCGGAACTATAAGTAGTCGTTTCTCATCCATTCAGTCTATAGTTTGGTTCGAGACCCGAGTGGTACTTACTAAAATAAATAGACTGCCGGAAAGTAATAATATTAAGCTTGTGAATAAATGAAGACTGATAGAATAATAATAAAAATATACATACTTTGAATATATACTATAGCGACATCTATCGTACGATGATAACAATGATATAAATACTAGTTTTAACGCAAGTCAGTCTAGGCAGGGCAATGGCGCAGTTCGCCGAGCGGTATGAATACCTGGGCATAGTTGGTTTCCAAGGTCCGCGGTTCGCATCCCGCTTCTGCTGTTATTTTTGTGCTTGGATTGACGCGTTGAAAAAAAGAATTTTATGTATAGTATATGTATATTTAAGTAATAATAATATTGTAATATAGTCAATGATCTATAAAAGTAGATTAGAATATTGAAATAATAAAATAATATTCTAATAAAAAATTAAAAAATTCACTTATTTATAGGTATTGTAAAAGGAAGCTTAGATATTAAGAATATGTATATCTTGGCGAAACATCTTATTGCGATTGTAGAGCCGAATAAAATGCTTGTTTATAGTAATTTTACAAAATACTAGGGATATTCAATAAGTATATGTGATTGGTGGCTTTACTAATGAGATTTGGTATTATCATAGTGTGCCATATGGCAAAGAAAACCGTAACAAAAAGGTTTCAGTGTAGTTACGCGGAAAACTAGTCACAACGGAGTATTGCGTTTAGTTCTTGTTCCATATTGTGACATACTACGTCATAATATCTTACATTTTAAATTAAAGAACAGGTCAGTCAGTGGTTACAAAACAATCCGGATGTTTTTAGGACGCTGGGGGATAAATACGATGGCAGTTTTTTTTCAAATGATTTATTTGTCTTTGCTTCTAATATTATTTATTATTTTTGCGATCATTTAATTCGACAACTGTATATTTGTGAGTTTTTATATCTTTGCTAATATTTCGCGTGAAAATGCGAACATCAATTCTGTCTATTGTATTATTACTATTGATTATGTCCTCATTACATTACTTACATTTCTGTTTTTTTATAATGTTAAAAAGAATATGTTTATTATGGCAGGTCCCGCATATCTGTTATAAGATTCCAAAACAATTTTGACACTATTTTTTAAATTATTTAAGATTTAGCAGCCATTTTAGTAAGTCATACTCGTAAAAAGTATATGTAATAACGTTTAGTGATTCACTTTTTCCTATTGAATAGGAAAACACGATAGAATATAAAAGCAATGTCGAGTGTAGTTTATAAGCTTACAAGGCACTCAACGGAACTGCACCGGGCTATCTGACAGAACTTATTAAGCCTTCAGAAATAAGCACGCGTGGAGAGACACTCAGATCGGCTAGAGCAAATAGAAGCACCCTGCAGCTGACGGGAGGTAGTCTTAGCACGGTCTTTGGTAATCGGGCTTTCAGCTACGCTGCGCCAATGGCCTGGAACTCACTACCGGAAAGCATAAGAGAGCTACCGGAAAGCATAAGCAGAGGCATCCTTCAGAAGCAGACTCAAGACCCACCTTTTTACTCAGAGAGGCAAAGAAGCGCTTTTGGAATGATCATTCGGTCATAAAAGAGCGCTATACAAATACTAATATAATAATAATAATAATTATAGAAAACCTTTGCCATGTACGAGTTAAACATTGCTTTAATAAATATTAACATGGTCAAATATACCTTTTTAGAAGGTCCGTTCAAGACGGCCGGTATTCGTAATTATATTATTCTCGCTGACTGACGAAATTCGTAAAGTAACAGGTATATGATATTGAAGAGATTAATAATTCATATATGACTCGATGCGGAGTCAACGAAAAAGCTATCGGCCATCGGGTGCCATTATTGCTGACACAAAGGTTAAAACAGTGGGTGGCTTCCGTTAAATTTACCAAAGAAGGCGAAGATGGTCCCATTGGCCGGAAAAGTTACGGCGACGATGCTTTGGGATGTGAAAAATATCACACTGGCAGACTTCTTAGAAAATAGAAACGATATCATTGGACAGTACAACAGGGAGTTATTGGAATGTTTTCTTTACAATATGAATAAATGGCTTGCGCGTTTTGTTTAAATTTCTTTAAGACAAATGCATATTTTGACGAGCCTAAGAATTTCTTTGAAAAATGAATTTATTTCAGCATTTTTTGTACATGTGCAGCATTTTTGGAAATCAATCAAACTAAAAATATTTATTTTTAACGTAAATTCATACTTAATTGCCTACAGCAAATTGTTTTATTATTTGCTAATGTGAGCGTATTATAATGATAGATATTCCTTTGCTGCGTATTTACGATGTATGCATATGATTTATCTATTAGACTGCATGGTTGTTTTTGTACTTTTCCATTTATATGTTGCTTATAACGTATTTCTTAGATACATATGTCATATTCTAAATATAATATTCAGAGTAATTGATAGATTACCTTTTTTATCAAATAAGGCGGCAGGAACACGACCTATGGTTCTCAGACAATTCAACGACTCATCGGTAATGACGTGGGGAAATTAAGCGTATGGTACAACTGGTGCACTGGCTGTTTCGCTAACCTAACCTAATCTAAAGTTTTGTTCCGTGATCGTAGAGTCCAGAGATCCATAGGACTCGTTGACGAAATAACTTAGGTTAGGTTAGGTTGGGTTAGCGAGAGATGCAGTGCACCAGTTGTCATATACGCCAAATGTTCTGCGCGCCAGACTTCCAGTACGCCCAAGTCGTTACCGATAATTCGTTGAACGAATTGTCTGGGAACGAAATGCGGCGGAAACTGCAGGAACGTACAGCGTATCCTCTCCTAGCAAGTACCTCATAAAAGATGTATCAAACAAATGTATATTTGCCAACAAAACAATTGTAATCAAATAAAGAGAAAACTTGAAGAATAAATATGGAAGAAGTGTTCTGTAGCATGCATTGTGACGTAATGCTTTTCCATAATATTATATAATATAGTATGTTACACAGCTAGAAATAGCGATATTGATTTGTAGATCGCACAAAGAGGTTAAAGTCTGACAAAAACGAAAATTATTTAGCCACCAACGCTATAAAATTAACTAAAAAAGTTATTTTTTTATAAAAGACTGGAAGTCTTCACTCAAAAAGCATTCACCTTATGGTTGTTGGATAATTCTGCTATCCATATAATTTATGTTAAATACAAATTCGATTATTTGCGAGAATATGTGGAAAATGAAGAAAATTTTAAAGGACATTTTTAACCCGACGATCGCCATAAGCGCACCCGTGGGCGCTTCACAATATTCGAAAGATGTATTTCAAAATAAATTACTATTTTCTCACAACGATATCTATGTATATTTTAAAATATTGACAAACCAAAAAGGATCGAGATATTCATGAGATGGTGTCAAGGGCTGGCACTGTTTTTTTATATGTATATCTTAAATATTTACAACAAATGTGATGCGTTGGAAGTACATACGATGTAGGGAGACAGTTATGTAATATATCTTGGAAATATACCTGCAGCTAGGGCAATTATCGAGTATTTGATCTATAATCTATTTTGTGGCAGCCCTAGTAAAAAAAAAAAAGTGTTTTTTTTTCGTGAAAACTTTAGTTCTTTCGATTGCATCTCACCAATCATGTAAGTTACAAATATTCAAATAATTTAGTCATTAGTAAGAGTAGTGTTTTTATTTGTCTACAAAAATGTGGCGATGAAGTGGTTAAGGGAAATGTCAATAGTGACAATTGTTGCAATAATAATCGTGTTATTATGAAAGGCGTAAATGATGTCAGTAATATTTGAAGACATTTAACGTGCAAATAGTATGGCAGATACTAGGACTAGAGATGAAGTCCAACTCAAACACAGTCGAGGCTGCGAGGTCTGAGGAAGATCATGTAATACTATTTACCCACAATCTAGTTCAAGATTCTAGAGCAGAGGTTCAGAATTTTTTATTTCTTACCCCTTACAAACAACTTGAATTGCTCGAAAAAGATACATAATCCGATACTTGAAATATATAGGATTTCAGGAATTATGAAGGCGCCAAGTATTGTACACACATATACTAAATTACGAGTATGTATATTCAACAATTGATACACACATACAAAATCACAGCAAACGTGTCAACAGTTCTCTCATCAATTAATCGGAGAAAAGTGGGATTTGAACCATGAACCCTTGTAACTATTCATTTCTAAACTCAGCGCTGGCCCGTGGCCATTTTTAAAAATGTAATAACATACAGGAGATTACCGATAAATGGTTATAGTGATGTTGGAGTCTCATCTGTGGATTCTATGACGCTTACCATTCTACATATGGCTAAGCGCTGCATAATGGTCTCACGTGGTTCTTTCAATGTGGTGAGAAAAAATCCACGACGGCAGATATAATCCAGGAGGTCAATTGTGATTCCAAAATGGCGGGAAAAATTATTCCGATTTGACGTCAAAAATCCAAAATGGCGGGAAAAATAAATATGGTGGAAAAAATGAGATTATAAAATGGCAGGGAAAAGCTAAGATGGCGGAAAATATTCCAAGATGGCGTATTGTGACTTTTAAATGGTGGGATAATCTAAGATGGAGGGGAAAACTCCAAGTTATATATTTCCAAAATTCTCGTAGAAAATCCGATTTCGTGGTAAAATTCTTATTTCATAACGGCGAGAAAAATTGATGATGGCGGAAAATATTCATTCCGTTATCAAAAAGGCGGGAAATATTGAAGACGACGGAAAGCTTAACAACTTAATATTTTCGGTTGTCAAACTTTATTACGTTTGTTTTGATTATTTTAAAATCCTTGTTTGAGGGCTGCTGCTCTAATGAATAATGTACGGTCTTTTGCTATATTTGCAGTCATGATAATTACAAACCGATTTTGAACGATAAAAATAATATCTCAGAGTAGGTATATTTGAGATATATCTATGGCTTTGATTTACGATTTTAACACGTTTTCTAAGTAAATTCATATTAAGATATCGCATTGGCAATGAAATATAATTTCGTGAAGAAAATTCGCCTAAAATAAGAGTGTTTTAATTTTATTGGATTGATATTTATTATATAAATTTGTAAAATATGAATGAAACACCGCGAGAAAGAAGTTTTGAATTCATAGCTTTATTTATCAAAAATACATAAAACACAATGTATAATCATTTAATGTATGTAAAGCCTCCAATAACACAACCTTTTTTGATTTATAACGGCGATCTTTTAAAGTGTTTTTGTCAATTTTTCGTTATAACGGTCCTTTCTATGTTGTTTTTTGGGGTGATCTCTATTTTGGAACTTAAGGGTGCTTTGACTTTGGGAGCATCAGGCAAATCATCTGATCTTATACAAACGATATTAGGAGGTTTGGGTGTAAACAAAAAGGTCGATATTCTTCTTGGCGCGTGGGGGTTGGACTCACCTTCTTGTATCTGGTGGGGAAGCGATAGGTGGTGTCCGGCCCGTCCACTAGCGTGCAGTAAGGCATGGCCAGCAGGCTGCGGAGCGCGCGCAGGGCGGCCAGCGCGGCCAAGCACGCGGCCAGCGCGGGCGCGCCGCGCGTGCCGCCCAAGCGCGCCTCCCACAGCGCCCATTGCCCGCGCCACTGCAGCACGCAGCCCAGCAGGAACACCCAGCAGTACACGCGCCCGCCCACGAGGGACGCCGCCCCCGCGCGCGCCCCCAAGCAGTGCAGCCACTCCCTGCAACACAATACTCGTGAATACAACGGTGACCATATGATATTGTGGCTATTGGGTTTAGCCGTGTGTGGCGAATTTCTTTTTACCAATATTTCGACCGCCATTGCAGGGGTCTTCTTCAGGATTGATTATTTAGTTGTGAGTTGGTGTCATTGTTATCTCCATGGCAACTACATAATCAAGTTTCATCGGTCCGGAGAATCGTGTACGGTAGATATGTTCTAATAATTGTACCTCCACGAACGTCATGTCGGACTGTGGTCGTCCTCGCTTGTCTTTACAGGTTTTTGAGGTGGAAGCCATGCTGTTTTGAGGATCAAGCCGTCATCCCTGTTGATGTTGATGGGATGTCTTTTGATTTTAATGGCTTCCCTTACTAGGCGTGCATATTTTCCTTTCGTTCGAGCCACGATTTCGGGTTCGAATGAAAACTTATGTCCCGTGTCAGTCAGATGCTCTGCCAGTGCTGACGCCATCGGGTGGCCTAGTCTGCAGGATCTCTCATGTTCGCTTACTCTTTTACCTATAGTTTGCGATGTTTGTCCGATATACACCGTTGGGCAAGCCTTGCATTGGAGTTTGTAATAATTGGTGACTATATGCTTTGTGACTTCTACCCGACATACCATAATCGCTCCGATAACTAGAACATATGGCATTCACGAACTGCCGCCAGAAAGTCTTCGCCTCATCATGGAATGAGGCGAAGACTTTGACATGATGACATGGGTCAGCTCCGCCGATAATATGTATAGTATCTGTTCAAAACGTTATTTTATACATAACTATTTGTATTAAGCCTCCAAAGTAATTGTTATAATTAAACTTTTTATCTTAGATTCATACAGTCAGGTACGATCAAGGTCCAAAACAACAAATATCGAGGAATTTGCGGTGTACGAAATTCTATGTATTAGTAATATTAATATTAATAAGGAATGCTTACGCATCGATACGGAGCATGGATCATCCCAATAATCTACCACTCTATGCGGATTGAAGGGATCAAGGTCCGAAAACGGTATCGAGGAATGTGCAGTGTATGACATTCAATGTATTAATATTACTGTTATAACTGCTTACTCAGGTTGTAAATTAGGGTATAAAAAGGGGACTCGTATTAAATAAATTAGTATCAACTCGTCTTTGGTCTTATCCTCAGTGTCGGATACTTGGTATTCCGGCATCACCATAACAGTTGATGCTGTAATTTCGGGACCGTGACTTCGGTTCCGGAACAGTATCCGACATTCTTCCAAGACGGCGAGAGCCTAGGGGCTTGAATAAAAAGCAGCTGTAGTCTATGCACTCCTGCTGCGTTTTTAAAAATACATCCCAACGTAGTCCACCTTCGCCTCTTGATCGACTGTAGTATGAAAGGCTACCTCGTCATTCCTCACAAAGTCAAACCATCGTACTCCTGGTATTGTACGCAGGCATCTGCTCTCGAATACTATTATATGGCTACATTGGCTCTTGGTGAGACGCCAAGATTTACAGCCGTAAAGAAGAGTAGGAATATACCCAAGCAACTTCTAAATCTAGAGTCATCTTGAAGTATTGTCGAGTATGAATTTTCAGTAAAACTTTCGGATGTGATACTGATTTCAGAATGGCGTCTGGTTTAATTTGATTGCTATATATTGAAAGCTAAAGATTTTTCAAAAGATAATATTTCCTCAATGAGAAACACCTTTCGTGATTGGTTTCGACCGGTACCGGCTTTAGACCCTGCGGCGCCCTAGGGCATTTTTTTTCTGGCGCCTTATATTGCTTATATTTAAAAAAGTTAAACAAAATTGATTGCTCTCGGCGCCCCTACCTCAATCGACGCCCTGGTGAACCGACCCACTTCGCCACCCCTAAAACCGGCACTGGTTTCGACCGTTTGTTCGATATAAAAAATGCCCATTTGAGTATTCAACAAGTATTAGATATATTTTATTATTATCAAGTATGAGTATGTATAGTGTAAACTGAAGGATTTTGAAGTCACAGGGTAGTAATTCAAAAAATAGTCTGCAGCTCTTTGCTGAATATGTAAATCTTTCATCACTTACAATATCGAACATATCAACACTTTATCTGTGCTGTTTAGTTTTTGTTGTCAAAGAGAGGCTAGAGACAGATAGAGACAGATAGTGACAGGAAGTTATTAATTTACAAACTAATTAATGTTTTCATCGAGTCAAACCTTCGGGGACGTACTTGTACCTATTTTGTAATTAACGACCAGATAGTTTAAACATGGCTGCTAGGGAATCTCTGGTGGAGAAGATGAACATGTCTCTTGAAAGGGTTTCACGATGGGGCGACCTCAACCTCGTCAGTTTCAACATTTCAAAAACCCAATCATGTACTTTCTCCACCAAGAAGACTGCTATGGATCCTGTATCTTTCAACGGTTGTTCTCTTCCGAAAGCAAGCTCCATCAACATGCTTGGATTATCAATATCGAATAATGTCAAATATTACGAGTCAATTAAGTGTAAAGCCGGTCTCGCTTCCAAAAAACTAGGTGTATTATATAGATCACGTCGGTATTTCAACGATAAACAACTTCTTCTTCTATATAAAGGATAAATCCGACCTATCCTTGAATACGGCAGTCACCTTTGGATTGGAGCCCCAAAATACCTTCTAAACTTAATTGACTCAGTTCAAAGAAGAGCAATTCGTTTGATAAACAGTGACACCCTTACGTCTAATCTACAATCAATGGAACACAGACGTAAGGTTGGTTCTCTTAGTCTTTTCTACCGTTATTACCACGGTCGCTGCTCTTCGGAACTTAAAGAACTAATTCCTCCTGCACCCACTCACAGCCGACAAACTCGTCTTACACTTGCCGAACATCCATACACGGTCGACCAAGAACTGGCAGCTTCCAAAGTTCCTTCCTTAATGCCACCGGTAAGCTATGGAATGCTCTTCCAGCATCTGTGTTTCCTCCTTCCTAAATTTCTGGATCTCTTCAAGAAACAGATAAATATACACTTGCAATCTCCCCAACCCACACACAAACACGAACACAACACACGTTCCCCGAATGCAGCGTCCAGCCTCCCTGGCTGAGCGTCATAGAGTGCATTGGTCTTCACCGGTTGTGCTCTCCTGCATGCGTTTACATAAAAAAAAAACATATAAATAGACAGGTTCTTTTGACATCATAATATAAACCTACCATCCACCGGTGCGAGATACGCGTTTTTAAAATTAAATCGTTCTAAATGAAATGTTTTACGCCCTCAAGTTGTAATGACAGGAGTCCGTCACCATGGTCACCTGGGGGCACCACACTCGTCAATCTGCGCCTCCTCCCTGAACGCCCACTTTCCTGAAGGCTGCCCAGTGTTGCCATGCTCGCCAACAGCTGGTTTTATGTCTGGGTGTTGTTTGCGCATTTAATTACTATTGTGTATTATTTATTACCTCAGTGTTAGCTTTCATAACTTCCTCGATAATAGACGAATTGATTTTCATTACAACAGGCGTGACAAGGATTGGAGGGTTTTGGCGCTAAGTATGTGTAAATTGATGCTTGCCTTATTAATCGAACACGTTTACTCTTGGTTATGATCGTAAATAAAAATAAACGTTTCGTTAGAGCTAGAAATATCTGGAAATATTATTAATATGTACATACATGCTATACGAATATTATGTGTGTATTTTTTACGTAAAATATTACATAAAATGACGACAAATGGGACCTCATAAGGGATGGGTACATTTTATTTGTAGATTTTGTGATACTTGATATTTTGAGGCCAGGCTAGACAATTTCATAACCCTCTAATTTTTTGTACTCTCTATTCTTCACTCGTTCTATCTGTTCTGGAATATGGGAGTTTAGTTTGGAATCCCAATAAATCCAAATACATTTTCATGCTCGAAAAAATTCATAAAAAATTTCTCCGACGTCTTTATTTTTATATTTACGGTAACTATCCATTCAATTCATTTAATTCCGAACATTACCCAACTCTTTTTCATCTAGGGATGCTTTCTTTCCATTCGCTAGAGTCACGGAGGAAAATTGCTGCACTCAAACATTCATTCCTTCTTCTTCGCGGTTCAATTTACAACCCTGGGATTCTTAAATGTTTTAACTTCTATGTTTCCATATAGGTACACCCGTGCTCGTAGCCATCCATTGTTTTTGATCCCAGTTGATGCTTGTGGAGCTTCAAGCACTCAATTTGGTACAACGGCAATGTCGCTCCTAAATGGCCTACCAGCACACCTCGATCCTTTTCTTACATCCTTTTCCTCTTTTGTTGATGGTATTGTTCTTCTTGATCTCTGTGATCTTTGACACGTGTCATCTTCTTATTCTTTTGTGTTATTTTTATTTTTTATCATTTTATCTATTTATTGTATATTTATGTTTACTCTGTTTCTAAATATTTGTAAAAATTGGAATTTCGATTCTGTATATAAATAAATAAATAAATAATCTCTGTAAAGTGGAGTATGGAACTGCCAAGGACATTAAACTACGAGAATAGTCCATCATCCATGCCTTGACCGTTTTATTAAGAATCGGGATTGTATAAACTAACCGAAAGCTTTAATTAATATGTTGTGATATACATTTGACGGGTAAAACATCAGTCTCACACATACTGAGTAATACGAGAATTTAAACTTTTGCTTATATATTTTTAAAAGCAGTTAATTTTTATTAACTTTTTATAAGTTTTATCATGATACGATTACATGACATGGCTTTCGTGTGACTCGTGTCGACAATTTTATCACTAATAATGAACAAGAGGTAGATTCATACGCGTAGTAACACCTGAGTTTACTACGATGACGTGAGACCTTTATAAAGTAAACATTTACTAAGGTAAACACATACATTCGTTTATCAATGGATGGTGATGGACATTTTTTATTGGGAATTCTATGACGTGATGAATAAAGACTAAATATTCAAACTAAGGTCTCACTTTTTTCATTTTTCAAATATACCTTTGTCTATCACCCGGTTAAAGCAATAGGCTATAAACTACGGGTGGCGGATTCGTCTTACACATGTCAAGGTTTTTCTTGAATATTACACGAAATAATCAATTTATTAAATATAAGGAAAATAATAATTGAATAATTTGAAAATCAAGAGCAATAAGAACTGTATTTAACTCGTACTGCACTGTTCTACTTTACAGTGGTTTCGAGCTGTAGTTTTTGTTTGTAAACTATTTATCGTTCTAAGCGTTTTGACTAATGACAAAATTTATGTTTTTGAATAGTTTTTTGTATTATACGAGTAACAATAAATTTGGTTTTTTGGTACAACATTGAAATAAATGAATAGAAAAGAGCGCAAGAAATCATTCAATTTGAAACATAACAGTTTTAAAAAATAAATAAAGGGTCCGCCAAATAACTTTTTTTTTTAAAACAGGGTGCAAAACATCGAGTGTAGCTTCGGCTGTGTGGCACGTAGCGCCGTCCTGTTGAAACCAAATGTTGCCAATATCCTCCTCTTCAATTTTCGTGAACGAAAATTCGTTCAACATGGCCGCGCCGCATGGAAGCGCCATTGATGGCGCTTCACGCACACTTTCTGCCACAGCAGCAATATTCTCGGGTGTACGTACTGTTTTTGGCTTTTCACGCTTTGGTTTATCGATGAGGATGCCAGTTTCTTTCACTTTTTTCACAAGATAACGACCATACGGAGCTGACGGTGATTCTCTTCTTCCAAAATCCGTACGCAATTTTCGCACACGTTCTGCAACATTAACATGATTTTCAAAGTAATGTCGCAATATTTCCCAGCGTTGTTCAAGCGTATACACAACCATATTCGTTTAGCGGAAGGATAAAACTAATTATCTGTCAAATCAGACATGAGCTAAGTGTTACCATTTACCAAATAAGCACTAGTTAAAAAAAAAAATGTTAGATGGCGGACCCTATATATGTATAGCAAGAAACAACATACAATTTTTTTTGCAGATTCTATCCCAGTGGTCGGGGAACTTTTTTGACCATTACCTCACAATATTTTTGCGTAAGTCGATATTACCCCAAAATATTTTTGCGTAAGTCCCCCATTTTGAAAAGAAGACAATCAATGTATATTTAAATAAACATTATTTAATTAATTAATTTACACGGAAAATAACAAAAAAGTTACATGAAAAATTTCCTTATTACCCCAAAAAACATATTTTTACCCCATTTGGGGTAATTTACCCCTGTTCCCCGACCGCTGTTCTATCCCACCTCTTTTGATTTGTTTATAGTAAACGGTATTAAATTCGCATTCTAACTCTCTGCAAATTTCTTACGAATTTTATGTATACGTCACAGATAAAAACAAAACCGTTAAAACGAAATGATCATACTTGCCCGCGCTTTAGTTCTGTTCGGTTTAGTTTAAATGCACCCTTACAAGTTGCGGAGTTACCCGAATATTGAAAATTTTCAGAAAGTATTGAAATTGATCACCTCGCCAAAGTAAAGATGAGATGGATGCCGATGCCTACGGCCACGCTCGGCCACGGAGGGAAGAAGTCATCGTACACGTCCATGAGCCTCCACAGTCCTCGCCAGCTCGCCACGCCCAGCGCGCACACCGGACCGCCGCCCACGAGCGCGTCCCAGCACGCCTAGCGACGCTTGCGCCGCGCACGCCGCACGCGCCGCACGCGCCGAGCCTCATCGCAAGACTTCTGCCCCAAGCAAACCTTCAAACGGTCCCCGCCTTCAATCGAATCTTGATCGACACGTCTTAATTCGATCACATTATTTTTTACACATTTTATTTCTAAACCTGCACAATCATCGTGAATAACAGTCTCTTTTTGCGTTGAAAAATTTACGCTCGATCTTTTTTCTTCCTTCGAGTCGATCTCGTGAGACGATATCACACTCAGATTCACGCTATTTACGTTTTCTTCGACAATTTGTACATCTTTGCTATTGTCATTCCTCATAAACACAACATCTCTCTGGTAGTATATCTTCGCTTTCACTCTTAAAACGTCACTTTTAAGATGCGTTTTAACGTTGTTATTTTTATGCGATCGCTTGTGTCTACCGTCTTCAATCACGTGATGTATCCTGGCGCGAGATGCACTCAAAACAGGAGATGTCGCAGAGCGGACGATTTCTCGCGAAATGCGCTGTTGTCTGATCTGTTGAGTTATCTGTTGTGTTCTTCCCTTCAGAGCGGCAGGATGATCCAGGAAGCCGCTCGTATTTTCTAAATCGTTTCGCACTTCCTTCATCTGCTTCACTTGCAGGCGTCTTCGTTTTTCATCGATCTTTATTGTAACATCGTTCCCTTCTCGTTTTGATCTGCAGGCGCCGTTTATGGTGGCCGCCTCGCTTTTGACAAACTTGTCGCACTCTGACACCATGATTATGATAGTCGTTTTGCAGCGCTAAGTAAAAATAAACCGATCGAAGTGAAAATTTACTTAATATTATTAAGTATCTTGTCCGCCACCCGAATAAGGCGGCACAATGAAACAGTTCGTCCTCGAACAGAAGTATTATGTGTTTCATACATTTTAAAAGTTAACATTAAATATTCATTTAAGTCCTGTTACTTTCAATATGATCTGCAGCCTCAAAAACACTTTTTAAATTTGATTGTTTTGTTTTAAAAATGACAGTGTAAGACAGATTAAGCAAATGATAGCACACTGAATTCTTAATTATGTAAAAACAACAATTCTTGAAACTCAAGCAAAAAACTTGCACTTACACGTACACTAGGTTTGTCAATCGTTCTTATGAGACCACAGCTCCTCTGAACTCAGTCAGAAATCCACAACCGATAGAGATGTCACACTCTTGCTGAACACTCATTCACAGTAGTAGTACATTAAACAATTTACTCGAACTTAAGCAACATTTTTACGAAAATCCTTTCTAAACCCTATATGTAACTTGACTCTTTCATAATTTGCGTTTACTCCGTACATACGAGTATGACACTTTTCAAGAATCATATAAATATACACCTGCAAACGTCACAACCCTTACACAAACACCTTACGTTTTTCAACGTGCAGCGTCTTGCGTCCAACAATCCCAGTCGAACTACATAAAACCCACTAGGACCAGATGGTCACAACACTTAAACACACTTACATGAGGAACGTTACACAAACAATCACGTTAAAAATTCACGTACTTAATGAACTAAAATATATTTTTGGTGCACTTCGACGAACTTTTCTAAATACCTTTACACAGCCATAGGTATTATTTTCGAATAAAAATAACCTAAGTAAACCTCACGACTTCTTAACGGCGGGGCGGTCTTATCATTTTTAAAACACACACTCTTTAAAAAATATTTATTTATTTATTTATTTTCAATGTTTGAAAAGTGAAAAATCGCGTAGGTCTACAGAGAAATGTCATATTTCCACTCGTTATTAATTGTCATAGAAAATCATTGTCACACAAATCGTGAGATGTATGTCCATTGGTAACTTCCCGCTCTTAGGTCCGCGAGGAGTTTGTCGGGATGTTGGCAGACATGTGACATTTGGGCGGCGCACACGCGCAACCCACAAGACACAACACGCGGGCGGCGGCGCGGGCAGGACCATCAATCTGAGGGGTCGCCTAATTATATAAATATTTTTATTTTTAAACATTTCTTTACATTAACACTTGCTGCTTTTAATATTCACGGCCTTCACAATGTATGGATTCACGAAAACTGTACATGGATTAGAACTTCTTCTTCGTAGTATCAATCCGGTGGATTGGTTTGCAGCAACAGAATCTTGCATCTCGATCTCCATTCCTCTCGGTCCTCCGTAACCCTCTTCAGCTCAGCATATGAGCTACAATTCATGCACTCGAACACTTGCTGCAAATACTCTCGTCTAGGGCGCCCTCTGAAGTTTCTCCTCTTAACCATCCCCTCCACAATGTCGTGAAGAAGACCATCGTGGCGCATGATGTGATTAGACAATTATTTATTTATTTCCTTCAATAACATTACAAAATATTTTTACATCTTAATTCATTATTGAAGTATTTACATAAAAGTGTGGCCCTGTAAATTTATTGACACATTTAGTGTCAATGACCTCACACCCAGAACAAGCGTTAGGATACTCAATGCAAATAGTTGACTTGTAACAACAAAAACCCTGTTATAAGTAAATCATGGATGACCCACAAATAACATGGCATTATTGTCACAACATCAAACTTCCAAAATTTCGCCTTCGTCAACACTAGCACTGAATCTGAAGCAATATAACACTAAATATGTCAATATCTTCACTCAAGTTGGTTTCAACCACTGTTCATTGCGATTCTTTCGTCTTACACGTATCCAGGGTTGAACGATGGTCTTTTCAGGCCACACTTCAGGCTCCATGAGAGACTCTAGCGAAGTCGCGATGACCCCGACTTTGAAAGAAGTTGACAGCGTCCGTCTGCTGATAATGCTCCTGATAAATTGATTATGATTGATCCATCGGGCTCGCCTCTCTGAGATGGTTCTTATTAGGTGCCTATCTTCCTTGATTATCCTGAGATTAGAACTAAAATTGTAATAATAAAAAGCAACAAGGACGAAGATGTCTGAATTTTCTTATTGATCTTTTCTGGACCCTCACAACACCGCCAGTCTCTCAACTCTTGGACAGTTGATTAAGAGTATGAGGTTTTGCTAACTCCGTCTTTATTACCGTTGTAAGGCTTTGGAATGCTCTATTTATTTATTTTACTATTATCTATCTTGTATTCCGCATACAAACTAAATATTATTTCATGGATTATTAAATTTTTAATAGATTTTTTTTTTCCAATACTCTAATCTTATTTTATATATCATTGACCATAGTTCAATATTATTAATATATATATATATATATATATATATATATATATATATATATATATATATATATATATATATATAAATGAGACTAGGTTTCGTACGCTCTGTGCATTTTCTTTAATTTTGAACAATCACTAGTGTTTGCTTACAAGTGGTTGAATGGTGATGTGTTTAGAGTGCACGAAATTAATGTTTTAAAAATCTATTTAAAAACTTAATCTCTTAACTTGCAATCTCCTCAATTCCACGCAAACATAACCTCTTCACACCTCGCATTGCCTGAAGGCCAAGATGTAGTATATTCAATGCTTGCACATAAATCATGGAGCGTCTAAATATGTTCAAAAGCATTGTTAGGCTGGAGTTCATTCTCTAAAATCTCAGATAAAAGATCGTCGTTAAGAAGACATAATACAGTGAGTAATTATATTACTTGAATTGTTGAATTTTTCCGCCTAACAAGGCACATTATTGAAATTGCTGTCTAGAATGTAATGAACGGTCAGAAACAATTAACCTGAACGGAAATTAAGATTATTTAAGGGCATTGCATATTGATGTAATGAGTTGTAAAAAGAACCATAAAAGCATATGTAAGCCTGTTCACGTTATTTGGTGCATGGAAGTAAACAAAATACAGACTATTTTTTTCACAAGCACTTTCAGACAGTCATATTGGACAATAGAAGGTTGCTAAAAAAATCTAATAGCAACATGGTCAAAAGACGTAGTAGAATTTTTCACGTGTTGCATTTTCAAGGACAAACGATCCCTAAAAAGTTTTCGTTTATTTTTTTTAAAAAGGACAATATTATTATTATGCCTAGTATTATAATGGCGTTCTCGAACGTGTATAAAAAATTAAAATTCACTTAACTGAAGTTTTGATACTACATAATGTGAACCGTTATAGAATTCTCTTTTGGATTACTTTTGAGATGAAAACATTGCATTTTTATTTCTGTGTTTTTTCTGTCTGGTCGGAAAACAGTTTGAGGGTCAATTTGGTACAGGGCTTGAGGAGAGAAGCCCCCCAGGTTTACGCCTCCGAGGCTAATGCACACAATAACGGCCACAACGACTGTTTGGTTTGCTCGGACCGCTCTCAGAGGCTTCAGGAATTATTATATTTCAGCAGTGATGCCAAGTCGCGCCATCTTTACAGAGTGACAGATGAAATCTCTGATCGAATCCAATCTAAGATTTCATTACTAAATTAAGTTATATATTATCATACGTGCTCTCTAGTTAAACCGAACATACGGACGTCACATAATCAGAAATCGATAATTGAGATCCGAAAATTGGTTGCCATAATGTCTCTGCAAGCTCCAGCTATTTTAAATCACAACACAATATTTCAAAGTTGATTGCCTTTTCGGACAGCGCGTCTTGCACACCAAAACAAAGCTCATCAAGATCACATAACTCTAAATAGCGTTACTTTTGCTATTAAGTACTGTATTTTTTTGATGAACTTAAATTGAATAAATATTTTAAGACCAAATTGTGAAGTAGTTTAACCTATTTGCGTCGGTACCCGATATATGCCGTGTACGATTTCCCTACCGTTGACATCGGTAGCCGTGATATATCGATTTGATACTTTCTTAGGATAGTTTTTTATGCATCATCTGATAGTTAAAGGATACAAGAACCAATGTGATATATGAAAATAGACCAGATAAGTACATTTATCATTCAAATACTAGTTTTTATAATTGGCAGTATAATTTGTATTCCACCGAGCCGTAATGAAAGGGTTAACAACAAATGCAGTTATTTCATACTGTGAAGGACTTTTCATATTAGAACATATAAAAAATTGGAACTCCTTTAAGTTTAGAGTTATTAGTATGACGTTTTAATTATTTTTTTGGTAATTTTATTATAGGTGTGTGTAGTTTTGTAAGTCTGTTGTTGATATGTTGTAAACATTATAAAAAATATT
This sequence comes from Glossosoma conforme, assembly GCA_022606575.1. Classification (NCBI taxonomy): domain Eukaryota; kingdom Metazoa; phylum Arthropoda; class Insecta; order Trichoptera; family Glossosomatidae; genus Glossosoma; species Glossosoma conforme. Next base: position 94,294 of record JAGTXR010000234.1, on the reverse strand, counting down.
ATATGCATATACAGAATTATAAATTATAAAATTTGTACAAAGTGTAGCAATACTAATATAATAAACTCAAGAATTGTAAAAAAACATTTTTTCGGTCAAGTTTTGGAGGCCTGCTTAAAGTTCAATGAAGTTAATTAAAGAAAACATTTCAAAACATTACAATTTACTGGAAAACGAAGTTTAATTATTGGAATTATTTCTTTATTATGAAAAGTGAACGCGTATTTTCAGCAGACAATAATTTCACATCGATTTTTATAAGTTCGATGAAATGTGATCCATTAGATGCGTTGGTATTTTCAAAATATTCATAATTGTATATAAAAGTATACACACAAATATACAAATCTATTAAAATTTTGAACTAATCACTTAAAAAAGTGAATTTGATAGTACCCAGTTCGTTCCCTGGAAAATACCAAAGAACCAGTTAAGGAATTTGAAGAATTTGACTCGGTATATTTGATGACTAAGGGACTAAAGCTTTCCCTTATGCTTGTAATTATTCAATTCGATTTAGACTAATCGAGACGATAACTATTAATTCTTCTTCGTAGTATCAATCCGGTGGATTGGTTTGCAGCAACAAAATCTTGCATCTCGATCTCCATTCCTCTCGGTCCTCCGCAACCCTTTTCAGCTCAGCATAAGCGCTACAGTTCATGTCCTCGAATATTTGCTGCAAATACTCCCGTCTAGGGCGCCGTTCTGCAGTAATGTTCGAACATTCCAGGTGGCATATCTTGTTGGCTGAAGGTTTTTCTTATTTGTCTTGGTTGTTTTGTCTCGATCAGTCCCCACCCGGAGATCCGATTGGGGGACTATTTTATCTCCGGAAAATTTTACTTGAGATGCAATCATTTTTTTGCTGATACGTGGGATGTTTTTAAGACCTTTAATGTGGTATTTTCCCCTTTATTTCCACATCCTAATGCCGTTGACCATAAAGGTTCATCCGCCTTAGGAGGGCATTTACTACCTCCAGGACAATAGAGTGCCCTAACCAGCTTGACCTGATGAGGTTAGCTGGGTGTTAGCTTATTCCGGCCAACATTCGGTCCTATTATTAACTATTAATAACCTAACTATTAATTATAGATAGTAAAAATAACGTGTTTTTTTATTAATTCGTTTTAAACATAACACAAGTAAAATCATATTTTTTAAAATGCAGATTTATATAGGGTTCATCTTCTTTTTGTATGAAACATCATTAAAACTGGCTACAAAATTAGTCGGTTGCTAAAATAACATGTAGCAATAACGTAAGAAAATAACACTGCACTATAACAGTCTGTGTTTTTCACCACACTCATGAACAGCCGACGAGGACCACGCTACATTAATATAAAGTATATTTTCTTTGTACAACAAGGACGATATAAGAGTGTTTATGCGATAGTTGTAATGTACAATATATGAAAAACGATTATTTTTCACAAAAACAATCATGCAGAAAACAAACGGATACCAACCTGATGACCAGGTCCGAGGATTCTTATCTGGTCTAGACGGTTGATGTAGTGGTGTATAGTCATATCGATTATATTGATGACACGCTGAAAAACAATGCGATGTATGAACGGGTTGATTATGAGAAAAAAAACGTATTTGTAGCATCTATTTTATAAAGTTTGCTTAGATTTTAGTATCTATTCCGAATCTGCTTTTATAAGAAACATATACATATTTAAAAAATCCAACACGTTGAAGCAATTTTACATGTATGAATAATAATTATAATTGTCAATATAGGCAAGTATACTTATTTATTGACACAATAATACTAAAATAGGACTACCATTAAAATAATAAATAAATAATTTAATTTTCCATAGATAAAATCAAGTCTCAATATTTATTTAAAAGATAATTGATGAGAAACGTACAAAGCTTATTTTATGTGCCCCGCACTGGAAATGTAATTTATTATTTCCTATTAAATATTAAAACATTCAAACTTTCAAAACGTTAATTTTTGTGGAACGACAAATTCAATACAAAACCAAATATATATATTCGTAAAGAAGACATTATAATATCACCAAACACCATTTGCAGTGTCCAAGAAATTAACTGATGATAATACAGTAATTTACTTGATGTTAGAACCATTTTGAACAATACTTTTAAGAATAAATCGCAGCCTTTGCGATTTTCAACAACATTTTCATTTGATTTGTTTTTATCATTATTTTAATTTCATTTGAAGCTTAAACAGATTATTAAATGTTTTTCGTATATGATTGGTACTCGTACATAGAAATTTATCGGCTCCTTCAATATATTTGGTAAAGTAATAACGCGCTGTTGGATCATCCTTTTTTTTCTAAAGGATGCGATGTTATATCGTATGATTTATAGACGATATGTTCGCAAAATCTATCATTTAATGTTTAAAATAGAAAACTCTATCACAAATTGTAATTTTAGGATCTATTTGCATATTTTATTAAATTATCATTTAATAGCATCCATTCCGAATTTTATCATTTATTTTGCATGCATTGCAAAATGCTAACAATACGGGTCTCCAATTATGATTTTCACGACTGTATATTGTAATATCAGCAAAGCAGATGAGCTTCGTTGCGAAAATCTATCGCCTTCAAGACTGCGTGATAACATTGGTGCCAGGAGAAATACGAAATCATAAATATTATTATTTAAGGTTTTGAATCTTGAAATAAATTGATCCGTTCTCATACAATTGAATGCTGAACAAAACATCATTCAAATACTACACATAAATTTGTTTTAAATTCGAATTGACTTTTAAATAATTAACTTCTAATTTTGTATTTCAATTACTAGTTAGTTACCTATTACAATATAATATATTGTAGATATGGCTTAATCAGCGTCCATCCAGTGATTTTTGCTAAAATTAGGCCTGTCATGAATGACAACATAACAAATTTTGCTGGAAATTCATTTTTATAATGAAAAATTGTACTTTACAAACGTCAGTTTACAGTTAGGCTCCTTAAAACGAATGATATATAATAGATAACATAGTCAAAATTATCTTTCACCACCAGAAAAAAGCAACAACATAGGTATTAAACAACTTCTATATTTAACCACGTGAAACTATAATGTTAATACACTATATAAGTTGATGGATCAATGTTCTAAATGCAGCTCTTAACCAATATGTATCTTTGTCCTTTAGCGCTCAAATAAAAAAGTTACAAATGAATTATGTTGATTACCGAGTGCAAGCGTGCATCGTCTTAATTCTTCATTCAAACATTCGTGATCAGTCCATCGCGTAGCTGTCTTCAAGGCGATACACGCTCATTACGATGTGGTCATATATTAATATTATCAATACAAAACGAATAAGGCTGTGAAATACGTTATCGATAATGCTTGATGTTTAAAACATATTCTTTGCCATGTTCCATCTGAGAATCTAAATATGAAATGGAGAACACCAATTGGTTCGTCTTGCTGTTTTAGATTACACTGTATTTTTCTCCAGAAGATAATTTAACAAGAAGCCTTATTTTGAAACCATTGTACATGATTATATACACACACATTACGAAGGTAAATTGATTTATTATATTTTCTTGAATTATTCGTCTTACAGCAGGAATTTAAAAAAGTCATTTATGTTTACACATAAATACCCAGATAGATGAAATAAGTGTCGATATTTTAAAAATTTGACATATTCCAAATGTATGCAAGTATGTTTAATTTCGAGTAGTATTAGATTAACTTTTTCCTAATACAAACTATTTAAGGTTTTTACAAACAAAAACAATCATCCATACTACATACCTAACGAAAATTTAATTATATTAATTATAACTAGCCTTCCGAAATACGTCGCAAATATAATTTTATTTTAATGAATTGACATATTCGTGCTAATTCGTAACATTATGTATTTATAATATATTGCTTTTGTTATTGTAAATTTCATGTTATCTTTTTTTTATGTAAACACATACAGGAGATTACCGACAGATGGTGATAGTAATTCTGAAGTCTCATCTGTGGAATTCTATGACGCTTACCACGGTGTATATGACTAAACGCTGCATGTGGAGTGTTGATCCGCCAACGTCATAGACTACAGCCCGAGATTCACGCATCATCCTTTATTATTACAGGAATCTACTATGAATGGGTGGTCTTCACGGGACGACTTTCGTCTACCACCAATTTTAATTAATAGGCTATGACTGACATTTTACGGGTGATGGATCAAATTCACACCAACCGGGGTATATTAGAGCTTAGAAATCGATTGAAAATCCTTTTTTTTTAATTTATTTTTTTAATCTCCGTCGGAAATCGAACCCACGACCTTTGGCTTGCAAAGCAAACGCTTTACCATTGAGCTATGACCGCCGGCAGTATTTAATAATTTGATATTTATTAGGAACTATATTATTATTAATTTTCGATAAAATTAATTGAAAGTGGAGATTGAGATGCAAGATTTTGTTGCTGCAAACCAATCCACCGGATTGATACTACGAAGAAGAAAATAAATACAATTACTGAATATCTATACAATGTAGTATTGGCAGATAGTTCTGAGCTGTCATGAGGGTCATGCTATTATTTCTTTAATAGAATGACAGATTATTTCAAAATAACGTATCCCTATGACAATAAAATATATTTACCTAAAAGCCGAACTTAAAAGTGAAGAGCTGATTGTTCCAATTAAAATAAAATGGTTGTTCATAATTATGTACCTATTATAGATTTAAGACTTTTTTTAAAACGGTTGAATATGATTAGATAACTAATCATATGTAATCGTTTTATAACATTCTCGGAGTAGAAAGTATAAGACTATATATAAACCCCTCTCCCATCGCCTTAATTAAACGTCATTTTATAAGCATTTTAAGAAAAAATATGGCTTAGAACTTGTCATTATCTGACATCAAAATGATATTAAAAATTGGGGTTTTATTTACTTAAGAAATGCTGAAAAATAAGTGTAGATACCCATATATATATATATCGGTCATTGCTGAAGACACCGGACCGAAAATGGCAAGCGTCATATAATATAAACATTAACTTTGATCCCCGATCTCTAGTGGCTTTATACGTGCTTTGATCTGTATGTCAACCGTGCGTCTTTGAACTTAGGAATTGACGTAAAATTTATACGTAACAGAAAATTACATAATTATAACCTATAATTATTATCGTCTGAATGTTTCAGCGGCTGTCTCTGATGTTTGAAATAAATTACAGATATAATTACAGATGCTTAATCAATTTGGCTGTTGGTATCAAAACAATTTTTCTGTATATTTTTATTTTTACTTTCCTGCAAAAATTTTAGTATTCAAAATTTCACCGAACAAAAAAATAATAATGCCTTCTATAGATCTGCTCAAAATTTTCGTACCCATAATTTTAACAAACAATATTTCTCTATAGGCATCGAAGACTATTTCGTTCGACGGCTTAAAAACTTTAAGCCAAAGACGTTTTATCGTTTTTTTTAATACTAATTTTTTCAAAGTAATCTTAGTCTATTTAAACATATCTACACTTATACTTCATCTATTCAATGTATGTACTCGTAAGTTAACTTACATATGTTTTTTTTTTAAAAATCCAAGAATATGACAAAAAAAAATGAGAAAATAGAAGTAAAACTATTTCATCCCATCCATTTAAAACAAAATAGTGCAATTGGCAAGTGCAGGGATCAAGCTATAAATTATCTAGTATGTCTTTCCTTAATTTCAGTTGCATACAGCCTGTGATAATATTTTTAAAACATTACACTTTAAATAAAGCTATGTAATGCAAAATAATCAAAATAATAGTAAAAGCAAAATGTTCGTCGCTCTGTTTCGGGCGTGCCCAGTGAGGTTTTATTATTTTTATAGCTCAAAGCAGTCACAGTACCGGATTTAGACCCTGCGGTGCCGTAGGCATTTTTTTTTCTGGTGCCCCATATTGTGTACATTAAAAAAAATCTAAGCAAGATTGGTTGCACTCGACGCCCCTAGCTTATTCGACGCCCTGGGGCACCGACCCACTTCGCCACCCCCTAAAACCGGCACTGAGCAGTCATAGTTGAATTTTTATTTAACTAGTGTCTATGTGTTAGTCTTTTGGCAGGTCATAAGTAACAAAACACCCCATAAAGAATTTCTCAATTTTTCTGTATAAAATTATTTACCTTCATTGATATATTTACCCAGTTCCCTTGTTATAATAAAATGCATACCAGCAATTGTTTTAAAGCTCTAAAGCAGCGGTCGGGGAACCGGGGTAAATTACCCCAAATGGGGTAAAACTATGTTTTTTGGGGTAATAAGGAAATTTTTCTAGTTTGCTATTTCATAAAACTTACTATTTTCATGTAATTTTTTTGTTATTTTCCGTGTAAATTAATTTAACAAATAATGTTTATTTAAATATACATTGATTGTCTTCTTTTCAAAATGGGGGGAAGGGGTAATATCGACTTACGCAAAAATATTTTGGGGTAATGGTTAAAAAAGTTCCCCGACCGCTGCTCTAAAGTCTGCACCATACAACAAATGAAGGAAGTTAATTAATTATTTGGATATTCCGATAATTAGTTCTTACCAATATACGAGTATTATATTATATTATTGACTGTGATGTGTTATCTTCTTTGTCTTCATTGAGTCAAAATTAGACAATTGGATGATAGGGTAGGTCCTAACGTATGATAGGGTTTTAAAGCACTTGCTAATGTTAACCCTTTCGCATCACTTGTCGGGATATGCCGTCATAAGATTCCCTGACCGTTGACATCGTTTGAAGTGATATATCGTTTTGCTACTTTCTTAGAATAGTTTTTTATGCATCATCTGATAGCTAAAGGATACAAGAACCAATGTGATATATGAAAATAAACCAGATAAGTACATTTATGCTTCAAATACTAGTTTTATAATTGACAGTATAATTTGTATTCAAACCGAGTCATAATGAAAGGATTAAACTATCATATTTATGAGTGTATTATGCTTTATCATACTTCTCTTTATAGGGGGTGCAGCTCTTGACAATGTGTATGTAGATCGTCCCGTGCATCGTAGTGCACAGCTATTTTTAGTACTCATTGCTATTTCCCTCTAAAAGGTTTTTCAGCACATGCTTTATGATCTCTTTTGATTACACCTATCAGTAGATAAACATTGGGTAAAGTCCTTTTACTGCACATATAATTAGGTATAATAAATTAATAATATGAAAAACCCAACTGGTATATCCGTTAAGAAGAATTACATCGTAGAAAAAATAATTTATTGTAACTCACAGTCTGTTCTGGAATTCATTTATTTGTCATAAAATTTATCAGAATTGTAAGGAAGGTGGTGAAACAAATTTTTTTTTTGTACTAATAGCAATTCCATGATGTATATTCATTAAAGTAAATTACTAAAGCAATGTACAGTGCAATAATATACCTTATGTGACCTGCAATAAATTGTTTGATTATTGCGGTTCCGCCGCATTTCGTCTCCAGACAATTCGTTCAACGACTCATCGGTAACAATGTGGGGTGTACTGGACGTCTGGTGCATGGGACATATGGTTCACAGGACAAATGGTGCACTGGATGTCTCGATAACCTAACCTAAGTTATTTTGTTAACGAGACCAAAAGATCTCTATACTCTACGATCACTGGACAAATCCTTAAGCAAGACAGCCAGACATCCAGAGTGCCCCACTTTATTCCTGACGAGTCGTTGAACGAATTGTCTGGGGACGATAGGTCATGACATCGATTTTTGCATACATATGTATATTTTTTTATTTTTTTAACACAAAAAATACATCACTCTCTATGATTTTGTGTTAAATGATTTCCAATTAGTATTGGAAGATAATAAATGAAAGTATGGGGGTGTTAAAAATAAGATCAGTACATGAATTTGATGAATAATTTATTGTAATGTATGTAGTTTACAAAATCATTTATCACAATGAAAAACAACTAGTTATGAAGCGCAATATAATTATACAAAAAAATTCTAGAATTTTCCTGAATGTTTGCTTATCCTCTCAAGTGATTCGGAAGACTGACCGGAACCGGAACTGACACCTGGAAAACAACCATCAATATATTTTTTTTAAATAACTGAAACTCTACAATGTTTACAAATGTATGCTTTTAATTCGCACCTTTGACATTGGTTCTTGCAGCTAGACTCCCTCACAGAATTAAGAGGCATTCAACATCAGAACATTCTCCATCAAGTTTTTTAATTTTTTTTATGTAATCGCATGCAGGAGAGCACAGCCGGTCAAGACCAGTGCAATCTATGACACTCAGCCAAGGAAGCTGGGCGCTGCATGCGGGGAACGTGTGTTGTTTTCGTGTTTGTGTGTGGGTTGGGGAGATTGCAAGTGTATACTTGTCTGTTTCTTGAAGAGATCCAGATTGTAGGAAAGAGGAAACACAGACGCTGGAAGACCATTCCATAGCTTACCGGTGGCATTAGAGAAGGAACTTTGGAAACTGCCAGTTCTTGGTTGATACACATTAACCGTGTATGGATGTTCGGCAAGTGTAAGATGAGTTTGTCGGTTATGGGTGGGTGCAGGAGGAATTAGTTCTTTAAGTTCCGAAGAGCAGCGAACGTGGTAATAACGGTAGAAAAGACTAAGTGAACCAATCTTACGCCTGTGTTCCATTGATTGCAGGTTAGATGTAAGGGTGTTATTGTTTATCAAACAAATTGCTCTTCTTTGAACTGAGTCAAGTATCTATCCTACTCAATGAGCTGTTCTCCGAGGATGACATTGGGTGAATATACATGTGGAGGGCAGAGGTTTTGTATAAGGATGGAAACAAGTTTATAAGGAAAAAAGATTTATTGTACCTTTGTGATTGCGGGCCCCCAGCCTCCGGGGCGGTGTCGGCGGGGGACTGAAGTCTGTTTCTGTTTCATCGTACCTTCGAGATCTTCTGTCCTCTCCACTGTCATAGTACCTACAATTTAAAAACATAAACACACCAGTTATTATCAATTAAATAAATTAGATAATGCCCAATATTTATAAGTCAAATTATTCCATGAAATTACAAACCTGTCGTCGTCGTATCTTCTACTTGTATTATTATTAGTGTATCCTCTTCTCCGTGCCTCCTGAGGAGAAAATGGCGATCTTCCTCTCTGCTGCGGTGTTGAACGTCTGTCTGGGCTGTACTCCCGCTCAGGACTATACCTATTTCGAAAATTAACAAATATTGTGTTCTATAATGCTGTAATGTTCAATTTATAAATACACTCATTTTTTAGTACAGGCCTGTATGATTAATTATTTGCCTATAAGCATATATATACAGTAAGGCCCCGCTTAAAGCAATGTACGCTCTACATTCCATCAAAGTAGAGCGTAATGCGAAACAGCGCTAAACGAGGCTATCTTAACATGTAAATAATGGGGTTAGGTATTAAATTTAATAGTTATGTTTTTTTTTAATAAAAATAAAACCAAACATTTATTTCTTACAAAAATAAAAACAATATAAACGAACTTACTTAATTAAATATTTAAAATAAAATTTGGGTCATTTTCAAAAAATTGGTCCATAATTTCAGTTATAGTGGTCAAACTCCTTTTTACAAACGCCATCGAAAGTTCTTTTTGCTCTTCTTTGAAATCACTAATATCAATATTTTTTTCTTCTTGCTCAGTTAATTCCTTGAGCTCATCATTAAAAGACTAGCTGCCGTTTCTTGAACTATTTCTTCGACGTCTTCCACATTTACCTCATCTAAACCGGTTTGTTTCGCTAATTCCACTATGTCATCTATATCCACAGAGTGTCCAATGTCTTCGCTCTTACTTAAATCTGGCGATACGCACAATTTCGGGGAATCCCCAGGTTAAAATAAAAGAGTGCTAAGCTGAAACAGCACTAAACAAGACAGCGTTAAGCGGGGCCTTACTGTATATAATAAACCTTTCCCATGCTTATATTTATATTTTTAATTCAATGTTGATGGTCTCACTTGCATAAAAGCAATTAGCACAAGGGCATCAAAATATAAGGAATAATTCATACCTGGAATCTGGTGAGTATCGATTGTGTCTTGAAAGCTGCTGGGGCGGTGGGCTGCTGAGGCGGCCGAGGGGCGGGGGGCGGTGGGGCGGCAGGGGGGGCGGCAGCAACATGGGCGGGGGCAGGAAGCCCAGCGGGGGCGGCAACATCCCGCCCAGGGGGGGCAACAACACTCCGTCGGGCATCATCTCGCCCACGTTCAGTGGAGACACCACACCTGGAATCGGCAATTTGTTTAACGTTTTTCTTATCTGCTGATCGCTGGCAGTTTCTGACATCTTGCTATATTCATATCCCAATAGAAAGTTTATTGTTTTTCACTGGATACAAAAGATTTCCTGAAGGCTCTCTGCAGTCGCACATCAACCTTCAGACTAGATCACATCTTAAATCCTGTCATATAGCATACTCTCTGCTGCTCCAGGATCATGTGATAGAAAATAAGTGGGCCATCGATGTTGCCAGGCACGGATGGCGAATATTTATTATAATATCAGTTGTTAACATACGTTCCCTCTTGTCTGGCGAGGGTGCGGTGAGGCGCTGTCGCAGTCCTTGCGCCTCGCGCGCTGAAGCCTCAGCCGAGCCTTCGGCCGCACGTCTCGCCAGCCACTGCTCGTGAGCCCGCTGCTCCAGCGCAGCTCCGCGAGCTCTCCAGGCCGCCTCCTGCTCTGCCAGCTCTCTCTTTACACCCTCGGCTACCTCCCTACAAATACGCACAACAACGAATAAGTCTTTAGATAAGTAGTAGAGAGGAAGAACATCACATGTGTGAGTACATTATATTTTTATTCTTTGAAAGATTCAAAAACTGTGAAAGGTTTTACATAAATAAATTGTAGTGAAATTATATTTACTAATATGGATTTGAAAAATAAATAAAGTAAGTGCTAGAACGGTTATTTTTTTACACCTATCAAATGTCCACTATTCTCCGACTATATACCGACTCAAGAATATTCCACCTCAAAAATATAAATATAATTAACAATCCTACATCTCACATGCTGAAATATATTAAAATACAGTGTTACCTTGACATACGAGTTTTTTGTATGTTGTTAATTTCAATGGGGAAATATGCTTTGAGATACGAGTAATTAGAAATACGAGCAAGATTGCGGAACAAATTAAACTCATATGACGAGGTACCACTGTATATATGTAGTTCAGATACCTAATAAGTTCTTAGTTGGGGAAGTTATAGCTCCAGGTAGCAGTATTCCACTTCAAACAAAGCATTGCTAATCAATGTTCTTTTTAACCATCTACTTATAAAAATATATTTTTAAAACAAAAAAACACATAAATTACTTAGTAATAATTAATAATGTCCTATAATAATAGATTAATAACCAGCAACGATTGTGCAATGTACATTTGAATACTACCATTACTATCCGCTATCATTGTCATAATCTAGAAAAAAAAATTAAGCACAATACGAGTTGTCTTCCATTGGCTGTCTTGTGGTGACATCACTAGATACAAAAACAATATCACACTCACTTGTATTGCTGAATCTCCTGCTGGAGGCTTTGAATTTTATCGACGGTGGACATGGCCTCTCCTTGTTGAGACAACCACAGTGACTCTTTTGTACTCAGCTCTCTGAAAACAAACATAAATTCATAAATTAAATAATAAACATAAATCATTTTGAAGTTACGCAATAAAAAAGTAGATAACAAAACCAGTTTTTAGTTTATTCGAAGATACGCCAATTCGTAAATAAAACAAGAATCATTCAAAAAACTGGATTTATTTAAACAGAAGTTGTCTTTTTTTCCATCATATCACAATTATGATGCATTAAAGACTTTAAAAAATCAGATACAATTCAGAAATTACTTAAAATAGGAAAAAGTCCTAAATGACTGTGTATTGCAGCTTCGCAATGGTGTTTAAAATGTCAGAGAAGGTAATATTGTACTACACAGTCTCTCTTTACTGCACATATTTTACTACACAGTCTCTCTTTACTGCACATATTTTACTACACAGTCTCTCTTTACTGCACATATTTTACTACACAGTCTCTCTTTACTACACATATTTTACTACACACAACTCAAAAGCTTTGAATTTGATTTAAACGTACTTTAGCAAATCTGCTTCTTTTTGGTTGAAATAGTTTGTTAACACTTCAAGGCGCGAGGTGGCCTGAAGAGCCTTCTGTTCAGCTTCGTTCAGCTGCTCTTTCATCTGCGACATCTGCGTGTCCTGGGCCTGCAGCTTACCAAAGACTTCGGATAAAGCTAATTGTTCTCTCTGAAACAGAATATATATATATAATATTATAAGCGACAGTGACAAAAATATCAAACTATTTAAACATATTTGACAAAAGATTCACAAAAATGAAAATAGAAAAATATGGCATTAACTGTTGGATGCCATGAGCCCAAATATGTGAGCACACCGGTGTGTTATAAAATTGTATATTTTCGGTCAATGTTATAGCTTGGGTCCATAGCGACATCTATCATCTGCCTAAGAAAAAAAAATGGTTAAAATTGGACACCATTTAGGGGTTCAAATCTTCAATAATCCAAGAGGCGTTGCATAGATTTATTCAGGGTCATGGCATCCATATGGTTAAATGCTTTGAACGTCACAAATAAAAAATGGAAGACATGCCAAAACACCATCATTCTAGATTAATTTTTAAGCACCTATGCGATAAAAGTTATTATTTTACCATATCCGCTCCATAGTTGGAGCATATGGACACTGCAAATTGCCGTTTTAACAGTTCTGTAAGCACAAATTGTGTGAACCTTGTCCCAGAACACCTGTATACCTGAAAGTTCTCACTGGTCTTGACCGGTTGTGCTCTCCTGCATGCGTTTACATAAAAAAAAAAAAAATGGTGATCAAAAGAATTTAAATATGGCAGCTGTGCATTTATAAATACTGATATTTTTTTTTATTAAATCAATAGTTGTTTTACCTCCAATTTTTCAATAAGAACGGTTTTCTCAGATACAGCCTGACTTAACTCTGCTTTGGTTTGACTAACGTCTAGTATGGCATCCATATTTTTATCACCCAATTGGAGAGATTTCAAATTTTCCTGAAAAAATAAAAAAATATGAAAATAACAAAATATGGCGTTGTTGCACATGAGAATGGCAATATGTGATAATTTGGTAACATTGAAAAATTTGAAAATAAGAATGTAATAATGTTTTTTTCAATAGATTTTATGTACATTAAAAAAAACATAATTATGTATCTTCAATAGAAAATTCGTATAGTAAATTCGTATAGTAAATATCATATTAAAAAAATACATTTTGGTCACGTGACATTCCAGGCTCTATAAGTCACATTGTTGCTAGAGCTTCACTCTGTACACCGATCAAGATAATTATGAGGAAACATTTATTTATTTATTTACAAAATCGAAATTCCAATTTTTTTTTACAAATATACAGAAAAATTAGTATACATAAATATACAATAAATAGAGAAAAAAGAATAATAAATAAAAATTACACAAAAGAATAAGAAGATGACATGTGTCAAAGATCACAGAGATCAAGGAGAACAATACCATCGACAAAAGAGGAAAAGGATGTAAGAAAAGGATCGAGGTGTGCTGGTAGGCATTTAGGAGCGCCATTGCCGTTCTATTAAATTGAGTACTCGAAGCTCCACAAGTATCAACTGGGATCAAAAACAATGGATGGCTACGAGCACGGGTGTACCTATCTGGAACATAGAAGTTAAAACATTCAAGAATCCCAGGGTTGTGAATTGAACCGCGAAGAAGAAGGAATGAATGTTTGAGTGCAGCAATTTTCCTCCGGGACTCTAGCGAATGGAAAGAAAGCATCCCTAGAAGAAAAAGAGTTGGGTAATGTTCGGAATTAAATGAATTGAATGGATAGTTGCCGTAAATATAAAAATAAAGACATCGGAGAAATTATTTATGAATTTTTTCGAGCATGAAAATGTATTTGGATTTATTGGGATTCCAAACTAAGCTCCCATATTCCAGAACAGATAAAACGAGTGAAGAATAGAGAGTACGAAAAATTAGAGGGTTATGAAATTGACTAGCCTGGCGGGTGATGAATCCGAGAAGTTTATTGGCGCGTGAAGTTAAATTGATTATGTGAGTATGGAAAGTAAATAATGAATCGTAGGTTATACCTAGATCCTTGACAACTGCTACTCTGTCGAGCAATGTTCCAGATAAGTAGTATTTGGACAGAATAGGATTTTTAGAACGGGAGAAAGAGATAACGTTACATTTGTTGATACTAAACGTGACCTTGTAACATGGGATCAAAAATTGAGATTTAAAATCACTACAAATATAGGAAGAAATGTGAGGCATTCATAACTCATTTTAGCCAAAAATAACAAATAAAAAATATTTTACCTGTGAAAAAATTGCATTAAATTTTTTACATAAAAAACTGACTGAAAATAGCTAACAGAATAATATTGGTGTAAGCAATGAAAGTTATTCAATCCGATTTGTAATGCAAATTGATTCACGTTTAGTATATTGTGGCCTTAGGTAAGTACTTGAAATATTGTGGGCTAAATATTATACAAATTGTATTCGAAGGTCAGTTGCATTGATATTTTTACATGTGGATGACGGACTTTCAGAGAGATGACAAAGATGATCAATATTTATATCAGCCACAATATTATAATTCCCTTTCCGTTAAATAATAAAAAAATACCAGATCTAATTTATTGATGTCTCTTTTAGTTAACAGTTTAGAATTATATGAACAAAAAATAAATACGGATGAGAAAAGTACCATTTTTATAATCGCATCTTATCTTTTTTGGAAAGTAGAGTTTAAAACAAATCCCCAATATAAAAAAAAGATTCAGTGCATACACATATGTATAAATAGATGTATTTGAACATACTTGAAGGCTGTTTAATTCTTGCGTGCGCGATTTCACAGATATCTTCACCGTGTCCAGCTCATCTTTAGAATTCCTTAACTGCAGCTGAAGGCTCTTGATCTCATTGGCCTTTTGCTGTTCCACCTGCTGCAGGCTCTTCTCCATGTTGGTTGTGAGCTGCCGCAGCTGCTGCGCCCGGCTCTCGTTCTCCTCCTGTGACTGTCTCAACTGATCCTGTGAATCCAGGAGCTCCTTCTCGATGCCCGCGCGATTGTTGCTATTGTCGACTATCTTCAATAGCAGCATCTCATTCTCCTCCACTTTGGCAGCTAGCTGTGCCTTTGTCAGATTTATAGTTGCTGAAATTAAATTTAAGAAATATAAATAAGTAATAAGTTCAATGTGATGGAAAACTATAGATCCTTCTGAATGTATCAAGAGTAACATATTACATAAAAAAAAATACAAATAGGCTGCATATAATAATAGTAAAGAATGATGGTTGAAAATATATAAAATACCAATAATAAAATAATCAATGTATTAAAAAATATAAATTATTAACTAAAACGTTCCTGGATTATGAATCAAAAATTGTAATGTTGTCTTTAATAAGTTTACTATAAATTCTTGTAATTTATTACGCCTTTAAAAAAATAATTTGGTACTGTTTATACAGGTGTAAAAGATTGTAAACATTTTCAAACTGTCAGAATGTATCAATAAAAAATTAAACTCATTACATACTTTGTTGATCGTCCAATTGAGATTGCAGATTGGTAACCGTGAACGTCAAAGACGGACTGTTGGAGTCGCTTGACGACAGCTGCTCATCCAAGATGGCTTGCAGCTCCATGGCAGCCTCCGCAGAGTTGGCCAGCTCCTCCTCGGCAGACATGAGCTTGTCCTGGAGATCGGAGATGGTCAGTTCGCCATCGGCGAGCTCCTTCTTCAAGCAGGCGACCATCTCGTCGGTGCCGAAAGAGCTGTCTTCGATTCCAATCAATTTCTCTTTTGTTATGGTCAATTCGTCTTTCAGGATCACACATTCCTGTAAAAGTTTCATAAAATTGCTTACTTTTAAATATACTCTATTTCATTTTTTCCGCCAGTTTTAATTGGCGAAAGTGGCAAAGTTACATTATTATTATTTGTTGCAATTAGTAGTTTTTATTCAATGTTATCGTTGCCATGGTAGTCAGAAAACTTTATTCTTTTATCTTTTTTTAAAACAGTTAGTCAATTGATATTGTGGCTTTTGGGTTTAGTCATGTGTGGCGAACTTCCTTCAACCAATATTTCGATCGCCATTGCAGGGGTCTTCTTCAAGACTACCATCAAAAACAACCTTCAAAGTCACTAAACATGAGTTAAACATACTCAAAACAGGATGTGTGGTCCATATTCGTAACAAAGCTTAACTACAGATGACAGGAAAAGAGAAATAACATAAAAAATGTGATGATTGGAATCACCCAAATCACTATTGTTATTTTAGCTGCTATTTCTAGGTAAAATGTTTAAGCAAGTGTCAGTTAAAAATGATCAAGGATAAGTATAAATGCAATATTTCTATAATAATAATAGACAGAGTTATATTGTTTTACTTAATCTGAGAATAATAATATTGTTTACTTTATTTTTACAGAACGTTCAACTCAATGATCTAACTTTCTTATGTCAGTACAAATATTCTAGTCTGTTTGCCACTACGAGATAAGACATTATGATAAAGACTGTATTCACACTTATCATTACAGTACAGAAACACCTCAATGCCAAACAATTCACTATTCCATTTCATACAAACATTAATACTTCATTTATAGAAATTAAGTCAGTCAATCAGTCTCTACTGGGGCTTGAAGAAAGGGTTATCTTTGGTTTAGCCCTCTTAGTTGGTGCATATAGTTTTTCATCACAATGGAACCCTTCGAATAGATAACGAAAATGGTGGAAAAAATTATGGAACGTTAATCTTTTGTTCCCGGTGCTGGGTTGTGGAGGTTAAAGTAGTACAATGAGTAAGATGAGCATAGCAAGATGGCTAACCTTAGATGTGCAAAGCAGCTCCTTCTGGAGCGAGTTGACCATGGCGAGAAGTTTCCCATCCTGCTTTCTATTTTCGAGGTAATAGTAACCAAGAGTGAACATCAGAACACTGACAGCTGACGTGACGAGCCAGAACACCATGTCGGCGGAGGCTTCCAGCCACTGAGAGATGCTCCTCTCTTCGGCAGAGCACTGGAGAGGCCCAGCTAAAAAATACAACTTCCTATAAACTTTTTACCATAGGATAGATGATAATAATATTATTATTTTAAGAAAACCTAAAAAAAAGTTTTTTAGATATGAAGTGGTTGAATTCCAATTTTTTATGTGAGTTAAACATATAATTATTCAATAAAGGTGGTCTGAGTTTATATAAATTTTTCAAATTAAAGAAAGTTTGCTTATCAATTACTGTGCAAAATAATTGAAAATATTTAAGTAATTAGTATTTTTTTTAAATCCTCATGGACTTTTTGTATAAATGTACTATGATTAAACATTGGTTTGGCAAAACATTTAAATGGCAGTTGGATGTAATGAAAATTTCAAAACATCATTAAGAGACTGTGGCTTGAAGAAAGTGAGCTTTTGTTTAGCCCCCTCTTAGTTGGAGCATATAGTTTCTCATCACCATGGAACTCATCAAGTAGAGAACGAAAATGGTTCTATCCTTTCAATTATTTATAATTTGTTATTTTGTTACTTATTTTATTACTATATTAATAAGAAAGTGTTACTCTAAAAAAATGATTTTGGAATTTTTAAATGTAAAAAAAACTTGTTTAGGACTCATTTTGTGAAACAATTTTGTAATATACAAATTATAACCATCACCTTATAAAGACTGACTGAGATTGCTTAAGTGCAGAAGGATAAAAAACATATAAAAAGGATATTAAGGAAGCTGAATAATTTAAAATAAAATAATTATTAAGACAATACAAAATGAACTCAGAAGTTCGGAGTGTTTTATAAAAAAAAAAAACAGAATGATCTTTTGCTGCTTTTTGATCAATTATTTTTGCTGTAGTACAACAATGCAAAGGGAAAAAACTAAAATAAAATTATGGTCTATAAAAATTCCATTGAAATTCCCCATTTATATATATCTGGTAAAAATATATTGATCATTATTTACTGTGGTAATGTTTAACGTTTTCTATTAAAATTAATTAAAATATTTTTTAATGTTAAACATACCTGCCAGCATTGATGATATGATATCAACCGATTTAGGTTCTCCAAACGTGTGGAGCAAGCTTTTCTCACTTTCCATCAAATTTGGTGGTTGTGAATTGAATTCTTTATCAGCCGCATCCTCCGTCTCGACAATCGGGTTATCGATCGATTTGAAAATGCCAAATATGACATTAAATGCACCTTCAAACATCATAAAGGCATTCGAAACGAATGATGTTTCGTTTTCGGCGATCGCTTCTTGATCGTTTTCGTCTCGAACCGTCAAGAAATCGTCGACCTGTACATTTACTTTTTGTTCCACTGTTTTTTCGGTAACTTTATCAGAGATCTCAGGATTCAAGTCTTTAAAATAATTAATCGATGGAGATCTTGTGGGTTTTTCTTCAATCAGAGTTACCGTTTCAGATAATTTATCATTTTCTTTTACATCACCATTTGATATAAATTGTTCTGGTGAAGTGTTTATTTGGTTTGTAAGATTGTCCACATTGTCTACTTCATCAATTACCGCATTCACCGCGGGAGGCGATAAAGGTGGAATATTATCATTTGTTGTTGATTGCTCAGTCGAATTATCTATATCGTTTGTTGTATTTTCAATGTCTAGTTGTTCATCTATGGTAGGATGTACATTTGGAAGCAAAGAAGGTGGACTATTAAAATACCCATTGCCAACATTATTCGTATTTGGAACGAGGTAATTGAAGCCTTCCCTTTTTGTTTCCACATTTTCCATATTTTGCACGTTATTATTATTCAAGTTGTTGACTATATTTTCAGGCATATTGGTTATAGTTTCTATAACAGACGGGGTGACTAAATTCATCATAGGATCATTAACGATATCACTTCCAGACACGGTTTTACCAATATTTGCATTATCACTCAGCAAGTCGTTTGCTTCACTTGGTGAAGTATTGTCCACTTGTTTTACTTCTGATGGGATAACATCCTGAACACTTTCATTCAAATTAATATTTGGCGGTGTCGCTAGAGCTGGAAGTAAATCTGATTTGGACAAATTTTCAACAGACCCTTTATCTAAAACCTTTGAATTATCATTTAAATCGGCATCAGGAATGGCAGCTTGAATTTCACTAGAATTATAATTTTCAGCAGACACACTCAAATCATCAACCGTTTCATCACTGGAAGACATTGAATAATTTTCTTGAGAAAATTCTGAGCTAATATTCAATTCGTTCGAAGCTTCCATGCTGGAGCTAAACTCTTCGGAGTTTTCCACACTCAAATTGTTTTCAGCGCTTCCCGATTGAGATATATTTTCAGCTGATAGATTTTCAGCATCAATAATCTTTAGAGAGTCATCGGCAATAGAATTATTTGATTCATTAATTGCATCGTCCTTCTTAATTTCGTCTTCATTTGTACTAAGCACATCGGGTTCATTTAATTTAGAAATAGATTCATTATTAATAGCACCTTCATTGGTGATTTCTACTTTATTAATTAAAGATAAATCAATATTCTTCACTAAATTATCACTGTTTTCTTGAACGAACGGCAGCACAACAACTTTAAATGATTCAGAAGTCGCATCGACACTAGCATTACTATCGGGGGTTTGAGATATATTATCAATGGATGAATTGTCTCCATCTACAATTGTAGAGGAAACAGTAGCGCCAGCACTATCTGGTGCCACAGCGCCATCTTTCGCAACTCCAACTTCTACCCTATTTAGCACACCGGAAGGATTTTTTGATTCAATATCAATAGCACCATTGGAATCAAGCTTTAACATATCTCCATCTATAGCTTTGCCTTTAACATCAGCAACATTTGGCTGCGGAACCACAACAGAATCTTGCACAACATTTTCATCTACATCTTCCTCAACTGAATAAGTGGCTTTTTCAACGACAGCTTCATTATTCTCGCTGCCATCTTCTTCTTCTTCTTCATCTTCGTCTTCTTCATCTTCTACATCTGCCTCATCATCCTCTGAACTCTCATCAGTAAATTTGATGCTGATATCATCTGGAGATGCAACAGGCTTCAACAGTCTGTTTGCTTCTTCTGCTGCTGAAATGACGGGCAGAGGAACGGCTGCCTGCGGTCCCTTGTTCACGGTTGAGTGAGGAACATTAACCTTTTCATTTTCTCGTCGCATTGTTCTTGGCGCCGCCTCGCGCATCATCCGCTCTTGGACATTTCCATCGTGAGAACGCTTGGATAACTTCTCTTCTTGATTGATGACATTCTCCGGCACTTGCCTTTCTGATCTTCTTTCATTCTGAGGCTTGAGTTGCTCTCTTTTAACTTTAGGCACGATCTTTCCATCGATCTCTTCATAAAACTCGGTAGGAACAGTGATGGTAGGTTTCGATAAAACGCGCGTTTCTCTGAGCAATTTAGCAGGTGCGTAACCTCTCAGCCCGTTGATTTCTACGCCCCACAGATCTGTCCTCAACCCGGCGCCCTTGGAATAAACCTTGACGTCCTGCCCGGCCTTAAACGACAGCACGTAAACCTCGTTGCTGGGGAAAGCTAGCAATGTTTGAGCAAATGACAACACCTCTGAAATGCAAATGAAAAGGACAAACTTGAAATGAAAAATGCAGCGTTAATAAAAATATAAGGCGAGGATGAAATTAAAATTATCGAGGAAGGATTTTTATAAATATTTATTTAAAAAAATATTAACACTGTGCAAGATGTCAGATTATTATGTTTGATGAAGGTTAATCTATAATATTAATAAAGGAAAAGATTGAGATAAAACTCACTGTTACAATAGCGTAACGCTCTACCGAATTTAAAGTTCAGTATGTAAATAATATCGTAAATTATTCATATCTTTAGTATCTAGGTTAAAGTTTGATATCTCACCATTGCATTGCGGGTCGGCGCAGGTTCTCAGGTTGGAGAGTTTGCAGTGGCCATTGTGCAGCACTGCCGAGAGCGAAGCGATAAAAAATAATAAATTGGTTAGACTGCCCATTTTAACATGTTGATTTTAAATCTAGTAACAAGAAAAGGTACACGGCCACATCACTATACGGCTTCTTGACGGTGACAGATCAGTGTTGGTGTGCAAGGTTAAAAATAATTCCCATTTTTATTTTCATGACGTAGGTAAATTATCCATCTCTGCAAAATTTATACAGCCACATAGGACCACTATAATTTGTGCAACAAAACAGTTTCCAAATCATTTTCATTTGTATCATCTATAGGTGAAAGCCCGTGGCTTAAAAAGATAACCCATATATAAAGATACTGCAGAGGTCAGGGAACTTTTTTAACCATTACCCCAAAATATTTTTGCATAAGTTGATATTACCCCAAAATATTTTTGCGTAATTCGATATTACACCAAAATATTTTTGCGTAAGTCGATATTACCTTTTCCCCCCATTTTGAAAAGAAGAC
Source organism: Glossosoma conforme (assembly GCA_022606575.1). Classification (NCBI taxonomy): domain Eukaryota; kingdom Metazoa; phylum Arthropoda; class Insecta; order Trichoptera; family Glossosomatidae; genus Glossosoma; species Glossosoma conforme. Next base: position 72,715 of record JAGTXR010000234.1, on the reverse strand, counting down.
AATCAATGTATATTTAAATAAGCATTATTTATTGAATTAATTTACACGGAAAATAACAAAAAAGTTACATGAAAATAGTGAGTTTTATGAAATAGCAAACTAGAAAAATTTCCTTATTACCCCACAAAACATATTTTTACCCCATTTGGGATAATTTACCCCAGTTCCCCGACCGCTGAGATACTGTATAACAAAATATTAATTTGCTAGACTGTATCATAATTAGTATTAAAATTCAATAATATGGATCAAATAAAATATTTTCTTTATTAAATTTCTTGTAGGTCATATTATCCCTTATTTTTATCATTTATTTTAAAATCGGATATAATGTCATTAGGTATTACAGTAAAAATAATTTATTTGGGTAAAATAAATAATATGAAAGCACTTTCCTGAAGTACCAACAAAACAAACTGGCCACTCATTGACGAGATACCAACATCACCGACTCACGACAGATTGACATTTTCTTGCGTCGCTGTTGACACTCGCTTTCTGGTCATAACAACGCGAGCCCCCGCCTCAAGATGAACTGCTTCGAGGAGATGAACATCCCGTCCTGCATCTGGTTCCAGGGGGACGACAAGCGGAACGCCCTGGCCTCGCTGGTTGCCGGATGCTTCGTGAGTTCGCAATACAATTAAATATATCTGATGGGGTGATGATTCATTCTTTATTGTGTTGAGGTGACCACGGTTGGATTCCCTATCAAAACGAGATTGCAATTTTGTGCAATATACTTTTAATCACATGAATACGTTAACATATGAATAATAATTTATGCTTCCGGTACTATAAAAACCACAGGAATAACACATGAGTCCTTAGCAACTAGGTTATTTAGCTCGACATTTAAAGGTTCCATCTACATTGTGTAATCAAGACATGTATAGACGTTCTAGTATAGATAGTATTGGATTATTATTCCTCTTTCCAAAAAAACATTTTACTTTTATTTTGAATATTGTTCGTCGCCTCCTGGTTATTTCAAAACCAATGAGCTCAGCGACTTCAATTCAGTTTCATTCCTTAAAAACTCCAGTGAATTGGTATTGTGTGATTTGGGTTTATAATACAATTATGGACTTTAAAGTGTCATAGACTTTGACAATCATAAGTGTATTATGTTATTTTAGTTTTTTATTGGATGGTGGATAATCATCGGCGCGGCCTCAGTGTACCCATTAGACCTGCCCAACGCATCACATGTATGCGGCGTGTTTGCAACACTGTCTTTCTTGATGATCAACACGGTCTCCAATGCTCAGGTAAACTTAATCATATTATTCCATTCATTTAAAAAAAACTTAATCATTTAAACTGTCCTAATTCAACGGGCCATTTAGTTTTATTACTATCACAAGAGATGAGGACCACATGGTAAAGAAAGCCCTCAACATACCCACGCTGAGAAGAAGACCTGGAAGACCACAGGCAACCTGGAATGCAACTGTTAACAAGATTCTGAAAACTCTGGTATTGATCGAGAATGCAACACAAGACAGACAGACTTGGCGAATGTGCACAAGGAGAGCCGACCACAGATGATGGGAAATGGCGAGGCTAAAGAAGACTATCACGGCTGCTGATTCAGATGTTTTTTTTTAAATTCAAGAAAATACTTACAAAATATCTCCAAACTCCTCTGCTTTTCCATTAGTATTTTCAAAAATACTAAATATTTGGCCCTTGAGATTTGTCAGTATATATATGGATAATTTATGGACATAAGCAAATAAAATTACTATTCGGACCTTGTAAAGCAGATTACCCTCTTATATGAGTAAAGAAGTACCTTAAGATTTATGATAAAGTAAATGTTATATTTATTATTGTAATCTGATTTTAGGTCAGAGGAGACACCTACGCCGGGGGCTGCATCGGGCCCCACGGAGCGAGGATCTGGTTGTTCTTTGGCTTTGTTATGGGTTTTGCCTCCTTAATAGCCACATGCTGGATCTTATTGGCTAATTATGTCAATGTCGGTAAGTCAATTTTCTAATCTTTATATTTCTTATTTTACAATAATGTTTTTTTTTTTTTAAATCAAAACACTTAATTTATTATTAAGTAACATAACACAAGTATATGCATTAATGCACATTTTTGTATTATTTATTATTATAAAATTATTATTTATTTTATTATTTTTTTATGTAATCGCATGCAGGAGAGCACAGCCTGTGAAGACCAGTGTACTCTATGACGCTCAGCCAGGGAGGCTGGACGCTGCATGCGTGGAACATTTGTTGTGTTCGAGTTTGTGTGTGGGTTGGGGAGATTGCAATTGTATATTTATCCGTTTCTTGAAGAGATCCAGATTGTAGGAAGGAGGAAGCTGCTGCACAGATGCTGGAAGAGCATTCCAAAGCTTACCGGTGGCATTAAGGAAGGATATTTGGAAACTGCCAGTTCTTGGTTGACACACATTAACCGTGTATGGATGTTCGGCAAGTGTAAGACGAGTTTGTCGATTGTGGGTGGGTGTAGGAGGAATTAGTTCTTTAAGTTCCGAAGAGCAGCGACCGTGGTAATAACCGTAGAAAAGACTCAGTGAACTGCCTCAATCTTATGCCTATGTTCCATTGATTGCAGATTAGACGTAAGAGTGTCATTGTTTATCAAACGAATTGCTCTGTTTACGGGTTGCACATTATGGATAATCTGAGCAACGACCGTACCACGTTGAAATATCAGTCAGGATTTATAATAAGCTCTATAGTAATACCCCGATTGGGGTGAACTTGATTTAACATACAATAATTTTTAAGTTCATCATTTTGAACTCATAAATTTGCTTTTAGTACCGACATCGGGTAGGATCTGTACATTTGAATGAGTCAATGGACTACTTTAGTGTGAATATATTTCGATAACCATAATAGTAGATTTCCAGGAGAACGATGCAGATAAAGAGGATTGAATGAGACTCTCAGCTAATTATGTACCCAAAGTGTAAAAGAATTCCCATAATTATAATATGTATAAATGTTATTTTACAGAAGGAAAGCATCACTGGCCCGGAGTGGGCTTGTTCCTGCAGAATGCCTTCATCTTTGCCGGTTCGATGGTTTACAAGTTTGGGCGCTCAGAAGATCTGTGGGGATAAAAGTAACTTCCTAAATTATTGCTACGTGTATTGCCGATGTAAAATATAATCAATTAATAGTTGATCAAGGAAAAGACTTTACGGTATTAAAATTAATAATATGTAAATTAGAAGTAATATTGTTTAGCTTTTATAAAATTATATAATTGTGATCGTCAATTTAATCACGCGAATTAAAAAAAAAACAGATCACGTTTCCATAAAATTATTTTTAGCTGTGGACCTGTTTGAGTATGTTTTGGTGATAAGGGTCTGTTGCCGCAGAAGGAACACAAACCAAAGCTGTTATCCTGGAAGAGCATCTACTACTAATTGTAATCATTAAAACCTTAGTATGAGAGCCGACTTAACCGGACTAGCATATGGATTTGCTGCCCTGGTAGTGAGTTCAATGAATAAATGCTCTAAATTGGTCAATATTGGCAAATATGGTCAAAGATTGACATGATTTATATTAGTTTTAACGAATTCTTCTACGTCTTAATGAGCACTGCTGAATGTTGATTCGTCTGAAATGTCCCCATTGATGTGCACTATTTGTTGTTATTCGTCTTGATCTGAACCATGTGAAGTTTTTTTCTTGTAGTCTTTACACTTATCGGTCATTTACCTTGTAACTGCACCTCAGGAACCCTTCCCAAAATATTGCGTTCAAAGATCTCTTTCATTACCTAAAAGCCACAACAATTGTGGATGTAAAATTTAATGAAAAATGCACTCTTAAATAGGTAAATTTATTTGCCTTTTTGCCATAGATTGATGACAGAGTGCTATGCTAAAAGGTATTTTTGCCATTTTATTTTTATTTTTTCAATCTCTTGGTATCTTGTAATCTTGCACATTTTCCTCAATTGGCTATGTTATCAATGGATGCTCCAAATTTTCCATTTATTTTTTGACATCATTTATGTATATTGTTGCCGTAGTTGTCAAGAGAGTTGAACCATATATTTTTCTTTCTTCACATTTTTAAGATAAAGAAACATTGAACAAAGATACTTAGTAAAATATTTTTTATCAAACGGCTTTATACTACACATCGTATTTAATTATTCGAATGTCAAAGGACTTAATTCCTCCTATAATGTATGCGTATATATCTTATGGTATTTTACAATATGCTCATAAACAAGGTTTTTATAACTCAAATTCATCGATCAAGCTATTTATATGTTGAAGATAGTTTTGTGACTTTAATTCATTTTAGCCAAATGTGTGACGTGACTTTCTTGACATGTACGATGAGGATATTTTAACAAATTTTTGGTTCATGATGTTAGTTTTTCAGCGATGTCTACCTCTCGAAGGATATTCAATACAGGACATTTAGCATCCTTTCTAACACAGCATAAGAACCAAACATTAATGAACATAGCAATGATTAAGTTAAGTTTAATTTATATTGTTAAAAAACTTTACCTCTAATGTCACACAAAAATTAAAAAAAGAGTTTTATTTAATTATGAAAAAATTAGATCAAAAATATATGTTTTAAAGTAAGGTGTCATTTCAACAGATAAAAATACTCAGGACCACATTATTATTTTATATTGTTTTGTGATTACGCATTATGTTTATATTTAATATTATAGATAATTAATTTAATATTGTTCGAATGTGGCATATTTATGCATATTTTTCTTTTATGTACAAAGACAAAATAAAGTATATTATATAATGCCCAAATGTTGTTTTTTTATGATAATGAACATATTACTTAACTCATTTTATACCTTAATGAATATTAACCCGAAGATCGCCGTAAGCCCACCCGTGGGCTTACGGCGATATTTATGAATATTTTAAAATAATAACAAACCAAAAAGGATTGATATTTTTCGATAGTTTGGGAGATATTCATGAGATGGTGTCAAGGGCTGGCACTGAATAAAATTTTCGAAAACAATTATCAATTATATAGTATATATATCTTAAATATTTACAACAAACATGATGCGTTGGAGGTACATACGATGTAGGGAGACGGTTTTGTAAGTAGTTAATCAAAGACAGTCGAAGCAAGCGGTCGAGTATTTGATCTAATATGTATTTTGCCCTAGTGAAAAAAAAGTCTTTTTTTTTTCGTGAAAATTTTAGTTCAATAGATTGCAGCTTACCAATAATTTATGTTAAAAATATTAAAATAATTTACTCATTAGTAAAAGTAGTGTTTTTATTTTTTTGAATGTGGCGATGAAGTGGTTTTTTTTTTTTTATGTAAACGCATGCAGGAGAGCACAACCGGTCAAGACCAGTGCACTCTATGACGCTCAGCCAGGGAGGCTGGACGCTGCATGCGGGAAACGTGTTGTGTTCGTGTTTGTGTGTGGGTTGGGGAGATTGCAAGTGTATATTTATCTGTTTCTTGAAGAGATCCAGATTGTAGGAAGGAGGAAACACAGACGCTGGAAGAGCATTCCATAGCTTACCAGTGGCATTAAGGAAGGAACTTTGGAAGCTGCCAGTTCTTGGTCGACATATATTAACCGTGTATGGATGTTCGGCAAGTGTAAGACGAGTTTGTCGGCTGTGAGTGGGTGCAGGAGGAATTAGTTCTTTAAGTTCCGAAGAGCAGCGACCGTGGTAATAACGGTAGAAAAGACTAAGAACCAACTTTACGTCTGTGTTCCATTGATTGTAGATTAGACGTAAGGGTGTCATTGTTTATCAAACGAATTGCTCTTCTTTGAACTGAGTCAATTAAGTTTAGAAGGTATTTTGGGGCTCCAATCCAAAGGTGACTGCCGTATTCAAGGATAGGTCATTCATCAGGTTAATATATAAACTGATAATTAGAGTAGACAGAGAAGGAATTTCTTAACATTGCTTTTGAATCTGTCGTATCAGTGGAAATTCTTGTAGAACTTTCCCAAGATCTTTCTTGCAGTGTATTTTTTACTGTATGCTTATGCTGAAGCTTACCATGAAAAGTATTTGGTGACATATAAATCATAATATACTTAAATCCGTTTCAGAAAAAATTAATAATCTGAAAGTAATGATTATTACTGACAAACTAGTGTCTTGAATTGTAATACATATTCTTCGAAATGTTATAAATAAGACTTAAATACATACCTACAGTAATATTATTATTTTTCAGTACTGGTAATTCGTCACTTAAAATAGCTCAGTGTATTATATTGATTGATATACGAGTACTTAGTAGTATTGCTAGTGTCTCTAATCTTAGAAATTTTAGGTTAAAATTAAATCATGATTTTAACAGCAAAGTTATTTTACTACAAATTTAAATGAAAAAAATATTGAATAGTGCAAAGATACAATTTTTTTTAAGCAAAGCTGCAAACTGCCTTCCACCCAATAAATAAAGATGCTATTTCCCACCTTGAACATTCTAATTTTTACTAAACAATAAATAATTCTTATTTTTTGTTTCAAATTCTTCAGATAATACATATTTAACAGTACGATGGAAAAATAAATGTATTCCACATTTCACACACATGTTTCAAGCTCCAATGAGGTTATTATCGGCTCTAAATGCTTATAATGAATGATAGATTTTTGGTGATTTATTGAATGATAATAATTGCAGTAAAATATATATATCATTTGAATAAAATGTTTAATTTCAAAATAATAATAATTACATAGTGTGTATATGTTTAATCATTATGTAATTTTTGTATAATTAAATTTAAAATGTCTTATATATAGGTTAAATATATAAGCTTAAAATATATAACGGTTTGAATTCTGCAGTAAATATTTATAAATGAACAGCATTCACGTCTAGTTAAAAAATACTAGTATTTGTGCAATTTAATTGTGAGCATTTTTAAAAATTTATTTACGGTATCCACTTGCTTGTGACACTTTATTTTGTGGGTTGGTAATTATCTAATAGTAATAATAATTTAAAATCAGTAAGTAATGCGATGACAGCTTTGGAGCTATGGGATTTAACTCTTTTGAGCCAAAATATCTGGTCCACAATGTTAAGACAAAAATAATTGTCTCTATTGCGTATCATGGAGCATATAACCACTGCCAACCTTTGCTAGAGTCAGCTAAGTATCGCAAAGTTCTGCTAAATGGAACAGACAGTTTTGTTCTATGCTCTCCTGTGATAACCACTCCCTATCTCGAAAAGAATATATTCCTGACATAATCTTTTTTGCAGAAGACTGAAGACCAGCTAATGAACCCGTCACTCTTTAAAATAATAGTAAGTGCATTTTATGAAAATAGAAGAAAAAGTCGATTAGGTGTAAAATAATAGTAAATATCACAAAGTTAATCATAGCAATAGCCCTCGTTTTGATAGCACCATTCTGGTTGGATTGTATTGGCTGAAATGCCCATCTTGACCAGTCGCTCCCTGTAAATAAAAAAAATACACTATTAAATAAAACAGATAATTATAATAGTAACTGTCTTACGAATGTGTCTCTTTTCGTGATACACCAAACTATACATATCAACATGCTATGCTGTGAAAAATTATTAAATATATTTTTTAATTAATATATTTTTCTTTCATGCCTAGAGCATATGGTAGTCAAAAATTTTAGAAACACATTTCTGTCAGCTGTTGTTTTTCTTGCCACATTCCAAATCATCTCTGCATCCGGAGATCCACTGAGTAAGTATAGGTTGTAGGAAAACTCAAATCATGTGTGAATTTTATGATTGTTGTATTGATTCAAGTGCTCCATGGTCACTTTTTATAATCAAAATATAGCCAGGGTATTTGAAAAAAGGTAGATAAAGGTTGCTTTGCAAGCCAAAAGTCGTGGGTTCGATCCCCGACGGAGATAAAAGAAAAAAAAAAGGATTTCTGAGCTCTAAAATTCCTCCGGTTGGTGTGAATTTGATCCCTCACCCGTAAAATGCCAGTCATAACCTATTAATTAAAATTGGTGGTAGACGAAAGTCGTCCCGTGAAGACCACCCATTCATAGTAAATTCCCGTAATAATAAGGATGATGCTTGAATCTCGGGCTGTAGTCTATGATGTTGGCGGATCAACACTCCGCATGCAGCGCTTAGCCATATGCACTATGGTAAACATCATAGAATTCCAGAGATGAGACTTCAGAATTATTATCACCATCTGTCGCTATTCTCCTGTATGTGTTTACATAAAAATAGATGTAGTATCGAGGTGTATTTGAGCTGTTGTTAATCTGAATTATTAATCAGATTACTAGCTCGACACTCCTGAGACTTTGATTGTTTGGTCCCAAGATGCAGGTTGAAACCATCAACTACTTTGTCACCTATTTAAGTATTATCTACAAACAATGTTGAATACAATAACTTGCGAATAAATTTGGTGATCGGATGAGAACCGGTGCTTCAACATGGTATGGCAATAGGTTATCCATGTCATAAAATTTAAAAAGTTTATAAAATCAAAGAGAAAAATACATAATTTTTAATGGTTTTGTAAAATTATAAATTTAATTATGCGAAAAATCGCATGATATTTATTAAAAATAAATTACCTGAAGTGAAGGAATCTTCTTTCAGCTAGTCTCCACCCACTGTCTGGTTCAGCCCACAGTCGTTCTGCCAGAGCACCGGCTCTAGGCCACAGCCTGTTGTCCAAGCTGGAACTGTCGGCTTGCTCAGCCCATAAAGCTGCCTCTGAACCTGAATTTACAAACATTATAATTACACACCTGATAAAGCTGTTTTAGAAAAAGAGAGCTTTATGTATATAAGATCTACTAAAGATAATACTGCCTTCAATTTTTTTTAAGTGTTTACATTTTAGCATCAAAAAAAAAGCTTGAGGTTCATACGATATAATGAAGATATTATCTGAGGGTAACCATGCTGCTACAAGTAGTATACCTAACAGCAGTACAATTACTTCGCAATTATCATTGGAGAAAACTACCCTTAAATAAGTAAATTTAAATATTGCTTTGGTGATAAAAATAGTTTTGAGTGTTAAAACATCCAATATTATTTTCCGTGGTGAATGAATTTTAGTAATAAAATATTTTCATACCTAAAATTAGATGTTTATATTCTTCTCCGGCTATTTTTGCAGGGCTGTTGTCATATACTTTTTGCCATCCAATAAAAGGGCTGCACCAATTATTTCCTAAAAAAAAAAAAAAGATTTTTAAAGAGATGTAACATTATAATTAGTGATATCAAACATCAGATAATATAATTGTTTTTTTTTTACTTTCATAAGGAGAGAAAATTCCAAAATGACTTAATTTGACAGTTATCATTATAAATGGAAAATATTATAAACAAATACTTTATTTTATGTATTATATACATCAGTATTCCTTTCTACGGTCGGTTAAAAGACAAAAGACGGACTTGGCAGGGACATGTTTTTCTACATGGCGAAGGATAAAATAAAAAAATATTGCTTTTCATCCAACATCGACAATGACATGTACGTGATGGAACTTTGGGATGCAGAAGGATATAAGGTGGGCATGTGAATAATATTGTTTTAATGTTTACCTTCCCCTACCCAGGCTCCGAAGCCACAATCAAAGTAAAGGGCATCATAATTAGATATGATAAGCCGATAGCCCTTCTTCAATAGTCCTTCAATCTGCTTATCATAAGCTGTTGTCCAAATCTAGAAGAAGTGAAAATTATACTCAGATAATTAATAAGTAATCATTAAGATATGTTAAATATGTACTTCTTTATTTTACTTCTATTAAAATTCCACGAATTTTCATCACGAATTATTATAAACATCTCCTTTCAAAAAAGGTAGTTATTTACCTGGATTATGTAATCTTCTTTACTTAAATATTCGTCAATGTGTTCTACTTCAGTAAGAGTACTTGTCCATAGAATAAGTGGTATTTTTTTACCGCCATTTGCCTGGAAATATAAAAAAAAACCTTTATTTAATCAGCTATAATGCATTGAAATGCCTATAAAAGTATATTTGACGGTCAAAATGGTTAGTCAAATAACATATTTTATTTCTTCTCCACTTAATCTAGTCTCTAATTGTATATATTCCTAAATATGAGGTATACATTTCATTTAATTAACACATTATTTAAAAAATATGTATTGTCTATTTATGAATTTAGATACTGTTATTGGTTTATAGAATTTTGAATTTTAGATTTTTGAAATAGAACGAAACAAAGTAAATACGAGTAGATTTTATATCTATTCCATATTGTGATGTACAGTATATGTTTAAATAATTCTATAAATCATTACTAAATTGGCGGTCATGTTTATTTGACTGCAATAAACTAACCAAAAAATAATTTGGGGAATAAGTACTGAATGTCTTTACTTCAATTTCAATTCTGTTTGCACCGCGGATAACACACCACTCCTTCAACAGAATACACCCGTAAAAGAGGTTGATACTTTTAAATAACTCGGCTCCGTGATATCCTTAGACGCCAAAGCTGAATTCGTCGTGGAGCATAGAATAAACACAGGATGGCTGAAATGGAGGTCTCTCTCTGGGGTTTTGTGTGATAGCAAGATTCCAGTGAGGACCAAAAGTAAAATCTATAAAACTACAATAAGGCCAGCAATGCTCTACGAAGATGTTAAGGTGGGCGAGCGGTGTGACTAGAGTGGACAGAGTTCGAAATGAGCATATTCGGGGTTTATTTCGGGTAGCCCCCATACCTGAAAAGATAAGGCAAAACCGCCTAAGATGGTATGGGCATGTGACACGGAGAGATGAGGACCACATAGTGAAAAAAGCCCTCAACATACCCACGCTGAAGAGAAGGTCTGGAAGACCACAGGCAACCTGGATTGCAACTGTAGACAAGGATCTGAAAACTCTGTGCTTGTCCGAGAATGCAGCGCAGGACAGGCAGACATGGCAAATGTGCACAAGGAGAGATGATCCCTAGATGATGGGAAATGGCGAGGCCAAAGAGAAGAACTGAATGTCTTTGTTGTATTTATTTTTTAAGTAAATTTATTTCAAAAGATCCAACTCGCCTTGTAAACCTTTTCTTGAGCTTTCTTTTGGAAATATTCCCACAGCTTGAAGAAGCCTTTGTCCCCGAGGTCCCAGCCCTTGTTGGTCATCCATGACGTAATTTCTTGAGAAGAGTTCCAGCAAGCATTCTTAACTTCGTCACCTCCCATGTGAAATATGTCTGGCTTAAAAAGCTCTAAAAATCACACAAACAATTACAATAATGTTTAATTTAAAATTATTAATGGAAATGTATTTATCTGAGATCGTACTAAGAATTTTTTCAAGAATTCTGTGGGTTCTAAGAGCGTAGCAGCGATATGTCCTTCACTAATTTTTATCTCCGTTCTTGTGAGTATATGAGGATAATCACTCCTGCTTGTTTGTACTAATAATGATTTACTTAAAGAACCATTTTTAAAAAGAGTCTTAATATAGGGAGAGCAGCTGCTTGGTTTAATCTATCCACAGCGCTTCCAAAACATTACTACGAACCACAACCACCATTATTTTCAAGTAAGATTACCAAACATGTCGTTGTATATTCCTTGCAACACATCATAAAGCTCATCTTTGGTGGGATCAAGCTGTCCACAAGGCGGCTCAACACAGTACTGCTTCCACGGTTCAGCCTTAAAAGAACATAAATCCAATTAATATAGAATTTGAACCTACCAATAAAAGTATTTACAAAAATATTATTTCATTCGTGCTATTTGAAATACCGCTTATTATTATATGATATATATACCTTAAAACAGACTGTAAGGTTAGTTCCTTGCCATCCTTCTCCCACATGAGCCGGGGCATCGAACTCAGGCATAACTCTTATACCTCGCTCGAGACCGTAGCGAACAATATCATTTATTTGAGCTATTGTGTAAATCTACAATAAAAAAATAGTTATGAGATTATTCGTCAGGTTTTACACACCAATAGATGAGAATTAATATGGTACATTCAAAGAAAAAATAATGTTATAAAAAAAAGCATTCTCTGGTTTTTGAAGCGCATCATGGGTGAGAAACATGCCAGGTAATTATTAGGAATGTTTAACCCAGAAATATGTTAATTCATATTTACATTTAGAAAAAAAAACATTATTTACATGAAAACTAATTAAATTTTTTAATATAAGACAAAAATCTTATTGTCGGATTATATAGAACAAATTTATGACAATTATTTTTTTACTGATATAGAAGAAAAAAAACAACCAGAATGCAGTTAAATAGTCTGCAATAAATAGTACGCACCATATCCCAAACAGGTTTGTAGCCTCTTAATTTGTTTTGATATGGACAATTAAAAAATAATTTATTAGAATGATGGCTTTGGAGGATTTCTTGGGAGGATTTTTCTGAACTGTTGCTTAGTTCTTGGTGGTCCCTTGCTGTTAAACTTCATCAAGGAAATCGTCAGGGCTACGTGCGCGGTTAACGAGGCTGACATGGAATACGCTCCTGTGTTCTTCATCTGTTTGTCAGACGCACAATGTAACCTTGTGTGTAACTTGCAGGGTACAACACGTAACTAAATATTTTTTTCTACTAAATTAATAAAAATAAATTAAAAAATTAGGATGATGACATATATATAAGACATACCTTGCTTTGCGTGATTGCTCCAAGTTTGGTCAAACTTGGCTGAGATTTGGATTCGAATGAGAAACTGTGTGAATCTGTTATGTGCCAATGGAAAGTATTCAGTTTGCAAGATCCCATACCATCTAAAATATAACAATAAATGATCACAATTACATTTTGAAATATTATATCGAGATTTAAAAAGGTGATAAGTACAGAAGCCATAAAGTAGGGAAAAAAAAACGTAAATAGACGGTGTCATGACCTATCGTCCCCAGACAGTTCGTTCAACGACTCATCGGTAATGACGAGGGGCGCACTGCACATCTGGTACACAGGCTGTCTCGCTAACCTAACCTAACCTAAGGATTTTTCCAGTGATCGTAGAGTCCAGAGATCCATACGTTTCGTTAACTTAATAACTTAGGTTAGGTTAGGTTATCAAGATATCCAGTGCACCAGTTGTTCCGTGCACCAAATGACCAGTGCACCAGAAATCCAGTGCGCTCACGTTGTTACTGATGAGTCGTTGAACGAATTGTCTGGGGACGAAATTCCGCAGAACCAAATAGACATACAATTAGACGTGGCTTCTCTGCGGAGGTCGGGGGCACTTGTCTCAATCCTCCGCAGGGTAAGATCACGAAAGAAACCGAAAAAGAAGTAAGACTGGCGGCGCTCGCAGCATGGCAGAGCAGATGGTCGACCTCGCTCAAGGGTAGACACATATTCCTTCTTTCCTTCTTTCCTTCTGTCCTCGATAGAATGGAGATGCCGTGGCTTATTCCAAACCACTGGACTAGTCAATTCATGACTGGGCACGGCAATTTTAAGGCTCAACTCTTCAAGTTTAGCCTCGTTGATAGTCCAGACTGCCCATGCGGCAGCCCCTTGCAGGACGCTGAACACGTTCTGTGGCATTGTCCAATATTAGATTTAGCGAGGCAAAGGCTCCTTAGCGTAATCCAACAGAAGTCTGGACCGGTTGGATATATCGATCTCATATCTACGGAGCCCAACTACCATGCATTTTCTGTATTCGCGGCGACCTTCGGCGAAGAAGTCTAAAAGTGCAAATTTTAACGTCTGAACTACTAACTTTTACACCCATGTGTGGTGTTGCTCACCAAAACCAGTTACTTGTATAACGAGAATGTACTCTAAAAATAATGCCTTGGTAAGTGCTCCCAAGGAGCGCAGGTACAAAACAACCGGCCCAGGGGCCTAAGGCCCCCAAAAAAAAAAAAAAAAAAAAGGACATACAATTAAATAATACTACACCAAATTATCGTTTTGCACGGTGGATAAATATCAAAGTCTTATTAAAACTTTTCCGAAAATGATAAGGCTTATTTCAAATCCATGCAAGAAATACTTCAGTAAAAGAGAGATTTGTGTAACTCAAATAATAAATCTGGATATCAGAGCAGCAAGACAAGACTTTTTATTGGTCGGTTAGACTAGTATATTATTTAAAAATTATAGGTTATTTACCCAGTGTTTTTTTTATTGAATCGACAGTAAAGAAGTTTCTTGCAGTATCCAATAAGATTCCACGCAGAGGATAAACAGGTTTGTCCTGAATGAAGAGGCTTTGAGCAATCTGAAAGAATATAATTAATTAATACATTTTGTTTAATATAATTATTGGTACCGTGTTGTCCAACACTAAGGATTATGGCACTAATAATTTTGTGCAAGCCTGCTGCTCTTAAATGCTCTTCTCTAAGACAAATATAGTGTGAATGTTTCAGAGTACTACAACTACATCAAGATGTACGAGGGTTATTAATAAAATAAGGTTCCCAGTGATTTTTCACAGTGTAAAACATGTTTAACCCTTTACGTGCGAAATAAGATTTCATAAAAAGTCACGAAATAAGTCAATTAGTCAATGAAAAATAAAGTTGAATATTTAAGGACGATTTTTTTTATGTGTTTTGATCAGTGCTGCATTTACATTCACCTTCAGAACTAAATTAAATAAATCCATTATTATTTAAAAAAAAAAACAAATTTGAAACATGTGTAGAATGACCCAAAACTCAATACAAATCGTAAAAAAAAATTTGATGAAGGAATGTCGTAATACGAAACAAAATTATATTCAATATAGTATTCGGATAAATCCGCATCTCACACTGAAGCGACGTGTTTTTTTCAGGGTGTGGTATAAATCCGCACCGCACACTTAAGAGCACTGCAAGTTGGTACGTAAAGGGTTAATTCCATGAATGCGTACATTTTTGGAAAGTTCAGACTTTTACCTATTTTTCTACATAGTCGCCACTGAGGTCAATGCATTTTTGCATGCGGTATACGAACTTTTGAATGCCTGAGTCAAAAAAATCTGCCGCCAAGCCACGCAGATACCTGAGAACCGCTTCTTATACGAGGGGGAGATCCATCACGTACGGCTGCCAAGCCAAGACTGAGCTCCGTAGGCAGCTCGATAGGGAACGGATTTGGAGTGGGGGAACCACCGTAACAGCGCTTTTCAGGACTGTAGCGCCATGGGAATCTTATTTTATGGATAACCCTCGTATATAATAAATAATACATTGGTACCTTGACATACGTGCGCCCCAATATATGACTTTTTGTGATACGAGCCGTTGAGCAAGCGATTTTTCGCTTTGAAATACGAGCAAAATATGAGATACGAGCAATCGCTTTAGCGGGTCGGCCGGTTGCATACGAACCGCGCGTCACGCTTTCCCGCGTAAATCCCCCGGCCAAGGTCAAAGAATCAATTATCAGTGTGCTTTCGCTGTCAAAGCATCTTTGTTAAGTTGTGCTCGCGTTTTGTGACTTTTAAAAAAAATAATGCTTTGAGATACGAGTAATTTGAAATACGAGCAAGGTAGCAGAACGAATTAAACTCGTATGTCGAGGTACCACTGTATCTATTTTAGATTGTATGAGTTTCATCCTATTCTCTTTATTGTTAATCTATTGTTTTTTTAGTGTTTTCACTGTTTAAATTCACTAATCAATCCTAACTGAGCTTTTATAATGGGTGTATGTTAAACAGTAATATTGAAGTTTGCATGCAATTTTGACTTGCCTGTAATTCGCCTCTTAAATTGTCGAAAATAATAAACTGTTCAAGAGATTCCAGCCCATTTCTAGCACCAAAGAAGTTTTCAGCAGAAATTGTTGCGTTTAAGCGACCGTCAGATAACGGTTCCACTTGTAGCGTATATCCTTCATCGGTATCAAGATTCAGCGCTGGAATAAACATTCTTTAGCAGATGAAAAAGGATTATTTATGAATTACCTTACTACGCGTAATAAAACACTTTAAAAATCATCGCCCATATAATATTTTAATTCAGAATTCTTTAATGTCCTTAGCCTTCTTAACGCCCTCCAGCCCACACATGGTTTAGAATGTTTAGATATTTAAATGAGTTCACTAAATAAATATTTATCAATCAAAATGACAAGTATTAAGTTTAATTAAATGCGAAAAGATTTAAATAACGTACCAACATAGTTAAGGTCCCTTATTTCAATAGTCACCACCATGGTTTTTCCTCCTTCTGTCACTCGGGTGTTTTCAGGAACAATTGATTGGACATGTGATTTAAATCTCTGAAAATAAAAATAAAATTATGTCATTATAAAAATTTAAAAAAAAAATCCGACCAAAAAAAAAGAGAATGCACATACGAGCACCATCCTCACTTCTTTGAATTCAATCAGTAAACTCAAATAGCCAAGTGAGTTGTAAAGAGTGGAGTTACAATTAGTATTACTAACTTTCGTCTAATCCAAGATTAAAACCTCCCTTCCCGCAGATGATTCTTCTCCTAATACAGTTAAATACTTTAAATTTATACTTTTAGCTGATTTATATAACACTTAAAAATATGTATTTTATTTATTTACACTGTGAAAATAATTATTCAAATTGTAAATGGAAAACTTACAGCAGATGCCGCCCGCCACAAGTCAGCGGCCGGCCCATTTCTTCTCGCCATTAGCACATCTATGCTGTTCCTATTTAAATGGGCTAATTGAGTTCCTAGTACAAATTTTCCATTTGGCATAGGCCACATATTTCCTGTAAACAATCATTATAATTTATTAAAATCTATTATATAACTTATTATATTTTTTGCTTCATTGAACAAGAAAGATCCCTTCATGCCCTTTTATGTATTTTACTTTAATTTTAGGAGGAATATAAAACATATAAAAAAATCCATTACACATTAATTATAACATAAAATTACTAATTGTTTATTAATAATGACTGTAAAAGAATTGGATTATAGCCAAATATTATAAATAAATCTATTACTAAAATCCTTTATAAAATGTTAACATTTTGTATATACACCCGTACCTCGCTTTACGGCCTAGATACGTTCCCAGAAACTTGGCCGCAAAGCGAAAAAGCCAAAAGGGAATCATTTATTCTAATATATACAAATTCAATGGCATTGGTTGCAATTCTTTTACATATGTAACATGGTTTATCATTCAAAATGCATTTTATCTTTTTATTTCATTTAACAAGGCCGAAGATCTAAAACGTGCCTTAATTGAAGAGGGCCGTTATAGCGAAATTTCGTATAAAGAGCGGCCGTATAGCCAGTGCCGATTTTAGGGGGTGGCGAAGAAGGTCAGTGCCCCGGGCGTCGAATAAGCTAGGGCCGCAAATGGGAACAAATTTTTCATATATTTTTAAAAATATAAACAAAGTGTGGCGCTAGAAAAAAAATGCCCTAGGGCGCCGCAGAGTTTAAAGCCGGTACTGCGTATAGCGAGGTATGGGTGTACTTATGGGTATGTATAAATTATGTAAATAATTATGAGAAATAATTGTTAAATGAATAAATTAAACTAAATTGTATGGGAATATAAGGAAGATAATTGATTTAATATTTATGTTGAATTATTACCATATTCATTACAATACATTTTGCAGGCACTTAG
Organism: Glossosoma conforme; assembly: GCA_022606575.1. Classification (NCBI taxonomy): domain Eukaryota; kingdom Metazoa; phylum Arthropoda; class Insecta; order Trichoptera; family Glossosomatidae; genus Glossosoma; species Glossosoma conforme. The sequence goes on along the minus strand of JAGTXR010000234.1, from coordinate 55,149 downwards.
ACTCATGGCTGACGCTCTGTTTTCGTCAGTTATCAGAGACTTCTCGCACCTGTTGTCGAGGCACTGCCACCTCCAGGTCTCCTCTCTAAAGTCAACCACATTTTGTCTGCAAGTAAGAAAATAATACAAATTAAAAATTACCAGTAAGACAATCATCACTTGTGTATAGAACATTGTTGTCAACAGACGAAATGGTAATAAATTGATAGATTAGATGCAGCCCGTGCGGTTATTATGCAATTAAAAGCTTCCTATGGATGTGATCGCAAAAGAGCTCTTAAAGTTGTCGGCATATGCCGTCATAAGATTCCCCGACCGTTGACATCGGTTGACGCGAGATATCGTTTTGCTACTTTCTTAGAATAGTTTTTTATGCATCATCTGATAGTTAAAGAATATAAGAACCAATGTGATATATGAAAATAAACTAGATAAGTACATTTATACTTCAAATACTATTTTTATAATTGACAGTATAAATTGTTTAAACCGAGCCGTAATGAAAGGGTTTAATACATTTTCTTTAGTTTTCAAACATGCACTCAGAAGTAATGTTAGCCTAAGGTTTCTCACCGGTTTCCGGGAACCAATATACGAGTATAATAGAATTTTATTATCGTTCAAAATTTTGAGACAACATACTTTGTGATTTTACAATTATCACCCAAAGTGTAATCATTACTGTGACAATTGTATTTTATTCTGATTAAATATAAAATTGAATAGAAATAAACATTCTATTTGGAAACAAAAATGTAGTAAGCATTTCATCATCATCATCATCACCACACCATGTCCACTATCCCAACTGGAGCATATGGCATTCGCGAACCGTCATCACAAAGCTCTGTCAGCCACCATAATTTTCGCCTTATCCCAAGTCAGCTCCGCCGAGTACATTTTATGTATAGCTCCCGCCGGCCTCGCGAGTCCGGGGACTCGAAGAAACGACAGCTTTAGTTTATGCTCTCCTGCTGCATATTTAATATATGTCTCAGCCAAGTTCACCTTCGCCACTTGACCGATTGTTTTATAAAAGTCTGCAGCTCTCTCACCTCGTCATTCCTCACAAAGTAAAACCATCGTAGTCCCAGTATTCTACGCAGGCATCTGCTCTCGAATCCTATTAAGTATTTAAAAATAAGAAACCTAATATTCCAAAATTGGGATGACAACACTGTTCTAAAGGTTACTGCAACAAAATGTGACGATTTCCCCGCAATATGTGTGTAATTTGTAGTGGGAAACTAGGAATAAAAATATTAGTTGTTGGACTGACTATCACAACAATTTATTATACAAACTGTAAATAAATTAATCCTACCAAGCCCGCAATAGGGTACAATATAGCTATTAAATAATATAACTAGGTAATTTGAGGTAGGTATAAAAAAATTAAGCTTATCAAACAATTTTATTAAGTCATGCAATAATTGTACCTATCATTAAATAATTAAAGTCATTTCTTTTCATTTCAAATTAAAAAAAAAAACAGAACTTTATTGTGCGATAGGTAATTTGACGTCCGAATTATTACCCTAATAAGAAAATTAATGATACTCGTACTAAAAGATGAAACGCTTAATCTACAAAAACAGTCGTGTAAAAAAACGCATCCCAGACATTTAGTATACTTACACTATACTCGTAAGTGCCTTTGACTCCTAATTTTCCCTTTCCTTCGATTGCCCCATACACGTCATTCACGTACGATCCTGTCACCCACTACCTGGTAAATGAACGGCCTGGAGTACGTACTTATGCGTTTTTTTTTGCTAAAAAAAAACAATGAGCTTACGCAAAACAAACGCTTTCCATATTAAATAGTTAGAAAGAGGACTAAACTTCGAAAATGCGGACAAAATTCTAAAAGGAAGATAGATATAAATGATGACACTTTCGTAAGGAGGATAAAATGAGGATAAATTTCAATGTCGGCCTCGATAGATATTTCATATCAATACTGAACAGTTCAGATAAAAATCATTAAGTGTATTTATTCAAGTGACAGTCGTATATGTACAGGGAAAAAATAATGACACAACACTGTAAAAATTTCATACTGTCGTACGATTTCGTGGAAAATTTTGGAGTTTTTCGGTTGATTTGTGGGTTTTGAATTATTTTCCACTCTATTTTTATCACCTTTGCTGGGGTAATCATAGAGATCAGATAAAATAATATATTTATTGCAAAAAATACCTATATATTACACTATGACGATCCTTGAAACGGTGATCTTTTCTTCGTAGTATCAATCCGGTGGATTGGTTTGCAGCAACAGAATCTTGCATCTCGATCTCCATTCTTCTCGGTCCTCCGCAACCCTTTTCAGCTCAGCATAAGCGCTACAATTCATGTCCTCGAATACTTGCTGCAAATACTCCCGTCTAGGGCGCCCTCTACAGTTTCTACCCTCAACCATCCCCTCCACAATATCGTGAAGGAGACCATCGTGGCGCATGATGTGACCAATCCATCGGGCTCGCCTCTCTGAGATGGTTCTTATTAGTTGCCTATCTTCCTTGATTCTTCTGAGAACCTCATTGTTCGTGACGTGGTCTCTCCAGGAAATTCCGAGAATTCTTATGTACGACCACATCTCAAAGGCCTCTAGTCTTTTTTTATCACTTTCAGATAAGCACCATGTCTCACAGCCGTACATTAAGATGCTCCAAACAAGTGTTTTGGCAAGTTGCTTGCGGAGCCCTAAAGAAATATTCTTTGACTCAAGAATTTTGGCTTTTTTATTGAAAGCTAGCCTTGCTTGATGTATTCGACTGTTGACTTCTCTTTTTGTTCTGCCATCCCAGGTGATTGTACTTCCAAGGTGTATTTATACGGTGATCGAAATATTGGAAAAGGTGTATTTATATGGATAAACTCAAAAGTCATAAATAACATAAAAAACTAGTTAATAAAAAATGGCGTGCACCGAATCTACTGTAGTTAGAGAAATATTATAATTTAGCACGTTTATAAACGTTATTTAATATCATTCCTTTGCAATACAAAAAATAATTATTTACTACGTGTTTGAATGTCAATATAAATGAACAGTATAACAATATAAAATAGAAACGTATTTTTTTCAAACATTCTTTCATTTATAGATTTATAATACCAGTAGGAATTCAGTTTTCACAACCAAAACCTACTTATGCCATTCTACACACCGACAATCCTCTCATTAAAAAAAATATCCAATAAGAATGGACTACCAAGTACATAACTTTTTATTTGACGAGTCTCTGAGACTGCAAAAGTAAGCAACAATGAAACTAAATCGTTTTCTTCTTAAAAAACAAACAATATTGGACCTTAGTAAAAATGTTTTAGCAATACAATAAATAAATAAATTATGCTTTCTTTTCCGTGTTTGTAAATCATAATTATTTTAAAGTTCCGTGTATTAATTACAATGACTACTATTTTTTCTTTCTTATGTTATCCACTTATCTACTGAATATTATACTGTTACATCTACTCTCCATGTTTGTAATTTTTCGGTATTCAAATGTTATTATTTCGTCTCTTTCATCTACTTTTTCATGTCTGTCACTATACTGTATTGTGTAACCTTATCTTAGATTTGTACAATCTCTACATTATTTTTAATTATTTGTCATGTCATATCTATGTTTAATTTATTAATGTCTGTACTGTACGCCATAAATTTGTAACATCTGTTCTGTAAAAATAAAGACGTAACTCAACATAACCAAATTATTGATGTATGTACCGTTCTTGCAAAAGAAAGTAATAGTGCCATCTAAAGATACACTAACTGGATACTGGGTCGCCGTGTGATAAGAGTATGGAAAACAAAACTGTCACTGAATGTTATATGATGAAACTTTATTGAAAATTTTGTATAAAAATACCAAATACTATAGGGTATCTTAGTATACAAATTAACACAAATCCATACAAAGGTTTATCATGAACAATTGTTCAAATTTTGATACGTTCCACATCGATGCTTGACCCATCATTAGATGCTGTACTAAAAAAATCACGAAAATAATGTATATTTTAGATCCTGTATATTCAAGAATTGTAAGAAATCCACTCGTCGAAGGATTTATAGGTATTCATAATCTCTCTTTACAATACAATATAAAATCAAATAAAACAAAAACATAAATGCCTCCACATTACAGAAAACTATCATATTATTCTTTACGTTTGATTATTGAATATAGGTTTATAAAAAATAATCGTATTAATTATTAATGAATGATTAAAGCAACTGAAATGTTATTATTAAAATTAAATAATGATCAATTTGAAAAAAAATAAACGACAATAATTGTTTACTTACATTATAATATCACTTGGCAACAGAACAACAATCAGTATAATTGCAATGGCCAGTGCAGAGAAACACACCAAAGTTGTCGTGATAACTATCAATTTGAGTCGTTTGCTCGATCCACTGATTTCTTTCTCCATTGCACTTGACTATTATTAAATAAGATCACTTATTCAAGAGCGCGATCTTTAGCGGAATGATTTGTGTAATTAAAAATCGGCCGAATGCTCGATCGACTTATATCAATGCCATCAATTTTATGCATCCCAATAAACTTAATCACTGATAGAGCTGATCTTAGTAAACCCATTGTAGGTAATCGTAAATATTATGTATCTGTTTATTCAGATATTTTTCTTATGTCAATTACCTTCGAGGAATTTAATTTGTATTGAGACTTTGATAATATTTCTATATATAAATATATTATAGTCCATTCAATATAGTAAGAGTCCTGTGACACATTTATTGCCCTGTGCTCGAATATCGTCCGATATAACGTTGTAAAAACGTTCACTACCTATATTAATTTTATCAACATTAACAAAAGCCTCTCTTCTTATAAATAATAAGTTATTTAGGTAAATATATCACAAACAAAATATTTAAAAATAAATACATATTGTTACAAATTAGCAAAAATACGGCAATTTTTAAAAAAAATAATACAATATCTGACGCATGTAGAAGGCCAACTCATATTGCTGCGAAAACCAGTGTTGGGGTTATAATTTCGTGATTCGTGAATGTTTCATACTAAACATAGTATAAAGTCTGCATAAAAAGGAACACTTATCCCAATATTTCAACGTTTTACTAAACAAATAGCATAGCGGGATTTATCGTGAATAATTTTATAATTATGATTGAAATCGTTTACATTTATGTAGTCTTTAATTAGCAACAAAAATGGTAGATCCCGATGTTAAATACGAGTATGTTCAGGAAGTTCTCACATTTTTTCATAAATATTCTCAGTCCTCACCAGTGTTCACGAAGACTTTTTTTTATTTGAACAGATAATAATCATTTTTAGTTATCTTGAGAATTTAATCTTGACGTTTATGTCAGAGATAATCTTTTCAGTATGTGTTTATTATTATTTGTTTTCACGGTATCTTTTTGTTTGAATACAGCTTATTATCGTTTTTTAAGGATATCCAAAAATTTACAAAAACACCATAAAACAATTAAGATTTTAATATTTTTCCACGGAAGTTTTTTTAATGTTTAAAAGAATATTGTATCAGATAAATATTTAAGGCGTTCGCTGATAGACTTATTCACATCTCATATGATATTAATAACATTTTCCTGATTATCCCAGATTACCAGCCATCTGTTTAACAACTAATTATTCTAACTTACTCATACAAACAAGCTTAACACATTAGATTATTTCGTAAATCAGTTGGTTTACGTATTCAATTTTAAATAAGTTGATTTTAAATATTTTACTATTTTTTGTGAACATAGAGCATTATGTTAACAAACGGATGCTTCCTATCATAAGATAGGGGTGGCCACAATATCACTAACTTCACGACAAATACTCAATTTAAACTATCGTTTATCGATAAACATTCAGTTGAGTGATTAGTTTTAATGATATTGGTTTATTTAATACATTTTTTTTTCGAATAAAATAAAATTAAGCTGGTACTTACGAACTGCCATCATTCACCAAAACCAACACCACCAGCCACAACAGACAAGGTTTCAGCATTTCTGAAAAAAACAAACAAAAATATGCATTTTTGATGAGAATGTATAAAATATTTCCAGTCGAAATGTCTGCAAAAATCATGCCAAATACGCAGAAAAAATAAAATAAATGCATAAATATGTCCAAATAAAGCCAGCCCAGATCAGAAGGGATAAATTTTCTTTTAAGTTGTCGGAAGAAAAAATACCATTTGGGAATGTCTAATTATATTACAATCATAAACATTTGGAACAAGTATATTTTTGATAATATGTACCGTAATTATTTATTTAAAAAATACTATTCTCTGATTTCATTGCCTTATAGTTTTTTTTTTTAAATAGCATTTTATAATAATTGCCAAAATGACAATAAACTCCATTTAAACATGGGGGATACTTTCCATGTAGTTATGAAAAAAAAAACATGTAAGCTCGATATTTAAATAAAGAAGAATGCTGTACATATACGAGTATGTTTTGTTGGACAAAAATCAATTCAGATATTAAAAACATAAATCTTAACTATTTATTGTATTTTCGTTTTAAAAAAACCGTACAATAGATTATTCACTTGTAAATACTAAATTATTTAGTATATCTAACAGATGTTTCCGTTAATGCATTAATTATGTACGACATCGCTTTGTTTATAACTTAGATATCCTGAACCTATTAAATATTTGTTGTTTTCTATGACGATACCGTGCTAATAAAATTGCGAGAAAAGGGGATTGATTGTACCTACTTCTAAAATATTAACCACGTTTATTTAATATTCAATATAATTATTCTAATTTTGGCTTTGGTTGTACCACCTTTAAAAAAACAACTACATATTTGAGTAAATTATTATATTGTACTTTATTGTCTATACTTAGTAATGACGTACTGACAATATCAGAATCGACACAACAATCGTACATAATCACATCATGTGTGTCAATGCTCTCTCGGGCTATCGTTAGCTGTATTGTATTATGCATTATTAAACAGGTATTATAAATAAATTAACTGCTTGTCAATGACCCGAAAAACTGAGTAAAAATCGATTGCGTTTCTTGTTTATTTTGATGTCAGTGTGTATGCATAATACCGAGATTTTTTTAAAAGTTACTAAAGGTAAGGAAGGGGATACCCGCACTACACTGTGCAGTAGTCGCTGATAATTTATTTTTTCAATATTTTGTTACTTTTATTGATACGCAAAATATGGTAACATTGAAATATGTTAAAGAAGGGAAGGTATTAAAAAAATATAATATTTGTAATGTTGAAAATACCTAGCAGTCTTTGTAGAAATCGGTGGGCAAATTAATATGAAATTAACGGCGTTAGTTTTTTTAATAGCAAATTTAAATATCGTTAATCATTGATCTGTTTTAAATGTAACTGAAGTTAATCGTTAGAAATTGTGTAAATTTTTGTTACTCTGTAAGGTGAATTTAAGACTAAGCTAAAAGTACTAAACAAATTATGTATGTTTCTCAATTTTGAATTATATGTGGTTTAATACTTAGACTAAATAAATTATGTACATATCTGGGAATGCAGGTGTTCATAGCATGGTCAAACATACTATAAATAATGATGGTTTTCAAATAACACCAATCACGATGAAAGATATATTTTTAATTCCTTGGAACGTGATTTATTTATTATTACATTAATTTATTATTTACTAGTACTAATAAATAAAAATTATCATGGTATAAATATTATATGAAAATAGTAATACCATGTATATCATTAAAGTTTGATTTTATGTTTGTGATTTGTTTAAGTGTGATTATTTTGATCTGTGAGAGCATTTTCGACAGTCTACATACAGTTTATAATACGATAGAAAGCAAAAAAAACATTGGGAGTAAAATGGGAATATGTATTTTTTAACTTTTATGTATGAAATTATAAGTAAATGACTACATCAATGTGAAAAAATATTTTTAAACTTTCTTTTATAGTATTTTTTTCTGTAAAAAAGTAAACCCAAGTAATTATCAGATAATGCTATACTTTTAATTTAAAATAATATTTACTAAACATTAGTATTTCTTGCATCTTGTAAATCGTGTGGATGTACAAGAACAATGAATATTATAATAATATATTATACACAATTAAATTTAAGTTTTTTAAAACTAGATAAATTGAAATATTAATAACCAATTAAATATCCATTGATGCGACGATCTTAATGAATATACAAATAATATGATACTGAATATTTACAAATTTTAAATTTATAACTGCATGGAATGTTTTTAAATACATAAGTCACAATATAAAAGATAAGATAGGTAGCTTTTTAAAAATTATTACTAAAATATAATATTAATATTTTATAAATTTAATAATACAAACTTAGAGCTCGCCAGTGCAGTGGACCAGTCAACACAACAAAGCTGTCTGAACTGATTCACTCTGGTGATATTTTCCAATGTCCGAAAGTAACATTCGGGGATAATGGACTGAACAGGTTTGGGGACTGACTTTAATAGTGAAAAAAAATACAACACACTAACACAATTTTATTACCGGGGATTGCCATAAATAGAAGGATTCGGATTTTTATTTTTATCACTGTGCACGATCTTGTATAAAAACTGATGTTATTTATTAGAATCGTTTATTCAGTTAAAAATAAAATCGCACACAGCCGTACGTGAAACATCTTACGGAAATAATTTTCTATACATCGCATACTTTTTTAACGAGATAATTGGTTCCAGAAAGTGGTGCATAAAAAACTTTTTTTTAAATTCATTCGGTTCCAATCACAGATCTTAAATGTTTAAGATGTGTGGTTGCAGTGTTCAACATATCGCTTAATTAAGTACCAAGTAAATCGCGTAAAAAAATAACGAAACCTCTCAAAAAATCGCGTAAAATAGTCGCGTAAAAAAGGACAGGCTGTAAATAATACCAAAACGTGGATATACTCAGGCAAAAGGGCAAAAAACTCCTCACAGTTATGTACATTATCATTTTGAGAAATCAAGTATAAAAGTAAACCTTTTTGAGAAAACATTTAATATTTTTTGGATGTAACTTTTTTTGATTACTTTGATAAATTGAAAAGAATGCGGTGGCAAAGTCGTTTATTTTGTATTTCGATCGTAACACTCAAACGCACCATTTTCGAAACGACCAATATTGAAAATGTTTCCTTCGACCGTAAAAATAATAATGAGAGAACGATGTAGAAATAAATTAATACCTATAAATAATATATAAGCATATAATATATAATATAAAACTATAAGGACGGTGTGCAATGAGATGGACAAACCTGATAAAAGAGACTACAAAATATTGTTGGCGCGGGGATTCGGGACGGATCTTGACGAAATGGTAAAAAATTATGCAAAACACTGATAAAATCCAGAGGATCACGACGTTCAGCAACCTCAACGATATATATTTTTAAATTTTGTTCTTATTTTTGGATTATAAAATTTTAGGCAATGTGTAAAGGTAGGTACTAACATATTCTTAATTACGGATTCTCGGTCGCAGATTGTGATGCATTCGTGGCTTGATTTTTAATAACATAATAATAGTAATAGCGGTACTTGGCGAAGTTCCATGAACTTGAACAAAAATTAGCATAATGGATTCTTATAAAAGTATCACTGGGTAGGAGGTTTAACTCACTTGTAATACAAATAAAATCAAGTATAGTTTTTTACGTTTGACAATTCGAAAATGCTTGAATATAAATTATATTATAAAAACAAACTGAAAATATAAAAGTAACACTGACTTGAATGAATTTTAGAATGCTACTTGTATGTTTATTTAACAGAAAAATATATATATATATCTGATGAGAATAACAACATGTTACAAACACTAAATCAGTTTATTTTATTACTTGACATGTATAATGCTTATTCATCAGAACAAATTAAATATGAACACAAATATGTTTTCAGTGAAAAATTAAATAATCTTTTTGTATGAATAAAATTAAATTTTCGGTCATATTTAAAATATTTTACGGTAAGGATAAAATTAACGATTTCCATAATAAAAAAATACCTATATTAGGTTGGTTGTACAGAACCAAAGCCGCATGCCGCTTTTCGACCCTTTTGCGACTTAATAAAATAAACAATGAAATATGGAGATCTAAATTTGATAATAATTGTGTTAATTTGAAAATATTGAAGAAAAACAAATATTTGCAATATAATAGAAAAAAATACTCGAAATATTCAGTTAGCAAATATTTTGAAAGTAAAATATCGAAAACTTTGTGATTTATTTCAATAAATATTTTCTCTAAAATATTTTTTGGTTTTATAATAAGTTATTTAAGTCAAAGATTTCGAAATTAAACATTCCGAGTGTTTGTATAAACCATTTAAAAAAATAAATTATAAGCATTATTTGTGATCAAATTGATCAAAAAGGTTTTTTAATATTCTTGTGGTCACCCTACTAATGACAACAAGTTTGTTGTAAATTGTTAATGAAACAATAAATCAATATTTGCAATTTATTTTTAGAAAGCTAATTTTCTTTTGACAACAACTAATTCAGCAATAAATTAACTCGAAATTGAGCCGCTTATTCTATCTAATTTATTTGTTTGCACTTGATTATGAATGGTAAAGTATTTTAGATTCGATTCAAAACGGAAGTTGACTTATACAGCAGTTGTCAAAATCAATGGTGCAATGGCGCCTTAACCTCAAAGTGCTTTGATCAGTCACAATTGCATTGTAAACAAAAACAGTACAGCTCTACTGATTCTGATATATCTACCTTTATTCTATCGCCGCTGTGAAGTAGCACAGCCTGCGTATAAAGATGGACCCGGCACTTCTCAGGGAGCGCGAGGCTTTTAAGAAACGAGCGCTTACTACACCGACGTAAGTCAACCTTCCTATGTATTACTAACTGACATATTGAAACTTTCACTTTAATGCATTATAACATCCTTGCTTTGTTGTTCGCCTCAATTATTGTACGGATTTTTAGCGCACGGACGAAAGCGGCGCACCCCTTTTAGTTGATTAATAGGTAACGGCTTAAAGTATGATTAAAGTAAAAAAAAACATAACCTTAAAATCAAAATTTTTGTTTTTTTAAAACCCTGTATGACTAACGGATGGTTAAATTTCTAGCGTAAACCCAGTTGGCCTTGTGTAATGTATGACATAAAAAGTTCTCGGAGGATATTTTATTATAATTATTTATTTTTGTCATCTTGTTTCTGGGTCCTTATGGATCATCACTTGCAGGATATTTATTTTGAGCACTTCAAGGCTTTTAATAATCTATAGGAATTAGAATGTAATAATATATAGAAAATAAATACTTCAAAAGTTAAAATCGATCAATTCTTCTTCGCAGAACTGATGATATTAGGAAAAGCTTGTGATGCCCCATAATATGCTTACATTAATAACTTTGAAAATATTGTGGAAGCACTTAATTTTATTGTATCAATCAATAATGAACTTTGAATGACGGCTAGCGTTCTTGAATAGCATTCCTCACTATCAGATTTACCGTTTTATTGTTAAAATGACATTTTTTAACTTTTTTTGGTAGCAAAATCAAAGAAAAAAAAACCTACTGATTACCTATTATTATTATGTATTAAAAGGGCTTGGCCTCTTTTCGTTTCCCGGACTTCCGTTTTTAAGGTCCATTGAAAATCTAAATAACGAGGTTTCACTGTAACCCTAAATATTTGTAAATATTTTTCCTAATATAAATAAATATTGACTATCACTATGAAACTTTCAAGATTGCATGTTAAAGTTATTCTTTTAACTAGTCACTAAAATAATATTTATTATAAGCAGTTTTAACTTTTGATATATATAATATATTTGTACGTGGAGCACTATGTATTAAATATATATTTTTATTGAATAGAGTTGAGAAGAAAAAGAGAGATGAGTCTTCGTCGTCAAAGGAAGATGCTAAGAAGAAATCCAGGCCTCCTCCACCACCAAGTGCCGGGCCAAAGCTTGATGCCACCAAGTAATTATATTATTTTCATGTATTATCTTTGTACCCTGTGGATTGCAAAAGTTCTTAAATTAAAATAAAATATATGCATTACATAAATTACTTTGTTAATAACTGAGAAAAATCAATAATTTTCTTAAAAATGCAGTTCAAACTAAATACTTTAAATGCTCAAATTAAAACACTACTTATTATTATTGACTACAGCTAATTACATGTTGTCTTATAATTCTTATATGTATTAAATATACAAGTTATTAACTGGTTTTCCTTCAACACTGCTTAATATGTATTATCAGGCAGTTGAATATTTTATAAATATAATAATGTATTTTACTTGGCAATAAAACTATTTATTTTCCTCTCATTCATGACCGGTGTTGCCAATTGGAAAATATACAACAATTGCTAGATTTTGGATAAAATGGTAGGTTTAAAGTAGCTTTAGTGGGGGAAAAGTATGTCACCAGTTAAAAAAACAGTAATTTTTTTACGATTCTTTAAAAAATGTTTGTATAAATCTAATATTTTTTGTTTTATTTTAGCTATAAAAGTATGTCCGGTAGCTCGGCCTATCGGTTTGGAATTCTTGCTCGGATCGTTCGTCACATGAAAGCGAGGCACCAGCAGGGGGATGATCATCCGTTGGCTTTGGAAGAAATGCTGGATGAAACTAACCAGTTGGATGTTGGAAACAAAGTTAAAGAAGTAAGTTCAATTGTATGCAGTAAAAGTTAAATTAAAAATGGTTATTCTGTAGTTCTAATTATTTTAATCTAGTTGTATTGTTTGCAACTGATCAAGATCTTCTATGATCTTCTCCAGTCCTACATCGGTTACCTTTTTATAAATTAATTTGGTGGTTTTGTGAACCCTTCCCCTCAGCATTAGCCCATTGAATTGTTTTTGTTTGAAGTGTTGGAGCCACATAATAAAAATAAATTATTTGAAAACATTATACGATGTTATATTATACTTGCCTGTAATTTTGGCTTTACAGCCATTAAGGACAGGGCGCAATTTGTACCTATAAATTAATAGTTTTTTTTGTTATTTTAATAAAAAAATAAATATTCTCCCTTTTTTTTACAGTGGTTGCAAACGGAAGCATTACAAAGTAACCCGAAAATTGAAGTGTCACCAGATGGAAAATTCCAATTTAAAGCTGTTTACAGAATTAAGGATAAGAAGGCATTATTGAGGTTTGAAATTTATTATATTCGTCAATGTAATTTTGAAAATATTGTGATGCCTACAAAAAATTTATATTTAGACTCTCAAATTAAATAACATAAATAAAAAAGAAAAACTTATCACTTTTGTGACTAGTCAGTATTGACCATTATTTTAAATAAAGAGTTGTAATACCATTTTGTCATCGGTATGTAATTCGTTGATTGATAGAAAATATTATACGAAATGGTCTGTAGTAAATTTAATTAATATGTAATATTTCAATACTAATAAAGGCTTAGGTTTAAAATAAAACTATTGCTTCCTTCTACATTTACTGATCATTTTTATTTTACGGACCGTTTTTTTTTCTTCGTTAAATTATACTTTTTTATCATACAAACTTTTTTGGTTTTTAGATTACTGAAGCAGCATGACCTCAAGGGCTTGGGAGGAGTGCTGTTGGAGGATGTGCAAGAATCATTGCCGCATTGCGAGAGAGCGTTAAAGCAAATAGCAGCCGAAGTTTTATACATTATAAGATCTACAGACAAAAGAAAAATATTGTTTTACAATGATAAAACTGCCAACCTTCCAGTAAGAATCATCTAATAGTATTTTATAAACTACTTGGCTTTATATTTACTTTCACCAATGTTTACAATTTCAAAAAACCTTACCAGTGGCGTAACTTAAGTCCATGCTCCCTCATTTAAAAAAAAAAAGTATTTCGGTCATTAACATTGTTTGAAACTATATTTTTTTTTAGGTGGATGAAGATTTTCAGAAGTTATGGAGAGCCACAGCCGTCGATGCCATGGACGATGCCAAAATTGAAGAGTACTTGGAGAAGCAGGGAATCAAATCCATGCAAGACCACGGACCCAAGAAGCCGTTGGCGCCAAAGAGAAAGAAAAACTCTCAGAAGAAGAGGCAGTTCAAGAAGCCAAGAGACAATGAGCATTTGGCAGACGTTTTGGAAACATATGAAGATAATAATTTAAATGTAAAAGGTCCACCCAAAAAGCAGTAACATCTTCTTGGAGTGTTAATGGTCTGTAAAAAGATTTATGTCCACATTGTAATACTTATTGTAATACATGTTATTAGTGTATGTTCCCCTAATTTTGGGAACAGTTGCCAAATTATAAAGTTAAAGTCTGCTGTAATTTTAAGTCTTTGGGCTCTCGTACATGCATTATTAAATACATATATTCAACTCACTCACTAGCATGAACAGTGATGCAAGTTATTGATAGGCAAGATGCTGAAGTTGACACCCTTTGTAAGAACCGCTGGTGTGTTCAAATCAATTTATATATTTATTTGTGTTTTATAAATAAAAAGAAACATTCATTTTTGTCATTTAATAGAACATGAAGCATAACATTTATCAATATTATATTATAATACGTAAGCATTTTAAGGATGTAGAATAAGTAAAATATAAATAAATACTTAAAAATTAAATTCTTTATTTTATAGGATCAACTGAAGTACTTTTTAATATCTGCCTCACTTTCAATTTTTATTTTGTTTTTTAAAAACTCTCTCCGAAGAAATTCTTTCACGCCGCCTTCATCTGAAATTAGAAATATAAATATGTAATTAACATCAGGACGATGTGAGAATAATGAAAGATTAAATAATCTTAAGACTGGTTCATTACCTAAAGTTTGAATTTAAATATTAAAAATATGTAGAAATTTACTATGTAATAAGTAAACAAAAGAATATCATATAAAATCTATATAAAGGTGAAGGATTTTTTTTTGGCGTGCTTTAAATTGGAATTGAAAGACTAGAGAACTACGATAACTGGCTCTGTTGCATGGACATGACAAAAAAGTCAGGCAGACTTAATGAAATAATTTACCATGTACGTTTCAATTTAGTCCAGGACTGGGAGACAGAATCTTAATAATTCATAAAATAAAATATATTTCATGTTATTGTATATAATTACAAAAAAAGTATTGTTAAATGATTATACAATAAAACAATAAAAAGCATTCACATACCTGTTACGTTAGCAACGTCAATAAGGTGATGCACTATGTGTCTAGCTGTGGCTTTGAAAAGATCACGGGAGGCTATCATTCTACTTTTATAATATGGACTCATATGCTTTACAACATAATCGGCAATATCCACCTTCAGCTTTTTTCGCAACGTCTCTTTTAAACAATCAACATTTTTTATTTCATTCTTCTTCACTGGCAACTCGGCCAGCTTATCTTTCGAAACAGGCACGTCTTTTAATTTTACAACTGCTTCACTTATAACCAATATAGATTCTTTGTTAGGATTTTCTTTAACTTTCAATTTCTTTACTTCGACTACATCATCGTCCGACGAGTCCCCGAAGAGATCCTTTTCTTTTTTTCTCTTTTTGTTGTCAGGTAAAATCTTTTCTGCGGCAATCTCATTAATAGTCGAAATATCTCTTGAAATTACATTATTCTTTGGGTAATCAACAGATTCAGTAATTGGCTCGCTGCGGTCTTCAGTTTCGTCAATTATGAGATTGTCTTCACCTTCAGATTCAATGTTTTCCTCATCCGAGACAGAAGTTGATGGTTTATCATATTTGACACAAAACCCAGCAAGTGAAGATTGTACCATAAAATCTTTTTTCATGCTGAAGGGTCTCTTTCTATTTGCCTTATCACTTGTAGACAAATTAGGTGGTGTTTTACTACTACCTGTGAAAAGAATCATCAATACAAATGGGCAACTAATTATTTTGTCAGTATTTAATTCAATTAATGGTCAGTAAATATTATATAAATGGTCAATAATAAATACTAAAAAACGGTCATTCATTATCCTGGTCATAAATTTGCATGTTACGAATATCGACTCACTAGCTGTCAAGCTAATACTAGCCATTTGTTTAAAAAAACTTATTATTTAATTAAAATTAAACAATGTTACCTGCTAATTGTGCAGCAGTGATAAATCCGTTCATTGGTTTACTTCCAAGTTCGGACCGCGCCTCTTTTATCATCTCGGAAAATGTGCCTTTTTTCTTTGGTTCATAGTTTTTCAATGTGGGATGCAGAGTTTCCGTATTTGATTTCATTGAAGACATCTGTGATTTAAATATATAATATAATATAAATTATAATAAATTGTCAAATCAACAAAGACTATCGTATTATATAAAAACAATGATATGTTAGCAAGAGTTAAAAATATGATACTAATAAACATATATTAAATATAGTAGTAAATAAAATAAATTACAAATAAAAAAAAATGTTTTCTCTAAAGAAACATTAACAATGCTGATATGAAACAAGTTCAGTGTGAATGAATATTGCGAATTAAAAATAAATATTTTAAATTGTCATTAATTTAAATAAATTATAATAATGCAGTTCCCAAAGAGTCATCAGTTAACCTTCCACCGGGCGCGCTGTCATAAAATTTACGACAAATGCACTTCATCTCTTCCCCCACTTTTATCATTTAGTCGCAAGTATCGAGCTCCGAACTATTTGAAGGACAGTCTCTCTTTAATGTACTGTCCCAAAAGAATTCTTGCCGGACAAAAGAAGAACTGCTGGATCCACTCTTTTTGGTTTGCATAAAGTAAAAAAAAGATTCTTTCCTATGTACATATGAAAAATAAATCTATAATAATTACGTCAACATTACATGACGATGACGAAATGAATCCTGACACCAGAATGCCTCAGGTTAAACTGGACTACAATAAAACTAAAGGCGAATATTTAATTTGATTAGCAGGTTGATAAAAAATTTAGTTTTGAAATTTTTAGAGTGTGCTTTTGTTTTTTGTTTAAGAAAGTCAATTTTGTTCATTCACCATTTTTCATAACCTTGCTGCAATTCCTTAAACATTTATATAAAGAAAACACCATTCACATGGAGAAAACTTGATGACGTAAAATTTACGACAACCTCAAGGGAAACTACTCAGTCAGCTGGAAGGTTAATAATTTCACTGATTAATGTGTTAATAGAGAAATACTGCTTATCTTGATTACATTATTTTTAAAAAAATATTTTCTTTAATAAATTTAATAAAGGTATGAAATAGGTGCATACTAATATGTTTACATTTATTTTTAATGATTATTAAAAATAGAGGTAAAATCCTATCAATAAGCAGTGTTGCCTACTGCCTGAAATTAAATAATAAAAGATGACATATCCCACCTTAAGCCATTTCATCCCATAGAAAAGTAATATTTTGTATTATAAAAAATAATAATAATTGTTATTTTAAAAAATGGCGGCCATCAAACATATTTATATAATAGATTAATGAAAAACAATATTTAAAAATTATACAATATAATATAGTGAGATACTAACCAATTTAGCCATTCCTCGCCTATACAGGCTTATCACCTTATTGGAAGTAAAAATTTCATACTCCATATCAGCCGCACAATCATCGTAATCATTTGCAGCCAAGACATTGATTGTTTTATCAGTTTCCATACATCGAGATATGCTCTTACGCAGCTCATCCGCTAAAAGCGAGTGATAATTTTCTCTGAGTGCTATCGTCAGGCCGTTGACTTTAATCTCGGTGCTCTCTGCAGAACGGACTTTTGAGTACTTGGCTGAAACTGCAGTCGCCGTGGGCTTCTTTTGTTCTTTGGATCCCCGTCTTAGGGCCAGCTGTTCAAGTATCAATGACCTCGTTTCGCTTTTAATTCTTTCAGCTCTGCCGTTGTCCTCACTACCACTACCATCATTTC
The DNA here is from genome assembly GCA_022606575.1 of Glossosoma conforme. Lineage (NCBI taxonomy): Eukaryota > Metazoa > Arthropoda > Insecta > Trichoptera > Glossosomatidae > Glossosoma > Glossosoma conforme. Next base: position 37,227 of record JAGTXR010000234.1, on the reverse strand, counting down.
CATAATCTTCATTTTCCCTAGAAGTCAGTTTTGAAAAATAACAATCATGGTACGAGAACACTAAATTCCGTCGTTTAATGCCCTACGGTCCCATACAGGAGTGCTTATGGTTCATTTCACAATCGGATTACATTGATTTGTAATAATAGTATTAAAGTAAGTTCATGGAAGAATCTATTGTGCGATGAAACATTACAAACATTGGCCTGCTAGGGCATTGAACGACGCAAATTTGCGATCCCGTATGGGACCACTGGGCGTTTAAAGGTTAATACTGTAGTAATTAACTGTTGTAAACTCAGTTTGAGAGGCCCATTAACATTCTAGATGTAACAATCGGAAAGAAAAAGTTAAGTATTACGAGTCAATAAAATCAGGGATAAACTAGGCATTCTGTGCCTGTCGTTTTTACTAAATTACTTTAGATTATTGTTGCAATTTGATCAATTTAAGGAGCAGTGCATCTGTTCTAGAACTAACATTTATTTTGTGACATAAAAGATGTAATAAATACTCACTTTTGCTGGCCATTCCTTCCTCCACCATATAAATCTTCACCGAGATAGCCGTTTGATATGAATCCCCCTCTGTGCATCTGGGCGTTCATGGAAAGCTTGAAGTACATCTCTACATTCTTCTCTACTCCCTTCAGGTTGGTGCAGGCGTCGCATTGTGTGCGACAGTTGACTGACTCGTCTCCAAAGAAATCGGAAAATGTTCGATGGCGGCATCTAAAATATTCAAAACATACAGAAAACTTGACATATTATCTATGATATAGTAATTTTACCTGTACATATACTAGAATACACACAACGCTCATGATAATACAATACTTCATGAGTATTTGTTTTCTGCTTTATATTATAAATATTTTTAAAAATATAATTTTAAAATAATGTACGGCTCACATGTAACTATTTGAGTTGGACACCTTTGGAATATTAAAGTCCTCTTTAAATTTAGTCTATACAAGTAGACCAGTACATATATAGTAAAGAAGAGAGTAAAATTAGATATTGTTATCGTTTCGAGAACTATTTTACCTCACACCTTCTGAATAGTTGACCATCTTTTCAAAAGACTTGTAGGCATTTTTGCATCTGGTCTCCTGAGCTGGCGTTCGTGCTTTTCCGATGTCAGATTTTAAAAGAAAGTCAATTGCATTTCTTTCTGATTTATTGTAATAGACACGACAGTAAGATTGTTTGCCATCTCTGCCTGCTCTACCGGATTCCTAGAAAAAGAATAGATAAACTAAATAATTAAATTACTGGAAAGATGGCAGTTCTAATTTATTTACATTAATCATTAGTTTTTTTAAATCAATTCAGGAGAGCACAACCGGTCGAGACTAGTGGGCTCTACGATGCTCAGTCAGGATGATTGGACACTGCAATAAAATATAAATTGAATGCCAAATAAATGTGTCAACTGAGTTTTTTTGACTTTTTATTAAAAGTAGCGGAAAAAGAAACTTAAAAACTCGAGTGACATTGACACTGTATACACTTTGTATACAGTGTATCCTCAAAAATAGCAATGACCTGGTAATATGAAGCGACGTTCTGAGGGCAGCCCCAGTGGACCACGGTCCTCACCGTGGCCTTGTCCACTCCCATACCGAAGCTGACTGTGGCGCTGATGCACGAGCAGGCGCCATTCATAAACTGCTCCTGGACATCCATCCTATCAGAAGTCTTCAAACCTGAACAAGGAAGCTTCATTCACAATTTTTTCTGATTTTCACAGTATATAAAACACTTTTATATATAGGGCACTTGTGGAATGAATAACTGGCGGTTCAACGCTGCACACACATCATTTAACCTTGGTCACAATGGTAATTGAAATTATTGAGGTGCGACTCCTCCATGTCAATGTTCAAATAAGGTAAACAAGTCATCTCTACTCCTCGTTTATTTTTAATGTATTTTTCAATAAAATTAAGTGTATTAAATACTCCTTAATAGAGTAATATGGATTAGTCTTCATCGCTAAAAGTTGATCACCTGCATGGTATGCGATAGTGCGCAGGCCCTTCTTCGTCAGGGCATTAGCAATGTCTTCAGTGGCTTCTCTCGTTCGGCAGTATATGATGGCACAGCCCTTGTCTTTCTGTAATTATATTTATTGAAATAAGTTTTCATACGAAAAAAAGGTAAGATATTTAGACCCATATAGTGCTACAAAGCTTGAAGAACGCTGTATAACCAAAACGTCTACCACAAGTACAAAAATTACAATATTATTAGGTGGATTAAAATTAGAGGACTCCATTGGGCAGCGCATGGCCAGCAAGAATGGGGTAAGAAAGCACCCAACAAGGTACCTTTTCAAATATAGTTTTGGTATTGCCAAGCTCAGGTGACTGGAAAGGTTATAAAATAATAAAGAGGTAATTAACGTTACGAACTAGAGGAGCACATCCAAGGATATATGAGAATGGTGACTACTGCTGGAGCAAGCAAAGGCTTACAAAGGGTTATGTAGTGTTGATGAAGTGAGTATGATGATTCACAGTATTTTAATAACTCACCGGTCGTGTTGCTATATCTTCGTTTCCAATGCACTTATTGACAAAAGTCTTCAGATGGTCATACTCATCCGAGATAGAATTTTGGAAGATAACATCATAGAACAGATTGTTCCGGAAGCATGGCGTTTTGAATTGTGCATGAGGTTTAGTCAGTTTCAAATTTGCTACAATGTCCTTGACGACTTCTTGGCTCGCCGTCGCGGTCAAAGCAATCCAAGGGATCTTCATATATTGTGAACGTAGAGACCCCAATTTGAGATAGTCAGGGCGGAAGTCGTGTCCCCATTGACTGACGCAATGAGCTTCGTCAACAACGATATAAGAAATCTTTTTATATTTAACTAAATTATCGAGGATGCTTTTGAACGTTCCGGTAGCGGCTTGTTCGGGAGTTACGTACAAAAATTTAGTCGCAGGCTTCATGCTTTTCAAATCATTGATGACCCGCTCTCTGTCTTTGACGCCCATCTTGGAATTGATGGACTCGGCGTTTATTTTGAGCTTTGCGAGATGATCAATCTGATCTTTGATAAGTGCCAGCAGCGGAGAAAAGACGATGGCGAGCTTGTGCTCGTGCAGCATGGTAGGAAGCTGGAAGCACAGAGACTTTCCAGAGCCTGTCGGCATAGAAACGTACACATCTTGACTGCCTGAAATCAACAAATTATCTTTTGATTATTATTTAAAATAATGTATTTATAATCAAAATAGTCATGAATGGATACGGTAATACATCTTAAGGTCAGCTCTATCCTTTAGGATTTGTTTATCTACCAACCCAATAAAATACTGTATAAAAAAACACACAATTTATGTTTATATAGGCATGAATTTAATAAACATATTAATGAGATATCCCAGAAATAGGTTTACTCAGAAATAAATATACAATTGATAATAATAACTTAAAATATTCAGCAGTAAAAATAACAATATTTTGGAAATCTGTAATGACTCATTCCGTTAAGTTTAATTTACGGTAAATAAATGTATCAAAAGTTGATATTTTTGGTTAGGAAAGAATGATAACTAAATTACTAAAGCATAATAACAATTCTGAGTAAGTTAATTAAAATAAAACTGTCGTTTATACATGCTTAAATATTGAATAAGTCGGTAAGTCAGCTAACCGAATCAGAATTGGTGAGAAAGTTTATTTATACTTACTTTTTGCAATAGCCCTAACTGCCTCTTCTTGTAATTTACTTTTAAATTTCGTGTGACCGAAGTATTCTTTTAATTTATTTAATACGGTATCTGAAGCGTCGTTTCGAGATTTAGACATCACGAAATAAATAAATTTATAGCACTATTTACTTTTTAACCACTTATTGATAGCCAAAATCCATGTTTTCAAATGTCAATTATTTTCAAAGACATATGACTGCCAATACATACATGATTGTTTATGAGAGAAATAGGTAATTTTCATCTCTACATCTATGAAGAGTTATAAAATAGTTATATATTATTTATCTGTTAAATTATGGCATTATCACACTTTTTGTAGGAAAATGTTTCATAAGTGGGTAAAATAACTATAAATATCAGGAAAAGTATAAACACCACATTTTTGTCGGTAAAATAGTAAAACATATTATAAGCATTGGTCTTCAAGATCACTATTCTTTTGTTATTATTATAATTTTGGTTGTACGAAACACAAATTGATTTAATTTCATATAGTTAAGTGATGTGTTAACAAAATTAGTTTTTTTAAGTTTTAAACATCGAACAGAAAGTAGGAAGTGCGTGCTAAATCACACGAAACAATTACGAGCGAAAAGAACATCATATAAAAATAAAATCACTCATAATCACACAACTCAAAATCCAAACGCAATACTACATAAATGTTGACGAAATGTTCCATGTACCCTTTTACAACTGCGTACCCGATATAGGGTTACATATATATTTATTAAAATATTTACTGCCGGCTGTTGACAAACCAGCATTTATAGCTATAAAAATATTTATAACCCCTATATTTTGACAGATCACACATTGTAATGTTATGATTTTTTATACCCACATCTAATACAAACCAAATATAATTTCAAAGATAAATGAAGTTGTTTGTGTTTCTGTAATAAATAAATTTGAATGATGAGTAAAAGAAAAGCTCCTTCAGAAGATAATCCCAACCACGATTTCTGTGACTTTTTAACAGAATTGGCAAGTTACGAGAAAAATGTCAACAGAAACGTTCACAAGTATAACGCGTATAGAAAGGCTGCCAGCGTGCTTTCAGCCCACCCGACTAGAATTAAATCCGGCAACGAAGCAATCAAGCTGAAAGGTGTTGGTGATAAGATTTCGAAGAAAATCGACGAGTTCTTAGAAACTGGTAAATTGAAAAAACTGGAAAATATCCACAATGATGAAAGCAGTACTGTTATATCGCTGTTGACGAGAGTCAGTGGAGTTGGACCGGCTAAAGCCAAAGAACTGTTTGACCAAGGTATGAAAACATTGAGTGATTTAGAAGAGCACAAAGAAAAATTAACACACCACCAAAAAATCGGACTCAAGTAAGAATATAAATTGTGTACTATACTTTACTATTACTGTTAGATAACATTAATCAAATTTGTTATAATCTTAAACCTCTGGGATTTTGACCTGAAGAAATGTTAACCACAGAATATATTTGTTAGAAATTGGGATGAGGCAGTATATTGCAGAGGTCACTTTCGTGAACATCCGTGAAGCTCCAAACGAGGAGAGAAAAAGGCATAGGGAGTCTAATACTGCACTATATCATTTTGAATTTTTCAGATATTTCGATGATTTCGAAAAACAAATTCCACGAGCTGAGATAATCGAAATTCAAGAAAAAATTGAAAGAGAGACTGTCGATCTTGGATAAGTCGTTTACCATCACCATTTGTGGTAGTTTTAGGTATATTATATTAATTAAAAATAAAAAACAAAATATTTTGGATGATAACATATTTTAAATATAAAAACACACATGCGATCCCAAGCAGACAGTTTTGGTCCACCAATAGACTATTGTGCTCAGCTGTGATATATTCGGTAATATATTCAGCTAATTTTACGTCAATAGAATACAGCTGTAATATGACCCTCAAAAATCTATGTAAAGCTCATGACCTGTACTGTGAAAGGGTTAGATATGAATCCCTCTAAAAATCATCTAAATTTGTAGACTGCAATAAATTAAGTAAATTTATTTATATATTTTTTATGATATTTTTATAGGAGGGGGAAGACTAGCAGTGGTGACATAGATGTGTTGCTGACACATCCTTCATATAAAAGCACCACAGTTGTTCCTAAAGCAGAGAAAGGATTGCTTCTAAAAAAGGTGGTCGCTGCATTTGAAAAGGCCCAAATTATCACCGATACATTGTCACTTGGAGAAACTAAATTTATGGTAAAAATATACAATAAACTTTTTACATTCTTTCTATTTTAAAATATGAAATGTTTTAATAGGTTAATGAAATATTTGAGAACTGTTGCGGGTTTTTCTTTACCCTTGTTATTAATATCATTCTCTGTAAGTAGTATATTAAGCATATACTTTATATATTTTGTAAGAGTTTAATTATTTGAATGTAAAATTGCTGTAAGAAATCTTGTTTCAGGGTGTTTGTAGATTAGATGACAAGTCTGCAGCCCGGAGGTTGGACATCCGACTCACTCCCTATGATCAGTATCACTGCGCCACTCTGTATTTTACTGGAAGTGATGTTTTCAACAAAACTATGAGAGGTCATGCTTTGGAAAAGGGGTTTACCTTAAACGAATATTGTCTTAGGCCAGTAGGATGCACAGGTATATTATTTAATAGAAATGAACTCACCCCCCGATTTAAGCTTTAGATATTCACCAAGAGGTTCATTTCAAGTGGACAAGGCATTCATACAAAACCATGCAAACTTAATTGTAATTAATAAAATAAATACTGCTTAAATCAAGTGATAAAAGTGCAAAAAATGTGTTTTCTTATAAAAATAAGATTTGTCTTTCTCACATAAAAGAGAAAATAAACTGACACTGTTGGAAAAATCTCCAACAGTGTCAGTTTTTTTTCCCATTGTGAGCATGAATAAGCAGTGTTTGTGATCTTTAAGATCTGTGAGATCAACATACTAATATGTCCAGCATTCACAAACTGTCACAAGAAAACAGTTATTTGAGATATTCCCTTTAGGGGGTCATCATGAATGGGTATTGTCAACGCGTTAATATTGTGCACAGGACAATATTTATCTATTACCTTGTTGACACCTGTTTTACTCAACCACCTAGCAGTATTTTTAGATATTTGAGAACAATTTATAGCTTTTTTAAGCTATAAATTGTCTTCATGTCTTTTGGTTGGATGCGTTTCAGGGGTATGATGTGGTATTCAGTAAGTTTTTTAAATCAATTGCCGTTTTTGGAAAAGTAGTGTACTTTCCATTCATGTAACCAATATGATTAATGTAACTTTTATTATCCAGGTGTACCAGGCGAACCAGTTGAAATCAATTCAGAAGAAGATGTATTTGATTACATTGATTATCCTTTCAAGAAACCCGATGAGAGAAATATGTAATTACCACATAAACATTTAGAAATATAATAAAATAAACATTTCGTAAGCAAAAAGGAAACATTTTATTTGTTAAATGTACAAAATGTATGAACTATGAACTATTTATAATTATATACAGTATTTAATGATAAGTTCTATAAAATAAACACATTGTATATTACTATACAATTGTGTTAATAATAATAATAAATATAGTCTTGTTGACAATAATATTTTAAAATACTTAATTTTTGCTTAATGTGAAATTAAGAATTTATAATTTTCTAAATTTGTTTATGATATTAAAAATAATACATGAATAGTAGATCATAGTAATATTAAAATATACAAATAAAACAGTGGTGGGCTGTAAACGGATTAGATGAGTTTGCGTCCATGTTAAAATTGTCGTAGGCTAGCGAACCATTTGACAAATTGAGAAAAAATATATACCAGCACTTAACTGACAATTATGTAGATGTTTAAATGTATAAGTGCAGTTATTTTCAATGTTTTGGAACTAAGCAGGAGCACTTCTTATTTATATATAGTCCATTAGCAGATTACCAAAGCCATGATTTATCCAATTTAAATGTTGAGGTAAGGTAAATAATGTGTCATAGTTAAAATAATTGGGATTGATTCTGTGCTATGCGGAGCGTCTGGATTATCCTCGCTGGGTATCGGTAAGAACCGTAATTATAATGAATAGTAATGCACCTTATGTATGTTGTGGGATTTCTCTAAATATAATTGTTTCAAAAAACTGATAAAAGATCTACTTTTTCTATGGAACACTGAATAGCTCTGAGATTAAGCGAGTCCTTTTTAACATATTAGAAGCCCACCACTGTCATTTACACTAATAACCTAATAACACAACATATTATAGTTTTGTCAGGAATGTATGTATATTTTATAGTAAACAAAAGAAAATTATTATTTTGTAATTGTTACGGGTATATAATTATGTCCTTTTAGCAAAATATTCTTGAATTATATTTAATTTTAATCTTTAAGTGTGAGTTCACTAAGTAATTAAAAAAAATATAAAACATACCTATATTAAAAATAAATGGGAGGGTTTTTTTTGTATCTAACTTAGAGAAATCCATTGCTGCCTTTTTTTAAGCTGTTGGAGCTTTTATTATTCTGAAGGCATTTGACTATGATGGATTAAGTTTATTTGGAGGAACTTTGGGATGAATGCTCGGCTTACTTGGAAAACAATTATCAGTCGACATATATATAAATGGCAGCGGTTAATTGTGAGTTGGCGACTTATTTTATGGCGAGTATTTTTTTTTGGTAAATTAGGATACTTAAATAAAATATATATCTAATTGACTTGCGACAAGCATTGTGATATATTTTTTACAATACACATTTTACCTTAAATAATTATTTCAATATTAATTAAACGTAATGATCATTGGATAAGGAGAATTAAAATTACCATTCGTTGAGAATTAATTATCATTATAATATTAACACATTATATTGCTTTGTCAAGAAAATATGGTACTCAACCGTTAGATGAATTCCATCACTCACTGAGCACTAACACAATTAAAAACTTAAATAACATGCATTGTTAGTAATGCGTGTTATTAATGGACATGGGCACAATATTGAGCAAGAATACTCCACGAATTGCTTCATTTTGAAAAAAAAACAACAAATTAGAGTAATGTACATGATGTCATTTTTAAAATAAACTAACCATACCTAAATTAAAGAATAATAAACATGTTCGGATGCAAATTACATTGAAAAAAAGCACACTTGAAGGACAATACATGTGCAAAATGTTTAGGTTAAAATATAAAAATCAAAATAAAATTTCATGCACTTGATCTAAATGTTTGTTTTTTATTTGGGTTTATTTGTGCTTTTGAACTGTCAAGCTGAAGTTTTGTGCACATTAGGTAATGGAGTTCTTCTAACAGAAGAATGCCGAAAATAAATACATAATTATTATTTTCAGTCCATTATTTCCACAGCTTTATTTTAATAATTTATCACAACGTATTTCTAGACAACCTAAAAGTGATGCAGTTTTTAAAATTTTCACACTTGTCTTACAAAAGCATTTGAGTAAAATAATCAAATTAAGGATGTTTTTTATGACTACTGCACATAATATTGAAAGCGTAGTCAGTCAAACTAATAATAATTAAAAATGTTGTCCCTTTCACCTATTTAACTGTGGTCGCTTCCCCTGATAAAATTAACCATTTTTTTTATTACCAGCTAATGTATAGTTTTTAATCTTAGTCTTTCTTATTTCACAAAAATAATTCATTTCAATGTGGTATAGAGAACAAAGTGATAACATAAAAAAAATCGTTAGTTCATCTTTCTAATTTAACCACGATTAAGGTTAACAGCGTGGCTTAATTGCTAACTTACAGGATTGATGAGCTGCAGTGCTTGGCTAATAACTATAAAAATTAACAGTGAATGGGAAAAATTCCACACCCTATTTTAATTATTTGATTAGTTGTTTGAGTATCTACTTTGATTGCAGGATAAATTGATGTATTTGCTGGTATGTACAATTAAAGCAGTCGATAATGACAAGCATGTCTTTATAAAATTTTAAATAATATAATATGATATGGGGCTTAGCACTGTTAACATTTTATTTTTATAGTTTCACCGTTCTACCTTTTCAAGCAGAATTAAATACTTTCTTGTCTTTCTGGGCCGATTTCACAAATTTATTACATTATGGATGACTCCATTGATATCTATGGCGTTGGTATATTTACTTACTTATTAATAATTTAAAAATTGACTAAAGAATATCCATTAAATGTTTCTGGTAAGCCTCTTTGACTTAAATAATGGTCTTCTGTGAATAAAAGTACTGTTTATAATTGTCCATAATACAAAAACAATCACTCGATAGTCTCTGCGTTTATCAGCTGGTAGAAATGTGAGTCTGTGTTATCCATCAGGTTGCTGGGAGTGTCGAATTCCAGGACCAGGCCGTCTCCCATGACCAGCACTCGGTCCGAGTCGAGGATCGTGCTTATCCTGTGAGCGATTGTGATGACTGTGCTCTTGCGAAACGAGCATCTGATCGTTTCTTGTATGAGCCTATCGGTTTCTTGATCAACACTTGCGGTGGCTTCGTCAATACAGAGAATCTAAAAACAAAATAGAGATATTACTGCAAGCATAATATAATTTAAATGATTTTGCACAACATAACACATATTGCTAACTAGTTACAAAAATGGGTTTTGTATACAAAGAGGTTGAAACATATCCCATTTTTATAATTAAAAAATTATATTCTGCTTCTCGAGAGATTTATGGTATTAGAGAGGAAACACAAATATTTGGGCTGTACTACAAAGCCTAATTTTATAAAAAATTCTATGTGACCAGGTGTTATAATTTTAAGAGGCTCTCAGAATTTGAAAAGTAAATGACTTTTATACCTTTGCGCTCTGAAGAATGGCTCTTGCCAGGCACAGCAGCTGCATGTGACCTCTGGAGAGGTCGGCTGCCGAGGCCTGGATGCCTCCTCTGTGTCTGATGATCTGCTTGGCTCCGCACTTCTCCACAGCGTTCCACAACTCGTCATCGTTGTACTGCACTAACGGGTCAAGATTATCACGAATGCTTCCAGCGAAGACAAATGGCTCTTGCGGAATAATAGCGAGTCGCGACCTGTTAATTAAATTAATAAATATTTTTTAAAAAATTGGGGGCAATTGGTAACAGTGAAATCTTATTATTCACCAGTCGGTACCAAGTTTTGTACATGAAATGTAGAAGTCATTGACAACTGCCCCACCATACATGCCTTACCAGGTGTTTGTAAACGTGAGGTAAAAATTAAGTTTGACTATTTGCCTTGCATTTGTTTAGGACGCAGAATCAACTAGGGACCAGGTGAAAATTATGGAACACTGACAGATATTCATGGCAGTGATAATAAACTTCAGTTGTGTAGGGGATATGGCATACAAGATGTGATTTTGGCGTGAACCTTCATGAATTGATGAAATTACCTGAGAGTTGTCAATGTGAGTTTGCTGATGTCCACCGAGTCTATAGTGATGACTCCACTGTGTAGCTCACACAGACGAAACAGACTTGCAAACAGTGAACTCTTTCCTGCCCCGGTCCGACCGACGACGCCTATCTTTTCTCCAGGAAAGATTTCAAAGGAAACACCCTTCAGGCACGGTGATAAATGTTCCCTGAAAACACAATAATAAATGTCATTTTTAAATTTTGAATTCACTTCAAGATCCATCAAAAAGAAATAGTAAAATTTTGATATGTTTCAATACACATGCCATATTCTAAGATAAAAGAAGATGCGAAAATTTAAGACATTTACGAAGTATAGCATACACGAGTTTTACCTACAAATGAAACTATTAAATGTGATTTTATATGTAATGAGTATATTTCAATTGTTTTAGATTCCTTACCGATATTTCATGACTACTTCATGGAAACAAACGTTTCCTGTGTTTGGCCAGCCGTACGGTCGCACAAAGTCATCTGTGTCGTTATTCAGTCTTCCCTCCGGTTCTATCTGTCTGGTGTATTCGCCGACTCTTTCCACGGCTATCATCTCTCGCTCTGTCTCCGTGAACGCGTTGATCACACCGCTCAGCAAGGACGTAACAGAGAGAGCGTACGAAATTGACAGTCCAACCAAACCTGTAAAGAAATACACTCGTAATTTTATTTCCCTTTTTTTATCTCCCTCTCCTTACCATTTGAACTTCCAAAATGAAGCATTCGTTTTCCTAAAAAGGTAGCTAATGACAACAAAGCGGCACGAATGGTATTGAATATCTCCATAATTAGAACCAGCATCTATTTCTTTTGCACTCATTGCTATGATTGCGAAATGTATTCAAATAAAAATAGACCTTCAATTTATTTTGCAGATAAAGTAATAAATTTAGTTTTTATAAGTCAATTATTAAGTTTGAAATTTTTGGTATGATGAAAAGAATAAGAAGTTGACAGAAATTTTAATCGGAACTAATATAAATTATCTGGCTTATAAGTTAAAAAAAACAATACCCCTTTTTTCTCTTTAGGTACAATTATTTAATAGCCAGCTTTTGTTAACCTCTTAACTGGGTCATCCTCAAACCCTGGTGGGCAACTGGTTGGGGCATTGTTTTTTTGTGCGTGCGAATATATACGTAATACCCATTATATGAAGCAGAGACAATTAGGGCTGCCAACGCATAACAATGGTTGTTTATGTAAAATTAAAAAAAAATGTAGTTAAATTAAAATAAATAAATATATAATCAAATAATATTTTAAAAAAATTAGGGAATATATTCGTCGAACCCATTCTGATATCACTCATGGCTCGCGTATATATATGTAATACCCAGTTAAGGTATTAAATAAAAAATCTTAAGTACTGATACTTTGAAGATTATGAGATCTAAATATTTAATTATTTTTTAATAAAATTGTCATACCTGCATCTACAAGATCTAGATTTCTCTGTGCCACTGCGACTGCCGCAGCGCCGGCCAACACCGCAGCCCCCATCAGCCGCAGTCGGAGCCCCAGCCACTGCGCCGCCGCCGCCCCACTCAAGTTTGCTCTCTGAGACTTCTCAACCAGAAGTTCGCCTCCGAGCGACCAACGAACACTCTTTCCCAGCGCTCTTATAATCGTAGCACCTATAAATCAAATGTTTTTCATATATTTTTTTGCTACACCAGATTAACTTCCAGGCCTTTAAAATATTGTATTGATTACATACCCAACATCAGCAAGATAATTTGTATTTTAATTATCATACAAACTTAATGCTCCGTACAAGTTGATGCAACTAGCATGTTTCCTATATATGCTATATTTAAATTATGAATTAAAATTAATTTAAAATTATAATTATGCACTTTCACCAAGTATTGTCAGTTGATAACCTTAATGTTACTATATTTAAATGTCTTAAATGTTTGATAATGAGATAGAGCCCATCTTTACACATAATGGCAATACATAAAATATATAAGAATTGTTGTTTTACCTTCAAGCGTGTCACTGAAGTAAGAGTATATGGGTGAGAGGGTCACACTGGAGAGTCGCTTTAGTTCTCTAGATGTGAGGCGGTAGCGATGCTGGAGCCAGTGGTAAATCGGTATCAGGGGAACGATGACCAGGCAAATCCACGGAAGACCATATGCTGTTACAAGGACGCATCCTGAAATTTATTTTTACATGTGTTTATTAAAAATAATGGTATAGACTTCAGAAAAATCAATTTGCTCATACAAGTCTAGGAATCTCATTTATTTTTCTTCAGGAGTGCTTTTATGGGTAGGTGTATAGATGTTTTCACTTGCCTCCTTCACTACAAATGCACTACAACTGTTTTTTATTCAGTTTTAGATAGTCTTAAAAAAATCTAATTGTACTTTACAGTTCTCCACAACACTATCAAATAAAATTTGCCATTCAATAACTTTTGCATTTTTTTTAACATCAAATTTTTATAATCTGTGAGTTGTCGTAATTAATAATTTTGATTAAATTACTAATTTATTGAGAATCTTCCAATAAAATTCTTACTATATACAATAAAGTATTTTAGACTCCAAGAAGTATAATGCATGCACATTGTTTCTTAAAACTCACACTGGTGCCATTTCGCATAGCATTATAACTTATTTAAATGTTTAACCCTTTTGCATCAGTTGACGGCATATGCCGTCATAAGATTCCCCGACCGTTGACATCGGTTGATGTGATATATTGTTTTGCTACTTTCTTAGAATAGTTTCTTATGCATCATCTGTTAGCTAAAGGATACAAGAACCAAAGTGATACATGAAATAAGACCAGATAAGTACATTTATGCTTCAAATACTAGTTTTATAATTGACAGTATAATTTGTATTCAATTCGAGCCGTAATGAAAGGGTTAAAAATGTAGCAATTTATGGCACATATTATTTGAGAAAAATAATAATTGAAAAACAAAAAATAATATTTAAATCACAAACCGATGAGTCCAAAAAGCTGGGCCAACAATATGTTAATGATGAATGGAAGTGAATCATCAACTGTGTATGTGTCGGATGAAAATCTATTCAGTAAGCGGCCGGCAGAAGTTATATCAAAGAACTTCATTTTGCCCTAAAACAAACAAAATACGTATACAATATTAGTTACAACATAATATATAACGGTTATATTTATAAAATAAAAACATTAATGGTCCAAATCAATAGTTAACTTAAAATAATTATTACAAATTTCATTAAAAATTGTTTACTTCCATAATTTTTCCAAAAGTTTTCAAAGTTTTTATTTTTTATTAAATTTGTCTTTTTTTCATAGTATTTTGTTGATATGTGTAGTCTTTAAGTAGATTTTTTTTTATTTAAAAGGATCATGCCTGAACACAGGATTACATTCAAACGTGATATCAACTACAAAGAGCGTAGAGTTTAAAGGGTTAAAGATCTAATAAGTTTCTTCCTTATTTCAAATTTCCATTTTCAGAGTTTTTTTTATATACTTATTGCTAAATTGTAATGGAGTCATGATAGTTACCAGTATTCACAGGATTGTCCTTAAAACACTTTTACAAATAAGTAATAATAAAATACTGACCCTAATGACAGTCTTTAGAAGACACTTATGGACGGTCACGGCAGCTTGGATTCCACCATAAGCAAACATGAAAGCTCTTATAAGTGTGAACAGCGCATTCAGGAGAGCAAAACCGGCATAAATAGAAAGATAAAACATCGGTTGACTATCAGAATTATTGTTATCTTTTAAATCGCCAACTCCCTCTTGTAAGAGATTCACTGTCGGTTCATTAGAATCAAACAATTTTGTACTGAATTTTTCTAACAACCCATTGAAAATATTCTCAGTGACGTTTTTTAACATGTTTTTAAATGATGTGATGCTCTCTGTCTCGTTAATGCGATCGGCTACGCTGTAGGTATTTTCAGTCACATTGACGACTTCTGGTTTATATACATAAAGGTTAATGTCTTTAATCGTGCCGTCAGGAAATGTAAAGTTTGTGATGTTGGTCGGGGTTATGTTTGTGACCCAGTATGAGAGCCACAAGTCGGTGGTGTTGCGAGATATTTGCATCAAGATTAATGACGTCAGAGTGGCTAAAGCCAGCCAATGGCCGATGCTCTTCCAGTACATTGCTATTACCCAAAAGTCAACCGCGCCTACTATAGTGTTTTCCTGAAACATAAAAGCAAAAAAAAACAGTTCAAGTAATTATTTCATTAATGCTGACTCATATACAGGCTACAATAGAATGATCAAAGATCTCCTTCCATCGTCACACTGTACATGTACACCTCATGTGTTACATTATATAGACTCTTAAACTACCAGGGAGAGAAGTATAGAAGTTGCCAGGAACATTTGGATAGTCAGAGATATAAAATGTTGGTAAATTGATAAGCTTACATCTTCTTTCATGTTGGTGCTGGATCTGTCATCTTTTAGTGACACGGTGTCTGTTCCTACACTAAACGAAGGTTTGCAGACTGTGATTTCTGTATCACTTATATCAATGTCACTCGGAGAGAAGTATTCATCGATTTCACTCAAAATTACATTCGGAGAACCTGGAACAATAAGAAAAATTTATATAGCTTCAAATCCAAAGATTTTTGTGTGCAAAATTTTATCTTTAATTATTGACTATGCAGCAGGGTATTAGACAGAGGATACAAAGGTGCTGAAAAAGAATTTGTTTTTAGACAGAATAAATCTGTTGATCTGAAAGTAATGACTATGTTTATAACAAATGACGTATGTGTCTTACCTTGCTGTATGATTGCGCCATTCTCCATGACCAGCACATGGTTGGCGTGGGTGATATATTGCAGGGAATGAGTGACAAAGAGCCTGGTCTTGTACTTCAAGAGCCCCATTATACATTTTCTGTAAATATGTGCGCCTACTTTTTGGTCCACGGCCGACAGAATGTCATCTAATAAGTACACTGAAAATAAAAATCAATTTATATTAGAATTTATTATTACAAATAATAGGTTTCGTTAGCTACATTATAAATATATTTGGCAGGTACTAGACAATGACTTATATTGGACAATATTATGTATTTCGCACGAGTAATTTGTAATATTGTTTGTAGCCTATACTAATAGTCTAGTTGTTAATATTAAAATTTTTTACTGAAAATAGCTTCATAATAGAATCAATATGATACATTTGAACATAACAGACCAAAGTTGTTTGTGACAACATGTGTATTCATGTTTTCTTTTACTATATTTTACGTAATATTATCAATTTTACCAATTATTAGTTAAAATAATTATCTATCCAACATTATCAATAACTCAATTCTTTTGTTACACAAGATTCCCTATTGAAATGGCTATATGTGTTAATGTTGTGTAAGATTAGTCTGTTATCTTTTATATGATGAAATTTACCTTGTTTATCTTGATACACAGCTCTAGCTAAAGATATTCGTGCCGCCTGTCCACCACTTAGAGTTCCACCTCCTTCACCGACACATGTTCCACTGCCCAAGAGAGCTATGTCCTCTAAAATATAAACAAATATATTATTTTAATGAACATAACTTCAACCGGATATGGTTTGTATTATTAAGGTATTCAAATAGTAAATTAAGATGATACCTGTCAATCCGCATGCTTCTATAATGGTTCTGTATTTAGTCTCTTCATATGCTCTTCCAAAAACTATGTTCTCTCTGATAGTTCCTTGCTGAAGCCAAGGCTTTTGGCTGACATATCCAAAACCTATAGAATAAAGTAACATTCAAATATTAAGGATGTTTCAAATAAATTTAGAATAATATTCCATGCATTTAAATGTAAATAAAATCATGAACAGGAATGGTAATTGGATAAAATACAGTCTTTGTAACATTCATCACTCAACTGAATAGACAATTACGTGTTATTTGAATTGATAACGTAAAATTCTCAGAGATCAGAGGCATTTGAGCTAAAGAAATATGTTTATTTAAAAATTTGTTCCAATAGAAATACTTAAAATGAAAAATCAACAAACATTAATCTTTTTTTTTTTAATGTTTTCAGCATTCACTTTGACATCACATATAGATCATGTTGGGTATGGCCTCTGTTTAGGAGACTGCAGTTTCAAGTAACTCGTAGCCTTCCTCAATCCCTCACTGTCAAGAGACAACTGAGGAAGGTTACGAGTTAGTCGAAACTGCAGTCTCCTAAACAGAGGCCATACCCAACGTGATCCATGTAAAAACAAGGTAAACAAATAGATATTTATTAAACAAAAATCATTTTCGGCCACACTTACATAATTTTATATTGTTAATTAATTATAACACAGTATATTTATAACATTTATTTTCTTTTTAAAAAGATGTTTTTTTTTTGAAAGTATTATATTTGATTATTTTTACCTGAAAGTTTTTCCGAAGTTGAAATGTCGCCATTCAGTTTAATCATTTCCGCTAGGATCGCACTCAGAAGCGACGACTTTCCGCTGCCGACTTTTCCGATGATTCCAATCAAATCTCCCCTCTTAATTTCCAGAGAGATATTTCGCAGCTTGAACGGCTTCTCCATCTCTTCGTTGTCTAATAAAGACCCATCCACTGATGAATCTCTCCTTTGAATATGACCGTAGGTGGTTTGGCTCTTTTTGCCCTTCCCTTTTTCTTTTCTTATTTGTTGATTGGCAGATTCGTGTACGTTGGATTTTGGAATAGCTGTGGCCCAACTGAACGATGCATTTTTCATGGACAAAACAACATTGTCATCCGCAATAGAGTAACTGCCATAGTAATGGTCAGTATTGAGATCATCTAGCTGTAAATTAAAATTTCAATATTAGAAAAAATGATTGCTAAAATATGTCATACAAAATCGAAATAAAAATTATTTATAATTTCATTATTTTATTCTACTACATAGCAAATTATTCATGTAGTTTATGGACCTCTATTGCATAACTCTTGAACCTGTGTAGTTTTTATTTTATGGATTTTTTATTTGTTACTGTCTTGTTTTAAAATATTTCAATATTGTAATACGATAATAAAGTGTTGCAAAATTTATTATTTTTAATAAAAAATAAATTAAACATATATTTAATATTTTATTCCAAAGTCCGCGAAACATTTTCGTATTTTGTGATGGTTTGCAGATGTAAAATGGTTGAGAAACTATGCTCTATTGGAATCAATGACTTCTCATCAGGTTGGCTAGACGATGAGAATGGAAAGTATGTTTAGTGATTGTGAACATGTGGGAATTGGAGAGTGTAAGTGATCATTGCTCTGCTTCTTGGTGGAAACTCATAGATAGAAGAGTAGTATGAAGAATAGAGTTGGTAAAATTGTTATTTTTAAGCTTATAAAAGTCAAGCATGTAGGTATGCTTCAAAAGAGGACAACAGGTTTAAAGTGATATAAAGGTGAAGGTGGAATCAATAGAAAAATTACAGATGAGTAGTGTCAACAATTGAGATAAATCAGGCTGTTAAAAGAAAAAAAATCATTGACTAAGTTAACATGACATTAAGGTTGTCAACTGACAATACTTGATGAAACTGCAAAATAATTTAAGAATTAATTTTAATTAAAAAATAATAAATTAAAAATATTTAGTTTTGATTCACAATTTATTTTAATGATTACATGTTTCGGCCTTCCTGAAGACCATCTTCAATATTATTGACTATTATAACTAATAGTCAATAATTCTTCAATATTATTGACTATTATAACTAATAGTCAATAATTCTTCAATATTATTGACTATTATAACTAAATATTTTAAATTTATTAATTTTTTAATTAAAATTAATTCTAAAATTATAAGTTAACATGTTTCAAATGTAATTTTCTTCTTCTAATATCATATATTTTTTTAACACTTACATCAAGTAATCTTTGAATTCTTTTGATGGATACCCAGGCTTCGGTTAAGCCATTCAGCACCCAGGGAAAAGCATTCAAAGGGCTGATCAGCATGTTGAGTAGCGCTATCGATGTAAAGACTGTGGCCGCCGTGAGGTGATTTCCCAGCAGCACGAACGTCGAAAGAGTCAGCGCCGTAACTAAGACCGGAGTGGTGGCCCAGAGAAAAACACACACGGCGTCCAGGTACTTGCGACCTTTCAAATATTTGATCTCATTTGATCTTATGTCTGTGGAATAGAAAATGAAGAGTCATTAAAAGAAAACATTTAGTTCAAAATCAGATATTTATACTACACATTTCAAGCCATGATTGTCTGCCTAATTATTTCTCACCCTGATATAATGCTAGCTAATTTTTAAACTGTTAATGTTAAAACATTTTATAGTATTATTATAGACATAGAAGAAAGATTTTTTCTTTCATGGGATGAATTTATCTCTCACCTGTAATTTTATTAATAAAATGATCCTCCCACACGTGGAGCTTGATTGTCCTGATTCCCTTGATGATTTCAGCCATCGAGCTGACCCTGGCGTCTTTGTAGTACATAAGGTCGGCGCTCAGCGCACCTATTTTGTTAGCAACGTATTTGTTAATTGGTATCAAGACTATCGAGAAGATCACGCCGGCCAAGAAAGAGATTCCAACTTGCGCATATAGCAAATAGAGGGTCACAAAGAGCTAAAAAAATAAAAACCATTACAATTTAAAAGAAGTTTTAATAAAATAGTTAATTTAATACAAATTACAAAAGAAATTACAAAAAGTCTTGTAGTGTGAAGACCCTTTTCAAACATATTTTTGTCAAATGCGGTTTAAGTAAGTGTTCAAAACGTTATTTGAACATAATTATTTTATATAAAACAACCAAAAGTTTTTAAAGTATTAATTGTCAAATTATAATCAAATTCTCTGTTTTAGCTCGCATTTGTCGATGACAGCACCTTTACACATGTCGCTGATCTCACATAATATAATAATATCAGATCATGAGGAATGCACATTATTCTACCAATTTTCACAGTCGCGTACGACACAAAGGGCTGGTCATCAAAATATTCTGCCACGCTTAGTAAATTGAAAGGATCGAGATCCAAAACAATATGTATCAACAAATTTGCAGTGTATGAAAATCATTTTATTAATATAAATTTTATAAAATACAGAATGTTTACTCATGTAGTACACTAATGTATAAAAAGAGATATATTATCAAATAAATCAGTATCAACTCGACTCTGGTCTTTGGACGTATCTTCAGTGCCGGAATCCGCGGTACTCCGACGTCACCATTTAGCTGACGCTGTCGTTTCGGGACTAGTAATCGGTTCCGGAACAGTAAGTGATCCCTACTTAATTTCGTATCCCTTTTATAATAATGTCTTTTAAAAAATATATATTTTAATAATAAGAATTTGAACTGTTTAAAAAAATGTTTTACCTGTAATGGTATGCTCCATAAAGCGTGAAAGCTTGGACACGAGTTGACTATTCTATCGGTATCGGTCGACATAAAGTTAGTCACCTCCCCAGTGGTAAAGTTCTTGTTCAGCTCTGTAGATGTCACCGATAGAGTTTTGCGGAATACGGTGGAAATTATTGCCGCCCTTAATTTGAGACCGACCATTGCCATCTGCAGATTGAAATGCGAATCACAGAAAGCAGCGATCAATGCCGTCGCTAATAGACCACCAGTATATAGATACCTAAAAGATAATAATGTCAAATTATTCAATAAAACATTAATTTGAACACTTTTTTTTTCATACAACACGCTATAAGAGAATATTGAAAATTTGGTGCCGATTTTTTGTGTAGATTTAATTTAAATTTTACGCAAGGTAGGGTTTGGTTGTGATTGGAGTGTTACTGAAATGATCCCTGATTAATCTTTTATTCAATTACCTATTACTAAAGTAATCCAAATCTAACCTAACATCATCCAAAATAGTAATGCAAAGGTAAACGAAAGGTGGCGGATTCATGACTACAATCATGAATCCGCAAGAAATATGGAGGATATTGTGGCTTTTGGGTTTAGCCATGTGTGGCGAACTTGCTTCAACAAATATTTTGACCATTGCAGGGGTCTTCTTCAGGATTGATGATTTATTTAGTTTTGAGTTGGTTTATTCAGATTATCTTTTTTATATGAGCGTTATTGATTTATATCTCCATAGCAACTGTAGAAGAGCCCTGCATTGGCGGTCGAAATATTGGTTGAAGGAAGTTCACCACACACGGCTAAACCCAAAAGCCAGAATATCAAATCTGGCCGTGAAAACCTAATAAGTTATTTAATATGGAGGATGCAATGTCAAAGGTATTATAAGGCATGACATTCATTAAGTATGTAGTTCAATTAACAGATAGCCTTTTTTAATGGCAACCGTAATGAAAATCTACCATGTTTTTTATTTACAGATACTATAAAAAAAAAGTTTATAAAATAATTAACAAAATATTTTCTTGTAACCTTTGCTACGATTTTAACCTGTATTCATATGCATGACAATCAAATATTTTAATCACTAAGCAATACACCTCGGCACTGTAATGATTTGTTACATATTTACCCCATTTGCACGTCAATTGATAAATCCTCCACAAAAGTAATTAGTCTATTCAGCAGTATTGGTCCTGCGAAGCCAGCCAAGTCAGCAAGCAGCTTTAGGAGACCAATGGAATAAAACTCCAATCCAAAGCACGAGTGCAGCGACCGGAATAGTGAGACGTTGTGTTTTCTTTTGGGAGTTATTACTTCAACATTTGGCAATGCTCTTTCATTAGAATTTTCACCCATTGATCCATAGGTTCCTATAAGGATATATTAAATATATTTAAATGGTAGTAAAACAAGTATTGATTAAATAATATCATTATCATCAGGGCTCTCGCCGTTCTGGACTGCTGTTGAGAACTATATAAAGGATTTACTTGGCAGAGTTGACGTGGGATGACGCAAGGAACATGGCGGATGACAGCTTTGTAGCGGCAGTTTGTGATAATGTGAAATATGGGATCGGATATAAATGATCATGATTATATTCAATGCAGCGTCCCTTTTATACTGACAATTATAAGTAAAATGGTTGCACTAAAATATAATGAAGTTATAGAATAAAGAATAAGTGGTCTAAAAATATTAAGCACTAAACTTTAAAAAAAAACTTGAGAAAAAATTATTTAAAAAAATTATTTAAAAAATTATTTAAAATAAGCGACAGTTTGCAAAGTAACCTAATTGACATATAACTGAAATATCCTCATGGATACATTTAATACTGCTCTATTTAGCATATTTATTCGGTTTTGATTATCGCTTTAAATTATTATTTTTTAAAACTGCATACCTCTTTCTTGTTGATCAGCAGGAGGCGATGTTGTGTAATGGTCGACATTTCCGATAAGAGCTTTGTCTATTTTTGAACTTATAGTGTTACATGTTAAATCTAAGGGTAGGTCAAATAGCTCATCTGGATCTTTTAGTTTTCTTTCTAAGCCTAGAACAATAATAGTTAAAACAATTGAGAAATTGTATTCGGTGGCTTCTTTTATTTGGAAAACTTAATCAATCTAATAACTCCAAAATATAAATATTTTAACATTGTTATCATCAGTATGAATGGATCTCCCAACTTCTCCACTTTATATCTTCAGGATCCTGCCTCCTGTTATTTTTCTGGTCCTGAGTTCATCCAGCATATGGTTGCCATATTTTTGAAAGATCATGTCAGGAAAAAATCGATAAGGTGTGTAATTGATTGACCTTTATATGGTAATTATGTTTACTCACCTCTTAAAAATAAAGGTTGAACCCAATGAAACAGAAGTCTAGATACAAATGTAGAACCGAGCATAGCTGTTCCCAAAGCTCCTTCATCTTCCATAAATCCATACAAAAGAGGCTGCTGTTCTCCCAACTACAAAACATTTTAGTATCCAAAAGAGAACATGTTAAAAAAAATACAAAAAAATATCCTTTTATATTTAACATTAAAGTTACTTGGACATCTTTTTGTCTATAGTCACTTGTAAATAATTATTGTGTCATAATTTAAGTATTAAAAATAAAGTAATCTAAGACATTGTTACATATTTACCTGAGAGTATTGAGATCCAACAAGGCAAGGAGAGTAATAAGTCGGGCTTGTAACTCCTTCCGAAGGCAGCAGTGTAAAAAAATACATCACTTGGAATACCAACACGCAGACCTCCATGGCAAACGGCTGCTTGAGTAGGACGACAGTCCTCAGAGAGATAACGCTTAAGACAGCTGT
Source organism: Glossosoma conforme (assembly GCA_022606575.1). NCBI lineage: Eukaryota > Metazoa > Arthropoda > Insecta > Trichoptera > Glossosomatidae > Glossosoma > Glossosoma conforme. Next base: position 13,893 of record JAGTXR010000234.1, on the reverse strand, counting down.
GAGACTCCACAGCACAAGGATTATCACAGGACCCCGCGGACTGATTCCTAGACGGTGCCGCAACGCCAAGATATATCCGAAATGTACCAACCAAGTCAAGCATTCAGTTCCCGAGTTGAAATAATCAATCGCGACGGCACGCCTGTCTATGTTTATCAGCAAAATATATAATTTAATAACGGGGAAGGCGGCGAGACACAGAATCAAGAAGCTCCGTAGGTTGATCATGTTTTCTTGGAGTCTGCCTCGTACGACCCAATTTGCTTGTCTTCCCATGTAGTACGCGGATACTATGGCGAGGACAAAGTAGACGGGGATGTGGAGGAAGAGGCGTTGGAAGCAGTAGCCCATGTCTCTTGTCTTGGGATTCCATGGATGCAACCCACCAGGGCCGCACATGTCTTCCCACTCCCATTTCATACCCTCGAAGATAGAAGTCAGATTTAAAACGGCCATATTATTTTTTTCTAAAATAAAATAAAACATTTTAGACATTGACCATCATTTTCATTGATTTTTTTTTCACGCATAAAAATATTAATGAAGCATTTCATATTTTCTTATTGTTATCGTACATTTTTATAATTTAAGCGTATATTACTTACAATTATCAATATCAGCTGATTATTTTTTCACGTGAATTGTCAGTAGATGTGTGGCGTTCATTTTTAAAATTGTTTATTGTTTGGTATGACAGTTCACTTTATTTTGACGTTTGAGCTTTGGCACGCGCCCGACTGGCATTGCGCATTTTTATCGCAAAAGTACAATAAAATACCACTTTGTTTGGACAGATTGTTGTGATTTCGAATAAAATATGTAGTGGAGCTATTGTGTGAGTGAAGAAAAGGACCGAAACTGTTTGGTTATTGTGCAAGCAGTCGCAGAATAACTGAAGAAAATATTGTATCTTGTGTGAGAATAATAGGATTAGCTGTCAAAAGTGTTCGTCGGTAATACAGACTTCTATCCGTGCAGCATGAAAGTTACCAATATTGCCCCCGATTGCTCCAGGAGCGCCAACTCTCCCACCGACACTTGCAATGACATGGATCAACAAAAATGCCAAGATGACGATAAGATAGTCGATGACGAGCTCGACCCTATTCATGATATTATCGACTTTTTAGTGCAGAACAAAGACATATGCTTTAAAAGTCAGCAGATCGGCGAGACAGACCTTAACAAGCAAGAGAAAAGAACGATAGCATTTAACCTATTCCAAAAAGGCTCCACATTATTTTTAGAAAAATTCGGAAGATTCCTGTCGCTAGAGCATTTACCATATTTTGAAAACTTACCTTCACTGAGAGACAATTGTGAAGTTAAGTTAGTGATATCGCAATTGAAAACAATTTTGAATGATAACAGTAGGAAGGTGGTTGTAAAAAATCGAAGATATGAAGCTTTATCGAAGATGATCAAAGACGAATCCTATTTTACGGAAGTCGAGATGATGCAGAGGAATCCGTTGCTCTACGACCAACTCGTAGGGCAGTTTTTGTCAGAGAATGAAAGAAAAGTTCGAGATAATATAGACACTGATAATATAACGTTTTTGAATGTGTTAATCGAGGGCATAGATAGAGAACGAACGAAAACGACAATGAAGATCCAGAAAGAGAAAGAGGATTGTCAATTGGAGGAGAATTCATCGGATGACGATACAAATAATACGAATAACTCTAAAGAAGATGTCGAAGAGATGAGAAGTAACTGGGGAGAATTTGAAACCGCAGTAAAAGTTAAAAAGATTATACGTAAACCAAAACCTGTCGATGATATTCCTTCGATCACCGCTACAGAGAGAGCACTGCTGAAAGAAGAGTTTGTTCAAGAAATGTATCGCAGCTTTTTGGCCGGCGAAGATGCAGAATTCGACTATCATTCTGTCGATGGAAACACTGATTACGACTGCACCGATGTCAGCGGTCGAGATGTCGAAGAAAAGTACTTTGACTCAGAGTCTCCAGAAAATGTCGTCGAAGAAGAGATGGACGGGATCACAGAAGACCAAGGCAATAATCCGGAGTTACTAGAAGTGGAACAGCCTAAGTCATCAAGCCATGCCGATAGCGAAGACGAGTTGGATGTGTACATGAAGCACTTACATCGACACCCCACCCTTTGCTATTTAAATCAAGGTACCGATAAAATGAGCAATTAATAATTAATTCATCGTAAACGCCGTGAGAATATTGCATATATAAGTATAATGTCATGCTTATAATAAAATAAAACGATCAAACAATTTGTGTTTTTATTATTTTCTTTATTATCTTCACAGTGAAATATTCAAATCGCGTTTATTCGCCCTGCATAATATAGTGGTTTCACACAGTAGATAATTTTTTATGGAAGCTCATTACTTCAATTAGATTTGCATGCTTGATATTCGCATAACTTTAACTATTGTATTTAAATACTAATTTTAAACTATGTAGATTAATAACAGCATGCGGAGAATCCAGCATTCAAGAAATCACAGGATCGGTTAGTATGTATTACATTTAATAACTATGCACAATGTCCACTCCTTATATCGAGTAGGTATGCGATTTGAAATTATTGAAAACATTCCTATTAAAATTAGTGTGAGAAAATGGCAAAACAATAATTATTACGAAAACAATACTGATTATACTCATTATTATAATAGAAAAATAAATAATGTTTTAAATATAAAATTATACGATTGGTTTTAATCAACGTAATTAATTAATATAATATCACATGACATTGTTTACCACTGGATGCTTCACTTAAATGATTAGCCATTTTATCTATGATACATGACACCGACTTCATGTTTGTCAATAATTACCTATCTATAAGTGAATTAATATAATAATAAGAAGTTCGGTACTCACAAAAATAATAGCACTACATATTTTATATTTAAAGGGATCATTATGACTCACGAATTAGTAAATTAAATTAGATTTGACTCATCTTTGACTTTAAAATTATTATTTAAATATAATAGAGCGTCGTATTACTCACACGACATTCTTAAAAATATCGTTTTTTTTACCACCTCATCTGTACATAACACCGTGGATCTGTTTAGGATGTGTCAACCAGATTATTTTAGACATTTTACTGTAGGAGAACAAAACCCATAGTTCATCTTCTAGCCTCTCAACTTTTCATACTAAAATCTATTGCACAGTTCTATAAATTCAAGAATAATTTTATAATTAATTGGTTACAAATTAATCAATTTCATATTAAGAAATAATCATTGACCTAATGAACTCTTGTAAGCAACAATGGTTAGGTATAATACGCATTATAATTTACTTTGTAAATTATTTCAATAAATTGTTAGATAACGTTTTTATGCAATGTTTTCATGTCTTTCTATTTACTATATTGTTGTACGAGTATGTTTATAACATTTTTTTTATAATACAAGGAGCGGCAAAAAAAGCTGACAGTTTTCGTCGTTGTGTTGATTCAATTATCTCTATGAACCATTATCATATTTATATTGTGTTAAGTTATCGTGACAAATTATATTATGTATAATACCTTTATAATATCTTTTGAATATTTGTTATATTAAAATATATTAAATAAAAAAAGATTAACATGTATTATTTTTTAGTAGAATCGATGTTTTAGTTCCCTTATTTTTCTATCGGTTATGTGAAACAAATTTTGAATAATTATTTTTCTTTTTTCTTCTCTAAGAAAGATACCAACCAATAACCATATTTGATACCACATCCATCAAAATGTTGTAAGCTGCCATATCAATCGCTGTATTAAGTCAAGTTCGCATCTCAAAGTTCATATTTTTAACAATGTTGTCGATATAAATAACAAGAATGGTTATTTTTCGATGTTTTGGGTAATTGTCGATATAATTAGCCTTATACCGAGGGATGGTCTGGAAGGAGTCTTGCGCGAGCCCCTTGCTAAATTTGACTTAATTTGCCAACAAACTATATGTTTTATAATATTAATATATCAGATCATCATACCAGTGCAATTGCAAATTAATAAGATACTTCAAATATTAGTATTAAGAAACATGATTTTCTACCCTTAATAAAACTAATGCGTCATTTTTAAAACAGTGAAGAAATATCAGCTTTTCCCTAAAACATTACAAAAAGACGTGATATCAAGCGAGCCCCTTGATTAATGTATTAGCGGCGCACCGCTGTTTATACCTAATAATATTATGTACCTAATAAATGCAACACATGTTTACTTAAGTCGGTAAATACCTACTATGAAAAATAAGAAGAACCTTTAATACAATATGAAAATTCTGTAATATTCAAGGTTAGAGTTTACTCTCTGAAATACATTTCAAAAACCACTTTCTTATGTCCTCTTACATATCAACTAACTTACGTTTATTTAATGTCATTCATACAATGTTAGCTTAGGTGTCTAATAAAAGCTCACCTGTTGTTTATTTATTGTTATTATTGCCTACAATGAAAATGTACATGGTGAATTATTATCAATTTTAAATCTCAAAAGTTACTTGTCGTTGGTATTTTATTTCACGTTGAATCGTGTTACGAAGTACTATTGTTTATGACGTTTTACTTTTTTTATTTCTTTTGAATTTCGTCCGACCAACCTGCGGCGTCACACTGTCTCAGAGTTCCGAGACCTCAACGTACCGGTAAGCAGACCACCAATGTGGTTTCCGAGATGACTTCACCGAAAAATTTATTTACTTACCATAGTATGTGTTATACACACTCGTATACACTCGCCTATGCAGTAACACCAACAAGCTAACTGGTTATGTATTAGGTTTCCAAATAACGAATGTAATATTTAAAAGTCATCATTGATAACTAGCCATAGTACACAAAAATGTAAACATACAAACAAAGAAAACATAAAGTTAAGTTGGTATTTTATTCAATAATTCAATGACTAAGAAAATTATTTTTTAAACTAAAATGAAATGCTCGCTTTATAATATTTTTCCCTAATTTGAAGCGATGTCACGATCTATCGTTTCCAGATAATTCGTTCAACTACTCAACGGTAACGACGTGGGGCGCATTGTACGTCGAGGGAACAGAACATTTGGTACACGGGTGAACTGGTGCATTGGATGTTTGGCTAACCTGACCTTACCTAAGTTATTTCGTTCTATGGATCTGTGGAATCTACGATCACTGGACAAATCCTTGGGTTAGGATAGTTAACGTTACCATTTGTACCGTGTAACAGTTGTCCCGTTCACTAAATGTCCCCTGCTCCAGACCTCCAGTGCGCCCCACACGATGAGTCGTTGAACGAATTGTCTGGCAACTAAATGCGGCGGAACCATTTGAAGCATGTCTACAACAAACGTTATCAGAATTACTACCAACCATATATGATCCATATCCTAGTCCTAAGGATTGTTCAGTTGTAATATATGTGTCCTTATTTAATTCAATCGATTTTTAGAAAACGTAGGTAAAAGTATTCGTTGTTTACGACTTACTGTTTATTCTTCTTCTTCGTGTCAGCGACGTCAAACTATTTCTGCCCATTAAATCAGAAAAACAATAACAACTGTCAGCTTTTTTGCCGCTCCCTGTATTATAGATTAATTTACTTGATAGTACATATACTATTTAAGAAAGTTTTAAAACGTGTTGGAAAAATGACAAATATACTAGAAGGCTTTCAAAAAGTATAAATATAATATGTACTCGATATAGTTTTGGGATTCGGAACCAACTTAAGAGAGCGATGTATGGAGAATCTATGTAAGTCTATCAAATAGTCATCAAATGCTTTAGTCTAATTATGTTTCGGCAACATTACCCACATGCGCTGTTGGTATATACGAGTATAACCAACAAACAATGTCTCCTCTGCCTTTGAGAGTAGTATTCTGTTCGGTTAACATTTTAAAATGAGGAAATTCATTACATTGAAGAAGATACTAAATAATAATTGAGAAATATTTCGAAGCTACCAGTCTGGTAGTATGGGTGATCAGACAACGCGCCCCGCAAGAACGTTAACTCACAGCCAGAGAACAAGCGATCGAATAATAAAAATAAAAAAAATACACACTTTGAATATATACTATAGAGACATCTTTCATACGATGATAACAATGACATAAATACAAGTTCCAACGCGAGTCAGCTAAGGCAAAGAATAATAACAATAGCCACGGTGGCTGAGTGTCCGCGGTTCGCATCCCGCTTCTGCCGATATTTTTTCTGAATGAATTGACTCGTTTAAAGAATTTTATGTATAGTATATGTATATTTAATTACTGTATATATTCTTTCCTTCTGCTCAAATAACGTCATCAGCAACAAACTGAATGGCGTAGAAGAATTTGGTGCTGATACTTCAAAGTCATTATGCTGACCTTCGGTATTAATTTTAATTAATTAATAGACGTACATTTAAATGCGAAAGATCAGTCTCACCTTCCACCAACAGTAAGTATTCATAAATTAGTTTCTTCTTGTAAAGGGTCCGCCATCTAACGTTTTTTTCAACTAGTGCTTATTTCGTGAATGGTAATACTTAGCTCATGTCTGATTTAACAGATAATTAGTTTTATCCTTCCGCTGAACGAATATGGTTGTGTATACGCTTGAACAACGCTGAGAAATACTGCGACATTACTTTGAAAATCAGGCCATTTTTCTTCGAAAATGAGCAAGGAGTGGCCGTTACAGTCAATGGCGATCGTTATCGCGCCATTTTTGTTCACAAAAATTGAAGAAGAGGATATTGGCAACATTTGGTTTCAACAGGACGGCGCTACGTGCCACATAGCCGAAGCTACACTCGATGTTTTGCGCCCCATTTTCAAAAAAAAAAGTTATTTGGCGGACCTTTATATGCCTCAAATCTTTCCTAATTTCCATCATAACCTTATGCTAGCCACCGTGATAATATTTAGTTTTGCTACTGATTATTATCATGTTGTATTTAATATTATATATTTTCTATGTATGACAGATTTTCTGTGATATTCCTCTTTACTTTCAGCTAAGCTATAATTATCCAGTCTCTTAATTACATATATATTAGTCAGAAAGTATGCCCAGCGTGGATCCTCTTTGAACTGTTGTGGCTACAACACAGACGTGTTAAAGAAATAGTTTAACATCGTTATCTCGGTTGAAAAGCAGATTGTAAAAGAAGATATATTTTCTTATATCGAAAATACTATCACTATTTATGTACATTCTGTTCGCGAGGTCTTTAAAGAGAGCAAATAAGCTTTTGAAGATGTTTTTAGTCATACCAACTCAAGAGAAAAGCAGGAAAGACTTTGGTCGCTTTGTTGAATGGTGTGGCCATTGCTCGCAGCTGCGTGGCTGTATCTTTTAAGCGGCGACTTTGCTTCGCTCGCGGGTGGCCAGTGGGAGGACATTTCCGCATACAAACGAGAAACATTTACCGAGAGCTTTTATGGGTCGCATTTTCAAATTTCTTTTTTCGGATTCGGCTCTTCCGTGAACCCGGCGGTCCCGCACACTATGTACTAGGTATGGGGCATCAGACGGAGCGGCGTCTTTTGTTGAAAACCACCTACTTACATACAGTGGAACCTTACTTAACTCTTTATAGGGCAAAGGCCAAAATTGGTCAATACTTTAACTTTTAGGCATAAATTTCCAAAACCTCTCATAGAAAAGTAAACTTTAGTATCATAATATATTGCCAAGAAAAATGTTTAATAGATGCCGATGGGTATGAATGTTAGTGTTAAAAGCCCTCGACTATTATGCGAAAGGTCGCCGGTTTGACCGCAGAAGATGCGTAAAATTAGAAATTAGTGTAGACTTTAAAAGTGTTGCATATGTATCTTGAAATATCCCTAGTTGATGTAAGACAAACTTCACCAGTAAGAAATGTTAGTCATGGACAAGTTCTCAAAATTTATGAGACGAGATCTCAAATTCTAATATGTCAATAGTCGACGCGCAACATCTTTGGTGGAAGATCTCGTGACGTGCCGATGTCGGCCATTTTTTAGTTTATTTATATCTCCATGGCAACTCATATGAATCATTTTTCTTGTACGAAATTTTACGCAGAAAAACAATTTGCGTTGTGGTTGATGATAATTTGAAAGATCAGATTTTTTGGACCGAATGTTGGCCGGAATAAGCTAACACCCAGCTAACCTCATCAGGTCAAGCTGGTTAGGGCACTCTATTGTCCTGGAGGTAGTAAATGCCCTCCTAAGGCGGATGAACCTTTATGGTCAACGGCATTAGGATGTGGAAATAAAGGGAAAATACCACATTAAAGGTCTTAAAGACATCCCACGTATCAGCAAAAAATGATTGCATCTCAAGTAAAATTTTCCGGAGATAAAATAGTCCCCCAATCGGATCTACGGGTGGGGACTGCTCGAGACAAAACAACCAAGACAAATAAGAAAAACCTTCAGCCAACAAGATATGCCACCTGGAATGTTCGAACATTACTGCAGAACGGCGCCCTAGACGGGAGTATTTGCAGCAAGTATTCGAGGACATGAACTGTAGCGCTTATGCTGAGCTGAAAAGGGTTGCGGAGGACCGAGAGGAATGGAGATCGAGATGCAAGATTCTGTTGCTGCAAACCAATCCACCGGGTTGATACTACGAAGAAGATAACAGAAAGCTTCGATGGAGCACTTTAAGGGAATCCCGATGGCATAAAATGACGAGACATTTTGATTTAGAAGTACCAATAAGAAACTGCGATATCAACATATGCAAGGATCTTAAATAATATTAAGAAGAATAAAAGCATTTAACTATACTATCATAAATGTATATATATATATTTCATTTAATAATTATCAATTTTACTCACATGTAAATTGTATCATATATAAAAGTTCGTTTATATTGTTTTTCTCTCCAATAGAAGCAACTACAATATATATTATTTTAGAGTTTTTTTGTGATACATTATTTTCTATATTCCTCGTTTTATGTAACTGGTCCATAAGTACATGTTTATTATTTATGTCTTTCATGTGATAAAGGCATACCAACATGAAGAGCATCTGCTGTAAAAAGCGTTCGCTCCTTTAATTTATTGTACACTTCGACTTAGAATGCCATTACGCCTATTAAATAAGCGAAACTTGGATGCTCATATACGCAAACCCGCGGAGGAAATTGTTAATAAGCATTTCTTTAATGGTGAAGCATGTCAAATGACGATATAAGTGGGTAGATTTGTTAGCGCAGTGATACATTGGAACGAACGACACTGACTGCGCTGGAACTTCCCACTGCACCAGCGATAGACAACCTCAACGGTATTTTTTATGTGTGTAATACAAACCAATGAGCTGTAGACAACACCTGCAGCACCGGAATCCCTCCACTAAGTAAAGTTCTTCTTGATTGATTGAAAATATTTAGGTCTTAACCAATATTTTCCTACAATATCGGCGATATTCTCTGCCCAATTTGCCGGATTCATCTTGAGGATCTTCGCTTAGCTTAGGTGGATGGTTCTAAGATAAAAGTATGACTTGACTATCATCACATCTGAAGATTCAATCTGTTCTCTTGATTGTTGCGATTGTTGGTAATAAATAGTAGAAAAAGCAAAACAGAAGCTATAATCTTTATTTATTGTAAATGTGAGTGGTCTAAAACTGTCGCTGCAGGGACTCTCCCTGTACTACCAAGACTCTTAATAGGTTCAGGTTGTCTTGTTTCGAATCTCATCTTCAGATTATTCAATCAAAGTATTTTCCTGTACTAATGCACCTGAAACGATTTTCTTAATTTGTTTCAGGATTAGATGTAAAATGTTGTGTAGTTTTCAGGATGTTGCTACGCAACAAGAATGGTGTGATGCTGATAATAATGAACTTTATAATATCTCACTATCAGTTCTAAAAGTGGAGTTGATACTGGGATGTGGTTTACGGGTCGAATTATCTTTGCAAGTCAAGGTTACATCGTAGTGTTGTAGTAAGTTTCAGTTGGAACGTTCGCGGCCGATATGTTGTTGATCACTTAACTAGGGAATGAGAATGGTGTTAGAAAAAACCAGCCTCTCCATGTTTAGTGCTCTGGACAAAAGGTATGTCACACAGGGTTCAACGCTCCACTAAGACTGGATGTTTCACTTACCGATCTAAAGCCTCCCAATGAATAATAATCAACAGGCGGATAACGCGGTGGATTAACGCCCAATTAACAAGGCACTACTGTTTTCTTTCGTTAATTACTTATAAGTTGCAACTCGACGTATTATCAAAAATCCAATTAAACTAGTTGTATATAATAAATATTTAGTTTTATTGTTGACATACCAGGATGACATAATCCAAAAAACTTACTTAAAATGACCGTAGTTTAGTTCGGGTTCTGTGTTGCTAACATACTAGTATTATGTATACGTATTTAAATTGATCATACCGAGTGTAATGCATTATTTTTGGATAATTTTCTAGTTTTCTTAAATAATGTGGAAAAATAGATTTTCTACTAATTTGATCATTACTATAGCTTAAATAAAAATGCTATGTAAACGATTAAGTATTGTTGTAAATCAATATCAATAAAAAAAGTATCAGCCAATACTTGAAACTTAAATGACGTTTATTTTTGTGTAATACATTTGCAATCTACATATTGCAATAAACAACTATTTACACAATAAATATGATAAATTAAAATTATGCGATCTTTGTGAAGTTAGCTGCGATGAACAAATGTGCACTGTTGACATGTCAGGAGTTAATTATCTGTTAATTATTAAATGGAAGTCTTTGCTAATATATATAATATTGTAATTCAATTTAAATTGATACCAAACATCACGTATGTAACTATCACCCAACCTCTGATCCAACGGGAATGAAAATACAAGTAAAATACTTAATGTAGTATTGAATAAATAATGTTAACATTGCATTTAAAAAATATTGTCATAGATAGACAGAGCATCTACTGAATGGATTAGGTAAATTGGTGAAGACATTTTTAAAATGTATTGAAAGAAGATTCAAATTTGGAACAAATTTCGACTTCATATGTTTTCTATTATTTTTGAAATTTTCAGTTGTGTTCAATTGTTTTCCAACGTTTTCGCAGTGTTTCTCCAACCGTCAGTCGAAAATAGTCGGGAGCAAAACTCTTGTCTGTGGAATTGCCCCAATGGCATTTAATTAATGCGCGTCGAAGTTTTAAGTAAAATAATGTATTTCATTGAATTAAAAATAAACTTGAGTAACCTCCAGTCTTGTGCATCTCTCTTAAAATTCTCCCTTTATTATCCCATATGTATCGTGTTATTATGTTGTAATTCTGTTAAATAAGTTGAGCGATCAATCGTCAACAAGGTAGTAAAATATGCGGAGTAAAGTGGCGAACTCAATAAAGGTGAATTCATTATCGTATATATATATATATATATATATATATATATATATATATATATATATATATATATATATATATATATATATATATATATATATATATATATATATATATATATATATATATATATATATATAGTATGCATTAACATGAAAAGAATATATATTACTAAAATAACAAAATTGTACCGGTGAATGTGTAATAAAAGCCCTTCATTCTACAGAAGGATTTGGTGATACTTTGGGTAAGTTTCTCCGCCAACTTATGCAACTCCCTAGATTTTGTAGCGCATCTGACATGTTTGTGGAGGGCGGAGTCCATTCATTTCCAGCATTATTGCGACACCGTGTTGCCGGCTTCTGGAGCAGGATAAGGAGGTCCAACAACATCGTTATCCTGGCTGCTTCTGAATGGCTCAACTCCTCCCTGAGCCATCGATGGATGGAGATGGTGCACCAACCACCATGAAATACTATTTTATTTTATTTTAATTTTTATTTTACCTTCACTTAATTAAAACTTTGTTCAATGCTATGTATTTAAAAATATGGCAGATTGGGTATTGCACAACCCACCCAATCCTGCTGGAATAAAAACTATATTATTATTATTATTATATACTAAACATAAAATTCTTTTCAACGCGTCAATCCAAGCACAAAAATAACGGCAGAAGCGGGATGCGAACCGCGGACCTTGAAACCAACCGCCATTGCTATGCCCAGACTAACTTGCGATGAAACTAGTATTTATATCATTGTTATTATCGTACGACAGATGTCGCCATAGTATATATTCAAAGTATGTATATTTTTATTATTATTCTATCAGTATTCATTTATTCACAAGCTTAATATTATTACTTTCCGGCAGTCTATTTATTTTAGTAAGTACCACTCGGGTCTCGAACCAAACTATAGACTGAATGGATGTGAAACGACTACTTATAGTTCCGACTCGGACTTTATAACCAATCATTTACCTGTGTTACTGATGGATAATTTTTACCTTCTTGATATTGTGTCAAGGAGACATTATTAATTAATTTTTTAATTTTTATTAGAATATTATTTGAAATAATATTCTAATAAAAATTAAAAAATTAATTATTATTTATTTATTAACTTTATTCCATGTTACTTTCTTTACTGTCGTGGGTCATGTTGATTGACCCGGCAAAGTGAAACATTACAACAAATTCTCCTTTTAAGGTCTGTCCATTTTCTTACGTGTTGTCTCCTTGTCGACGTCTTCTCAACGTATTCCATTTCCGGCATCACGTCCAGTATGCTATAATCCTTTATATATATATCGTATACTCGTACATTGTTTAGATTCTATCGTTGATATAGACTTTTTGCAGGATATAATCTTCGGTGCGTCTTGTTGTCTATAGAATAAGTCACATTCTTCACAGATACCATATTTCCATGGCGTTTATCGTAATATTTTTTAAAAATAAAATAATAACTAAGAAACTAGTAAATCGTCTTAAGCACACAACCACTGCAATCATTTTTGTACGCAGCATCTAGCTGATATGGACTAACGTTGTATAGTCCGTTGGGCAGCCATTTGTCTTTTCTGCGTGAGTTTACATATGCACTACGATTTTCGGCTTTATCAGCTAAATGCTGCATTTAAATATGATATACTCGTATAATTTTATGCATGTGGGGATTGACTTTGCAAGTCCTCATGTTTAAGATTGTTTGCCAATGCATCCTCCCTGTATTAGCTTATGGCGCAGAGACGTGGAATCGAACAGCAAGTCTTACACGCTTGGTGAAAACCCTCCCTGTCCCGTCCTGTTTTTGGAGACCCAGATGGGGACCCGTTACTGGACGCACGCAAAAAGCTACTTATTAGAGAGTGGCTGAAGGCCTTCCCGTGATTCTAGGTGCATCAGTTAGATGTCAAATAGACTAAGGCAAGTCTTACCCATAAAATAAAAGTCACCCATCGTGCTATAGAGAGATCCATGCTTGGAGTGTCACTAAGAGATATAAGCCAAAACGAGGATATCCGCAGATGAACTCAAGTAGTGGATGCTACCCAAGGTATAGGCACACTCAATTGGCAATGGGAAGGACATATCTGTCGGAGAGACGACGGTCAATGGGTAAGAAAAGCATTGGAGTGGCGCCCATGAACTTGCAAACCAAGTATTGGCCGACAGCCTGCAAGATGGACTAACGACATGTGAACAATAGCGGGAGTGGCCTGAATGCGGAAGACAGAGGATCGAAGAGGATGGAGGGTCATGCGGTAGACTTACGTTCAACAGTGGACGGATGGAAGCTGTGAAAACTACCCAAATTCTATATATGTATAGTGCTTAAGAAGGTCTTGAAATTAACCAAACAAACTTTTTAATCGAAATAAGGCCAGTAGTATATGAACAAGGAAAAAGCTTCTAGTTGCATGCGGTATTAATAGATAAAGTTAAAAACCGCAGTATTTACAATTGAATCGCTGAATGTCTTGGAGCGATTGGTGATTAGACGTCAGGGTGCCTTCTGTGGATCATTGATGACAATGC